>CP106734.1:149913911-151114250 GCA_025506655.1 Gossypium rotundifolium | reverse complement strand
AGATGAGAGGTGATGGATTCGGCTAGGGACCTTGAAGAGTGGGAGTGGACTAAGTCAAATATTTCAAATGGGAAGCCAAGAGTGAAAGGTGGAAGTTGAATCTTTCAAACCAATTCGAATGTGGGGAGGGGAGTGAATGTAGGAGGTGATCAAGGAGTTGGTGGCTTGTTGGGATTGTTGACCGAATGTGCTTGGGGTTGAAAGGAGGGAGATTTCAGTTTAGGGGGCAAAGCAAGGTGCTTGTGCCGAAAGTGGTCTTAGGCATTTCTTGCATCTTTGATTCATTTTCAGTTTTGAGGGGGTTGTATGTGCCGTTTCTTCCATAGGTTACTTTGAGTTGAGAATTAGTGAATCAAACCTTACTCTCTTTTGGCAATTGGTGAGCAATTGTTTTTCTTCTCTCATTCACAAACTGAAATCATCTCTTGGGGAACCTCACTTTTGGCATTCTTTCTAGTTTCAACCAAAAATCGAAACCTTAAATCCCTCTCTTTTCTTTTGTTCACACTCACTTTATATTTCAGAACTCCTTAGCCGAACTCTCCTATCACTTTCTCCATTTCATCATTTTCTCTCAATTGTTTCTTCATAGCCGAATCTTCAACTTACACCTTGGTGATTCACCTTTTGTTTTATTTCTCATCTATTAAAAGCCAAAACTTGTTCTTCTTCCTTCTCTCTGAGTTTGTTCATATTGTTCCTATTAGCCAAATCTCTGACTATTCTTTCTCTTTCATTCGTTCTTGTCTCAGAAGATTGCTGTCACTTACTCTCCTAACTTTCCCATTCAGTTTCTTCTCTGGTAAGTGTTCTTTTTCCCTTTCAATTATTTCTTCTACCCTACTAGTTGATAATCTGAAGGCTTAATCTTGTACTGTGGTGCTTGGCCGAAGGTAGGGGGCCTCATTTTTGTATTCTTTCTGCATCTGGCCAGCATTTGAAGAGCCTTTGGGGGACAATCGAATTCGATCGATCATGGTAAGGGGGTTCATACCATTCGTTTGGCCGAAAGGCCACTCTTTATAATCCATATCTTGGAGAACCGAATCTAATTTGGTGAATGTGTAGGGACTTCGGTGATTCCTTAATTCGAGTTGAGTAGCCTCCGGTTTCTATCTATCTAGGTAGGAAACCTCTTCAGTTGAGCGTGTATTCTTACTTTTATCTTATGCAATGCCTTACCCCGGTCTTCTGACCAAGATCTCTTTCATGGAATCAAATATCAGCTAAGCAAAAGAGGGGGCTTGACTAGTAGTCCCTATGTAGCACCCTAAACCCGGTCTAAACGTTACGACCGAATCTGGCGTGTCACTGTAGGAAAACCATTTTGTTGACTTGAATAGAAAGCAAGATTTTTGCGTGGTTAATAAAAATGTGATTGAATTGGGTGGATTGTTGAAACATTTTGAAACTAGATTTTAGCGTGTTAGAATTTCCTTGTTGTTTATCAATCATTCGATATATATATATCCTTTCAAAAAAAAAATTTAGGAACTTATCTTAGGTTTATAAAAACGTTCATGTCACAAATTATTAGGCATACCTTTCTCGTTTAATAGTAGTTTAAGAAAAATAACAAAAATCCCAAAATAAAGTGTAAGTGGCCTTATTACATGATCCAAAACCCAAAACTTAAAGTACATAAAAACTGAATTCAAACTAAATGGTCGCGCATGGCAACCACGAGTTCACCCCGGCTCCGGATCCATGTTTTAAGCATCATCTACAAAATGTAACGGAAGGGGTGAGTTACTGAGACTCAGTCTGTAAATCCCCATCCCATACGAGTTAAGCTCATACATAGTTTCATATGAAAATATGCAAGTCATGCAACCCATTGCCTAATTATCCATCCGAAACTCCCAATTCTACCCCTTGTGGCACCTAGCCACTGGTGGTACCTAGCCACTGGTAACCGAAGTTACAAATATTCATATGTGGGGTCAACCCACTTGTGGTACCTAACCACTGGTGACAATCCCTTAAATCGATATGTGGGGCCAACCCACTGTGGTACCTAACCACTGGGACAAGTCACAAGATAAGCACATGTGGTACCTAACCACTGGTGGTTCCAAACCACTGAGACTTAGTCACAAAAATCATAATATGTGGGGCCAACCCACGTGTGGTACCAAACCACTGGTGACAGTCTGATATTCAAGCCTTCCCCCTCCTCTCATCATACCCATATTTTATGCTTGATACATAAAAACATAACATAGCATACACACATATGTTTCACACTGTTAAAGCACGTTAATTACCATAATGGACTTACCCGGAGTCCTTGCCTATACCCACAAGGGTAACGTAATGTTTCCCACTGTTATTCTGGCTTTTGACAAATACAATATTTAGCATAACAACATATAAAGTGTGTAAGAGTTACACACCTGATACTCACACTATCGTACTCTCAGTTTTAGCATTATCGTCGCTTGAGTCTACCACTATCTGCCTACGATCCTGCCCCGATGTCGGCCTACAACCTGGTGGCCAATCTCGCACTCCTGATACTGCTAGCTTTTTATGCATAGGTGTTGGGTTTACAGATCCAACCCTTCCTGTTGTTTGGCTGGCATTCGAGTCCATGAACACACCTGGATCACTAAATCGAATTTAAATGATAAGACCCAATCTAAAAGATAACCATAGCATTTAAATCGAGACCCTTACCTAGGTTGTCAAATCTCGAAAATCCTTAAGAAAATGTCGCTTCCCTACTTACATTCGGCCACACATCCCTCATTAGACCACCACAATTACTGCCTCTACACTTGATGAGATCCGAAAAAAAAGAAAAAGGTAAGGAAGTGGCCATTTGGCCGAATCCTACTACCCTCACATACCTTTGACTTTCCTCACAGTTTGGCACGAGAGATCATAGCAAGCAAGGTTCGGCACCTATGAGTAAAGAGTGAGAACCAAAAGGATCTTAGAGAAGTGATTCGGGTTAGAAACTAAATGAGAAAGAGAGAATAGCAAAGAAGAGAACCACGAAGAACTTACCAAACTTGAGAGGGTGATTCGGCTATGGTGTAACTTCGAGAAAAAGACTAATATTGAAAGTTTCGACTATGAAAGAGGAAAGTATGGCAAAAAGGGTTCGGTTTTAGGAAAATATCAAAGAGAAGAGAGAGCTAGGGGTTTGCGGCAAATAAAGAAAACCCACAAGAGAGAAATAAAGAATTTTGGCTAAGAGATAAGATGAGGAAGAAAAGAAAAAGATGAAAAGTGATCTCTTGCCTACCACTTTCGACATAATCAAACCCCCCTCCTAGAGTTGGATTTTTGGCCAACTCTGCCTTCACCTGATAACTCTTATCCCACTTGATATCTTTAATCCATATCCTCCCTTCAAGAGAGACCTTCTTGGCACCAACTCTTCCTTTCCTATTATCAGCATTTAATCAAAGAATAAAAGAATTAAATCCCTTATTTTTGATAGCTAAAGTGCCGTCCACCCTTCACCCCTTGGAGTACCAAATCCTAGCCCAAAAACATGGGCTCCAAGCGGCCAACTTAAGCCCAATGCCTCCTTTAATGACGCCGCCCACTTGCTCCCTTATAGCACCACCAAATTGTTGGGCCATAAGCCCACCTTGCTAATTAAACACAGATACCCACTTAATTATGTCCCGTAGTTCTTTATTAGTAAATTAGCCCGGGTCTTAGCCCAAATATGAGCCCAATTCGCACCTCTAAACCTCAAACCAACCCTTTAGCCCTACAACAACAAAATGCATAGACCTATATGTTCAGGATGTTACAGTTCTACCCTCCTTAAAATAAATTTCGGCCTCGAAATTTACCTGATCAAATGAGTTGAGGGTACTGTTGTTGCATAACATCCTCTGGCTCCCATGTCGCTTCTTCCGAACCGTGGTTTCGCGATAATACCTTCACCAAAGGAACCAATTTCCTACGTAATACTTTGACATTCTAATCCAGAATCTACACTGGTTCCTCCTTAAAAGACAAGTATGGGTTCACCTCAATTTCCTCTACCGTCACAACATGAGACAGATCCGAGCTATAGCGTCTAAGCATGGAAACATGAAACATATTATGGATTTTTATCAATTTTGGTGGCAGTTCGAGCTGATAAGCTACTGGTGCTACTCACTTCAATACCCGATAAGGCCCGATAAACCTAGGGCTCAGCTTGCCCTTCCGGCCAAATCTCAGCACCTTCTTCCATGGCAATACCTTCAAGAAAACCATGTCACCCTCTGCAAATTCTATATCCTTCCGCTTAAGATTGGCATAGGACTTTTACCTGTCTGAAGCTTCCTCCAGACAATCTTGAATCAGCCTAACCTTCTCTTCTGTTTCAGTCACCAACTCTTGACCCACCAACTGCCGTTCTCCCAACTCTGTCCAACACGTAGGGGTACAACACTTCTGACCATATAATGCCTCATATGGTGCCATTCGAATACTTGCCTGGTAAATATTGTTGTATGTGAACTCTGCCAGTGGCAGAAATTCTTCCCAACTACCTCTGAAATCCAAGACACAATCCCTTAGCATATCTTTCAAGACCTGAATTAACCTCTCCGACTGCCCATCTGACTGGGGATGAAATGCCCTACTGAAATCCAACTTTGTTCCCAATGCTTGATGCAATGCCTTCCAAAACCTCGACGTGAACCTAGGGTCCCTGTCTGAGATAATCGATACTGGCACCCCATGTAACCTCACAATTTCTGCCATATATAACTTAGCTAACCTCTGGAGAGAGTAATCAACCCGAACCGGTATAAAATGTGCTGACTTTGTTAACCGGTCGATGATCACCTAGACCGAATCTTTCCTAGTAGGCGTGAGGGGTAGCCCACTAACAAAATCCATCGTGATCCTTTCCCATTTCCATCGCGAAATCTTTACTGGTTGCAATAATCTCGAGGGTAACTGATGTTCAGCTTTGACCTGCTGACACGTCAAACACCTACCCACAAATTCGGTTACTTTTTGTTTGAGGCCCGGCCACCAGAACTACTCTCGCAAATCCCGGTACATCTTACTACCTCTAGGATGCATAGCGTATGGACTGCTATGAGCCTCCAAAAGAATCTTCTGCCTCAAATCCACATATTTAGGCATACAAATCTTCCCCTGAAAGCACAACACTCCATCACTGCTCAAGCTATACCCCTCCAATCCACTATTCCGCACTTGCAAACCCCGAGCATTTAAGACTTCATCCAATAGTTGTTTTTCCTTAACCTGGTTTACCCATGTTGGCTTCACTTGTAGTTCTGCTAACAAACTTCCGTCATCATACAAACTAAGGTGGGCAAACATGGCTCTTAGATATGCCACAACCTTAAGACTCAAAGCGTCAGCTACCACATTAGCCTTTCCCTGGTGGCACTCAATCGAGCAATCATAATCATTCAATAGCTCGATCGACCTCCTCTGCCTTCAATTCAATTCCTTCTGAGTAAGGAGGTACTTCAAACTCTTATGGTCTATGTACACAATAGACTTCTCTCCATACAAGTATTGACTCCAAATTTTTAGGGCAAAAACCACCGCAGCCAACTCCAGATTATGCGTCGGGTAATTCACCTCGTGAGGTCTTAATTGCTGGGAAGCATATGCTACTACCTTCCCTTAATGCATCAGCACATATCCTAACCACATGCGACACATCACAATAAATCAGAAACTCCTTTCACCTTGAGTTTAATCGATCTAGAGCTTAGTCAAAATCCTCTTCAGCTTCTCAAAACTCTCTTGTTGCTTGTCTGACCACACAAACGAAACCCCTTTCCTTAGCAATTTAGTCAACGGCGCTGTAATCAAAGAAAAATGTTCCACAAACCTTCTGTACTATCCTGCTAAACCCAGAAAACTTTGAATCTTTGCCACCGATTTCGGTGGTTTCCAGTCCAAAATAGCTTCAATCTTCCGAGGATCCACTCTAATCCCCTCAGCCGACACCACATGACCTAAAAGGTAACTTCCTTCAACCAAAACTTGCACTTATTAAACTTAGCAAACAACTACTTCTCACTCAAAATTTGCAGCACCACACGAAGATGCGCATCATGTTCCTCCTCGAACTTGGAATAAACCATGATATCGTTAATAAACACTACAACAAACCGATCAAGATATGGTTGAACACCCGATTCATCATATCCATAAACGCTGCTGGGGCATTAATCAACACAAACGACATCACCAGAAATTCATAGTGACCGTAACGAGTACGAAAAGCCATTCTGTGGATATCCACCACCCTAACCTTAAGCTGGTGATATCCCGGCCTCAAATCTATCTTGGAAAAGACTGAGGCTCCCTTAAGTTGATCGAACAAGTCATTTATCCTCGGTAGCGGATACTTTTTCTTAATTGTCAACTTATTTAGCTGGCGGTAATCAACGCACATTCTCATTGTTCCGTCCTTCTTCTTTATGAAAAGCACAAGCGCTCCCTAAGGCGATACACTTGGCCGGATAAAACCCTGATCCAACAACTCCTGAATCTGCGCTTTCAACTCCACTAACTCCTTCGGCGCCATCCTATACGGGGCAATAGACACTGGCGCTGTTCCTGGTAGAAGGTCTACACCAAACTCCACATCGCGGTCCAGAGGCAAACCCAGAAGCTCTTCCGGAAAGACGTCGGTAAATTCTTTCACCGTTTGGACATTCTCCAAAGTTGATTCATTAACTTTCAAAGCACACACATAAACCACAAATGCCTCACATCCTTTCCTCACCATCTTCTCAGCCTTCAAAGCGGATACCACATTCGATAGGTAATTCCTTCTATCACCTATCATTACCACCTTTTCACCCTCGGCCGTTCTCAGCACCATGCGCTTAGCTGCACAGTCCAAACCCGACTGATACTTTACTAACCAATCCATTCATAAGATTAGATTGAACTCCCTGAAGGGCAATTCTATCAAATCAGCTTGGAATACTACCCCTTGAAGTTCTAGGGGTACATCCCTATATAGTTTGTCTACTACCACCGAGTGTCCTAGAGGGCTAATTACCATCATCTCCCTAGTAGAAGTCTCATAGGCTAAGTTCAATGTTCCCACTATACTACTAGCACGTAAGAGTGTGTTGACCCAACATCAATCAGAGTAATATAAGGAAACCCAAAAATTAGAAACGTACCGGTTATGATGTCCAGTGTGTCGCCCTCCTTACGATGCTTTGCTGCATAGACCAACCTAGGCTGTCTTGTGTCGGTGTTTCTGGCACCCCTGCCTGGTGCCCTACGGCCCCGTCCATTTCCATTACCACCCCTGACTGCACCTCGACCCCTCTGCAGTCGCTGACCATCTCTCCTAACCTAATTACGAACTTGGTTTTCAGTCTACGTCCTAGCTGACCGCCACGGACAATCCCTTATCTGGTGATCCATTGACCCATATCCGAAACATCCTCTATTGCCTGTCTAACACTCCCCCGAATGGGACTTCCCACATCGAGCACACTGTGGTGGCCATTGAGCAGCAGCAGATGGCTTTGCAGCTTGATCCTGTCCACCTAGCTCTTTTTTGAGAACTCCCAGCAGATCCTGAAGGCCCATAAGTTCTTTTATCCCTATTCCTATTTTGGCTCTGCTTCTCCGTTTGCTTCACCTCCTCCGTAATCTTGGCCTTTTCCATAAGAATGGCAAATTCCTTTTCTCGCTGCGATGCGATCAACACCCACAGCTCGTCCCTTAGTCCGTCCTCAAACCTAATAAAGCGCTCATGCTCTGTAGCCACAACACCCCGAGCATACCTGCTCAACCGTAAGAATTTCACTTTGTATCTGAATACTGACTTACTCCCCTGCACCAGACTTAAGAACGCCTTACGTTGTGCATCTATATAACTAGACCCAATGTACTTTCTCTGGTAAGCTGCCTTACAAAATCCCAAGTGATGTCATCTACCATCACACCTTTCCTGACCGTGAGCCACCACTGATAAGATTCATCCGGAGAAGAGATACTATCCCTTTTAACTTCTCCTCCACTACGAAATCCAAATCATCCATTATGCGCTCTATCGCCTCTAACGAATACTCCGCGGTGTTGAGAGCCACACCCGAAACTCCCCTAAATACCTCAGCTCCATTTGCTCAGAGTCGTTCAGACACAGATTTATGAGTCCCAGTCCCTACACCTGCTCCAGGAACTCTCTCTAGGACTCGTAGCATAACCTGTGATACTGCATCATCACCACCTGCATGCTCCTGATATTCAGCGCCTACAGTGGGTGGCAGTGGCACCTCATTTTTTGACCCATAACCGGACCCTACCAGTTCAGACACAGTTGTCCTACCCCTACCACGTCCGCGCGTAATACGCCCACAACCTTGAGTGTTTATCCTACCGTTCGTGATTTAATCTGATTTAAAGAATTTTATGGGTTAATAGCTTTTTCTTTCAATGATTAACAAGGAACAGTCTTATGGAAAGAAGTTTTAACAGTGGTTCTTTCGAGTCTGAACCATGTCTACATAGTTCAGTTCTTAAGTCTCTATTTCTAATTCCAAAAGAAATCCGCATCCAAGCAAACATCCAACAGGGCACCATATACAGGTTTCACGCACAAGTACATCCACGAACGATCAATGCCTAGGGTATTTTTGTCATTTCATTACCCAGGGGTATTTTAGTAATTTTAACCAACAAGGGTATTTTTGTAATTTTTTGAAATAAGGTGTCTTGGTGATTTTCCAAAATAGGGGTATTTCGATAATTTTACAATCTGGGGGTATTTTGGTAATTTTACAATCCAGGGGTGTTTTGGTAATTTTACAAATTCTAGTGTATTACGTAAATTGAGGTTAATTTGGTAATTCCCTAGACAAAAGTGCTTTGGTAATTTCCAAACAGGGCTATTTTGGTTATTTTACAAGATCGAGGGTATTTTGGTCACTTACCTCAACCTAGGGTATTATAGAGGATTTTAAAAAATTCTAGGTCATATTAGTAATTTCATAAAGATAGGTATTGGTCCCTTTCGGGTTTTAGTTAAAATTTTGGCCTGTTAACAAGTCTTCGAGGCAAAGGTGAACAGTCACTACGCACCAGGTAGGATTCCAGAGAAGAGAAGGTGAGTCACTGGGACTGCTTAAATACCAAGCTCTCCCTGATTCCACTCCTAGACTTGCGTATGGCTGTTACCACACCTTAGTCCTTCTGACTTGCTCACAGACATGACTATTTGAGGAAGTTAAGTTTTATGACATTTAAGAGTTTGTTGAGCTAAGTCTAAGGTCCACAAGCCCTAATATAGCTATCTACGTCCCTATAACCCATTAATCCATCATATATATATATAAAATATACACATATCACAGCAAAGGTTAGGATACTTACTTGGGTGGATCAGTGCTGGAGACTCAGGTGCCATGCTTTCCGAAGTATGCATTTCTGTTAAATTATTTCTCAGACCCTTTTTAAAAATATTTTGGGCCTTATACCCACAGTCGAGCTTTTGAATCGGGCTCTGATACCAAAATGTAACACCCCAAACCTGGCCTAAATGTTACGACTGAATCTGGTGTGTCACTGTAGGAAAACTACTTTGTCAACTTGAATAGAAAGCAAGACTTTTGCATGGTTAATAAAAATGTGTTTGAATTAGGTGGATTGTTGAAATATTTTGAAGCTAGATTTTAGCGTGTTAGAATTTCCTTGTTGTTTATCAATCATTCGATATATATATCCTTTCAAATAAAATCAGGAACTTATCTTAGGTTTATAAAAACGTTTATGTCACAAATTATTAGGCATACTTTTCTCGTTTAATAGTAGTTTAAGGAAAGAAAAGAAAAATAACAAAAATCCCAAAATAAAGTGTAAGTGCCCTTATTACATGATCCAAAATCCAAAACTTAAAGTAAATAAAAATTGAATTCAAACTAAATCGTCGGGCATGGCCACCACGAGTTCACCCCGGCTTTGGATCCACGTTCTAAGCATCATCTGCAAAATGTAACGGAAGGGGTGAGTCACCGAGACTCAGTGTGTAAATCCCCATCCCATAAGAGTTAAGCTCATACACAGTTTCATATGAAAATATGAAAGTCATGCAACCCATTGCCTAATTATCCATCCGAAACTCCCAATTCTACCCCTTGTGGCACCTAGCCACTGGTGGTACCCAACCACTAGTAACTGAAGTTACAAATATTCATATGTGAGGCCAACCCACTTGTGGCACCTAACCACTGGTGACGATCCCTTAAGTCGATATGTGGGGCCAACCCACTACGGTACCTAACCACTGGGACAAGTCACAAGATAAGCACATGTGGTACCTAACCACTGGTGGTTCCAAACCATTGAGACTTAGTCACAAAAATCATGATATGTGGGGCCAACCCACGTGTGGTACCAAACCACTGGTGACAGTCTGATATTCAAGCCTTCCCCTTCCTCTCATCAGACCCATATTTCATGCTTGATACATAAAAACATAACATAGCATACACATACATGTTTCACATTGTTAAAGCACATTATTTACCATAATGGACTTACCCGGAGTCCTTGCTTATACCCACAAGGGTAACGTAATGTTTTCAACTGTTATTTTGGCTTTTGACAAATACAATATTTAGCATAACAACTAAAACACCCCAAACCCGGCCCACGAGCCTTGACCGAATCTGGTATGTTCCCTGTTCCCCGGTGTTCCCCGGTGGGTATTTTGAAAATTTTCATAAACTAAGGGCATTTTTGAAATTTTACCACTAGGGGTATTTTAGTAAATTTGTAAATCAAAAATATTTCAGGAAAATTTATAAAAATAATCTTTTCAAATCAAGAGGGTAATTTAGAAATTTTAAAACTCGGGTTTCCATGAAAATACAGCTAGTCCCTTTCGGGTTTTAGTTAGGGGTTTAGCCTGTAGCTAAATCTTCTTGGTTAGGGTGAACCGTAGCTACGCACCAGGTAGGAGTCGAGTGGAGAGGAGGTGAGTCACTCGGACTGCTTAAATACCAAGCTCCCACTGAAACCAATCCTAGACATGCGTACCATGGTTGCCACACCCTAACTCGGCGACTCAACCACAGGTTTGTTTAATTAGATATTTAAGTCTTATGTATTTGTTGGGGTACACTAGTCATAGGGTTCAAATACTTATCAGACTAATCTACGTTGCCATAAAAGCCCATACATTTCACATATTCAAATCACTTCAGAAGTCAGAAGTACTTACCTGGTGGACTGCGGGTCGGAGACTTAGTGGGCCATGCTAGAAAAACCTAAAAATTTTTTAGAAAATTCCTTTTGGGCTTACTTTGGAAAACGTTTTGGGCCTTAAACCAAGGCCGAGATTTTAAAAGTGGGCTCTGATACCAAATTGAAACACCCCAAACCCAACCCACGAGCCTTGATCGGATCTGGTATGTTCCCGGTGTAAACCGTTTCAATTCTTTTGTTACTTAGGAAAAATTTGTGTGATTTGGAAGAAAGATCGTTTTGGGTTGGGCTTGAGATGAAAACAAGTTTATTTCATTATTAAAAATCCTTTACTTTAGGTGACAAAACGTTTGGGCTTTGTTTTAAAAAAATAGATTTACTTAATCTTTTAATAAATAAAAGTTTGTCAAATAAAAACAGAATAAAGTAATTCTACTAAGGCCTTATTACATCAAATAATTCCCAAAATTTAAATTCAAAATACTTAAAGTAAAATAGTCCAAATAAAAGAAATCTGAACTTCACATGGCCTCCACTAAGCATTTGCTTACCGGTCCATCACTGGTCGTCACCTGAAAAGTAATCCCACAATGGGGTGAGTCAACAGACTCAATGTGTAACCAACACTAAAATTTAATATTTCAGGCATACAATATCATACATGTTCATAAAGCATTTAAACAATATGATGCAACCCGAACCCAAACCTATATGCCATCCACTACACACCACATTGCCATCATCATGCACACCGTGGGGACTACTAAGTCAACCCTCCATCCGCTACACACCATCGAAGCGCAACATCGCAATGACGTGCTCATCGCCCTTATAAAATATGTGGTCTTAGGTCACCACATTCAGATATCGTGGTCTTAGGTCACTACATTCAGTTATCGTGATCTTAGGTCACCACGTCGTGGTCTTAGGTCACCACATTCAGTTATCGTGGTCTTAGGTCACTGGTCTTAGGTCACCATATTCACTTCCCATTTTCATATAACCCATATGCCCCATATCTTACATATCATGCACATCATGCCTTAATTCACATTCTTATCACTTTTTCACATGTTACATATAACATATATTCATAATCCTAGTAGGAGTAGGAAACGTACCTGAGTACTTTGTACCATAACATGGTATCTTAGCCATATTCACATATTTATAACATGCACATATTAATTATTGTCATGAATCTTATTAAAAGTTGTGTGGGATACACACTGTACCTTAGCCATATTCTTACACTTTCATATTAACACATAAATGAATTAAAACCGTAAATCTATTGAGATTTAGTGTGGGGTACACACGGTACCTTAGCCATATTCTTACACTTTCATATTAACACATATAATGAATTAAAACCGTAAATCTATTGAGATTTAGTGTGGGGTACACACCTGATTTGCTTAACAATTTCACTTGAAATCCCAAAATTCGATCTACTGCCTTAGATCTTTAACTCCCTACATTCGGCCCATATTAAAGGTTTAATGAAAAACTCATTCGGCCATAAAACCAAATCCTAGTAGGATTTGTGCACTAAAACTTGCCTTAATGCCGATTTACTTATCACTCAAATCCCGAAAACTTTACTTTTCTCCTCATTGTATTCGGCCAAATCCTAAATCTCTACATAGATTAGTTTTCGGCTTTTAAGATAATAAGAAATAGATCTATGTTCTAAAATAAGGCCTTGGCTGAATACTATAGACATTTACCTTGTGGATTTTAAATCCCGAAACTCACCGAATAACTAGGGAACACGCGACCTATGGTGTACCTTCGGGAAAAGAATTTCTTTTTCCTTATAGTCGACACTTAGTAAATCCCGAAGAGCCTTCTTTCCAAGTTTTGACTAACATAATAATGGGGTTAGATTTCCTAGTTTCGGCTTTAATCTTAGAAGAAAAAGAATGGAAATCGATAACTCACGACCTTACCCTTAATCTTTGTAATCGATGCCCCTTTTCTTGAGTCCTCAAAGATTCAGCTTAAGACCTAGAGAATAGTCACACAAGTTTCGGCTTTTGGAATATTGAGAGGAGAAGAATGAAGAAGAAAAGAATAGTTGCTTGAGTCTACCACTGTCTGCCTATGATCCTGCTTCGATGCCGGCCCACAACCCGGTGGCCAATCTCGCACTCTTGATACTGCTTACTTTTTGTACTTAGGGTTGGGTTTACGGATCCAACCCTTTCTGTTGTTTGGATGGCATTCGAGTCCATGAACGCACCTTGATCACTAAATCGAATTTAAATGATAAGACCCAATCTAAAAGATAACCATAGCACTTAAATTGAGACCCTTACCTAGGTTGTCAAATCTCAAAAATCCTCAAGAAAACGTCACTTCCCTACCTATATTCGGCCACACATCCCTCATTAGACCAACACTATTACTGCCTCTAAACTTGATGAGATCCAATAAAAAAAAGAAAAAGGTAAGGAAGTGGCCATTCAATCGAATCCTACTACCATCACATACCTTCGGCTTTCCTCACAGTTTGGCACGAGAGGTCACAGCAAGTAAGGTTCGGCTCCTATGAGTAAAGAGTGAGAATAGAAAGGATCTTAGAGAAGTGATTTGGGTTAGAAACTAAATGAGAAAGAGAAAATAGCAAAGAAGAGAACCACGAAGAACTTACCAAACTTGATAGGGTGATTCGACTATGGTGTAACTTGGGGAAAAGAGACTGATCTTGAAAGTTTCAGCAATGAAAGAGGAAAGTATGGCAAAGAGGGTTCGGCTTTTAGGAAAATATCAAAGAGAAGAGGAGAGCTAGGGGTTTGCGACAAAGAAAGAAAACCCTCAAGAGAGAAACAAAGAATTTCGGCTAAGAGAAAAGATGAGGAAGAAAAGAAAAAGATGAAAAGTGATCTCTTGCCTACCACTTTCGGCATAATCAAACCCCCCTCCCAGGGTTGGATTTTTGGCCAACTCTGTTGTCACCTGATAACTCTTATCCCACTTGATATCTTTAATCCATATCCTCCCTTCAAGAGAGGCTTTCTTGGCACCAACTCTTCCCTTCTTATTATCAGCATTTAATCAAAGAATAAAAGAATTAAATCCCTTATTTTGATAGCTAAAGTGCCGTCCACCCTTCACCCCTTGAAGTACTGAATCCTAGCCCAGAAACATGGGCTCCAAGCGGCCAACTTAAGCCCAATGCCTCCCTTAATGACGCCGCCCACTTGCTCACTTACAACACCACCAGATTGTTGGGTCACAAGCCTACCTTGCTAATTAAACACAGTTACGCACTTAATTATGTTCCGTAGTTCTTTATTAGGAAATTAGCCCGGGTCTCAGCCCAAATCTCAGCCAATTCACACCTCTAAAAATCAAACAAACCCTTTAGCCCTACAACACACAAATTGCATAGACCCACATGTTCAGGATGTTACACCCTACCCTTAAGTTTAAAAAACGTGTAGTGTCCACCGTTCAAGACTTTCCACCGGGTTGTGGGCTGAATTCAGAGAGGGATAAGTAGATCACTGTAATCCCTACGAGTGAAGGTGTTAACAAGATCGATAGTTTAGTTCATCATGTTTACAGGTGTGTAAATTTCACACTCTGCTATTAGTTTGTGTTATTAACTATTTGGACTGTAAAGCTGAAGTGACTGGAAAGGCAATCGCAAAACCCTTGTGGGTATAGTTGGGGATACCAGGTAAGTAACGTTAACATTATATTTATGAGTACATAAATGTATGTTGTAATCTATTACTTTGCTTGATAGCATGTTGCATTCATTTGATATGCATGTTATGCATGGGTTTGGTTTATGATGCAAAAGGGGAAGTGCTATTAAAGACTGCCATAGTGGTTTGGTACCACAGTGGGTTGACCCCACATATCTGATTTAGTGACTAAGTCTCAGTGGTTTGGCACCATGATGGTTTGACACCACATACATATACATCTGATTCTGTGGCTTATCCCAGTGGTTTGGTGCCACAGTGGGTTGGCCCCACATATACGATTATCAGGGATTGTCACCAGTGGCTTGGTGCCATGTATGAGGCATGGAGCGGATGGAAGGTTGATTGTAGAAATCCCCATGGTGTGTTGGGCTAGTACGGGTGGCGTGTAGAGGACGAAAAATTAGGTTAGGCTGGGACACTTTAAATTCATATTTTGTGATGTCATATTAAGTGGGCTAAAGCCCAACGTGCGATTGTGGGCTTGAAGCCATTTATGTGATATAAGGGGGAAATACACACTGATTCTTGGTGACTCACCCCTCTGCTTTACTTGCAGGTAATCAGTAGATCGTGGATCTGGGAGCCGAGGTGGACTTGTGGAGGCCATAAGATGTTTTCCTTTTTCTTTTTCTTTCGTAAACTCGTTTCCTTTCTATAAATTATTTTAATTGGGGATATTGTCATGTAATAAGGCCTTCTAAAATTTAATAACTGTTGTTTTTAAATTATTATTTACTCATGTTATGACATTATTATATACGAAAGCTAAAATAGAGTTTTCAAAACATTCGTAACATAAACGACCGTTTTCTCTCAAATGCTAACAAGGATAACAAACTTTTGATTAACTCAACTCGAAAATTTTTCTTAAAACTACAAACCACTATTTTTATAATATCACCGTAAATGACTAACTTCATATTTTTTTTTTTTTTGCAAAATTCCAAAGTCCGTTTTTATAACCTTTCCCTGTGACATACCAGATCTTGTTGTAACGTCTAGACTGGGTTTGGGGTGTTAAAATTTTGGTATCAAAGCCTAGGATGCAAAACTCGACTGTGAAATGGGTTCAATAACATTTGATAAAGTCTATTTAAAATATTATTTAAGGAAATGTTTTAGTTGATGTATGGCACCCGAGTCTACCGGCACCCAATCCACGCGGTAAGTATTCTAATTGTTGGTTGTTTTGCATGAAATAATTATGTTGTGTTATGATTACTAGTATTAAGAGATCCAAACTTTAGAGACTGAAACCTCTAGGTATGCATATGAATCTGCAAGAATTACTTTTTAATACTATTCTTCATAAGACTGCTCGGTATTAAACAAGTGAAAGAAAATACTAATTCATAAAAAACTCTTAATCAGATTAAGACGAAATGATAGGCATGAGTGCCAGAGGGCGTGGACGTGTTGCACGCGGCCATGGAAGGGGACAAGGTGCTGAGGCTGAGTTTTGAAAAGCAGGGCATGAGCCTGAAGGTGAAGCACTAGCGTCACCTGTGGCAGAAGCGGGATCAAATATAGGATTGGTGGGGATGATGCCCCATCTCAAGCAATGCTACGTGTGTTGGAATGAGTTGCTGGGGTAAGCACTAGGACAGTATCTCAAAAGTCTATTCCTGAGCAACTTCAAGCAAACGGAGCTGAAATGTCCTGAGGTATTTTGGTGTGGCTCCAAATGTGGCTGAATATTGGCTCAAGGTAGTCGAGAGAATTATGGATGATTTAGATCACACGGTAGAGGAAAAATTGAAAGGAGCGGTGTCTCTTCTTCGGGACGAGGCCTATTAGTGGTGGCTCACAATAATAAAGGGTACTCCAGCGAATCAAATTGACTGGGATTTCTTCAAGACAGCATTCCAGGGGAAATACATTGGATCAAGTTATGTGGACGTGTAGTGTAAGGCATTTTGAAATTTGGTTCGGGGAATAAGTCAGTGGTCGAGTATGAGGCAAAATTCTTACGTCTAAGCCGTTATGCCCCGGGTATTGTTGCCACAGACCATGAGTGTTGTGTTCAGTTTGAAGATGGTCTGATGGACATGTTACAAGTGCTGATTGCTCCGCAGCGAGAAAGAGAATTTACTGTTCTAGTGGAAAAGGCTAAGATAGCCGAGGAGGTGAAGCAGTCTAAAAAGCAAAATCAAGAGAAGGATAGAAGTAGAAATAAAAGGAATTTTAGATCGTCAGGATCAGTTGGGGGTTTTCAGAAGAGGCTTAGGTTGGATGGGCCGAGTCGTGTTGCAAGACCTGTTCTTGATGGTCGGCCTCAGAGGTGTGCTCGATGTGGTAAATTTCATTCAGGTGAGTGTTGGACGAGTAATAGAGGATGTTTCAAGTGTGGGTCTACTGATCATCGGATAAGGGACTATCCGCAGGAGTTGGGCAGAGCGCGACCAGTGGGTTAGGGTTATGTTCAGCCTGGTAGAGGTGGTCAGCAACCACAGAGAGGTCGTGGTCCAGCCAGAGGAGGTAATGGTTTTGGTCGGGGACGTGGAGCACTGGGCAGAAGTGTTGGGAACACAGATGCAAGACAGCCTGGATTGGTCTATGCAGCTAGACACGGAGAGAAGGGTGACCCACTGGATGTCATAATCGGTACATTTTTTATAGCTGATAAGCCATTTCTTGCTTTGATTGATATTGGATCGACTCACTCTTATGTTGCTAGCACTATATTGCGACTTTAAGTATAGAATCTGAAATAGCTGCTAGAGAGATGACTGTAGTTAGCATTTTAGGACAATCCATGGTAGTGAACAAATTATTTATGGATGTGCCTCTAGAAGTTCGATGGATGGTTTTCCTGGCTGATCTGATGGAACTACCGTTTGGGGAGTTCGATATAATCTTGGGTATGGACTGGCTAGTGAAGTATCAAGCAAATTTAGATTGTGCTGCCAGCGCATGGTGTTGAGGACTCCTAAGGATGATGAGGTGGTGGTGATAGGTGAAAGGAGGAACTACTTGTCTAATGTAGTGTACGCTTTAAAGGCTGAATGAATGGCGAGGACAGGATGTGAGGCATTCATAACTTTTGTTTGTGCTTTGGAGGCCACGGAGTTAACTGTAGGGGATGTTAGAATAGTGAAAGAGTTCTCTAATGTTTTCCCAGAAGAACTTCCAAGATTACCTTCGGATCACGAGGTGGAATTCGGTATTGATCTTTTTTCGGGGACAGTGCCCGTGTCTATTGCCCCATATAGAATGGCACCAAAGAGTTGGTGGAACTGAAAGCCCAAATTCAAGAACTGTTGGATTAGGGTTTTATCTGACCGAGTGTGACACCTTGGGGAGCACCGGTGCTATTCGTTAAGAAGAAGGATGGATCAATGCGTATGTGCATTGACTACCGTCAGTTGAATAAGTTGACCATCAAGAATAAATACCCACTGCCAAGGATTGATGATTTGTTCAATCAACTGAATGGAGCTTCAGTCTTCTCGAAGATAGATTTGAGGTCGGGATATCATCAGCTTAAGGTGAAGGAAGCGAATATTTATAAGACGGGGTTTTAAAGTCGTTACGGTCATTATGAGTTTTTGGTGATGCCGTTTAGGTTGTCCAATGCACCAGCAGCGTTTATGGATATGATGAACCGGGTATTCCAACCCTATTTGGACTGATTTGTTATGGTATTTATAGATGATATCCAGGTATATTCTAAGAAAAAATAAGAGCATGATTTGCATCTTCGAGTGGTTCTACAAATTCTGAGGAAGAAACAGATGTACGCCAAATTTAGTAAGTGTGAATTCTGGCTGAAGGAAGTTACCTTTCTGGGCCATGTTGTGTCTGCTGAGGGGATTAGGGTTGATCCCCAGAAGATTGAAGCTGTATTGGACTGGAAACCGCCTAAGTCTGTGGCGGAGATTCAAAGTTTCTTGGGTTTGGCAGGATACTACAAAAGGTTTGTTGAGGGATTCTACTTAATTACGGCACCCTTAACTAAGTTGTTGTGGAAAGGGGTACCATTTCTTTGGACTGGGAAGCAGTAAGAAAGCTTTGAGAAGCTAATGAGGATCTTGATGGAGGCTCCAGTTTTGATTCAGCCCGAGGCTAGGAAAGAATTCGTTGTTTATTGTGATGCTTCACACACGGGGCTAGGGTGTGTGCTGATGCAAAACGAAAAGGTGGTTACATATGCGTCTCAAGAATTAAAGCCGCATGAGATGAACTATCCTACGCATGATCTGGAGTTGGCTGCGGTAGTGTTCTCTCTAAAGATCTAGAGACATTACCTGTATGGAGAGAAGTCTATTATCTATACAGACCACAAGA
Organism: Gossypium rotundifolium; assembly: GCA_025506655.1. Lineage (NCBI taxonomy): Eukaryota > Viridiplantae > Streptophyta > Magnoliopsida > Malvales > Malvaceae > Gossypium > Gossypium rotundifolium. The sequence continues at coordinate 151,095,060 of CP106734.1, read as the reverse complement.
GTTTAAAATATCTCCTTACTCAGAAAGAGTTAAATTTAAGGCAACGGAGGTGGATTGAGCTATTGAAGGACTACGATTGCTCAATCGTGTACCATCCGGGTAAGGCTAATGTGGTGGCAGATACGTTAAGTCAGAAGATAATATCAGATTTGAGGGTGATGTTTTCCTATCCCAGCTTGTATGATGATGGGAGTTTGTTAGCTGAATGATAAACTGTAAAAGTAACATATTTTAACCCCATATTTAGTATGCTTTTGGATGATTTTGCCCTTGATTTATGTAAAAAGGTGCTTTTAATCCTTTCTTTTCATGTTTATACTAAGGAAAGCACCCGAGGATGAAAAAAATGAGAAACAGGCTTAAAACGGGCCAATTTGGCCCAAAGAGGAAATCGACACTGCCTGGACTTCAAGCCACACGGCCGTGCCTCATCAAATTACTTCACACAACCCTGCCATGATTTACACGGCTGCCCTCAATCGACAAAATCGAAACACGGCCCGAAGACTACTTACACGAGCGTGTGCCATGGGCGTGCCCCTGCCACGGGAATGAGCAATTTCACTCAGATTTGGATGCTTGAAGCCAAAGAAACATACTCCTAAGTCTACCTAAATACCTTATTAGTAATTCTACTTGAAGGAGGTACTTAGGAGCCAAGTAAAGCATCTAAGAAGCCTATAAAAACAACTCAAGGTAGTCATTTTAGGGGGAGGAAGTTTTAGGCAGAGTTTTCTGCCAGAGCTTTTATTCAGGGAATTACTCAAAGATAGCCAGTTGATCCATCTCAAGAAGCCGGAGTTCAACTCAAGACAGAGGATCTCCTCTTTAATTCCTTCAAGGGGTTTTAGAAATTTCTTGGGTTTTGTTTTATCTTTTCTCTTAAGATATTTTCTTATTTTGTTATGAACTAAACCCTTCAGATACCTAAAGGGGATGAAACCTATGATGGATTTTGTTATTTGATTTCTAAATTATATGATAAGTACTTAGTTTGTTCTTAATTATGTTGGTTAATTCAATCTGATGTTCTAAGGTGGAGGAGGAATAGACCCTACATAAGAGTAGATCTAGCATAATTAAGCGGAGTTGATAGCACGCCTAGAGATAGGGTGATGAGATTTTGTCGGATTAGGGTGAAACCTAATATGGGAGTCTATTGATTGATTTATTGCTTCCTTAGGGGGTTATTATAAGAGAATGAGAGTTTCACTAATTAACCTAAGGTTAGACGTTATTCACCTTGAGAGAGGGTTTAATATAGGTTAGGGAGTCTCACGGATCAACCTAAGTAAAGAAGTCATATGAATTAAAAGTTAGATAACAAGAGTAGTCATAGGTGGATTCTTCTTGAGGGTATCGTCTAAAATCAACTGAGTTTTTCCACAGTCTTTTCCCAAATTTTCATTCTTTTGTCTTTGCATATAGTTTATTTTTTCATTAGTTTTTAGATTAATAAACCAATCACTCCACATTTTAGGCTAAATAATAGAAAGAAAGTGAGTAGTACTACTTTTAGGTTCCTTTGGGTTCGATAAAATAATCTTGCCTAAACTATACCATTGTTCGATAGGTGCACTTGCCTCAATCGTTGTCATAGTTAGTCTACAGGTTCCATCATTCTTTATTAATATTAAAACTCGACTGTTTGACACGATCAAGTTTTTGGCGCCGTTGTCGGGGAACTAAAATATTAAGAAAGCTTAATTTTTATTACTTTATCCAATTTTTTAATTATAATTTATTATTTTTTTATTTTTTTATTTTTTTACTTTGCTAATTTTTTTTCTTTATTTTTCTTTTGGTAGAAAATTTTAGTCTATGGAAAAGATGGCACTGAATAATTATCAGTGGCAAGTCATGAGGACAATTCCTACTAAAACAGCCAGTGTCATCAACCTAGACGTGGTCACCAGGTTATCTAATCAGTTAGAGATGATGAATAAAAAGATTGATGATTGGTATAGTTCCTCGCAGGTACATCCAGAAATACAATATGATTTGAATCTAGGATGCGTGGCAAATCTTGAGTACCCACCCTACAGATATGGCATGGAAAACGAGCAAGCTCACTATACAGGTAACTATTCTAGATATCAAAATAATTTTTACAGTGACACTTATAATGCAGGTTGGAAGTACCATCCCAATTTCTTGTGGGATGATCAAAATAGCCAAAGACCGGAACTTCCTCTAGATTTTCTACAACCACCTCACCAACAAGAAGAGGAGCCGAATCTTGAAGAGATGCTGACAAAATTCATGGCAAACACAGAAAATCGTTTCCAAGAAACTGAGAAAAAACTTAAAAGCAACGAGATCCAATTCGGGGAACTTACTAAGTCAGTCAAGACAGCCACTAATGCCGTCGAACAACTCGCAAAGCTAATGTCAGAACGACCGCAAGGACGTCTACCAAGTAACACCGAGATCAAACCAAAGGAGCAAATTCAAGCCATCTCAGCCCATGCCAGTAAAGGGTTAGATGAACCCAATCCAATACAAAAAGCCAAGGTAAATGAAGGTAAGGTAGAGGTAACACAAGAAAAGTCGAAACCGATAATCAAGGAGTACCAACCTCGCATACCTTATCCCAAAGTAATGAAAAGAGACGATTTAGAGGAACAGTTCGGTAAGTTTCTTGAACTCTTAAAGAAATTACATATTAACTTACCTCTTCTTGAAGCTCTTTTTCAGATACCAGACTCGAGGAAATTTTTAAGACAGCTCTTGACCAACAAACACAAATTAGACAAAGAGCACCACGTGGAACTAAACGCAATGTGCTCAGCAATTCTACAAAATAAACTGCCACGAAAATTAAAAGATCCAGGGAGTTTTACAATTCCATGTTTAATTGGTAGTTTATCTACAGATAATGCATTAGCGGATTTAGGGGCAAGCATCAATGTTATGCCTTACAAAATGTTTAAACAACTAGGTCTAGGGAAACCCAGACAAACTAAGATGAGCATTCAATTAACTGATAAAATTATAAGAATTCCTATGGGTATAATAGAAAATGTTCTAATCAAAATTGATAAATTCGTATTCCCAGTAGACTTTGTCGTTTTAGAAAAGGATAAGGACAACACGATCCCCTTAATTTTAGGAAGACCCTTTTTAGCAACTGCCAGAGCTAAAATTGATATCTATGCAGGAGAACTCTTACTTCGTGTAGGCAACGAGATAGTCACTCTTCAAGCTCTTGACTCAGTTAGGACATCGAGTAATAAAGGTACAAATGTTAATTCCATTGATAACCATTTGGTTCAACCTTCTTTACAAGAAACATCACGAAATCACCTAGCTGAGCTAGATCTTAGACCTCGTGCCAATAAAGAAGAATTATATGAGGCATGAAGCCTTAGGGCTGATAAACTAGAAGAGTGGAAAACACAATTTAAAGAAGAACCAGAACCACACGAAGTGAAACCGAAGGAAACCCTGATTTAGCCGATAGGAACAACAAATCACATCAAAATAGAGGATCGTATTGTTAATAAGGAAGACCCTCGAATCACCAATTCAGAACTCAAGGCAAATGAAGAAATCACTTTTGAGGTACTTAATGTCTTCCTATACGGCACAGTCGATGTAAGCAATCCCAAATTCAACACTTTTGAGGTAAACACTACTCGACTTAAACTTTATATCCATAACCGAGTTGATCGCATGAGAAAGGATTTCCACCTCCTCAAACCATCATGATTGTGCGTACAGCAGGTAAGTCTAGCTCAAGACTTTAAACGAGCACTTCTCGGGAGGCAACCCGAGTACTAATCGTACTAATTAGTTTGGTTTTATTTCTTTTCATATTTAGGAATAGGTTTCCATACCCACACGGCTTTGCACACGACCGTGGCCGTGGCCGTGTGGACACCACGACTAGGCACATGAGCGTGGACCTTATCTGTATTTAATTATTTACTTTTATTCATATTTTTATTTTAATTTTAATTTTAATTTTAATTTTTTATTTTTACATCCTTTATTATTTTCTCCTTTTTCTCAATGGCATTTAGATTTAGCTTAGGATACAATAAAACCAAGCCAGCTACTTCAAGGATTCAATTTCAAACGATTCGAGATGCTTCCCCACGTTCACCTCCAATCTTATCATGTTTCTTTTCATAGACTTCATCCAAAAATTCAGGAAGTGTTACTTCTCCCCTTCTCTTTTGATTTTATTATTACACAATTATTTATCTATCTTTGTACATTGAGGGTAATGTACATCTTAAGTGTGGGGGGTATAAGCATCTGACTTTTTGCATTATTCTCAAATCTTGAATTTAGTCTTGTTTTCAAGTATTTTTTTCATATTACTAATTAGGATAAAATTTCTAATGATTTATGATTTTTATTGAGATGTTTTAGATTAAGTCATAGTTAATTGTGCATTGATGATTAAATTTGAAGAATACTAGAGAATCAGGCATGGTAAGTCTACTTTCTAAAAATTAAAATTGATGGGTCGTTGAACTGAATTTGAGTATTACCTTGAAATTTGGAATTTATAAGGATTGATGTCAAATACCCATAATTTTTGTGAGATTTTGAGCCTTATAGAGCATATATTCTTTTTCATGCTCACTTTATTGATTATGAGTGTGCCAACTTTGAACTGTTATTCTAGAACTTGCCTCGATTATACATGTTGAGACCACATCTATGATTTGATATACTGAGATGATAAAGGCACCTAGGTTTTAACCCATTCACACCACAAAAAGCCTACCCACATAATTAACCCCTAATGGACCCTTTTTAATCCTAACAACCCTTTTTATTGATTTACCCACTAATATTAACTTGGAAACCCTTTGAATTTGTTATCACCATTCTTTTGACTACCTTTCTATCGAGGATTAATTTGATCAGTTGCCTAATTAGTTTATTTCGGTTGATAAAGTTCTTTCTTTAGTATGTAGTTTGTTCGAAAAAAAATCAAAAATTTAAAGTATATTCAGTATTAGTAGTATAAGAAGTAAGCATGTGCGTTTAATTTTCAATTATCAAAGAAAAAGCTCGTATTATTATTAGTTTCAAAGCTTCAATTGATGTAATCAGTTATTTCTAGTTCATTGTTTTTAGATTAGGTAATTAGTCAATTCAATCTCGATTATAACCCTTCTAATTCAGCCTTTATCCATACCTTTAACCCAAGCCCCGTTACAACCTTGTTAAAGACCTTTTGATTTGTGTATCATCTCATATTACAGTGGTGGAGATTTGATTTTCAAGCAAGCCTATAAGATTAACTTTTCAGGTTTGACTTATGAGTACTTATTCTTGAACCTTAAACACTTTGAGTGATTTGAGTGAACTTTAGTGAGGATGTCAATCCTTGTCGATTTTGAATTAAAGGTAATTATTCAGGTAAGGGGAGACACCTATATTTTCGTACTACAAAAGTATGACTTATCATGATTGAATCTTTAGGACTCTTTGAGTTGAATTATCCATGTATAAATTATCTATGAATTATGATGAGACATTGTCGATAGGAATTATGAATTATGGAAAGTTCGTTTTAATTGTAAGTTGAGAATTTTGCTTAAGGGCAAGCAAAAGCATAAGTGTGGGGGTATTTGATAAACCGTAAAAGTAACATATTTTAACCCCATTTTTAGTATGCTTTTGGATGATTTAGCCCTTGATTTATGTAAAAAGGTGCTTTTAATCTTTTCTTTTCATGTTTATACTCAAGAAAGCACCAGAGGATGAAAAGAACGAGAAATGGGCTTAAAATGGGCTAATTTGGGCCAAAAAAGAAAATCAACACGGCCTGGAATTCAAGCCACACGGCCATGCCTCGTCAAATTACTTCACACGGCAATGCCACGATTTACACGGTCGTGCCCCAATCGACAGGATCGAGACACGGCCTGATGACGACATACACGGGCGTGTGCCATGGGCGTGCCCCTGCTACGGGAATGAGCAATTTCCCTCGAATTTGGATGCTTGAAGCCAAATAAACATACTCCTAAGTCTACCTAAACACCTTAATAGTAATTCTACTTGAAGGAGGTACTTAGGAGCCAAGTAAATCATCTAAGGAGCCTATATAAACAACTCAAGGCAGTCGTTTTAAGGGGAGGAAGTTTTAGGCGAGTTTTACGCGAGCTTTTATTCGTGGAATTACTCAAGATAGCCGTTGATCCATCTCAAGAAGCCGGAGTTCTACTCAAGACAGAGGATCTCATCTTTAATTCCTTCAAGGGGTTTTAGGGATTTCTTATATTTTTTTTTATCTTTTCTCTTGAGATGTTTTCTTATTTTGTTATGAACTAAACCCTTCAGATACCTGAAGGGGATGAAACATATGATGGATTTTGTTATTTGATTTCTAAATTATATGATAAGTACTTAGTTTGTTCTCAATTATGTTGCTTAATTTAATCTGATGTGCTTAGGTGGAGGAGGAATAGACCCTGCCTAAGAGTAGATCTAGCATAATTAAGCGGAGTTGATCACACGCCTAGAGATAGGGTGACGAGATTTTGCCGAATTAGGGTGAAACCTAATATGGGAGTCCATTGGTCGATTTACTACTTCCTTAGAGGGTTATTATAAGAGAACGAGAGTTCCACTAATTAACCTAAGGTTAGACGTTATTCGCCTCGAGAGAGGATTTAATATAGGTTTGGGAGTCTCATGGATCAAGCTAAGTAAAGAAGTCATATGAATTAAAAGTTAGATAACAAGAGATGTCATAGGTGGATTCTTCCTGAGGGTATCGTCTAAAATCAACTGAGTTTTTCCACAGTCTTTTCCCAAATTTTCATTCTTTTGTCTTTGCATTTAGTTTAGTTTTTCATTAGTTTTTAGATTAATAAACCAATCACTCCATATTTTAGGCTAAATAATAGAAAGAAAGTGAGTAGTAGTACTTTTAGGTTCCTTTGGGTTCGATAAAATAATCTTGCTAAACTATACTATTGTTCGATAGGGGCACTTGCCTCAATCATTATCATAGTTAGTCTATAGGTTCGATTATTATCATAGTTAGTCTACATGTTCGATCATTCTTTATAAATATTAAAACTCGACTGTTTGACACAATCACTAAACTTCAGGTGAAACTGACGTGGATAAGTCAGATTAAAGAGAAGCAGTTGTTGGACGATGTCTTGAGTGCTCGACTTCAGTAGGTACAGAATGATGGGGTTGAGGATTATAGTCTGGAAAGTGATGGGGTTTTGTGTTTCCACAAGAGGGTTTGCACGCCAAAGATGTTAGGTTAAGACAGATGAATCTCCAAGAGGCACATAGTAGCCCATACGTTATGCATCCTGGTGGGGGTAAGATGTATCGGGATCTGCATGAATAGTTTTGGTGGCCTGGCTTGATGCGAGAGATTACCGAGTTTTTGGGTAAATTTTTAATGTGTTAGTAGGTGAAAGCGAAACATTAGTTGCCTTCGGGGTCATTGCAGCCGGTGAAGATCCCGCAGTGGAAGTGAGAAAGGACTACGATGGACTTTGTTAGTGGGCTACCTCTTATGCCTATTAAGGAAGATTCGGTATGGGTGATTGTTGATCTGTTGATGAAGTCTGCTCATTTCATACCTGTTCACGTCAATTATTCCTTGCAGAAGCTGGCTAAGCTGTATGTGGCAGAGATTGTGAGGTTGCATGGGGTACCAATGTTGATCATATCGGATAGAGACCCAAGATTCACGTTGCATTTTTGGAAGGCACTGCATCAAGCATTGGGTACAAGATTAGAGTTTATCACAGGTTTTCATCCACAGACTGATGGTCAGTCTGAGAGGGTAATTCAGGTCTTAGAAGATATGTTGAGAGGTTGTGTTAGAGACTTTAGGGGTAGTTAGGAAGAGTTTCTACCGTTGGTAGAATTTACATACAATAACAGCTACCAGTCTAGTATTCGATGGTGCCCTATGAAGCGTTGTATAGACGGAAATGTCGTACTCCTACTTGCTGGACAAAATCGGGTGAATGTCAGATCTTGGGTCTGGAATTGGTTTTAGAGACAAAGGAAAAAGTTAAATTGATTCAATCTCAATTGAAGGAAGCGTCTGACAGGCAGAAATCATATACAGATCTGAAGCGAAAGGAGATAGAGTTTGCTGTGGGTGATCAGGTTTTCTTGAAAGTTTTACCGTGGAAGCAGCTGATGAGGTTTGAACGGAAAGGGTAAGCTAAGTCCCAGATTTATCGGGCCTTATCGGATATTGAAACGTATGGGACCAGTGGCGTATCAGCTCGAGTTACCTTCAGAATTGAAACAGATACATGATGTGTTCCATGTCTCGATGTTGAGGCGTTATTGTTCAAATCCGTCTCACATTGTGCCAATGGAGGAAATTGAAGTAAGACCAGACCTGTGCTTTGAAGAGGAACCAGTGCAAATATTAAATCGAGACGTTAAGGTGATGCGGAGGAAATCAGTCTCTCTGGTCAAAGTTTTGTGGCAGAACCACAGTTCAGAGGAGGCCACATGGGAGCCAGAGGATGTTATGTGGCAGCAATACCCTCATCTCTTTTGACCAGGTAATTTCGAGGCCAAAATTTCTTTAAGGGGGTAGAACTGTAACATCCGGGAATTAGGGGCTCTACCTCTATTATGTTTTCGTGTGTTTACTATACTTTGTTTGTTAATTTGTTATGTTCTGGAGTCCCCGAGATGGCTCGGGGTTAAGCTAAATCTTTGGCAGGAATTTCTATTTTAGGCACTTTAGGGGAGAGCTGGCTGGGACAGACTTTAAGGATTAGTGCTTGTGTTTGTTGACACAAGAAGTGAAGTGGTAAGGTGGCAAGGTGGAAAGGAGACGCCACTTAAGAGGCAGCTAAGTGACACCATAAGAGAGCAGTGAGGGAGCAGGTTCGATTCGTATAGTTTGCTTTTTTAGAATTTGTTTTGGCGTCTAGATGGGAGGTGATGGATTCAGCTAGGGACCTTGAAGGGTGGGAGTGGACTAAGTCAAATATTTCAAATGGGAGGCCAAGAGTGAAAGGTGGAAGTTGAATCTTTCAAACCGATTCGAATGTGGGGAGGGGAGTGAATGTAGGAGGTGATCAAGGAGTTGGTGGCTTGTTGGGATTGTTGACCGAATGTGCTTAGGGTTTAAAGCGGGGTGCTTTCGATTTTGCGGGCTAAGCAAGGTGCTTGTGCCAAAAGTGGTCTTAGGCATTTCTTGCATCTTTGGTTCATTTTTGGTTTTGAGGGGTGTGTGTGTAGGTCTGTACCGTTTATTACATAGGTTACTTTGAGTTGAGAATCAAACCTTATTCTCTTTTGGCAATCTGTAAGCAATTATTTTTCTTCTCTCATTCACAAACCGAAATCATGTCCTAGGGAACCTCACTTTTGGCATTCTTTCTACTTTCAACCAAAAATCGAAACCTCAAATCCCTCTCTTTTCTTTTGTAAACACTCACTTTACATTTCATAACTCCTTAGCCGAACTCTCCTATCACTTTCTCCATTTCATCATTTTCTCTCAATTATTTCTTCATAGCCGAATCTTCAACTTACACCTTGGTGATTCACCTTTTGTTTTCTTTCTCATCTATTCAAAGTCGAAACTTGTTCTCCTTCCTTCTCTCTGAGTTTGTAACTATTGTTCCTGCTAGCCGAATCTCTGACTGTTCTTCCCCTTCATTCGTTCTTGTCTCAGAAGATTGCCTTCACTCACTCTCTTAACTTTCCCAATCAGTTTCTTCTCATTTGGTGGTAAGTGTTCCTTTTCCCTTTCAATTCTTTCTTCTCCCTTACTGGTTGATAAACTGAAGGCATTAATCTTGTACTGTAGTGCTTGGCTAAATGTAGGGGGCCTCATTTTCGTATTATTTTTGCATCTGGCCAGCCTTTGAAGGGTCTTTGGGGGACAATTGGATTCGATCGATCAAGCTAAGGGGTTTATACCATTCGTTTGGGTGAAAGGCCACTCCTTCTAATCTATATCTTGGAGAACCGAATCTAATTTGGTGAATGTGTAGGGACTTCGGTGATTCCTTAATCCGAGTTGAGTAGCCTCCGATTTCTATTGATCTAGGTAAGAAACCTCTTCAGTTGAACGTGTATTCTTACTTTTATCTTATGTAATGCCTTAACCTGGTCTTCTAACCAAGATCTCTTTCATGGAATCAAATACCAGCCAAGCAAAGGAGGGGGTTGGACTCGTAGTCCCTACCCCTAAGTTCAAAAAAAGTGCAGTGTCTGCCATTCGAGACTTTCCACCGAGTTGTAGGCCAGATTCGAGAGGGATAAGCAGATCGCTGTGATCCGTGCAAGTGAAGGTGTTAGCGAGATCGATAGTTTAGTTCTTCATGTTTACAGGTGTGTAAATTTCACACTCTGCTATTAGTTTGTGCTATTAACTGTTTGGGCTGTAAAGCCGAAGTGACTGGAAAGACAATCTCAAAACCCTTATGAGTATAGTTGGGGATACCTGGTAAGTAACATTATCGTTCTATTTATGAGTATATAAATGTATGCTGTAATCTGTTACTTTGCTTGATAGCATGCTGCATTCATTTGATATGTATGTTATGCATGGGTTCGGTTATGATGCGAAAGGGGAAGTGCTATTAAGACTGTCACAATGGTTTGGTACCATAGTGGGTTGACCCTACATATCTGATTCAGTGATTAAGTCTCAGTGGTTTGGCACCATGATGGTTTGACACCACATACATATACATCTGATTCTGTGACTTATCCTAGTGGTTACCACAGTGGGTTGGCCCCACATATACGATTATCGGGGATTGTCACTAGTGGCTTGGTGCCACATATAAGGCGTGGAGCGGATGGAGGGTTGATTGTAGAAATCCCTACGGTGTGCTGGGCTGGTATGGGTGGCGTGTAGAGGACGAAAAATTAGCTTGGGCTAGGACACTTTACATTCATATTTTGTGTATGTCATATTATGTGAGCTAAGGCCCAACGTGCGATTATGGGCTTGAAGCCGTTTATATGGTATAAGGGGGAAATACACACCGAGTCTTGGTGACTCACCCTCTGCTTTACTTGCAGGTAATTAGTAGATCGTGGATTTGGGAGCCGAGGCGGACTCGTGGAGGCCATAAGTTGTTTTCCTTTTTCTTTTTCTTTCGTAAAATCATTTCCTTTCTATAAATTATTTTAATTGGGGATATTGTTATGTAATAAGGCCTTCTAAAATTTAATAACTATTTTTTTTTAAATTATTATTTACTCATGTTATGACATTATTATATACAAAAGCTAAAATGGAGTTTTCAAAACATTCGTAACATAAACAACTGTTTTCTCTCAAATGCCAACAAGGATAACAAACTTTCAATTAACTCAACTCGAAAATTTTTCTTAAAACTACAAACCACTGTTTTTATAATATCACCCTAAATGACTAACTTCATATTTATGGTTTTTATTTTTTATTTTTTTTGTAAAATTCCAAAGTCCCTTTTTATAACCTTTCCCTATGACATACAAGATCTTGTCGTAACGTCTAGACCGAGTTTAGGGTGTTACACTAATTAACTACACAATTAACTTCGTAAATATTTAATAAAAATATTTACGAGTCCGATTTACAAGAATGGAGTCCCAGGAATGTACTTTCTAACACCCCTGACTATCGGGTCATTACAGGTTTGTCGAAGCTCCGTTCAACCTAACTTGTCCTTCATTATTGTGTCACTTATCATACCAAAAGGATGACTCAGTTGACTCAATCCCACTATCGTCGTCATCAAATTTATCCATGTGTGCGTCTATGTTCTGGGCTAAAGATTTGTCGGGCCTAATTGTTCCACGTAACAATATCTCTGGTGGATTACAAAGAGACTCTATTTGGTCTTTAGGCATATCAATCCTTTTATCATCTAACTCGTATAGAGGTTCATATGAATACCCTTCTTTTCCATATTCGCTATATAAACTCCATTGATCTATCGAATCTCCATCTAACCAACTTGATTCCACGTCATCGTATAAATTATCCCATGTCTTGCCATCATACCAACTATAATCATCATTAATTGCACTCATGATTAAATTTTCTTAATCAACAAGGGAATATTAATACATTATAGAAATTATAATATAAAAAAATTAAGCTAACATAATAAATTAATACAATTAGCACACTATCTAACTCGTTCATCTTTTGACTAATATTATTTGTAAGTAATTGATTCAGTAACAATTATCATAGTCACAATCCGTGACAACGGTGCCAATAACTTGACCACCTTCAGATGTACCAACGTCCAAAGTTTGAATATTGTAATTAAAGATATAGATTTGAGGTGGTGTCTGCAAGTTTTCGAGTCAGGTTTTAATATAATTACTACAAAATAGGTAAGTACTCCGAGGATCGTATCGAAAGGGATTGCAGTTTGGGAAAAACTGTTATCAAGCCAATTACTGGGAATAATTACTAATCTACTTGAGTTACAAATTAATAGTGTTAATATGCAAGAAAGATGATGATAATATTAACAAACTAAGTAAATTGAATTAAGCTTAAATATACTCCTATTTTCATGTATCAATTTGTCCTATCCATGTTTCAGCTACTCAAGTTCCTTTAGCCTAGATCCAATTGTTTTACATAAATATTTATTGATGTAGGGTTCTATTCAATCAACTAGTCGATACCCTAGCAGGATCTTCTGATATGTCCACTTGAATAGCGAGTCAGCAGGAACTACTTATCTTCTGACCTTATAGTCCAGACTGGTTTGGGGATAAGGTGTTCATGGATAGGCCATTCCAATTTTGGTTAATTCCCACCTAAATGAATTCCTAGTTTTGTTAAGTCTAGGGTTTAAGTTTTTCCTCTCCCAAACAGTTGATTCGCTAAGAAACTCTATCCTTCAATCAATAAATACAATTAGAACAGTTGAAACCATGCGAGATATGTATGAAGCATAAATTGATTCTAATCTTTACACAAAAACTCAATTAAACAATGAGATATAAAGAATAGAATAAAAGAAAAGAGATGCTCATGGATTTATCGATGAAAGAGTGGCTCTAGAATAATCTCCACTTGTGAGAGTCTCACTTCGAAATAGGATATTCCGATTACAAAAGCATAAAATACCATAAGAAAAATCTAAGAATGAAATAAAAACCCTATGTATATTTTCTATCTCCCTAAAATTGTGTGTTTAAACTGATTACAATGGCATTTATATAGGCTAAACTCAAAATATTAAAGTGCCTAAATTATCCTTGAAGTCCTTAGAGTTCAACTAGTACAAATACACCTAATTTCCTTCCAAAACATCATTATCACGTGCATGATTTTTTTCGGCTGCGCAGGGCTTGGTTGGAACACAGGCCTACGATGTTGCAACCAAGCATAGGGGGTATGTCATGACACAAGAGGGCCTTATCGTGATATCGATGGCAGATTTTCTCTAAAACTTATTTTTGGAGATCCTTCTAGAGAATTTTGTTACTCATGATTTTCATTAGTTGTTTGGAAAGCTCTTCTATCCCTAGATTGTGAACCACGACCATTTCCACTCTTCTTCCTCCCATTTGTCAGTTTTCCATGGAGCTTCCAGCAAGCTTCTCAAGTGTGTTAATGTTTTTTTGTAGTGGTCGCACCAATGTTTCTTCCTTTCTTCACTGTCATCATTATTATTAACAATCAAACAAGTAGAATTGTCATCTTTAGCTTCAAATCTTGGCCTTGACATTACTTTTTCTTCTAGTCTCCTCTCCTTTAACCTCAGGAAAAATATCACAGAGTGTTGGACACGGTTTTTTGCTTAAGATTTGATATCTTCCTTCATCAAATTTTCTATTTATTCCAACCAAAAATTAATAAGCTCACTCATTCTCTTTTTTTTTTTATATCTTTTACACTATCTCTAGGACACTCTCATTCATCATTATAATATTGATCTAGTTCTTTCCAAAGAGCCTTCATCTCATTATAATAAGAAATAACCTCCTTCTCCCCTTGTCTTGCCTTCTAAAGTTTTATTTTTAACTCAAAGATTTCTGAAATATTTTCGAAATTTGAATAGGTGTCTTTCATAGCATCCCAAACATCTTGAACAGTCGTGTAAAATTGGGCCTAGTAGGATTGGGCCCATTGGGCCTTGAGCTCGGAAGCATTTAAAATTTTTAGAGAATAAGTGAATGGCTTTATTTCAAGTTAAACTTATTAGGAAGGTGATTTTGGAAAGTTATGGGGTTTCTAGGAAGTTCTGTGTAACACCCTAAAAATCTGAGTATTTAAATTGCATAAATTGGTGTTTAGATTTTAAAGGAATAAAATTTATTAATTGAGAATTTATTGAAGGGAAACAAATGTCATTAGGACTTAAGTTAAATTATGTGCTAAAGAGTGTCATAAAATGAGCATATGGCATGGTGGTATTGGCGCATGGGTTATAGCAAGAGGGAAGAGGTTCGAATCCCTTGTATAGCACCTAGATGAAATTTTTGTTTTAATTTTCTGCACATAGATAGGAAGTGTCGGCCAAGGATAATTAAGGTAAGAGTTGACCATATTATTTTTGGTTAGTGTATCAAAGGATTATGGAAATAGAAAATATATGGCATGGAATCAAATACTTAAGGAAAGATAGGGGGAACATAAGGCACATATCAAGAGGAAATTTTGGAAAGAAATCATGGCCAATTGACCATGTGCTGGACGGCAATTTGGTATAGGGAGGGAGTCTAATTTTGAGTTAGTTTTCTCTCTTTGGTCATTCCTTGCACTTTGTGCAGAATTTTTTAATTCCTCTCCTTTCAACTTTCATCTTGGCCGAATTTTGCATTTGGTAAAGCCAAAATCTTTTGACCATTTGGTCACTTTTATTCATCTTGTGAATTTTCTTTTGTATTCTCCTTGTGCCAAAAATCAACCATACCAAAAACCGGTCCCTTTTTTTCTTTTTGCCATGGCGTAATGCACTAACTCCTAAAAGTCCATTTTTTTCTTTTCTTCTTCTTTTCTCTTTGAAATCAAACTACCTCATCACCATCTCTTTCTCATATTCTAATTATTTCAATCAAAGTTTCTCCATCAAACACTCTTTTGGCCGAATGCTAGAGTGCCATAACCGAAATTTATTTTCTCTTTTCTTTGGTTGCATAGCCGAATTCTCCAACTCTCACAAACACCTTTCTCAATCCTTTCTTTTCGATCGTGGATTATAGGTAAGGGGTTCTTCTTTTTCGTTTTCATTTTAATTAGTGATATTATGGCCGAATAGTAATGGTGATTTGAAGGACTTTTTGAATCGATATAACGTTCATTCTAATAACGTTTCTTTCGTTATTATTTAGTGCAATAACGGAGATCGGAACTCAAGTGAACGGAGGAATCGTGGAAACGTTGGAAATGTTTCATTGTGGTAAGGAAATCCCACTCTTTAAAATCTCTAGTATTATTTGATATTATTTTAGATCTAACTAAAATTCCTTTGGATCTTGAAGACTTTCAAAATAGGGAAGAAAAGGGCAGTGGTTAGTCACATTAAGAGGGGTGGATCCGTAAATCCCCCATTCAAACGAAGAGCGGTTTCGGCAGTCCAGGATTTTCCACTGGGTTGCGGGCCATCTTCCGAAGGAAGTCCATTATTCGAAGTAGTACGAACTTCTGAGCCGTTATACGTTGGTGGATTCTCGGCGGCTAGCGAATCAATAAACGAGGAAAATCCGAAAATCGAAGTGATTCAAAATCAAGAGGGTAAGATTTTGGATCTATTATCGATTAAGATTATTTTACGAATTAGTTGTCTAACGGATCAAAATATGTTTTAGGTGCCGATGAGCGAGAAGGATTAGTACTCTCTAACGAGGTGTGTAACTTCGCACTCATTATTTTCTCGGTTGGACGTCAATTCCGGTATGGAAGTAAATCGTAAAAATGATTAGATCGGTAAAAACGTAAATATTGATATTTTGACGAAAATACGTAAAAACATCTAAATCGTAAAAATTACGAAAATGCCCTCGAGAAATTTTTTGTTATTATGTAAATTGGATGTTTCGATAAATTTGGGCCAAAATACTCTAGTTCGTTAAAATTGGGCCAAAATACTCTAGTTCGTTAAAATTGGGCCAAAATACTCTAGTTCGATAAATTGGGCCAAAATACTCTAGTTAAAATTGGGCCAAAATACTCTAGTTCGATAAATTGGGCCAAAATACTCTAGTTCGTTAAAATTGAGCCAAAACACTCTAGTTCGGTAAATGGGCCAAAGCCCACTAAACCGCTAAATAGACAAATTGCTATATTATAATTATGGGCCAAATGAAATGTTATTGATAAACCCACCATGTTATGCATTAATAAGAAATTTTATATTTTATAGTACATGTATAATTGCATGGGTGGGATATATGAAGAGAAGAATGGCCAGTTGCCAAATATCTAGTTCGGTCTCGCCACAATAATGGCTTATTGCCTCTAGTTCTTGGCTCGCCATAATAATGGCTTATTGCCTCTAGTTCGGTGGCTCGCCACAATAATGGCTTATTGCCTCTAGTTCGGTGGCTCTACCACAATAATGGCTTATTGCCTCTAGTTCGGTGTCTCGCCACAATAATGGCTTATTGCTTTTGCCACAATTATAAAAGGCTTGATGCCTACGATTGGTGTGATGGTGGGGTGGGTTGACTTGATCCCCACAGTGTGATGGTTGGTACGGGGTGTTAGCGGATGGATATTAGGTTTGGGATGGAAATACATTTTACATGCATTATTAATTATTTTTTTTATGATATATTGTTGAATTCTGTAATTGGGCTCAAGCCCAGCATAATATCTTGATGATCTGGCCCAATAATGGTGGTAAGTGAGTTACACACTGAGTTCTAAGTAACTCACCCCTTTTAATTTTCCATCTCAGGTAATGGAAATTGACGTGGACTTGGGCCGAGGATGACTTTGTGGAGGCCATACTAAAAAACATGGGTTATTTAAACTCTGAACTTTTAATAAGTATTTTTACTATTTTGGATTATTGTAATAAGGGCCTCTATAATTAATTTATGGATTTTATGTGTGTTGGGTTTTAAACTATACTTTGGACTTCTAATTATGGGCTATGATTATATGATGTTTTATTAAAATATATTTGGGTTTTCAAGTATATGAAATTCTTTTATAATTATTTTGTTATTGTTAACTCTTTAACAAATTTCCTAAAGGTTTTGATAATACAACGATTTTCAACTAATGTTTTTTTCTAATATTATCAAATTCAAATTCTCTTCTATTTTTTTTTAAAATCTGAAATTTATATTGAAGTTTTCAACTTATTGCAAATTTAAAATAGCTCGATTCATGTAACAAACCAAATCTAGTCTCAACGCATAGACCGGGTTTGGGGTGTTACATTTAGTAATATCGAGCCCGCTTCAAAAACTTCATTGTGGTTTGGGTTCAAAAATAATTTCAGATGAAATCGTTCAATGATATTTTAAAGATCGTTATGGGACCACAAGCATCCAGCAACAAGTCAAGTAAGTATTTATTGCTTAATGATTACTATGATATGATCATAGGAACACTCTAGAACTTCTAGTTTTAGATGTAAAAAATCGTAGAGATTGAGACTATAGGATATGTTGCGAAAAACAACTTTATATCTCAAATCTCATAAAATATCGTTAATAAACACCGAAACAAAATTTCTGATTCATAAAACTTGTAATCAGATAAACGAACAAGCTATCATGAGCACTAGAGGACGTGGTCGTGGACGCGATAGACGTGGCCGTGGTAGAGGCCGAGGTGCTACAATTGAAGCACCAAATCATATGCCGGAAGTAGACGCACCTGCGTCAATTGAAAGTGAGATGGGATCACGCGATCACATGGAAGAAGATCATGCATTGACTCAAGCAATGTTGCGAGTCTTGGAAAGGGTCGCTGGAACTAGAATTGGGCCAACAACTCGTGGGTCAATTTCAGAGCGACTTAAGGCAAATAATGCAGAAGTTTTCAGAGGTGTCTCTGGTGTAGCTCCGAATGTGGTGAATCTTCGCTCAAGTCGTGGAATGGATTATGGATGATATGGAATGTCTTGTCGAGCAAAAATTGAGAGGAGTCAGATCCTTGTTAAGAGATGAGGCGTATTAGTGGTGGCTCACCGCTCGAGAAGGTCTTGAAGCCGCACCGATTAACCGGGAATTCTTTAAGCCGCCTTCAAGGAAAATCGTTAGAACGAGCTATGTAGACGTCAAGGAAGGAACTTCAATCTTGTCCAAGGAAGTAAGACCGTGGCGACATATGAAGTCGAGTTTTACGTCCGAGCCGCTATGCGGACAATTATAGAACGGATCATGAGCGTTGTGTACGTTTGAAGATGGACTTAATGATGAGTGAGGGTTACGATTGCTCGCAACAAGTTAGAAATTTTTCCACTCTGGTGGAGAAGGCCAAAATAGCCAAGAGGCTAAGAACTCGAAATGGCGTAACCGAGAAAGATTTGAAACAAGAGAGAGACACAATGATCTGGATCTTCAAAGAGATTTCGAAAAACCGGAATGATGAATCGCCAAGGCGAACCGGTAGCAAATAATCGAAGTCGAGATTGCAGAGAGTGTGGGAAAAGACATTTTGGGGAATGTTGGAGGAAAACGGCGCATGCTACAAATGCGGTTCAATGGAACATCGATTACAAAAGTTGTCCTCGACGAATGGATACGACTCAAGAAGTTCGTAATAATGATGCACAACCGCCAGAGGTAATCAAGCACCACCGAGAGGACGTGGACCAGTCGTGGTGGTAATGGGGCTGGTCGTGGTCAAGGTGCACCGGTCGAGGCAATGGTAATAGAGAAATGCGATGCAAGACACTGAATCGGTCTATGCGGTTAGGCGTCATGAGAACGGCAATGCACCGATGTGATAACCGGATGTTCTTCATTTCGATGTACTGTTATTGCCTTAATAGATATTGGCTCTACTCATTCATATGTATCTAGTGCCATATCCGAAACCCAATTTAGAATCAAATTATCGATAGTGAGATGACGATGTCGATCCTTTAGGACGATCGGTAATGGTTAATAAAATATTTAAAGACGTGCCCTTAAAAATCCAAGAGGAAGTATTCTTAGCAAACTTGATGGAACTACCTTTCATGAGTTCGATCTCATTCTCAGGCATGGATTGGCTGGTCAAACATCGAGGCATAATTGGATTGTGTTGAAAAATGAATGTCGAGAAAAACCTCGGATGATAAGGAAGTCATAATGATTGGTGAACGAAAGAACTATCGGCAAATGTGATATCGCATTAAAAGTCGATAAGTTGGTGCGGAAAGGATCTGAAACATTCCTAGCCTTTATCGTGCTTTGGATGCCAAAGAATTATCTTTGAATGATGTGAGGACGGTGAAGGAATTTCCGATGTATTTCGAAGAACTTCGGTATACCTCGGATCGGAAGTAGAATTTGGCATTGAGCTTTTGCAGGGACGACTCCGGTGTCCATTGCTCCTATAGAATGGCATCGAAGGAGTTGGTGAGCTCAAAGCTCAAATTCAAGAATTGTTGGATCGGGATTCATTCGACCAAGTGTGTCTCCGTGGGGAGCACCAGTCTTGTTCGTCAAGAAGAAGGATGGATCGATGCGTATGTGCATTGACTATAGACAGTTGAATAAATTGACGATTAAGAATCGGTATCCTCTGCCAAGAATTGACGACCTGTTTGATCAATTAAAAGGAGCTTCAGTTTTCTCCAAAATTGATTTAAGGTAGGGTTATCACCAACTTAAGGTGAAAGAAGCGGACATTTATAAGACGGCATTTTGGACACGTTACGGACACTATGAGTTTGTAGTGATGCCGTTTGGATTAACCAATGCACCAGCTGCATTTATGGACATGATGAACCGAGTCTTTCAACCAAATTTAGACCGGTTTGTAGTAGTGTTCATAGATGACATATTGGTTTATTCGAGAAATGAGGAGGAACATGACCAGCATTTGCGGATAGTATTACAACTACTTCGTGATAAGCAATTGTATGCCAAATTTGGTAAATGCGAATTTTGGCTAAAGGAAGTGACTTTCCTTGGTCATGTAGTATCAGCCGAAGGAATAAGGGTGGATCCTCGGAAAATTGAGGCTATTCTGGATTGGAAACCACCAACATCGGTAGCTGAAATTTGGAGTTTCTTAGGTTTGGTCGGATACTATAGACGCGTTTTGTAGAGGGTTTTCGTTGATAGATGCACCTAACTAAAGCATTGCGAAAGGGAGCTCCGTATATCTGGATTGAAAAGCAAAGAAGAGAGTTTCGAGAAATTGAAGAAGATCCCGATGAAGCTCCAGCTTTAATTCAACCAGAGGTGGAAAAGAATTCATCAGATATTGTGACGCGTCTCACACGGTGCAGGTTGTGTATTGATGTAAAATGGAAAGGTGGTGGCCTATGCTTCTCGTCAATTGAGACCACACGAAGTAAACTACCCTACTCATGATTTGGAGTTAGCTGCCGTTGTCTTTGCTCTAAAGATTTGGAGGCACTATCTCTATGGTGAGAAGTCCATAATCTACACGGATCACAAGAGTCTTAAATACCTCCTTACCCAAAAGGAGTTGAATTTAAGACAAAGAAGATGGGTAGAATTGTTAAAGGATTACGATTTCTCCATCGAATACCATCCTGGAAAGGCTAACGTGGTAGCTGACGCGTTAAGTCGAAAGGCGGTATCTAAATTAAGAGCTTTGTTTGCCCATTTGAGTCTCATGAGGATGGCGCTTTATTAGCGTAACTTGGTGAAACCTCGTGGTGGAACAAATCAAGGAAAAATAGACATCGATGAGAAGTTGGGACCCTTACTTGCAAGTTGAAAACGGTGAAATTGAAGATTTTGGAATAAACACGGAGGGATGTTGTGCTTTCGAGGAAGAGTATGCATGCCTAAGGACTCGGATCTAAGGCAATCGATTCTACGGAGGCGATAGTAGCCCTTATGCTATGCATCCGGAGGAAATAAGATGTATCGAGATCTTCGTGAATGACATTGGTGGCGAGGGTTGAAGCGTGAGATTACGAGTTTGTGGGAAAATGTTTGACTTGTCGCAAGTGAAGGCGTAACATCAATTACCGTCTGGATTGTTTCAACCGATAAAGATTCCTCTTTGGAAATGGGAGCGGATAACTATGGATTTTGTTAGTGGGTTACCTTTAACACCTACTAAGAAAAATTCCGTTTGGGTAATTGTTGATCGGTTGACTAAAACCGCTCATTTCTTGCCGGTTCAGACGGATTATTCATTGCGAAATTGGCAAAATGTGCGTATCCAAAATTGTGAGGTTGCATGGGTACCAGTATCTATTATATCGGATAGGGACCCTAGGTTTACATCACGATTCGAAAGCTCGCATGAAGCCTTGGGGACAAAGTTGAATTTCATCGGCTTTTCATCCTCGGTCGATGGTCGATCGGAGAGAGTAATTCGATATTGGAAGATATGTTAAGAGGATGTGTAATCGACTTGAGGGTAGTTGGGAGGATTATCTACCACCGGCGTAATTCACATATAACAACAACTATCGGTCTAGCATTCGATGGCACCTTACGAGGCATTATATGGTCGTAAGTGTCGCTCTCCTATTTGTTGGACCGAGTTGGGCGAAAAGATGATGTTAGGTCCCGAGATGATATCCGAGACGGAGGATAAGGTAAAAGTTATTCGAGCACGGTTGAAAGAAGCCTCGGATAGACGTAAGTCGCATACAGATCTGAAGCGAAGGGACATCGAGTATAATGTGGGGATCGGGTTTTCTTGAAGGTATCTCCTTGGAAAAGATCTTGATTCGGAAGGAAGGGCAAGCTAAGTCCTAGATATATTGGACCTTATCGTGTCTTTGAAGCGTGTTGGTCGATGGCATATCGATTGAGTTACCTCGAGTTAGATCAAATTCATAATGTCTTTCATGTTTCCATGTTGAGGCGTTATAGATCGGATCCTTTGCATATTATACCCAGTAGAAGAATTGGAGCTGAATTCAGATTTGTCTTTTGAAAAGAACCGGTGGAAATCCTAGACCGAGATGTCAAGGTACTAAGGAAGAAAATCGTGTCAGTAGGTCAAAGTTCTATGGCGTAACCATGGAGTGGAAGAAGCTACGTGGGAGCCAGAGGATGCAATTCGGCAACAATACCTCACCTTTTTCAACCGTAAATTTCGAGGATGAAATTTTCTTTAAGGAAGGTAGAGTTGTAACACCCTAAAAATCCAGTATTTAAATTGCATAAATTGGTGTTTAGATTTTAAAGGAATAAAATTTATTAATTGAGAATTTATTGAAGGAAACAAATGTCATTAGGACTTAAGTTAAATTATGTGCTAAAGAGTGTCATAAAATGAGCATATGGCATGGTGGTATTGGCGCATGGGTTATAGCAAGAGGAAGAGGTTCGAATCCTTGTATAGCACCTAGATGAAATTTTTGTTTTAATTTTCTGCACATAGATAGGAAGTGTCGGCCAAGGATAATTAAGGTAAGAGTTGACCATATTATTTTTGGTTAGTGTATCAAAGGATTATGGAAATAGAAAATATATGGCATGGAATCAAATACTTAAGGAAAGATAGGGGGAACATAAGGCACATATCAAGGGGAAATTTTGGAAAGAAATCATGGCCAATTGACCATGTGCTGGACGGCAATTTGGTATAGGGAGGGAGTCTAATTTTGAGTTAGTTTTGGCTAAGAATTTCTTTTCTCTCTTTGGTCATTCCTTGCACTTTGTGCAGAATTTTTAATTCCTCTCCTTTCAACTTTCATCTTGGCCGAATTTTGCATTTGGTAAAGCCAAAATCTTTTGACCATTTGGTCACTTTTATTCATCTTGTGAATTTTCTTTTGTATTCTCCTTGTGCCAAAAATCAACCATACCAAAAACCAGTCCCTTTCTTTTTCTTTTTGCCATGGCCGAATGCACTAACTCCTAAAAGTCCATTTTTTTCTTTTCTTCTTCTTTTCTCTTTGAAATCAAACTACCTCATCACCATCTCTTTCTCATATTCTAATTATTTCAATCAAAGTTTCTCCATCAAACACTCTTTTGGCCGAATGCTAGAGTGCCATAACCAAATTTATTTTCTCTTTTCTTTGGTTGCATAGTCAATTCTCCAATTCTCACAAACACCTTTCTCAATCCTTTCTTTTCGATCGTGGATTATAGGTAAGGGTTCTTCTTTTCGTTTTCCTTTTAATTAGTGATATTATGGCCGAATAGTAATGGTGATTTGAAGGACTTTTTGAATCGATATAACGTTCATTCTAATAACGTTTCTTTCGTTATTATTTAGTGCAATAACGGAGATCGGAACTCAAGTGAACGGAGGAATCGTGGAAACGTTGGAAACGTTTCATTGTGGGAAGGAAATCCCACTCTTTAAAATCTCTAGTATTATTTGATATTATTTTAGATCTAACTAAAATTCCTTTGGATCTTGAAGACTTTCAAAATAGGGAAGAAAAGGGCGGTGGTTAGTCACGTTAAGAGGGGCGGATCCATAAATCCCCCATTCAAGCGAAGAGCGGTTTCGGCGATCAGGATTTTCCACCGGGTTATGGGCCATCTTCAAGGAAGTCCATTATTCAAGTAGTACGAACTTCCGAGCCGTTATCGTTGGTGGATTCTCGTGCAAGCGAATCAATAAACGAGGAAAAGCCGAAAATCAAGTGATTCAAAATCAAGAGGGTAAGATTTTGGATCTATTATTGATTAAGATTATTTTATGAATTAGTTGTCTAACGGATCAAAATATGTTTTAGGTCTTGAGGAGCGAGAAGGATTAGTACTCTCGGTAACGAGGTGTGTAACCGCACTCATTATTTTCTCGGTTGGGCGTCAATTAGGTATGGAAGTAAATCATAAAAACGATTAGATCGGTAAAAACGTAAATATTGATATTTTGACGAAAATACGTAAAAACATCTAAATCGTAAAAATTACGAAAACGCCCTCGAGAAATTTTTCGTTATTATGTAAATTGGATGTTTCGATAAATTTGGGCCAAAATACTCTAGTTCGTTAAAATTGGGCCAAAATACTCTAGTTCGTTAAAATTGGGCCAAAATACTCTAGTTCGATAAATTGGGCCAAAATACTCTAGTTCGTTAAAATTGGGCCAAAATACTCTAGTTCGATAAATTGGGCCAAAATACTCTAGTTCGTTAAAATTGAGCCAAAACACTCTATTTCGGTAAATGGGCCAAAGCCCACTAAACTGCTAAATAGACAAATTGCTATATTATAATTATGGGCCAAATGAAATGTTATTGATAAACCCACCATGTTATGCATTATTAAGAAATTTTATATTTATAGTACATGTATAATTGCATGGGTGGGATATATGAAGAGAAGAATGGCGGTTGCCAAATATCTAGTTCGGTGGCTCGCCACAATAATGGCTTATTGCCTCTAGTTCGGTGGCTCTCGCCACAATAATGGCTTATTGCTCTCTGGCTCTCCACAATAATGTTATTGCCTCTAGTTGGTGGCTTTGCCACAATTATAAAAGGCTTGATGCCTACGATTGGTGTGATGGTGGGGTGGGTTGACTTGATCCCCACAGGTGTGATGGTTGGTACGGGGGTGTTAGCGGATGGATATTAGGTTTGGGATGGGAAATACATTTTTACATGCATTATTAATTATTTTTTTATGATATATTGTTGAATTCTGTAATTGGGCTCAAGCCCAGCATAATATCTTGATGATCTGGCCCAATAATGGTGGTAAGTGAGTTACACACTGAGTTCTAAGTAACTCACCCCTTTTAATTTTCCATCTCAGGTAATGGAAATTGACGTGGACTTGGGCCGAGGATGACTTTGTGGAGGCCATACTAAAAAACATGGGTTATTTAAACTCTGAACTTTTAATAAGTATTTTTACTATTTTGGATTATTGTAATAAGGGCCTCTATAATTAATTTATGGATTTTATGTGTGTTGGGTTTTAAACTATACTTTGGACTTCTAATTATGGGCTATGATTATATGATGTTTTATTAAAATATATTTGGGTTTTCAAGTATATGAAATTCTTTTATAATTATTTTGTTATTGTTAACTCTTTAACAAATTTCCTAAAGGTTTTGATAATACAACGATTTTCAACTAATGTTTTTTTTCTAATATTATCAAATTCAAATTCTCTTCTATTTTTTTTAAAATCTGAAATTTATATTGAAGTTTTCAACTTATTGCAAATTTAAAAATAGCTCGATTCATGTAACAAACCAAATCTAGTCTCAACGCATAGACCGGGTTTGGGGTGTTACATTCTGGGTTCAAGTTAGGCTAAAGGAAAATTTTACTGTTTGAGTACTTTAAGGAGATATAGTAAGGGGCCTCAATGCTTATGGAAATAAGTGAGTAAATGGCTAGCATAAATGAGCATTTGGTAAAGAGGAAGTGGTGTCACATGAAGGGCTTTAGGGGAAGAGGTTCGAATCAATTCGGTACAAATTTTGATTTTTTTTTTTTGTGCTATTCATTGAGAATGTTGGCCATAATGGTATTTTAGGCAAGGTGGACTTTTAAATTATGGAAAGGTGGTTAAGGTTTATGGTAAGGAGGAAGATTAGGGATATTTAAGGAATGAATCAAAAGAAAAAGGAAAGATAAGGGAGCATGTTGGCCTTTTTCATGGGAAATGTTTTGGAGTGTTTTTATGGTCAATTTTTTACCCTTTTGGTTTGGTGCACATGATTTTGAGAGGTAAAAGGGGAGTGCCAAAATTCTTTAGCATTTTGGGTGAATTTTGGTACTTGAGTGATTATTTTTTTTTCTTAGCATTTTGGGTGATCTTTTAATTTTTCCAATCTCTTTCCTCTTTGCCGAAAATTCCAAAGCCAAAGTGAACATTTTCTTTTCTTTGCTTTGGCCGAAACCTCCTTGCACACTTGTGCATTCTTTTTCTTTTGATTGGCCGAAACACTCATCTTTGGCCCACCTCCCCTTTGATAGTCGAACAATCTAGCACTCCATCCATCCATTCTTTTCTTTTGACCATTTCATCAATCTTTTCTCTTCTCTAAAATCGACATCACTTTGAGATCACTTTTTTGTGTTTGATTTTCCTCTAAAACCGATTCTATTATCATCCCATCTCTTTATATTTTTCTTTTCTTTTCGTCTTGGACAATCTCTTCTTGACCGAATCGATAAGTGACCTTATATCCCTCATTTCATTTCATTTTATTTTCATCTTTCTTCCTAGTCGAATATATGTGTTCATCATTATTCGGTTACTCTATCTTGTTTCCCTATCAAAGCATCTCTCTCCCATCACTCTCATGTTGTGATCGATATGTTTTTCGTAGTGTTATAGAGGGTGGCCGAATGCCACATCATCGTCTAATCATCTCTAGTCATAAGAAAATTGTGGGAATTGGGATTATTATCGATTAAGGTAAGGAGTTCTTTCATAGTCCATTTGATATCTCTATTTGGTTATTGTGTTAATCGGATTGAAGGTTGGCTAATTGATTATGTTGGTAGGGATGACATCATTTGATATTCTCTCCTTATTTAGTGGTAAGCCGAACCCTTTGTCATTAGACAATCTATATTTATATCGTAATGTCGTTCTGACTAAGATTTAAACCAATGGAGGCTTGTGGTGTCGATTCGAAAGGAAAGGCGAGTGGAGAACTCAAAAGGAGTGGATTTACTATTCCTACTCCAAAATTCAAACGAAGGGCTATATCGACAGTTTGGGATTTTCCACTGGGTTGTGGACCATCATCCAGTGAGAATTGACAAATCGTGGTCATTCACAATTTTGAGAGTGCTGACGATCAAGAAGGCCTAGTACTTACCATAATCAGGTGTGTAACCCCGCACCCTTCCGAATACATGTTTGAAATGGTGTGTAATCTCACACCTCTCTGAATGTTTGCATGAAATGTTCTGTGATTCGATGAAATACGAAGGAAATCAAAAACCGGCATCTATGACCACTCGGGTGTGCATATGTTCGTAGTGGTAACCGTATTTTGCAATGAAACAGTTTTTGGTTAGCAGCAGTGACGTGAATTTAAAAAATCACGAAAAAATAGGAGAAAGGGAATTAGAGAGTGAATAAGATATTGAATTAAAGCTTACTATGTCTAGTTTTATATGAAAGAAACATAGGAGGAAGAGGAATTTTATATTCTATGATATTTTAATTTTAGTGAGACTAGTTTTGAATGACTTCGTGGTTACCTATTTTGTCTTGTAAAAATCATTCAAAATTGTAAAAAGTGAATTATAAGTTATAATTTATATGTATAGATTCCTTAGTGAGCCTATTTTAAATAGAAAAAGTGGGAACAACATATGAAAATCGTATAGTGAGATATTTGGATTTATTGTAAGAGAGGTTAGAACCATTGGTTAGTGAAACAAGGGAAACTTTAATGAATAAAATGGACTAAATGACTAAGCCAAAAATTCTGAAAAAATTGTAGTAAGAAGATATATGAGTCTAGTTTCAAGGAAAATTTATGGATCTAAATTTCAAGTTTCCTAACTCAAGTTATAGTCAATTTAGCCAATATGACTCGGATAGACAATTTCAATTTTTATGCCCCAAATTAGTAGTTAAGTCTGGGGTTGCGAAATTACGAAAATACCCTTGATGTGTAAAATTACAGAAATACCTTTGGGTTGTGAAATTTACCGAAATGCCCCTATAGGCTGAATTACAAAAATGCCCCTATGGGTCGAATTACGAAAATGCTCTATGGGCCGAATTGCTAGAATGCCTTAGTGGGCCGAATTACAAAATGCTATAATTGTCCGATTTATCGTAATCAATTATTGGATTAATGATTGTTGTTTATGTATGTGAATATTATGTTATTATATATGTTGCATCTCTACATATTGCATGGGATGGGAAAATTGAATGAAGGGAAGTGTAGTCTAGTGGCACTGCCACAAGTTCTGATAATGGCTATGTGCCAAATTAAATAAGGCTTTGTGCCATCGTGATTAAGGCTGTGTGCCGATTATATTACCGTATATATTATTCTGGTGGCCTCACCACAAATTCTGATAATGTCTATGTGCCAAATTAAATATGGTTTTGAGCCATCATGATTAAGATTGTGTGCTGGTTATATTACCGTATATATTATTCTGGTAGCCTCGCCACAAATTCTAATAATGGTTATGTGCCAAATTAAATATGTCTTTGTGCCATCGTTATTAAGGGCTATGTGTCGATTATATTACCATATATGATTCTGGTGGCTCGGCCACAAATATTATAAATGGCAACTTACCTGCGATTGGTATGTTTGGCGGGGTGGGTTGACTTGATCCCCACAGGTGTTATGGGATGGTACGGGTGGTGTGTAGCAGATGGATTATTAGGATAGGTTGGGTTGCATACATTGCACATATATATATGTTATGTTATATAAATGGGCTTCAGCCCAAGATTATGCTATGGGCTCAGGCCCAGTGGATGACGGTAAGGGGATTATACACTGAGTTCTTGTAACTCACCCCCTTCTTTCTTAATCCTTGTAGGTAATTCTCAGTAATGTGGACTTGGGCTATGGATGACTCGGTGGAGGCCATACTTCAGAAATTGTTTTCATTGAACTTTAGATTTCTATTTCCGTTTACTTTACTGTTTTGGGTTTTTATGTTGTAATAAGGCCTCTGGAATATTTTACTTTTCCTTTATGTTTAACGTACTTTTATTTTCTAAACTAAAATAAAGGTTTTCTAAAATAGACTAACAAATGGATTTCATAACAAACTTATATAAATATATTAACTCGAAAATTTTCTCTCAAATTATCAACGACATTTTCAAAAGTCACGGTTTTCAGGTTCATTAGTTCGATTTTCGATTTACCAATCAAACTCTCGAAATTAGTAGTATTTTATCAAACTTGTTTTCTTAAACTATAACCAAACAACAACATATTTAATAAAGAATCACAAATCCTTTATATGTTTTCTTCAATATGACACACCAGATTTGGGCCTAACTTCTGGGCTAGGTTTGGGGTGTTACAAGTCGGGAGAAAAAGAAAAGGTTTACCTATGGATGCTCCAATGGAATTAGTAAGTCATGCAATTATTATAGAATTTTCTGACCTCCACGTGCTCATCCTTTGATCTCCCACCTATGGTTGTTTGACTTCTCCAGTTAAATGACCTATTTCGTCATGCCCATCAATTGCTAACTTCACGAATTGTGACCATTCAAGATAATTCTTTCCATTCAGCTTGTGAAATGTCAATTGAAAAGAGATGTGAGACGCTTCTATCCCTTGAGTCATTGCACTCTCAATAATTGTTCCGACGGTAGAGCTTTCTACCTCAGTTTGGTTGTTGGATCTCTTATCTCTAGTGAAGGTTGTTTTAACCATGGTGTTACTAAAGATTTAACCTAGCTCAAATACCATGAAAATTTTCAAGAGACTATATTGAATAAAATATTTTTGTCTTTATTATGTAAAGAATTGAGTTTAAATAGAAAAAATACTCACCACATAACTAGGAAAATAGTTCCCTTATTCTAATAAGCTTCTAAAAGATAAAAAGTATTCCTAAAAATCTCATTTGATTATTCTAAAATTGTCTACTAAAATAACTTAAAATTATCCCAAAATATACAAGAGTTTAGCACATATTTCGATAGATCCTAAACTCTATAATGTTTGTATAAATCTCTTCTGTTAGTTATAAGCATGTACCCAAGTTGAGTCAAATTTGGTATATAAAGTTACGTGAATATGCACTTATGGTTAATGGTTAATGTTAGAATTTGGTTAAATCTATATATCTTGTAATGGAGTTAAAGGTAGTTTAAAATGGTATGAAATGTTGCAAGCATATATACATATATATATGAACTTGGTGAAATAGATAAGTATGTAAATTATTTAAATGGCTTGCATTAGGTAAATTGCTTGTAGATGATAGGGTAATTCCCTAATTTTAGAAAAAGCATGTTGTTAAAGAAAGAGAATTTGGAAAAATATGTGACGTCATAACGTCAAATGTATGTCGTCGCGACAATAAATGACCTATAATGTCATAGTGAGATGAGGAACCCTGCCGTCCTGACGAAACCAAAACAGTATGCCACGTCACGATGAGGAACTCTCTCACGTCGCGACGTCAAACCTATACTTTGAATTTTTTACAATTTAGTCTTGATTTGATCTCGGGTTAACATTAGAGATTTCGTGAGCTTGAATAATACCTGATAATTATTCTTTATTGTAATATTTTCTTACGATATTTGCATTTAATGTAACACCCCAAACCCGACACAAAAGTTAGGCCGAATCTGGCGTGTCACATTGAAGTGTTTTTCGAAAACCATGTTTTCATTGAAAACCCTCCTTAATATTTAAAAAATAAGGTCTTAGTTTGTGTTCGTTCAATTTCAAAACGTGGTTCATTGAAAAGTTAATCACTTTTAAAAACGTTATTAACTTCTTTAAAAATCTCTTTTAGTTGCAGAAGCTAATTTAAGGTAAAAAGTTTAACACATATGTTTTTGAAAACAGTAATTGGGTTGAAAACTCGTCTATGTCTAATAGATATAAAATGTAAAAAAATCCCAAATTTAGAATTAAATCCGGAAAGGCCTTATTACAATTAAAACCCAAAACGAAATTTAAAACATATATAAAGCCCAAAGCATAACAGCCGCCATCGTGTGGTCACCTCCGAGTCCCTCGCAGCACCGATCCTCCTAACGCTGGGGATTACCTGCACAGTTAAAAATGGGGTGAGTTTATAAAAACTCAGTGTGTAATCCCCTTACTAGAGTAACAGTCAGTATACAGAAATAGAAACCGAACTAGTCTGGGCCAAAGCCCTTTAACAGTAACAACACAGTCCAGTTCAGATCATTCATGGCCCAAATCCCACTACAATATCATTTGGGTCATAGCCCATAACAGAATCGATTGGGCCCAGCCTAAACTAATACAGAAAAAGTGGCCCTAAGCCCTGTACAATGACAAATCTCATAAATAGATATGCAACAGTATGAGGATGCATCCCACCCCGATCCAGCCAACACACCATCCGTACCAACCCTGCACTCCTGTGGGGATAAAATTGACCTACCCAGCCAATACACCAAGCTTAGCACCGGTTCCAGCACTAAGTCAATAGAACATTTCAAAGACCGAGTAATGTAATCGGTTGAAAGCCATAAATATGGCGACAATCTTTGCCGATTAATAAACGACTCAAAGCCATAAATAGAATGGATATAAACCATAATCAGGATGGCACAAAGCTATCGGTAACTATAATAAGTTTGGCACATAGCCCTCAGCGACGGTAATTTAATCGGCACACAGCCGTGGGTAAATATGATCGACACAAAGTCATCAATATATATGTTAGGCACATAGCCACGAGTAAATACGATTGGAACAAAGCCATAATCAAGATGGCACAGAGCCATATTTAGGTTGGCATAGAGCCAAAATTAGATTACGCGGCTTTAAGTCATCCGTCGGTCCACAGTCGTCTCATGCAACTTGTAATAGCCCAGTTTATACCCTAGTCAGAATAGTGGTTTCAAGACCACAAATCTGAGGTCAAAATAATATTTTAATGTTATCTTTGGTGTTGATTCTATGTGACATAATCTGTGTGAAAATTCTGTATGATAATTTTATCGATTGTGGGCCGAATTAATAGAAAGGACTTAATGACGTAAAGAATAAAAGCTATGTGTTGATTTATAATTACCTAAGTGTTATTGTCTTCATAATAGGATGGCCTTAAGAGGAAATTAAGCCATTAATGAAGATATTGGATCGCTAAATGACATATTAGCCTTAATATATATTTGTTTTATATGTTTAATGAAAGGACAAATTGGTAAAATGTTTAATAAGGTATTAATAATAAAACAAAAGCTTGAAAATGGATGAATGCTCATCTTTTATGCTGAAAAATCAAGAAAAGAAAAAGACAAAAGAACACTTAGGTTTTGGTTGATGTTAAGCTTGATTCAAGGTATTTTTGAGCTTGGTTTTTGATAATCTCTAAGTTTTTGTAATCGTTTCTTCGGGGTCTAGCTAACCCATGCTTTAATTTTGTGAATTGATGATGTTTTTGTGATGAGTCATTGATGAACACTTGAGCTATGTGTTAGTTGATAGTGAAATATAGAAACTTGGTATTGGATTAACATAGTTTGTATTGGGATTTTTAGTGAAATTGAGTATTTTTGACTTAATTGAGAAAATGAGAAATTGAAGGGTTAAATTGTGAAATAAATGAAATGTATGAACTTGTATTAGCATGGGAAGGATTTAGCTAGCATATGTGTTTTGAAATTTTGTGTATTTGATGATTTTGTGAAATAGGGACTAAAGTGTCAAAATGTGAAAATGTGAGGACTATTTTGAAAAATTCCCTAAATGTGTGTGTGTGGACTAAATTAACTGAGTTGGTGATTGAATGGATTGAATTTAAATGTGTATGACCAAGAAAAAAGAGGTTCGGATCGAGATCGAAGCAAAGATAAAGTGCTCGATTAATCGACTGTTTCAATAGTTTGACGTCCGAGGTAAGTTTGGATATAATACATGTTATTAAGTTATGTTTTAGTATTATGGAATGAATATGATTATGATTATGAGATTTGAGATGCTATGTGCAAAATTGAATTATATGGCACTAAGTGTTCGAAATTGAAATCGAAACAAAGGTGAATAGCACTATGTGTGCGATGTTATGAAAGCTTAGGCTTATTTATTTGGTACTATATGTACGATACCGAGAAAAGTCGGTTAAAAGAATAGGAACTAAGTGTGCGATGACAAATATGCTTTGAACATGTATATGGCACTGAGTGTGCGTTTAAATAAAACGAATATCAGAGAATGATCGACATGTAATATAGAGCATTGAATAGCTTGGAAGTTGAATAACTATGTGTTAGCTAAGGTATGTATTGAACCTTTGTGGTTGATGAGTTTATAGATAAAGCTATGAATGGATGAATGAGTATTTTAGCTATGGATGATATGGTGTTAAAATGAGAGAATTGATCTATGTGATGGTTAACTATATACATTAGTTTAATTTGGTGAGATAATTGTATTGTACTTCGAAGTTACTAATCTTTTGAAAGCTTACTGTGTGATTGTTTCTCTGTTTTACAGTGTCAGCAAAGCTAGCTTGGATCCTAGGATCGTTAGCACTCAATATCACACTATCGGCAATCTATTTTGGTATTTTTGAAGATGTGAATATTGGAATATGGCATTCATAGGCTAGTTGTTTTGTAATACAAATGAGATGTGTAAATAGCCATGTGATGTGGCTAGATAAATGTTTGAAATATGTATATTTAGTTTTGGTATGTTTTGATGGCAATGGTGATGTTTTGTAAATGGTAATCTTAGTGATAGTTTGATGCTAGTATGATCTAGTGAATTTGAGGATGAATCATGTTTGGTATTGAATGTGTTCAAATGGTGCAATTTAGTTTATAAGTTGAAATGATTAGATATGAGATTGTATGAGATAAATTGATGATCATTTGATATGAAATTGGTTATCAAGTTGTGTGAATTTATACTTAAATGTGCTTGTAGGTTTGATCCTTGTGTGGGTGGCAAATTGGTCTTGTATATGGCCTGTTTTACCAACATGGTTATGGCACACAGGCGTGCCTAATAGTCATGGGAGAATGACAGAATCTGGCCTAAAAGTACATGGCCTAGACACGGGCGTGGTAACTAGCCATGGGCATAAGTCAGTAGCTAGCTTAAGAGCAAACAGTAATGGCACAAGGGTGTGCCTGGTGGCTGTGTGGTGAAGTCAGAATGCTTGCTCCGTTTTGGCACGGCCTGGACACATGGGGGTGCTTGGTGACCGTATGAGGCACACGGCCTAGTGGCACGGTGTGTAGCCTCAACAAACTTGTTGAATAATTAAAATTTTTAAAACTTTTGTATGTATCCGGTTTAGTCCCGACCACTCTCTAGCATGTGTTTGAGGTCTTGTAGGCCTCAATAAGGGACTATTTTATTATGTCTTGATGTGTTATAATGATGATTGAATTTGTGTCGTAAATGGGATGTGAAATAATTAGATTGCTCGATGATGCCTCTTAACCTTATTCTGACGCTGGTTTCGAGTTAGGGGTGTTACATTTTATTGGTATCAAAGCTACGGTCTAGTCGATTCTCGGAGTAACATAGCGTGTGTGAGTCTAACTATACATGCCATATATGAAATTGCGATAGTGTGATAAATTCTAACAGTTAAAAATGTATTTTCATATAGTAGTGGATCCCGATCGAGCAGTTGCTGACGACGTAGAAAGTAACGCGCCTGCTCCCGCTCGAGGGATAGCACCAGCCACATCTAGGCCGAAGTGGTGAGGGAGGAGAGGTTAAGCAAGCCTTCTTCCGAATGATGAGCGAGTTGTTTACGGTGTTCGTTCGAACGAATCCTGCTGCTCCACAACCTCCACCCCCATAAGTACCTGTTGTACCGTAAGTTACAGATCCGATCAGATTGAATAAACCTCCTGTGGACAAGATTCGAAAGCACGGGGACGAAGAGTTTAGGGCCACATCTGATGACGATGTTGAGCGAGCCAAGTTTTGGCTCGAGAATACCCTTCGAGTATTTAATGAGATGTCGTCGACTCAGGACGAATGTATAAAATGTGTTGTTTTATTGTTGAGGGATACAACTTATAATTGGTGGAATACGTTGATATCTGTGGTTCCAAGAGAGAAAATCATTTGGGATTTCTTTTAAGACGAGTTCAAAAAGAAGTATATCAATCAACGATTTATTGTTCAGAAACGTAAAGAGTTTTTCGAGCTGAAACAGGGTCGTTTTTTCATTACTGAGTATGAGTGGGAATTCGTAAGATTGAGCCAATACTCGAGAGAATGTGTTTCAACCGAAGCTACTATGTACAAATGCTTCATAGAGGGATTGAATGAAGAAATTAAATTGTTGGTTGGGATACTTGATATAAATGAATTTGTTGTGCTAGTTGAAAGAGCATGCAAAGCTGATGAGCTCAGTAAAGAAAATAAGAAAGTTGATTCTGAAGCTCGTGATGAAAGAAAAAGATCGATGAGTAAGTTTTCTCAACCTTCAACGAAGAGATTTATAGATGCAAGCTATCGTTCAAATGTTTCGCTTGGACATTCAAGTAGAGATCATTCGAGACAAAGTGCTGGTCCACGAACTCAAGCTCCGAATGAATCAAGTGTTGGCAGCGTTAAAAGTAGTAAGCCTGAGTGTAGACAATGTGGGAGACGACATGTGGGAGAGTGCTGGGGCAAGTATAATAATAGAACATGTTATAAGTGTGGATCATGAGATCACTTTATTCGGGATTGCCCAAAGCTGGTTGAGAAAGAAAATGTTTAGAATGAAAGGTCAAGTAATGTGATGGCTTTGGTTAGACCACCCAGAAACACCAGAAATGAAACACCCCACACCCGACCCACGAGAATGGACCGGATCTGGTATGTTCCCCAGTGTAAACTGTTTCAAATTCTTTTGTTACTTAGGAAAAACTTGTATGATTTGGAAGAAAGATCATTTTGGATTGGGCTCGAGTTGAAAACAAGTTTATTTTTAAATTGAAAACCCATTTATTTCAGGTGACAAAATATTTAAGCTTATTTTAAATTAAATGGGCTTACTCTTTATAAAGCCCTAATTTCATAGCATAGTAATCAAAACAGAAATAAAATCATCACTATGGCCTTATTACATAAAACAAAACCCAAAATAAAATTTATACAGTACTTAAAATAAAATAAAGGTTCAAATTAAATTAACATCAAGCTGAACATAGCCACCACAAGTTCTGCCGTCCCGGTCCATTGTTGCTCATCACCTGAAACATGTTCCCACAACGGGGTGAGTCGATAGACTCAATGTGTAACCAACACCAAAACATAATAGAAATACGCACACCATACATATCATATTCATATAAAAATTCAAGATAATGATGCAAACCCGAACCCAAACCTATATGCCATCCGCTACACTCCACCCGTACCAACCTGCACACCGTAGGGACTACTAAGTCAACCTCCATCCGCTACACACCATCGAAGGCGTCATTGCAATCGACGTGCTCATCGCCTATATAAAATTTTGTGGCATAGCCACGGATATTTGTGTCATGAGACACCACATTCACTTAATGTGACCAAAGTCACCACATTCACTTAGTGAGACCAAGTCATCACATATTCTTAGTGAGACCAAGTCATCACATATTCTTAGTGAGACCAAGTCATCACATATTCTTAGTGAGACCAAAGTCATCACCTTCACTTCCCTTTCACTTCCCTTTCACAAATAACCCGAATGCCCCATATTATTCATATCATGCATATCATATTTAAATTCACTTTCATATCACTTTTCACATGTTAAGTATACATATTTCATAATCCTAGTAGAAGTAGGAAAATGTACTGAGTACTTTGTACCATAACATGGTACTTTAGCCACATTCTTACACTTTCATATTAACATATATATCATAATTAAGGCATAAAACTATTAAAATTAGTGTGGAGTACACACGATACCTTATCCATATTCTTACACTTTTATATTAACATATATAATGAATTAAAGCCGTAAATCTATCAAGATTTAGTGTAGGGTACACACCTGTTTAAAGCGATTCCTTAAGATTCCGAAAAGATAGATCTAATGCCTTAGATCTTAAATCTCTACATTTAATCAATCATTTAATACTTAGTAAGCCATTTGGCCAAAAATCCAAATCCTAGTAGGATTAGTACACTAAAACTTACCTTGGTGCCAAATCCAAAATCTTCACTATACTCTTTCTTGTATTCAAGAAAGCTTTAAATCACTTTAACAAATTAGTTTGACTTTTGAATAAATATGAACTAGATCTAAAACACCAAAAATAGGCCTTGGCGAATATTCGCATGTCTTACCTTGTGGATTTTAAATCCAAAATTCACCGAATAACTAGGAAACACGCGCCTATGGTGTACCTTCGGGAAAAGAACTTCTCCTTCCTTGTAGTCGACACTTAGTAAATCCCGAAATTCACCTTCCATATTTCGATCAATAAAATATAGAAGGGATTAGGCTAACTTTCGGCTTAAAAGAAAGGAACACAATTATAAGTATAGATCCTTACCCTTTATATTGAAATCGACAGATCCCTCCTGACACCATTTCAGAGATTCGGCTTAGAGACTTGATGAATAATTGGCTATGATCCCTTATGTATTCGGTTTCAAAGATGAAAGAAGAGAGGAATAATAGGCTTAGAGGAATCGGCTAGGAGGCTAAAAGAAAAGAGGAAAAGAATGGATGCTCAAGAAGAATTTGGCGGAGGAGAGGAGAAAGAATATTCGGCAAAAGAAAAGAGAGGGAGAATGAATAATGAATAGTCCTAGTCTCATCCTTTTATAGCCAAAATTACTAGGCCAAGAATCCTTTACTTGGCCATCACTCTTCCCTCATTCTCCTAATTAAATAATTATTCTTCATTTATCCACCTATTTAGCCGAAATTCTAAAGGGAATAAAACTCTTCTCTTGAGAGTCCCTATTGCCGTCCATTGCTTCCTCTCTAAGTAATTAAATAAAAAATCACTTAAAGCTTTAGCTAGGTGCCGTCCATCTCTTGGGCTTCTAGAAGCAAAAACAAAACTTATTTTATTTGCTTCCCATGTGACTTGAACTCAGGCCCAACACCCTTGTATGTAGGCCATTTCCTGAGGCCTTAGGTGGCATCTTCAGGCCACTTTTCCAAGTCCGTTAATGGGTCAAATTTCACGTACTTTATATTTTAGGGTCACCTGCCCTAAGTTCCCTTTGAACTTTAAAATTTGACATTTTGGGGTCATTTTAAGTTTCCTAAAATTTTTGTGACTCAGAACTTGACATTTCCTGTGTTTCCAAAATGTTTAGTTTCCTCTTTTAGCGCTTTTACTTTCCTCTTTTGTTTCCAAAATGTTTACTTTCCTCTTTTAGCTTAGTTTCCAAAATGTTTACTTTCCTCTTTTAGCTTAGGTTTCCAAAATGTTCACTTTCCTAATTTACTTAGGTTTCCAAAATGGTCACTTTCTTATTTTTAATGTAACATTTCCATACATTTCCATACATTTCCATACATTTCCATACATTTCCAAGGTTCTAAAAATGCACACCACATATCACAGTAAACATGCTATTAAGCAAAAATGCACACAATGGGATTCGAACCTCTTCCTTCAAAGTACTTCACTTGTTGCCATAACCCTTGCACCTTAGGTGGCGTCCCTTGCCACTTTTCCACATCACTTCTTGTTTTTAACTTAAAAACCAATAATTGTCCAAAGCTTTCTCTTCCATCCTAGGATTTTAAAAACCCTTAATTCACTACTCAAACACTGCCAAAACCTACTACTCATGAATTATGCACAAACGCATAACCCCTAATCTAGGATGTTACGTTCTACCTCCCAAAAATAATTTAGTCCTCGAAATTACTTACTAACAACAGTACAATCCTTCTCACCGCACTATGCTTACGTGCGCAAGACTCGATCTTAATAGAACCATCATACTTTCCGGGCACAATCTCTAAGTTCACGTCCTTAGAACTCATTTCTAACGTCGCGATTTAATCGATTAAGAAGTTTTATGTATAAAAAAAATTTGTTTCAGCGATTAACTGCGAAGAAGTTTTATGGAAAGAATTTTTAGAAGTGGTTCTTTCGTATTCATACATGCACAGTCTTTACATTCATACATCCATCAATCAATTATGAACTTTCGTTCATTCAGAGAAATGTTGTAGTTTTTCATTTGTTGTTGTTTTTCCACTACCCGGGGGTACTTTCGTAATTTGTCCTACAGGGGTATTTTCGTGATTTGTCAAAATAAGGTTCCTTGGTGATTTTGTCACAAAGTATTTTGGTATTTTAAATTTCCCGGGGTATTTTGGAAAATTTTTTTTTGAAATCCGAGGGTATTTCAAAAATTTTGGACCTTGGGGTTATTTTGGTAATTTTTCCACAAACCGGGGTAAATTTATAAATCTTAATAAATCAAGGATATTTTGGAATTTACAAAACTTGAAGGTTGTTTCTAGAATTTGTTTTCCAAATCAGTGTTGTTGCAGAAATTTTTGAAGATCGGGGGTCATTCTGGTAATTTTGTAACTCAGGGGTATTTCGGTAATTTGCAGGTTAGGGGTAATTTCGTAAATTTTCCAAATCAGGGTGTCTTGAATTTTCACAATTTAGGGTCTCATGGATACTTTTGCAAAGTGGAGAAATTTTATTGAAATCAAAGGTAATATGGAAATTTTGAAACTAATTGCATTTTAGTAATTTTACCACTAGGGGTACTTAGGTAATTTGCAAATTAAAAATTCTTAGAAAGTTTTTCCAAAATAATAATTTTATAA
Organism: Gossypium rotundifolium; assembly: GCA_025506655.1. Lineage (NCBI taxonomy): Eukaryota > Viridiplantae > Streptophyta > Magnoliopsida > Malvales > Malvaceae > Gossypium > Gossypium rotundifolium. The sequence continues at coordinate 151,055,644 of CP106734.1, read as the reverse complement.
TTTCAAAAGGGTAGTTTGTTGACTTTTTAAAACTAGGGTTTCCATAAAATACGACTAGTCCCTTTCGGGTTTTAGTCGGAGGTTTGGCAGTGATTAAGTCCTCTTGGTTAGGATGAACCGAGGCTACGCACCAGGTAGGATTCGAGTGGAGAGCAGGTGAGTCACACAGACTGCTTAAATACCAAGCTCCCACTGAAACCAATCCTAGACATGCGCACCATGGTTGCCACACCCTAACTCGGCGACTTAGACACAAGTTTGTTTAATTGTGTATTAAAGTCTTATGTATCTGTGTTTGAGTAGACTAATCTTAGGGTTCAAGTTCCTATCATGCTATTCTACGTTCCATTCCTTTTCTACCCTTCACATAATCACACAGATAGATAGGGGTACTTACCTGGTGGACTGCGGGTCGGAGACTTAGGTGCCATGCCATCAAACCTGTCTACTTTCAGAAATATTTTCATAAAACTCTTTTGGGCTTGTTTTGAAAATATTTTGGGCCTTAGGCCACAGGTCGAGAGTTTAAAATTGGGCTCTGATACCAAATTGAAACACCCCACACCCGGCCCACGAGAATGGACCGGATCTGGTATGTTCCCCGGTGTAAACCGTTTCAAAATTCATTCGAATACTTTGAAAACTGTGTGTTTTGAAAGATAGTTTGTTGTGGGTTGGGCTCGAGTTGAAAACAAGTTTATTTTTAAATTGAAAACCCATTTATTTCAGGTGACAAAATATTTAAGCTTATTTTAAATTAAATGGGCTTACTCTTTATAAAGCCCTAATTTCATAGCATAGTAATCAAAACAGAAATAAAATCATCACTATGGCCTTATTACATAAAACAAAACCCAAAATAAAATTTATACAGTACTTAAAATAAAATAAAGGTTCAAATTAAATTAACATCAAGCTGAACATGGCCACCACAAGTTCTGCCGTCCCGGTCCATTACTGCTCATCACCTGAAACATGTTCCCACAAAGGGTGAGTCGATAGACTCAATGTGTAACCAACACCAAAACATAATAGAAATAGGCACACCATACATATCATATTCATATAAAAATTCAAGATAATGATGCAAACCCGAACCCAAACCTATATGCCATCTGCTACACTCCACCCGTACCAACCTGCACACCGTGGGGACTACTAAGTCAACCCTCCATCCGCTACACACCATCGAAGGCGTCATTGCAATGCGTGCTCATCGCCTATATAAAATTCGTGGCATAGCCACGGATATTTGTGTCATGAGACACCACATTCACTTAATGTGACCAAGTCACCACATTCACTTAGTGAGACCGAAGTCATCACATATTCTTAGTGAGACCAAGTCATCACATATTCATAGTGAGACCAAGTCATCACATGTTCTTAGTGAGACCAAGTCATCCGTTTCACTTAGTGAGACCAAGTCATCACCTTCACTTCCCTTTCACAAATAACCCGAATGCCCCATATTATTCATATCATGCATATCATATTTAAATTCACTTTCATATCACTTTTCACATGTTAAGTATACATATTTCATAATCCTAGTAGAAGTAGGAAAATGTACCTGAGTACTTTGTACCATAACATGGTACTTTAGCCACATTCTTACACTTTCATATTAACATATATATCATAATTAAGCCATAAAACTATTAAAATTAGTGTGGAGTACACACGATACCTTATCCATATTCTTACACTTTTATATTAACATATATAATGAATTAAAGTAGAATCTATCAAGATTTAGTGTAAGGTACACACCTGTTTCGCTTAGCGAATCCTTGAGATTCTGAAAAGCTAGATCTAATGCCTTAGATCTTAAATCTCTACATTTAATCAATCATTTAATACTTAGTAAGCCATTCACCAAAAATCCAAATCCTAGTAGGATTAGTACACTAAAACTTACCTTGGTGCCAAATCCAAATCTTCACTATACTCTTTCTTGTATTCTGCAAAGCTTTAAATCACTTTAACAAATTAGTTTGACTTTTGAATAAATATGAACTAGATCTAAAACACCAAAAATAGGCCTTGGCTGAATATTCGCATGTCTTACCTTGTGGATTTTAAATCCCAAATTCACCGAATAACTAGGAACACGCAACCTATAGTGTACCTTCGGAAAAGAACTTCTCCTTCCTTGTAGTCGACACTTAGTAAATCCCAAATTCACCTTCCATATTTCGATCAATAAAATATATGAGGATTAGACTAACTTTCGCTTAAAAGAAAGGAATACAATTATAACTATAGATCCTTACCCTTTATATTGAAATCGATGATCCTCCCGACACCACTTGAGATTGACTTAGAGACTTGATGAATAATTGGCTATGATCCCTTATGTATTCGGTTTCAAAGATGAAAGAAGAGAGGAATAATAGGCTTAGAGGAATCGGCTAGGCGGCTAAAAGAAAAGAGGAAAAGAATGGATGCTCAAGAAGAATTTCGACGGAGGAGAGGAGAAAGAATATTGACAAAAGAAAAGAGAGGAGAATGAATAATGAATAGTCCTAGTCTCATCCTTTTATAGCCAAAATTACTAGGCCAAGAATCCTTTACTTGGCCATCACTCTTCCCTCATTCTCCTAATTAAATAATTATTCTTCATTTATCCACCTATTTAGCCGAAATTCTAAAGGGAATAAAACTCTTCTCTTGAGAGTCCCTATTGCCGTCCATTGCTTCCTCTCTAAGTAATTAAATAAAAAATCACTTAAAGCTTTAGCTAGGTGCCGTCCACCTCTTGGGCTTCTAGAAGCAAAAATAAAACTTATTTTATTTGCTTCCCATGTGACTTGAACTCAGGCCCAACACCCTTGCATGTGGGCCATTTCACGAGGCCTTAGGTGGCATCTTGAGCCACTTTTCCAAGTCCGTTAATGGGTCAAATTTCACGTACTTTATATCTTAGGGTCACCTGGCCGTAAGTTCCCCTTTGAACTTTAAAATTCGACATTTCGGGGTCATTTTTAAGTTTTCTAAAATTTTCACGCGGCACTGTAACTTGACATTTCCCAGGTTTGCAAAATGTTTAGTTTCCTCTTTTAGCGTAGTTTCCAAAATGTTTACTTTCCTCTTTTGGCTTAGTTTCCAAAATGTTTACTTTCCTCTTTTAGCTTAGTTTCCAAAATGTTTACTTTCCTCTTTTAGCTTAGGTTTGCACAATGTTCACTTTCCTAATTTACTTAGGTTTCCAAAATGGTCACTTTCCTATTTTTAATGTAACATTTCCATACATTTCCATACATTTCCAAGGTTCTAAAAATGCACACCACATATCACAGTAAACATGCTATTAAGCAAAAATGCACACAATGGGATTCGAACCTCTTCCTTCAAAGTACTTCACTTGTTGCCATAACCCTTGCACCTTAGGTGGCGTCCCTTGCCACTTTTCCACATCACTTCTTATTTTTAACTTAAAAACCAATAATTGTCCAAAGCTTTCTCTTCAATCCTAGGATTTTAAAAACCCTTAATTCACTACTCAAACACTGCCAAAACCTACAACTCATGAATTATGCAAAAACGCATAACCCCTAATCTAGGATGTTACAAGAAATGTGAGCGAAAGCTAGAGAGGGACAACCGAGACAGCTGTAAGATCAGAGGCGAGAGCTCTTAATCGAGCCTATTCTATTCGAGCACGAAAAGAAGCATCATCTCCAGACGTCATTACTGGTACTTTTACTTTATTCGATATTGATGTGATTGCATTAATAGATTTGGGATCAACTCATTCCTATGTGAGTGTGAATCTAGTATCGAGTAACACTTTATCTGTTGAGTCTACTGAATTTGTGGTTAGAGTGTCGAACCCTTTAGGCAAGTGTGTCTTGGTCGATAAGGTGTGCACGAACTGCCCATTGATGTTTCTAGATATATGTTTTCTAGTTAATTTGATGCTATTACCATTCGATGAGTTTGACATAATTTTGGGTATGGATTGGCTTACTCTGCATATTGCCATCGTGAATTGTAAAAGAAAGAGTATTGAGTTGAAAAGTCAAAATGGTGAGATAGTTCAAATTGAATCCAGTGATATAAAAGGATTACCAGCTGTTGTATCTGCGATGAAAGCTATGAACTATGTGAGAAAAGGTTACGAAGCCTATTTTGTGTATGTGATTGATACAAAAGTGTTGGAAAAGAAAGTTGAATCTGTGCCTGTGGTATGTGAGTTTCCCGATGTGTTTCCTGAAGAGTTACCTAGATTACCTCCGATTTGGGAAGTTGAATTAGGTATTGAATTAGTGCCAGTGACCACTCCCATTTCGATAGTTCCGTATAGAATGGAACCAATAGGATTGGAAGAGTTAAAGTCTCAGTTACAGGAGTTGACTGACAGAGGATTTGCATGACTGAGTTTCTCACCCTAGGGAGCTCATGTGTTATTTGTGAAAAAGAAAGATGGAATTATGAGAATGTGTATTGATTATCGACAGTTGAACAAAGTGACGATAAAGAACAAATATCTGTTGCCTCATACTAATGATTTGTTTGATCAGCTGATAGGAGCTACAGTGTTTTCAAAGATAGATTTGAGATCAGGTTACTATCAGTTAAGAGTTAAAGAATTCGATGTGCCGAAAACTACTTTCATAACTAGGTATAGACACTAAGAATTATTAGTGATGCCTTTTTGTCACATCCCGAATTTATGGGGCTTTGCATTTAACGTGCTGTGATGTATTGTTATGCTTATTATGATTGTTAGAATGTTTTAGGGTCCAGAATGGGCTGAAAGTTAGGCCGAGGCCTTAGCAAAAATTTTCTGTTTGGGCACTCTAGTGGAGAGTCGGGTATGATAGGGCTAAAAAGATATTATCTGTGAAGTAAGACACAAAAATGGGCTTGTGGACTAGTGGTCAGTGGCGACATGCAGGGATTAGGAGGTGGCGTGTCAAGTAGTGAAGGAGGTCCAAGGTTTGAGTTACATGATACCTTTTTATTTTAATTTAATTTTAGTAATAGCAAAGAGCAGCAGTGGAGTTTGGCTTGGATGGTTGAAATTAGGAATTATTTAGTGTGGATAATAAGGTTGATAATGTGCTGATAAAGGAAGGAAGAGGTGGTGTTATCTATGACACTGTGGATGAGTAATCAGATAAAGATAAGGAGAAAATTTTGGATTTATCTCTGGTCACAGCAGGTGGCGAAATTCCAACATTGAAGGGGAGGTGAAATCGGTTCGATAGGTTCAAGGGGTGCCAAAATTTCCCTTGATTAAATAACTTAGTTTTGATTTTAAAGAGGGGCATTTTCGATTTTTAGGCAGTAGGTGCCGAAATTTTGGTTTAAGTAGGGGGATACCTCTTCAATTTCGGCATTTGACCATTTTCTCTTTTTTCTTTCCTCTCATCTCCACTTTTATGCAAAAGCTGTAATTTCCATTGTTCTCTTCTCTCAATCATCTTTTTCTCAAAAGCCGAAACTCATAACTCTTCTCCTCTCCATTCTTTTCTTATAACCGAATGATCATTGTTCTTTCATTTATTCTCTCTTTGTTGATTTCTTCATAGCCGAATCTTCATAGATCCTGTTGCATTATTTTCCTTTTGATCTTTTCGGAAGTCAGAATCTCTAAGAGTTAGTCAAATCTGTCGGTTAAGGTAAGTGTCGAATTCTCTCTTCACTTCTTCTCTTCAGGTTTTTGGAGACCAAATCTGAAAGGCTAGATAAGATTATCTTTGGATTTATGATTTGATTGTTCTCGTGTTCTAATTTTGGGGCGACACATCAGGAATCGAAGTAGATCATTTAGATCTAAAAGCTGGAAACTGCTAGTCTCTAAGCTCCGTCTCTTTCGAGATTTTTAGGTAAGGGATCTCTGCCCTATGAATGTACATTCGTGTTTGTACTCGATTCAATGTTTTAATCCGATTTGTTATCTAAGATCTATTCCATGGATATAAATGCCAGTCAAACGAAAGAGGGGATTGGATCTGTAAATCCAACCCCTAGATTTAAGAAGTGAGTTATGTTAGCCGTACGGGATTAGCCACCAGGTTGTGGACCAGCTTTAGGACAAAACCTTAGATAGTTAGCAGTCGTATCGGCTTCTGATAGTGTCAACATAGGAAGTCTCGTTTTTTGTAATCAGGTGTGTGGATCTCTATCATACTAGTTAATCTGTACTATATATATGTTATGGGCTAAAAGCCGAAAAAAAGGCTGTATGAACAGTCGTGTTACCCGAAAAGGGTAGGCAAAAGATGCCAGGTATGTAATCATAGACACTTCTCTATGTGTATCAAAGGATGTGGTAGTTTGTGATATTTTTTTAGATAGTATATTGTTTTGATTCTGCATGTATGTATGCATGGGATGGGATTGATATGATGAAGGGGAAGAGCATGCTAATAGGTCACTCAGTGATCAGTGGTTAATCCACAACATGTTATTTAGGTCGCATGGCGATCGGTGGCTCTGCCACATCTGATTAATCGGTCACATAGTGATCGGTGGTTAAACCACAATATATTATTAAGGTCGCATGGCGATCGGTGGCTCTTCCACATAGGTCAAATAGTGATCGGTCTTTAGGATAGGCAGCACAGCTATCGAGATGGTGTGTAGCGGATGGAGGGTTGATTGTAGAAATCCCCAAGGTGTGATGGCTGGTACGGACTGGTGTGTAGAGGATGGACTATAGGATTGGGATGGGCCATGTAGCATGTATATGTTTTGTTGCCATTGTGTGTGGGCCAAGGCCCATAATGTGTTTGTGGGCCTCACCCTTTTATGTGTTTTCGGGATTTGCACACTGAGTCTTGGTGACTCACCCTTTTATTTCCTTGACTTTTCAGATGAGCAGTAGATCGTGAACATGGGAGCCAAGGCGAACTCGAGGGGCCATCAAGTTTTAATTTTCATAAACTTTTTCTGATTTTCCTTTAAGTTTTAATTTAGGATTATTTATGTAATAAGGCCTCCATAGCTTAGGTTATCATTTTATATTTGTTAATGTTTATATTCTATAAACTTATGTTCAAGGACTTGATTATAAGAAGGAAAAAAAGAAGAGATTTTCAAATAAGTTTTAAAAAAAAAACCTATAAAGGCTTTCTACAAATATCACTTATTTAACAAATACATGCATAAACGAACCGAGATTTTCAAAACCCTTTAAAGCAAAGTTTTCAACATTTAACCTGTAGCATACCAGATCTGGTCGTGATGTTTTGGGCCAGGTTTGGGGTGTTACATTTTGGTATCAGAGCCCAGTTTAAAACTCGGACTGTGAAATGGGTACAGTAGTGATTTGTAAAATTGATGTGAATTTAAGAAAACTTTCAGTTGAGATATGGCCTTCGAGTCTACCGACACCCGATCCATGCAGGTAAGTATTCTAAACTCATTATGTGTTATGCATGTTGGGCTTAATGGGCTCCATAGGGACATAGGCTAGTGTGATTAGAGTTTAATGGACATTAGGCTCAGTTTAAACAACTCTTAAAATCCATAAGACTTAATTTCTCTAATTAAACATGTCCGTGAACAAGTCGTTGGGTTGGAGTGTGGCAACAGGCATACGCATGTCTAGGATTGGATCTAGGGAGAACTTGGTATTTAAGCGATCCTAGTGGCCAACCTCCTCTTCGCTGGAATCCTACCTGGTGTGTAGTGACTGTTCACCTCAGCCATGAGGACTTGTTGACGGGCCAAAATTTATAACTAAAACCCGAAAGGGACCAGCCACCCTATTTCGCAAAATTGCTAAAATACCTCTAGTTTTGTAAAATTTTCGGAATACCCTTGATTTGTGAAAATTATCGAAACACCCCTGGTTTACAAAATTATCGAAATACCCCAGATTTCAAAATTACCAAAATACCCATGTAGGATAAAATTACAAAAGTACCCTTGGGTAGTGCAATGACAAAAATACCCTTATGAGACGAAGGTGGATTTATGGTTGTCACTTTTGTGTTTGATGCTGTTATTGATGCTCTGTTGTGATGCATATGGATGCAAAATATATGTGATTTCTAGAACTAGGAGATACAGACTTGAGACTGAGTTTGAATTCTAAAGAACTACTAATTAAACTACTTTCCATAAGATTGTTCGTGGTTAATCAGTGAAAGGAATTAATAATTCATAAAATTTCTAATCAAATAAATGTGAATCGGTAGAATGAGTACAAAGGGTCGTGAACGTCCTGTGCGTGGCCGTGGTAGGGGCAGGATGGCTGTGTCAGAACCAGTAGAGTCTGACCATGGATTAGGAGATGAGATGCCAGTTCTATCAGTTGAGGAGGCAAAATTTTAGGACCAGATGGCCGGAGATGATGCGGTATCTCAGACGATGTTAAGGGTTTTAGAGAGGGTTGTTGGGGAAGGCATGGGCACAAGAGCCCGAAAATCTGTGTTGGAGCAACTTAGAGCGAATGGGTCAGAAGCGTTTAGGGGAATTTCTGGTATAGCCCCGAATACAGCTGAGTATTGGTTGGAGGCCATTGAACGCATAATGGATGATCTAAATTTTACGGAGGAAGAGAAGCTGAAACGAGTAGTGTCCTTTCTTCGAAACGAAGCGTACCAATGGTGGCTTACGGTTAAGGATGGTACAGTGGCTGACTATATACCTGGGATTACTTCAGAAGGGCATTTCAGAGTAAGTACATTGGAACGAGTTATGTAGATGCGCAGCGTAGAGCATTTCTGAATCTGGTTTAGGGAAGTAGGTCAGTGGTGGCATATGAAGCAGAATTCCTACGCCTTAGCTGTTATACTCGAGGGATAGTGGCCACAGAACATGAGCATTGTGTTCGATTTGAAGATGGCCTGAAGGATGATCTACGTGTTTTGATAGCTCCACAGTGGGAGAGGGAATTTGTTGTGCTTGTGGATAAAGCTAAGATAGCTGAGGAGGTGAAGCGGATGGAAAAATTGAACAGGGATAGAGATAAGAGTGGAAGTAAGAGAAATTTGGATCATCAGGGGTAGCCGGTAAGAGAAATTTTGGATCATCAGGGGTAGCCGGGCGTGTTCAGAAAAGACCTAGGTCAGATAGGCCAAGACAGGATGAGAGACCTACTGCTTTTAGTCAGACATAGAAGTGTGCTCGATATGGTAAATTTCATGTAGGTGAGTGTTGGGCAGGCAGTGGGAAGTGCTTTAGGTGTGGATCTATGGACCATCAGATTAGAGACTGTCTACGGCCACAGGGCGATGTAGGACCCACAGGGCAAGCAAATGCTCTACCGGGTAGAGGAGGTCAGCAGCCGCAGAGAGGTCGTGGTCCAGTCAGAGGTGGTCACGATTTTGGTCAGGGCCGTGGAGCACTAGGCCGAAGGGTAGGAAACACTGAGGTGAGGTAGCCGGGGTTGGTCTATGCTGCCAGGTCGAGAGGAGGCTGACGCACCGGATGTTATAACCGGTACGTTTTTAATATTTAGTTTGCCTTACACTGCATTGATTGGCATTGGGTCGACGCATTCATATGTTGCTAGTAGTGTGTCTAGCACTTTAAGTTTAGATTTCGAGATTACCCCTAGGGCGATGACTATAATTAGCCCATTAGGGCAATCTGTGGTAGTAGATAAACTCTATTGGGAGGTACCCTTAGCAGTTCAGGGAATAGTTTTCTTGACGGATCTGATGGAATTGCCATTCGGGGAGTTCAACTTAATATTAGGCATGGACTGGCTGGTGAAGTATCAAGCTAATTTAGATTGTGCAGCCAAGCATATGGTGTTAAAAACCCCCAAGGGTGGTGAAGTGTTGGTGATAGGAGAAAAGGGGAATTGTCTGTCGAATGTGGTGACTACCCTAAGAGCAGAAAGGATGGTGAGAAAAGGATGCGGGCGCTTTAATGTTTGTTCTAGACCTGAAGTCGAGGACCTAACTGTTGGGGACGTTAGGACGGTGAAGGAATTTCTTGATGTTTTCCCAGAAGAGCTTTCGGGATTACCCTAGATCGTGAAGTGGAGTTTGGTATCGATCTTCTTCTAGGAACAGTGCCAGTATCTATTACTCCATATAGAATGGCGCCAAAGGAGTTGGTGGAATTGAAAGCGCAGATTCAGGAGTTGTTGGATAGAGGGTTTATTCGACCAAGTGTGTCGTCATGGGGAGCACCGGTGTTATTTGTTAAGAAGAAAGATGGATCAATGAGTATGTGCATTGACTATCGTCAGTTGAATAAGTTAACAATCAAGAACAAATACCCGTTGCCAAGGATCGGTGACCTGTTCGATCAGTTGAAGGGGCCTCAGTCTTTTCGAAGATAGATCTGAGATCAGGGTGCCATCAGCTTAAGGTCAAGGAGGCGAATATTCATAAGATGACATTCAGGACTCACTATGGTCACTACGAATTCATGGTGATGCCATTTGGGTTGACTAATGCACCAGCAGCATTTATGGATATGATGAACCGAGTGTTCCAACCCTACTTGGATCGGTTTGTCGTAGTAATTATAGATGATATCTTGGTTTATTTAAGATCCGAAGAGGAGCATGATTCACATCTGCGAGTGGTTTTACAGATTCTGAGGGAGAAGCAGTTGTATGCCAAATTCAGTAAGTGTAAATTTTGGCTAAGTGAAGGTACTTTTCTAGGCCACGTTGTGTCGGCAGAGGGGATTAGGGTTGACCCTTGAAAAATTAAAGTGGTGTTAGAATGGAAGTCGCCTAGGTCTGTGGCAGAAATTCAGAGTTTTCTTGGTCTGGTCGGGTACTACCGAATGCTTGTTGAAGGATTTTCTTCAATTGCGGCACCATTGACTAAGTTGTTACGGAAAGGGGTTCTGTTTGTTTGGTCTAATAAGCAGCAAGAGAGTTTTGAGAAGTTAAAAAGGATTTTGACGGAGGCTCCGGTATTGATTCAGCCAGAGGTTGGGAAGGAATTCGTAATTTAGTGTGATGCTTCACACACGGGACTAGGATGCGTGTTGATGCAGGATGGAAAGGTTGTTGCGTATGCATCTCAGCAGCTAAGACCGCACGAAGCAAATTATCCCACCCATGATTTGGAATTGGTGGCAGTGGTTTTTGCTCTAAAGATCTGGAGACATTATCTGTACGGGGAGAAATCTATTATTTATACCAATCATAAGAGCCTAAAATACCTTTTGACCTAGAAGGAGTTGAATTTAAGGCAGAGAAGGTGGATCAAGTTGTTAAAGGACTATGACTGCTCGATCGAGTATCATCCGGGTAAAGCTAACGTGGTGGCAGATGCTTTGAGTCGTAAAGTAATCTCTTACTTGAGAGCAATGTTTGCTTACCTTAGTTTATACGATGATGGGAGTTTATTGGCTAAACTTCAAATGAAACCATCTTGGGTCAGTCAGGTTAAGGAGAAGCAGCAGACCGATGAGTTACTTAAGGTGAAGTTGCAGCTAATATCAAATGATGGGCCAACAGAATTTAGTGTGAATGAGGAAGGACTGTTATGTTTTCAAGGGAGAGCTTGCATGCTAAAAGATCCGGAGTTGAGGCATATGATTTTGCAAGAAACGCATGGTAGTCCATACGCTATGTACCCTGGAGGGAGTAAGATGTATCGGGATTTGTGGGATCAGTTCTGGCGGTCGGGCTTGAAGTGTGAGGTAACTAAATTGGTGAGTAAGTGTTTGACCTATCAGCAGGTAAAGGCGGAGCATCAGTTACCATCAAGGTTATTGCAGCCAGTGAAGATTCCACAATGGAAGTGGGAAAGGATCACAATGGACTTTGTTAATGGGCTACTTCTCACACCTACTAAGAAAGATTCGGTCCGGGTGATTGTTGATCGCTTGACGAAGTTTGCTCATTTCATACCAGTACAGGTCGATTACTCTCTACAGAAATTGGCTAAGCTATACATAGCAGAGGTGATGAGGTTGCACGGAGTACCAATATCGATCATATCGGATAGGAACCCTAGGTTCATGTCACGATTTTGGAAGGCATTGCATCAAGCGTTAGGTACGAAGTTGGATTTCAGTACAGCGTTTCATCCTCAGACCGATGGACAGTCAGAGCGGGTAATTCAGATCTTAGAAGACATGTTGAGAGGTTGTGGCATTGATTTCAAGGGTAGTTGGGAGGAATTTTTACCTTTGGCAGAGTTTGCTTACAACAACAGCTACCAGTCTAGTATTCAGATGGTGCCCTATGAAGCATTGTACGGGCGAAAGTGTCATACTCCTACCTGTTGGACGGAATTAGGGGAATGTCGAATTTTGGGTCTAGAGTTGGTTACCGAGACAGAGGAGAAGGTGGAGTTAACTCAGGCTCGACTGAAAGAAGCGTCGAACAGACAGAAGTCCTATACTGATTTGAAGCGTAGGGACATAGAATTTACAGTAGGTGACAAGGTTTTCTTGAAGGTATCACCATGAAAGAAAATTCTAAGATTTGGACAGAAGGTTAAGCGAGGCCCTAGGTTCATCGGGCCTATCGGGTGTTAAAACGAGTAGGGTCGGTAGCCTATCAGTTAGAGCTACTTTCTGAGCTAAGCCAGATTCACAATGTAGTTCGGATCCATCTCATGTGGTGTTTGTGGAAGAAATTGAAGTGAGACCTGACCTATCCTTTCAAGAGGAACCAGTAGGAATCCTGGATCATGATGTTAAGGTATTGCAAAGGAAAACGGTTCCGTTAGTCAAGGTTCTGTGGCAGAATCACAGTTCTGAGGAGGCTACTTGGGAACTAGAGGAAGCAATACGGCAGCAATACCTGCATCTCTTCCGATCAGGTAATTTTGTGGCCAAAATTTCTTTAAGGGGGTAGAACTGTCACATCCCGAATTTATGGGGCTTTACATTTAACGTGCTGTGATGTATTTTTGTGCTTATTATGCTTGTTAGAATGTTTTAGGGGTCCAGAATGGGCTCGAAGTTGGGCCGATGCCTTAGCAAAAATTTTTTGTTTGGGCACTCTAGTGGAGAGTCAGGTAGGATAGGACTTAAAAGATATTATCTGTGAAGTAAGACACAAAAATGGGCTTGTGGCCTAGTGGTCAGTGGCGACATGCAGAGATTAGGAGGTGGCGTGTCAAGCAGTTAAGGAGGTCCAAGGTTCGAGTCGCATGATACCTTTTTATTTTAATTTAATTTCGGCAATAGCAAAGAGCAATAGTGGAGTTTGGCTTTGATGCTTGAAATTAGGAATTATTTAGTGTGGGTTGATAATCGGTTATAAAGATGGTGGTGAGTAACGAGATAAAGATAAGGAAAATTTGGGGTGCCAAAAATTTCAAGGGTGCCAAAATTTCCCTTGATTAAATAGCTTAGTTTTGATTTTAAAAAGGGTCATTTTCGATTTTTAGGTAGTAGGTGCCAAAATTTTGGTTTAAGTAGGGGATACCTCTTCAATTCCAACATTTGACCCTATTCTCTTTTTCTTTCCTCTCATCTCCACTTTTATGCAAAAGCTGAAATTTCCATTGTTCTCTTCTCTCAATCATCTTTTCTCAAGAGCCGAAACTCATAACTCTTCTCTTCTCCATTCTTTTCTTATAACCGAATGATCATTGTTCTTTCCTTTATTTTCTCCTTGCCAATTTCTTCATAGCCAAATCTTCATAGATCTTGTTGCACTATTTTCCTTTTGATCTTCTCAGAAGCCTAAATCTCTAAGAGTTAGTCAAATCTGTCAGTTAAGGTAAATGCCGAATTCTCTCTTCACTTCTTTTCTTTCGATTTTTGGAGACCAAAGCCGAAAGGCTAGATAAGATTATCTTTGGAGTAATGATTTGATTATTCTCGTGTTCTATTTTGGGGCGACACATTGGGAATCGAAATATATCGTTTAGATCTAAAAGCCAAAAATTGGTAGTCTCTAAACTCCATCTCTTTCGGGATTTCTAGGTAAGGGATCTCTGCCCTATGAATGTACATTCGTGTTTGTACTCGATTCAATGTTTTAATCTGATTTGTTGACTAAGATCTACTCCATGGATACAAACGCCAGTCAAACAAAAGAGGGAAGTGGATCCATAAATCCAACCCCTATATTTAAGAAGCGAGATGTGTCAGCCGTACGGGATTGGCCACCAAGTTATGGACCGACTTCAGAACAAAACCTTAGACAGTTAGCAGTCGTATCGACTTCTGATAGTGTCGATATAGGAAGTCTCGTCTTATTTGTAATCAAGTGTGTGGATCTCTATCACACTAGTTAATCTATACTATATATATTATGGGCTAAAAGCTGAAAAAAGGCTGTATAAACAGTCGTGTTACCCGAAAAGGGTAGACAAAGGATGCCAAGTACGTAATCATACACACTTCTCTATGTGTATCGAAGGATGTGGTAGTCTGTGATCTTTTTTAGATAGTATATTATTTTGATTCTGCATGTATATATGCATGGGATGGGATTGATATGGCGAAGGGGAAGAGCATGCTAATAGGTCACTCAGTGATCAGTGGTTAATCCACAACATGTTATTTAGGTCACATGGCGATCAGTAGCTCTGCCACATCTGATTAATAGGTCACATAGTGATCGGTGGTTAAACCACAATATATTATTAAAGTCGCATGGCGATCGATGGCCCTGCCACATAGGTCACATAGTGATCGATCTTTATGACAGGCAGCACAACTGTCGAGATGGTGTGTAGCGGATGGAGGGTTGATTATAGAAATCCCCAAGGTAGATCGTGGACATGGGAGCCGAGACGGACTCGAGGGGCCATCAAGTTTTTATTTTCATAAACTATTTTTGGTTTTCCTTTATGTTTTAATTTTGGGATTATTTATGTAATAAGGCCTCCATAGCTTAGGTTATCAATTTATATTTGTTAATGTTTATATTCTATAAACTTATGTTCAAGGATTTGATTATAAGAAGGAAAAAAAAAAGAGATTTTCAAATAAGTTTTTAAAAAAAAAACCTACAAAGGCTTTCTACAAATATCACTTATTTAACAAATACCTGCATAAACGAACCGAGATTTTTGAAACCCTCAAAGAAAAGATTTCAACATTTAACCCGTGGCATACCAGATCTGGTCGTGACGTTTTGGGCCGGGTTTGGGGTGTTACAATTTCGGTCTAAAAAAATGCTCCTGCAGTGTTTATGGATCTAATGAATCGGATGTTCAGACCATATTTGGATCGCTTTGTAGTGGTGTTCGTTGATGATATTTTGATCTATTCGTGTGATGAGATGCAGCACACCGAGCATTTGAGAACCGTGCAACAAACCCTGCATGAGAAACAATTGTACGCAAAGTTTAGCAAATGCAAATTTTGGTTACGTGAGGTTGGTTTTATTAGGCATATTGTATCAGCTGCGGGAAAAAGAGTTGGTCCGAGTAAAATCTCTCCTATTTTGGAATGGAAGCCTCCGAGAAATGTGTCTGAAGTCCATAGTTTTCTAGGGCTAGCGGGATATTATAGACGATTTATGAAAGGCTTCTCGATGATTGCGACTCTGTTGACAAAGTTGCTACAGAAAGATGTTAAATTTGAGTGGTCAGAAAAGTGCTAGCAAAGTTTTGAACAGTTAAAAATGTTGTTGACAGAGGCACCAGTGTTAGTTCAACTTGAATCAGGCAAAGAATTTATAGTTTATAGTGATCCATTGTTGAATGGTTTGGGCTGTGTGCTGGTGCAAGAAAGGAAAGTCATTGCTTACGCTTCGAAATAGTTAAAATTGCATGAAAAGAATTACCCAACGCATGATCTGGAATTGGCTGCGATTCTGTTCGCATTGAATATTTGGCGTCACTATCTGTTTGGGGAGAAATGTCACATCTTTACTGATCATAAGAGTTTAAAGTACTTGATGACTAGACAGGGAAGATGGTTAGAATTGTTGAAGGACTACGAACTTGTGATAGATTACCACCGGTAAAGCTAATATTGTAGCTGATGCTTTGAGCCAGCAATCGTTATATACTTTGCGAGCTATGAGTACTCAAATAGATTTGTGTGATGATAGTGCAGTTATAGTTGAGTTGACAGTTAAGCCGATGTTTGTACAATAGATTTGTGGTGCCCAGAAAAGTGATGTTGAAATGATGGCTAAATGAATTCTGTGTGAATCAAATGTTGATTCAGAATTTTGAGTTTATAGTGATGATTATATGAGATTTAGAGATCGAATTTGTGTTCCGAGAAATTCAGAGTTGATCTCGATGATTTTGAATGAAGCTCACAATAGTCATCTAACTGTACATCCGGGGAATACGAAGATGTATAATGATCTGAAATAGTTCTATTGGTGGCATGGTATGAAAAGAGACATTTTTGACTTTATGTTGAAGTGTTTAGTTTGTCAGCAAGTTAAGGCTGAACATCAAGTTCTGTTCAGTTTGTTACAACCGATTATGATTCCTGAGTGGAAATGAGAGAGAATTATGATAGACTTTGTGTTGGGTTTGCCCTTACCTACGAGTAAGAATGATGCAATTTGGGTGATAGTTGACAGATTGACGAAATTAGCCCATTTCGTTTCGGTGAGAATCGATTATTCTTTAAATAAGTTAGCTGAACTGTATATTGCTGAGATTGTGAGATTGCATAGAGTACCACTATCTATAGTGTCTGACAGAGATCCGAGGTTTACCTTGTAATTTTGGAAGAAGTTACAAGAGACTTTAGGCACAAAATTGCATTTCAGTACTACTTTTCATCTGCAAACGGATGGTCAATCCGAACGAATCATTCAGATTCTCGAAGACATGCTGATGTGTTGCATACTTGAGTTTGAGAATACGTGGGAAAAATATTTACCATTAATTGAATTCGCGTAAAATAATAATTTTCAATCTAGTATCAGAATGGCACCCTATAAGGATCTTTACGGTCGAAAGTGTCAAACTCCAGTGTATTGGACTGAGCTGAGTGAGAATAAGATTCACGGGGTTGATCTTATAAAAGAGACTAAGAAGAAAGTGAAAGTAATTCGTGACAGTTTGAAAGCGGCCTCAGATCGTCAAAAGTCTTATGCAGATTTAAAAGGGAAAGATATCGAATTTGATATTGGTGACAAAGTATTTTTGAAAGTGTCTCCATGGAAGAAAATACTTTGATTTGGCCGGAAAGGCAAGTTGAGTCCAAGGTTCATCGGACCGTATGAGATAATTGAACGAGTTGGGCCGGCTGCTTACTGATTGATGTTATCACTTGAGTTAGAAAACATTCATAATGTTCTTCATGTGTCGATGCTTCGACAGTACCGATCTGATCTGTCTCATGTGATTGCTCCTACTGAGGTTGAGATTTAGCCAGATTTGTCGTAAAATGAAGAACCGATCCAAATTTTGGCACGAGAGACCAAAGAGCTGAGAAATATGAAAATCTCTTTAGTGAAAGTATTATGGTACAAACACGGAGTTGAAGAAGCTACGTGGGAGCCTGAGAACATTATGAAAGAGCAATATCCACAACTATTCACTGGTAAGATTTTCGGGGATGAAAATCCTTAAGGGGGAGAGTTGTAACAACCCAGTTTAGACCCTAGTTGGAACAGAGGTTTTGAGACCACAAATTCGAGGTCGAAATAATATTTTAATGTTATCTTTGGTGTTGATTCTATGTGACATAGTCTGTGTGAAAATTCTGTGTGATAATTTTATCGATTGTGTGCCGAATTAAGAGAAAGGACTTAATCACATAAAGAATAAAAGCTATGTGCTGATTTATAATTACCTAAGTGTTATTGTCTTCGTAATAGGATGGCCTTAAGATGCAATTAAGCCATTATTAAAGATAGTGGATGGACAAATGACATATTAGCCTTAATATTTATTTGTTTTATTATGTTTAATGAAAGGACAAATTGGTAAAATGTTTAATAAGGTATTAATAATAAAATAAAAGCATGAAAATGGATGAATGCTAATCTTTTATGCCAAAAAATCAAGGAAAGAAAAGAGAGAGAACACTTAGGTTTCGGTTGATGTTAAGCTTGATTCAAGGTATGTTTGAGCTTTGTTTTTGATAATTTCTACATTTTTGTAATCGTTGCTTCGTGGTCTGGCTAACCCATGCTATAATATTGTGAATTGATGATGTTTTTGAGATGAGTCATTGATGAACACTTGAGCTATGTGTTAGTTGATAGTGAAATATGGAAACTTGGTATTGGATTAACATAGTTTGTATTGGGATTTTTAGTGAAATTGAGTATTTTGGACTTAATTGACAAAATGAGAAATTGAAGGGTTAAATTGAGAAATAAATGAAATGTTAAAGCTTGTATTAGCATGGAAGGATTCAGCTAGCATATGTGTTTTAAAATTTTGTGTATTTGATGATTTTGTGAAATAGGGACTAAAGTGTCAAAATGTGAAAATGTGAGGGCTATTTTGTAAAATGCCCTAAATGTGTGTCTGGACTAAATTGAATGAGTTGGTGATTGAATGGATTAAATTTGAATGTGTATAGACCAAGAAAGAAGAGGTTTGGATTGAGATCGAGGCAAAGATAAAGTGCTCGATTAATTGACCGTTTTGATAGTTCGATGTCCGAGGTAAGTTCGGATATAATACAGGTTATTAATATATGTTTTAGTATTATGGAATGAATATGATTATGATTATGAGATTTAAGATGCTATGTGCAAAATTGAATTAAATGGCACTAAGTCTGCGAAATTGAAATCGAAACAGAGGTGAATAGCATTGTGTATGCGATGTTATGAAAGCTTCAGCTTTTTGTTTTCGTACTGTGTGTGCGATATTGAGAAAAGTCAGTTAAAAGAATAGGCACTAAGTGTGCGATGACGAATATGCTTCGATCACATATATGGCACTGAGTGTGCGATTAAATTAAACGAATATCAGAGAATGATCGACATGTAATATAGAGTATTGAATAGCTTGGAAGTTGAATAACTATATGTTAACTAAGGTATGTATTGAACCTTTGTGGTTGATGAGTTTATAGATAAAGATATGAATGGATGAATGAGTATTTTAGCTATGGATGATATGCTGTTAATATGAGAGAATTGATCTATGTGATGGTTAACTGTATACATTAGTTTAATTAGGTGAGATAATTGTATTGTATTTCGAACTTACTAAGCTTTTGAAAGCTTACTGTGTGATTGTTTCTCTATTTTACAGTGTCAACAAAGCTAGCTCGGATCCTGGGATCGTCAGCATTCAATATCACACTATCGGCAACCTATTTTGGTATTTATGAAGATGTGACTATTGGAATATGGCATGTATATGCTAGTTGTTTTGTAATACAAATGAGATGTGTAAATAGCCATGTGATGTGGCTAGATAAATATTTGAAATATGCATATATAGATTTGGTATGTTTTGATGGTAATGGTGATGTTTTATAAATGGTAATCTTAGTGATAGTTTGATGCTAGTATGATCTAGTGAATTTGAGGATGAATCATATTTGGTATTGAATGTGTTCAAATGGTGCAATTTAGTTTATAAGTTGATATGATTAGATATGAGATTGTATGAGATGAATTGATGAACATTTGATATGAAATTGGTTATCAAGTTGTGTGTGAATTTATGCTTAAATGTGCTTGTAGGTTTGATCCTTGTGTGAGTGGCAAATTGGCGTTGCACATGGCCTGTTTTGCCAACACGGTTATGGCACACGGTCGTGCCTAATAGCTATGGGAGAAAGACAGAATTTAGCCTAAAAGTACTCGGCCTAGACACGAGCGTGGTAACTAGCCGTGGGCATAAGTTAGTAGCTAGCTTAAGAGCACACGGGCATGGCACACGGTGTGTGGCCTCAGCAGACTTGTTGAATAATTGAAATTTTTAAAACTTTCATAAATGTTCGGTGTAGTCCCAACCCCTCTCTAGCATGTGTTTGAGGTCTTGTAGGCCTCAATGAGGGACTATTTGATTATGTCTTAATGTGTTATAATGATGATTGACTTTGTGTCGTAAATAGGATGTGAAATGATTCGATTGCTCGGTGATGCCTTTAACTCTATTCTAGCGTCAGTTTCGGGTTAGGGGTGTTACACGACCCGTGCGACCTTAACAGATCAATACTGGATCCCCAGTCGTCTTACGCGACCCGTGCGACCCTATCAGAACTTCCTCCGTATCAATGTCCCAACCCCATGCAATATGTCGTGCATGTCATGTTCAATCATTACACGTGTATGCAAAATGGCCATGCTCAGTAACATTCATTTAAACATATATTAAAAGCAAATCAGTTACATGACCACAGTCAAGTCAGTTAAAACACAGTCATACGATCACAGTCAAATTCATAGCACAAGTTAGTCATTTACCCACAAGGGCAAAACAGTCATTTTACCCTATAAGGGTATTTCGGTAATCCTACACTTCAGGGGCATTTTGGTAATTCTACCCTATAGGGGTATTTAGATAATTTTACAAATCGGGGGTATTTTGATAAATTCACAAGTCGAGGGTATTTCGATAATTTCACAAATTAGGGGTATTTCGATAATTTCACAAATCTAGGGTATTTCAGTAATTTCACAAATCGAGGGTATTTTGTTAATTTCACAAATCAAGGGTATTTCGATAATTTGACAAATCGAGGGTATTTCGATTAATTCACAAATCAGGGTATTTAGGTAATTTCACAAATTGAGGGTATTTTAGTAACTTCACAAATCGAGGGTATTTTGATAATTTCACAAATCAAGGGCATTTTGGTAATTTCACAAATTAGGGGTATTTTGGTAATTTCACAAATCGAGTGTATTTTGATAATTTTACAAACTAAAGGTATTTCAGTAATTTTACAAAACGGGGATATTTCGATAATTTCATAATTCGGGGGTATTTCGATAATTTTACAAATTAGGGGTGTTTTTGTAATTTTATAAATTAAGGGTATTTTAGTAATTTTACAAATCGGGAGTATTTCAGTAATTTCACAATTTTGATGTATTTCAATAATTTTACAAATTAGGGGTATTTTGGTAATTTCACAATTTAGGGGTATTTCGGTAATTTCTCAAATCAGAGGTATTTCGATAATTTCACAATTCGGGGGTATATTAGTAATTTTACAAATTGGGGGTCTCAGCGACCCAACAGAAGGTCCACCGTCACCTCGAGCAACTTAAGTAACCTAAACAATCGCAACGGTGTAAATGGGCCTAAGGCCCATCACTCGGTCCAAATGGGGCCACACGCTCGTGTGGCCCAATTAGCCCAAAATTAGCCTTGGTTATACGAACAGCACAGTTCAAACCAATAGAAACCATATAACATGCATTTTATTCGTGTGGGGCCCACCAGCCTAGGGGGCCCACACAACCCATTGCCCAAAAACGACCCTAGCCATTTGGACTACGTGGCTCGGTCTAACATTTACCACAATATGAAAATTTAATCCGTGTGGGGCCCATAGGCTCATTGGGCCCACACAGCCCATTTCGTGGCCCAAAACGACCTAAGCCCATGAGAATGCTCATGGTGGCCTCAACCATCTTACGCCTATATTCGTGGGCGGTCCACCAGACGTGCGATCGCACTCTCGTGTGGCATCATTCTCCTGTACTTCAGCTTTTTGGCATTTTGTCGATCTACGATCAAAAGAGTGTGGTTACACACACTTTATCGTCTTTCTCGCCAACTATTAAATACAGGGTACTGTTACACACCTTTGTTGCAAAGAAAGCGAATAATCCTTGAGCACCAAGACCTACATCGATTCCGAACACATGATTAATCACAATAATTTAAAAGGCCTACATCCAAGCGCCAAGGGTTTTATTCACTTAAAACCAAAAATTTAATGCTAAATCCCAGGTTTGAACCCAGGACTTTTACAACTCCTCTCAGGACCCTTAACCACTTGAGCAGACATTTAATTGTGTCATTTCCTTGCACAATTAAATACCTATTTGCAGCCTCCTTACAGACCCAAACTCAAGGCCCAATACTGCTAGGCCCAAATTCAGGGCGTTACATTTAATTTCCAATTATATGAATTATATTTAAATTTGATCATAGTTGTATCGGCAAAGAATGTAACACCTTGTAGCTCGGACCCGAAAATCGGGTCAGGTATGGGGTGTTACATAAACTCGCCATTATTTTCAATGTAACTATTTATTTTGTGTGATTCATTTGAGACAAAAGATGCTCAGACAATTGCCTAGTTGATAATTATCTAGACATAATAACATGCTAGACGAATCCTTGGGAAGGATTTTAGAGGTCCTAAGTTGCATAAAATTATGGCCATATATGCTTTTATTAACTATCCATTATTTTCTTCACCACTATAGAATCTAAGCGGTTGTTAATTGATTCAGGTATTGTCAAAAACATACATACAAAAAACTCCTAATGAAAGATACCTAAATTGTAACATCTCAAACCCGGTCTAGATGTTACGACTAGATCTGGTATGTCACAGGAAAAGAGTGTAAAAAGACTTCAGAATTTTGAAGAAACTCATAAGTTTGAAACTTTTTGATTTAGGCAATGCTTTGGAAACAGTGGTTTGTAGTTTTAAGAAAAATTTAAATTTAGCTAATCGGTTACTGATTAATTAGTGTTGGCATTTGAAAGAAAACGATTGCCTTATATTGCTTAAGTTTTGAAAACTCCATTTTAGATATCATGTGAAAGTATATAAGTTTGTCACATCATAATTAATAAATAAGTAATGCCAAATACTAATTTAAGAAGGCCTTATTACATAATTTAAAATCCCCGAATAAATAGTTTAAGAAAGAAAATAAGTTTACGAAAAAGAAATATTGTATGGCCTCCACGAGTCCACCTCGGCTTCCAGACCCATGATCTACTGATTACCTGCGAAATTAAGTAGAGGGGTGAGGCACCAAGACTTGGTGTGTAAAACCCCTTAAGTCACATAAAATGGTTTTAAGCCCACAATCGCATTTTGGGTTTCGGCCCACTCAGAATGACATACACAAGTATGAATGCATTATATAACCCAGCTTAACCGAATTATCCATCCTCTACACACCACCTGTACCAGCCCAACACACCGTGGGGATTTCTACAATCAACCCTCCATCCGCTACACGCCATATATGTGGCACTAAGACACTAGTGATAGAGTCACTCATTATAACACATGGGGCCAACCCACTTATGGTACCAAACCACTGGTGACAATCCCTATTAATCATATATGTAGGGCCAACCCACTGTGGTACCAAACCACTGGGACAAGTCAAAGAATCATCATAATCATATGTGGTACCAAACCATAGTGGTATCAAACCACTGAGAATTAGTCACTGAATAAGATATGTGGGGCCAACCTACTGTGGTACCAAACCACTGTGACTGTCTTATATCACTTCCCCTTTTCATCATACCAAAACCCATGCATAGTATATATATATATATATCAAATGAATGCAACATGTTATTTAATGACAATTTATTACGGCATACGCTTATTCACTCACAATAGGACGATAGGGTACTTACCTAGTATCCCAATTATACCCATAAAGGTATATCGACTGTTCATTCAGCCACCTCGACTTTTCAGCCCCAAACAGTTAGTAACACAGATTAATATCAATAAAGTGTGAATATTTACACACAATCACGCTAATTAACCCCGAAAGGTATAACGTAATTTTACCCACCGAGGGTATTCCAGTAATTTACCTACCAAGGGTAATTTGGTAATTTCGCAACCCAGGGGTATTTTGGTAATTTTTACAACCCAGGGGTATTTCGATAATTTCACAAATTGGGTATTTCAGTAATTTTACAAACCAGGGGTATTTTTTTAATTTCACAAACTAGGGGCATTTCAGTAATTTCACAAATTAGTGTATTTCAGTATTTTTGTAAACCAGTGGTATTTTGGTAATTTTGTAATCCGGGGGTCTTTTGGTAATTTTTGTAAACCAAGGGTATTTCAATAATTTTGCAAACCAGGGGTATTTCGATAATTTTGCAAACTAGGGGTATTTCAGTAATTTTACAAATCAGTGTGTTAATGACCCAACAGAAGGTCCACTGTCGCCTCGAACGACCCAAGTATTCTAAACAGAGATAATGATGCGAATGGGCCTAAGGCCCATTCTCGGCCCAAGTGGGCCCACACACTCATGTGGCCCATTTAGCCCAAACCTAGCAACATATATGAGATTCACATAGTCTAGTTCACTATTACTACTCAATCATACAATTTACTCATATGGGCCCCTGGACCTATTGAGCCCACTTGGCCCTTTTCGGGCCATCGTGGCCCAATAGCCCACACCCACAAGAACACTATTGATGGCCTCAACTATCGCGTTGAAGCCCCACACGTGCGCTCGCATGCTCGTGTGGTTACTATCACCGTGTCACCGGTATTTCGGCATATGCTGCTCTACAGCTACAATAGAGAGAATACACACATGATAGGAATTTGAAGCTACTAAACCGCGCTCTAAGCACTCCTATGCCCAATGCCAACCAGGTATGCCCCTTCTCCTCCTAGGCAGCTCTATATATAGCTAGCTTCTTACCTTCCTTCTTTGTATCTTTTTGATGTGGGATCCTTCCGTCAGTAGAGTTTAAATCCAACTCAAACTATTCCTATCCAATCCGCAAAATAAATACTCCATTGCTTGTCATAAGATTCGAACCTAGGCTCCCCTGTAGCATAACCCACACCGCTAGCCACTTTACCAACTAGCTCCTTGTGTCCAACATCATGCGCAACTAAATATAAATCTATGGCCAAATTCTAAAGTCCATATAAAAAGGAAACCAAAATGCAAAAGCCAAGACTTGAACCCTAGACCTCCTTCCTTCCTTGTGGCGCCACCCCCTTGCCTCTTATGTGGCGTCACTTTGCCACTACACCACACACTCCACTTGTGTCATTCTCTCCACATTTTATTCTTAAAGCCTACCTACTAACTCCCAGGTTTTTTTCCACCTAAAACCAAAATTTTTCCTAAGCCCAAGTTTGAACCCGGGACTTCATAGAAGCCCCCTAACCTTCCAAAATCACTCACCTACTAGATCCAACTTGCATTAAAGCCGTTCTCTTATTCTCAAAAATTTTAAACACTCCTACGCCTAAGTCCCAATGGGCCCAATCCTACTAGGCCCAACTTTGGGATGTTACATAAAATAATTAATGGTAGATATATTAAAGTTATTAAGGGTAATGCTATAACACTTTTTAAACTTTAAAAATGATAGAAGCATGGAAAAGGTGTGGGGATCAACTTTACTTAGCTAAAGAATATTTCTATATTTCATCAACCCTAATTCCCAAATGCCATAACTCTAACTAGATTCAGCTTCAATAATAGGCCATGCATGGATTTGTTTCATATCACACAATTACTTGGCCACTAAAGCCTTCACTTATAAATAGGAAGGCTGACTTCTATGGACTAGGCAACTAACAACAAAGAAGTAGAGTCAATAGTCCTTTAGAGTTCCCTGATCACTTCACTGTGCTTATAAAGTCTAATCTTCTTGGCCCCCTAAAAATAAGAGATCCCTCATGACGCACTGAAGTGTTTGGGGGAACTTTGGTTGGCAGCTAACACTGATTATGGAGATACACATATAAAGACTTGACCATAAAGACTAAGGTTTTTGGATAATCATCTTATTTCTTCAACTTAACACATATTATCATGTTTATTTTACATACCATGCATCAAGATTTCTAGCATTAAGGCTTTTGTTGTTAAAAGAATCAGTAGTTTTGTAGGTGGATGAACTTCACCTGTAAGATGCTCAAAGAGATCTACCTTTGCATAATAGCACAATTGAGACAAGTTTCTTTAACTTCTCATCTTCCATTCTCTTTGTAAGATTTGATGCATGGATCAGTCACCATTTCTCAAGTCCCATTGCATTGTTTAGTAGGTAAACTACAATCCCAACCTCAATCACGAATCCATGTCTACTGGTTAGAAAAACTTGCCTTAGATGATAATAGGGGCAGCCAGGAGAATGGTTTATTTATGTTTCTTCATCGATATAATCACAATCATCTAGCTAGTGAAACCAAATAAAGCATTCTACAAGACCATCCTTATTCAATCAACTATCCAAGAAAAAAATGAAGAATAGAAGGCATTCCTTTGAAACACCATTGAATGCTACCTTAGTTTCATTTTCAAGAAAAATACAATGGATGCTAATGCTAGCAGTAAAAATTAGACTTGGTGTAACAGCTCGATTTAGGGCCTAGTCAGAATAGTGGTTGCGAGACCACAAATCCGAAGTAGAAATATGTGTTTTATAATTTTTATAAGGCTTATGATGTGTTTGCATGATTGTGTGAAAACTTCAGGAGGAAATTTTATTTATTAGTGATTAAATTGTCCATTACGACTAAATTGCAAAGATTAGAATATATGATATTCTAGAATATTTAAGTATGAAATAGAATTATAAAAATTACTAGAGGTTCTTATTTAGCAATTAGACCATTAAATGTCAAGATGGACAAAAATGGACATGGAAAGGAAAAATCTCAAGGAAGGGCCTTAAGGGCATTTTTGTCATTTGGTTAATTAATGAATTAAAAAGGGAAAAAGAAGTAAAAATTGTGTTCATCTTCTTCTCCCATGGCCAAAAATCACTAAGGAGCCATAGCTAGGGTTTCTTCAGCTTCAGAGCTTAATAGTAAGTGCACCTAGCCCCGTTTTTAATGTTCTTCAAATTTTTGAGATCCTCGTAGCTCGATTTAGCTTTTCTAGCTATATTTTGAGCTAGGGTTTATGTTAAAAATTTTACCCATATACGACTTGCATGTTTTTTATGTTTTATGGAAGAATATGAAAGTTTTATGTAGAATAAACATCTTTTTCTAAGTGATTTTCATGAAAAATGCATAAAAGGACCAAATTGTAAAAGTTCTAAAAATTGTCATACATGAGTGAAATAGTGGAAATTCAAGGCTGTTGTAGTTAAGAGAATGATTCGGCTAGGCTTAAAATACAAAAAAGTTGAATGAAAGTCTTTTTACGAGCTTAGGGACAAAGTGTAATTATGTGAAAGTTTAGGGGCAAAATCATAATTTTTTCCAAAGCATGAATTATGAGTCAATGTAGTCAATGTGATTATTAAACAAGTGAAATTGTATTTGTAGATCAAGAAACACGAAGCCTAGATCAAAACCGAGGCAAGAACAAAGTGTTGGACTAAATCGAACATCTACGCACATTTTGAATACCGAGGTAAGTTTGTGTGAAATTAAGGCTACATATCTTATTATGTTTAAATTACTTATTGTTTTGAGAAATGCATATTATTTTTATGAAGTTGATTAATGATGTTTTGATGAGAAAATAATGAGAATATGCTAAGTAGAAGTCCCGGTTGAAGATTCGAAATAACGAGGATGCCCATGTTACGATAAGAGATAATGACGCCCGTATAAGACCATGTCTGGGACATGGCATCGGCACCGAATGTAGGTCCCGTATAATACCATGTCTGGGGCATGGCATCGGCACAGAATGTAGGTCCCATATAAGACCATGTCTGGGACATGGCATCGTCACCGGATGTAGATTCCGTATAAGACCATGTCTGGGACATGGCATTGGCATCAAATAAGGAAGGTCCTGTTATTGTTAGGCATCAAATAAGGAAGGTCCTCGAACTATGTATGATTATGCTAAACCTAATTTAACAGGAACTAAATCGAGTATTGTTAGGCCTACTATAGTCGCTAATAATTTTGAATTGAAACCTAACACTATACAAATGATTCAGCAGTTTGTTCAGTTTGATGGTTTGCAGGATGAAGACCCAAATACTCATTTAGAAAATTTTATAGAATTCTGTGATACCTTCAAAATAAATGGCATTTCTGATGATGCCATTCGTCTTCAGTTATTTCCCTTTTCTTTAAGAAATAAAGCCAAACAGTGGTTACATTCTCTTTCACAATGATCAATCACTACATGGGACCAAATGACCGAAAAAATTTTATTGAAAATTTTCCACCAGCCAAAACGGCCAAATTAAGGAATGATATCTCTTATTTTGTGCAGATGGATTTAGAAACATTATACGATGCATGGGAGAGATACAAAGATTTGTTGAGAAGGTGCCCATACCATGGTTTACCCTTGTGGTTACAAGTCCAAACCTTTTACAACGGTGTGAATCCTCAACCAGGAAGTTGATTGACTCAGAAGCCGGCGGAACCCTGAATAACAAAACTCCTGAAGCGGCTTACGAGTTTATAGAGGAGATGTCACTGAATAACTATCAGTGGCAAGTTACAAGAACAAAGTAAACTAAAGAAGCCAGAGTTTTCAATCTCGATGCAGTCACCATGCTATCAAATCAGGTAGAGATAATGAATAAAAAGATTGAGGGTTTGTGTGGTTCTTTGTAGGTACATCCAGTTATGCAATGTGACTCAAATCTAGGAGGTGTGGCAAATCCTGAGTAACCACCCTACAATCATGGCACAAAAAGCGAATAGATAAACTATACAGGTAACAATTTCAAATCTCAAAATAAACCTTATAGTAATACTTATAATCCAGATTGGAGGAACCGCTCCAATTTCTCGTGGGGTGGCCAAGGAAATCAGAGACAACAACCACCCCCTCCAAACTTCCAACAACAGCCCTACCCACAGGAAAAGAAGCCGAACCTTGAAGAGATGCTGACAAAATTCATAGCGGTATCTGAAACTTGTTTTCAAAACACCAAGACAAAACTTAAAAATTAATAAGCATCGATTAAAGGAATCGAGAACCAGTTAGGGCAACTCGTAAAGCTGATCTCTGAACAACCACTAGGTAGCTTGCCAAGTAACATTGAGACTAATCCAAAGGAGCAAATTTAAGCCATAACAGCTCATGACAGTGAAGGATCAGTAGAATCTGAACCAGAACCAAGGCAAGAACCTGTGGTAAGTAAGGGTAAGGTTGAGGTAAGCCAATAAAAACCAAAACCAGTAATTAAAGAATACAAACCTCGTATACCTTACCCCAATGGGATGAAGGAAGATGACACAGAAGAACAGTTCGGTAAGTTCCTTAAACTCTTAAAGAAACTACATATTAACTTACCATTTCTTGAAGCTCTTTCGCAGATGCCAGATTCAAGGAAATTTTTAAAAGAGCTCTTAATGAACAAGCGAAAGTTAGACGAGGAGTCGTATGTAGAATTAAACGTAGTATGCTCAGCAATGTTACAGAATAGACTACCACAGAAATTAAAAGATCCAGGGAGTTTTACAATTCCATGTTTAATTGGTAGTTTATCTATTGATAATGCTTTAGCTGATTTAGGGGCAAGCATCAATGTTATGCCATCTAAAATGTTTAAACAGCTAGGTCTAGGAAAACCCAAGCAAACTAGGATGAGTATTCAACTAGCTTATAAGGCTATTCGAATTCCTAAGGGTATAATTTAAGATGTACTAGTTAAAGTTGAGAAATTCATATTCCCTGTAGACATCATTATTTTAGATATGTATGAAGACAACAGTATCCCCTTAATTTTAGTAAGACCTTTTCTAGCAACTACCAGATCTAAAATTTATGTTAGTACAGGTGAACTCATACTTCGTGTAGGTGACAAATCAATTAGTCTCCAAGCTCTCGACTCAGCTAGGACATCGATTGAGAAAGGTGAGGACGTAAACTTTATCGATAATTACTCGATTAAACTTTCTTTTTAGGAAACACCAATGAGCTACACGATAGAGCCAGATCCTATAGCTCATACCAACAAGGAAACATCTCATAAGGAACGACGGCTTCAGACCGATGAGCTAGATGAGTGGGAGACACATTTCAAGGAGAAATCAAATCCACACGAAGTGAAACCGAAAGAACCCCCAGAATAACTTAAAGGAACATCAAATCACTTCAAAATAGGAGATCAGGTACTATTATATAGAACAGACCCGCGAATCACCACATCAAACCTGAAGACAAATGAAGAGATCCCCTTTATGGTACTTAATGCTTTTCCTTACGGAACAGTCGAGATAAGTAATTCTACATTCGATACTTTTAAAGTAAACTCTACTCGACTCAAACTATATAATGATGGCATGAAAAAGGATTTTTCACTCCTTAAACCACTGTGAAGGTACGAATGAGACGTAAGTCTAGCTTAAGACTTTAAATGAGCACTTCTCAGGAGGCAACCCGAGCACTAACCCTATTTATTTTTATTTCTTTTTCATCTAGTACCGAACTACAAACTAACCAAGTTAATAAAGCGCAGAATTCCACACCACACAGCCTTACACACGGCTATGGTCATGGCCATGTGGATACTATGGATGTTAGCCCTAGCATGGCAAAGATAGTACGAGACAAGACAAGAAAAATATCTTTAAATCACAGACTCAACTAACACCACAGCCGTGTAACACAGTCGTGGCTGACACTGTTGAACCAACACGGGCGTGGCAATCCAATGCAAGGCGTGGGAGAAGCGATTGAACCACCACATGGCTATGCGATATGTCCATGGGACACAACACGCCCATGGGACACGGGCGTGGGGATGTACCAGAACTAAAAATTTCTATTTAAAACACCCCTCTCCCCTTCTCACCCACTCCCCACTCCCCATTTACTCTTCACTCCCCTCCATCTTCACTTTCCTCCTTCTTCTTTCTCTAAAGTCTTGATCTACTCTTCAACAATGACGAAGAAACAGAAAGATCCTAGCCAAGTCTTCCTGTGCAAGACTAACCAACATAAGTTCATGCCGGCCGCTTCATCCATTCAACAAGCCAAGGGTCTTTGAGGCCATTTAGCTTTTATTTTTCTTTTCTCTTCTCTTTTATTTTCCTTCTCTTTGACTTTCTTACGCTTAATTTAGTTTATTTCATTTTAGTTTCTTGGTTTTAGGCTCTAAAGGAAATCACACCCACCTCGCGAACCATCTACCAATAAGGACCTTTCGATCCAGTAATCGGTTCTTTTTAGTCTTATTTCCCTTTCTATACTCTTTCTTTCTATTTTTATTTTCTTTTAATATATAATTAGTATATTTTGAATTATTTTTACTATTTTATGGCTAATTCTTCACGAGTTACCCAATTTCTTCATATAGCGCAGAGATTGTCAGCGGGCACCACACGACAACCACTGCTAGCTCAAGGATCTCATCAAAAATTTAGGAAGTTTCACTTCTCTCCTTCACTTTTGATTTTCTTATTATATGGTTTTTATCTATCTTTGTACATTGAGGGCAATGTACATCTTAAGTGTGAGGGGTGAAAATTATTTAGAAAAAGTGCCGAACTTTTTACATTATTCTCAAATCCTTGAATGATATTCTGTCTTAAAGTAATTTTCTCATATCACTAATTAGAATGAAATTCCTGTGGATTCATGATTTCTATTAATATGTTTTAGATTAAGTCATTGATAATTGTGTATTGATAATTTAAACTTTAAGATACTAGAGAATCAAGCATGATGAGTCTATTTTTCAAAAAAAATTAAAAATTTTGTTAGGTTGTCTACCTGAATCTAATTGTTACCTTGAAATTTGAAATTTACAAAGTTGATATAAAAAACCCATAATATTTGTGAGATTTTGAGCATTTTAAAGCATACATTCTTTTCGTTCTCACTTTTATTGATTATGAGTGTGTCAACATTGATTTGTTATTCTAGAACTTGCTTTGATTATACATGTCAAGACCACACTTTTGATTTGATATACAGAGATCATTAAGGCGCTTAGGATTTAACCCACTTGCTCCACTAAAAGCCTACCCTCACAATTAACCCCTAATGAACCCCTTTGATCTTAACAACCTTTTTATTGACTCAACCCACTAATATTAACCCAAAACCTATCTTGTATTTGTTATCACCATTCTATTTAACTACCCTTCTATCGAGACTTGTTTTGATCAGTTGCCTAATTATATTATTTCAGTTGTTAAAGTTTTATCTTATATTGATTTGTTCTTAAAAAATTATCGAAGTATATTCATTATTAGTTCTATAATTAAGTGAACCTATATGTTTAATTTCAACATCTTGAAGAAGAAGCTCGTATTATTAGTATTACAAGTTTTCAATTGATGTAATTATTCAGTTTATTAGTTTATTTTTTTTAGTTTGTTAATTTGTCAATTATATCTCGATTTTAACCCTTTTAATTCAGCCTTTATCCACACCATTAACCTAAGCCCCGTTACAACCCTTTTTAAAGACCTTTTGATTTGTGTATCATCTCATTTTACAGTGGTGGAGATTTTATTTTTATGCAAGCCTATGGGATTAACTTCTTATGTTTGACTGATGAGTGCTTTATTTTTGAACCTTAAACACCTTGAATGATTTGAGTAAATCTTTAGTGAGGATGTCAACTTTTGTCAATTTTGAATTAAAGGTAATTATTCAGATAAGGGGAAAATACCTATGTTTTCATGCTAAAAACTCATGACTTTGATTGTTTGAATCTTTAGGAGTCTTTGAGTTGAATTATCCATGTATAAATTATCTATGAATTATGATGAGGCATTATCAATGAATTTATGAGTAGATAAACTTCGTTTTAATTGTGAGTTGAGAATTTTGCTTGAGGACAAGCAAAAGCTTAAGTTTGGGGATATTTGATAAATCGTAAAATGAACATATTTTAATCCCACATTTAGCATACCTTTGGATGATATTTCCCTTTAATTATGGAAATAGGTGATCCTAATCCTTTGTTGTCATGTTTTATACTCAAGAGAGCACCGGAAGATGAAAAGAACGAGAAACGGGCCAAAAATGGAGAAAATGGGCCAAAGCACGGATACCACACGGCCTGGCCCCAAGACCTCACGGTCGTGCCTCTTAAGAAGAGTCGACCACGACCTGGACCCCCTAAATGCACGTTCGTGCCTCATCAACAGGTTCGACCACGGCCTGGCCTCGAATCACACGGGCATGTGCCATGGGCGTGGCCCTGCCGCAGAAAAGAAGATTCTATTCAGATTAGGATACTTTCGGGCCAAGTAAGGCATCCCTAAGCCTATATAAAGGCCTTAGAGGCCACTTAAAGAGGGAGTTCTATGAGAGTTCAATGAAAGCCTTCTGTCAGGGCATTTCGAGATTTTAGCTAGGCCAAAAAACTGAGCCAGAGAAGCTGAATACAAGGATTTACTCGAAGGAAGTCAGTTGGTTCATCTAAAGAAGCTAGAATCATACTCAAGATAGAGGAACTCTCTTTCAATTCTTTCAGGGGGTTTTAGGGTTTCCTTATGTTTTATTTTATATTATCTTTTGAGATGTTTTCTTTTACTATTATGAACTAAACCCTTAGATACCTGAGAGGGATGAAACCTAAGACGAATCTTGTTATTGTTATCTGAGTTGTATGATAAATACTTGATTTGTTTTTAACTATGTGTTCTTAATTTTTGTTTTGGTATTTCAAGGATATTGATTCAAGCATTCATGCTGTTAGGCAGAGGAGTAATAGAACTTGTTTAAGAGTAGATCTAGCATAGTTAAACGGAGTTGATCGCCACCCTAGATAGGATGACGAAAATCTATCAGATTAGGGTCAGACCTAATATGGGAGTCCATAGATTGAGTTAAGCAATTCTAGGGGTTTTAATTAGAAAGAGATTTAATCAACCTAAGGTTTGACATTTGTAGCCTCGAGAGAGGTATTTATATGATTTATGGAATCCTACGGATCAAGTCAAGTGAATCTCTAGTTCAGAGTTAGATAACAAGTGAAGTCTAGGTGGATTCTTCCTCGGGTATTGTCTAAATCAATTGATTTTCCTATCAAGTCTTTCCTTAATTTCTTTTCTTTGTCTTCACATCTTTAGCTTAGTAGTCAGTTAATTTTAGATTAGATAAACAAATCCCTTAATTCTTAGGCTAGATAATAGAAAGAAAGTTAATATTAGTACTTTTGGTTCCTTTGGTTTGACAATCCGGTCTTGCCACTAAACTATACTACTGTTCGATAGGTGCACGTCATAGCTAGTGTCTAGGTTCAATCATTCTTTTTACAAATTTTTAGGACTCCGACATTACGATCATTTAACTAGCACATCTCCAATTATACCCCTAGGAATTCAAATAGTTTTATCAGCTAGTTGAATGCTCATCCTAGTTTGCTTGGGTTTCCCTAGACCTAGCTGTTTAAACATTTTAGAAGGTATAACATTGATGCTTGACCCTAAATCAACTAAAGCATTATCAACAGATAAACTACCAATTAAACATGGAATTGTAAAACTCCTGGATCTTTTCATTTTTGTGGTAATTTTTTTTGCAACATTGCTGAGCACACTGCGTTTAATTCCACATGTGACTTCTCGTCTACTTTTTTCTTATTTGTAAAAAGCTCTTTTAAAACTTTCCTTGTATCTGGCATCGGCGAAAGAGCTTCAAGAAACGGCATGTTAATGTGTAATTTGTTTAAAAGTTTAAGAAACTTACAGAACTGTTCATCTGAATTGTCTTTCTTCATTGCGTTGGGATATGGTATCGAGGTTGGTATACTTTAATTACTGATTTTGTCTTTTCTTGGCTTACCTCAACCTCACCTTCACTTACTACAGGTTCTTGCCTTGGTTCAGGTTCAGATTCGACTATCCCTTCATTGTTATGAGATGTTATTGCTTGAATTTGCTCTTTTGGGTTAGTTTCAGTGTTATTTGGCAAGATACCTTGTGGTAGTTTGGAGATCAGCTTAGCGAGTTGCCCTAACTGATTCTCAATTCCTTAAATCGATGCTTGTTGATTTTTAAGTGTTGTCTCAGTGTTTTGGAAACGTGTTTCTGACACCGCAATGAATTTTTTCAGCATCTCCTCAAGGTTCAGCTTCTTTTACTGTGGGAAGGGCTATTGTTGGAAGTTTAGAGGGGGTTGTTGTCTCTGATTTCCTTGACCACCCCATGAGAAATTGGGGTGGTTCCTCGATGTTGAATTATAAGTATTACTATAAGGTTTATTTTGAGATCTAAAATTGTTACCCGTATAGTTTATTTATTCACTTTCCATGCAATGATTGTTGGATGGGTACTCAAGATTCACCACATGATAAACCGTAAAAGTAACATATTTTATGTAACAGCCCAATTTAGGGCCTAGTCAAACCAGTGATCTCGTAATCACTAATTTTAGGTTAGATAAAATTATTTTCATGTTATGTTATGCGTTATAACATGTTTATAAAGATGTATGAAAGTTTTGGTGTTTTAATTTTAGCGATTTCATGCTAAATCGTGAGAAAGGACTAAATCGCATAAAGTGCAAAAGTTCCATTCTACAGGCTAAAGGTACCAAATAGCCATGAAATATTACTTGGACGGTTTTAAAGGGCAATTAGACCATCTTGATTATGATGGCCGGCCATGTAGACAAGAGGGGACAAGAGTTTTAATTTTTGGTCAAAGTTAGTGGGTTGAAATTAATGTTTATAATAAAATAAAGAAAGGAAAAAATATCATCTTTTTTCGCTCTTCTTCTCCACCGAAAATGAGCAGAAATAAGGGGGTTTTGAAGCTTAAAATTTTAGCAAGCAATCCGCCTCCCTAATCAAGGAAAGCAAGTTTCGGACCTAGAACGGATAAAAAGAGAAATGTGGGCTAATAGTCATTTTTGGCTATTTCGACAACGAGGTAAGTTCACATGCAATTATAGAAATTATGTATGAGTTCATGTAAGTATTCTAATGTTGTATGGAATATACATTCACTCTATGGATGTATGAAATACCCTTGGATGAAATGCATGGGGAATATTGAGATGATAGTTAAAGTCTTGTATAAGACCATACTGGATTATGGCCTCGATGTAAGGATTCGTATAAGACCGTGTCAAGGACACGGCATCGATATGTTAATTCATGTAACACCCTATTGGGGTATGATTTCTATGTGATTTTATGAGTATGAAACTCAATAGAGTTATTTTATAACTTGAGTATATGTTGAAGTAAAGAAAGTATGCAGTTGAGCTACGAAAGGCACAAGTGTGTACTAGAATTGAATTGAGACGATTTCAATTTATATATATATGATGAACCCCTATTGGGATATGGGAATTAATGCACCTTGTTGCATGAGTTAGATTTATTGTTATATTGCGAAAATGCGAATAAAAATAGTGGAAAAGTTAAGTAATAGTAGTAATGTGAGGGTGTTCTCGGATGAATAATTGAATTAAAGTATTACATGTGGATGACTATTTATGAATGTATGATAATGGTGGGCTAAGTTCGAAACCACCGAAAGATGAGTAGCTTATTAATAAGACTTGATGTGATGTCTTATATGATTACATGATAATCAGTGCAGGAATGGATTCTTTGTAAACGAGCAAGTAGCTTGTGGTACGGTAAGAGATAAAATGAGTAAGCTTCTAGAGTGATTCAGTAAGCAACCAAGAGTTAATGGGAATGACCCAACATAATATCTTGTGGTTATCTATATTTAATGAATATTCATATTTGCCAAATTATGCAAATGAACTTACTAAGCACTAGTGCTTACTCCTTTTCTTTTCTCATCTCTTATAGATTATGTTGACTAATACGGGTTGGAAGCCGCTGGAGATGTATTCACACTATTGAGTAGACATTCGATTTGAGGTATCTAGTCCTTATGAGTCTTGGCATGTATAGGACTAGAATTTAAGGTTGATTAAGTTATTGTTAATGTGCCAAACTATGTTGGCCAAAAAGGGTTTGTAGTTTAATTGTGTATAGCCGTTGATGATGGCTAAGTTGTTGTATTTGTATGGGAGTAGCACTTTATTTCCATGAATCAAATGTATGAACTCATGTGTTCTAGTCTTTGATTTGAGACTTTATTGAATGAGTATATTAATGTATGAAATGTAGTATGGAGAAGGGCTTGATATATAGCCTCTTAGTGTCAACACGGTTAGACACACGGGCGTGCGTCTGGGCCGTGCGAACCCTGCACCTTATGATTACTTGTTAAAATAGGCCACGAGTGAATCCCACGGCCGTGTGCATGAGCCGTGTAAGACCCACGGCTTGGGCATGGGCTTGTACTCAAGCCGTGGCAAATAAGTTAGTAGCTCCACACGGTTGAAGGACACGGGCGTGTCAAGGCCGTGTAAGATAAGTCAGTAGCTCCCCACGGATGGGAACATGAGTGTGTTTAGGAGTGCACAGGGGTGCCCCAAACCTCACGGGTGTGTAACCTCTGATTTTGAGAGGGATTTTCGATAAGTTTTGAAAGTCTGAACAAGTGTTTAAGGCCTCGTATGACCATGATACGTATGTCTAGACCAAGAAAGAAAGGTTTTAAGTCGAAATTTAATTTTATAGCCAGCAAGTACTTGATTAAGTGAGTTCAAGCATGGTAATGTCTCGCATTCGGTCTTAGTATCGGACTTAGGTACGGGGTGTTACATTTAGTGGTATTAGAGCTATGGTTTAGTCGGTTCTAGGACTAACCTAGTGAGAGTAAGAGTTTAGCTATACATGCCATATGTGGACCGTGATAGTGTGATGTCTCCCAGCTCTAACAAAATTATTTTGTTAAGATAGTGATGATTCCAACCGAACTAATTTCAGTAAGTTGCCCGATTTCCAAGTTTCATGAACATTTTGTTGAACTGCTTGTGACATTGCTATGTGCACATTATTTCTATGAAAATGTTCAATGATCTGATAAATAAAGAAATCAATGAGATTAATTATGAGCAAGTCCCGATTGAATAAGAATTGCCCAGGATACTCGATCCATTATGTGAGAGAAGAAAGCCCGTATAAGGCCAAGCCAAGGCATGGCATCGGTAATCAAGAAGAGATATTTCATGTAAGACCAAGGCAAACTTGGCATTGAAGAGATATTTCATGTAAGACCAAGGCAAGCTTGGCATTGAACAAATATTTCATGTAAGTCCAAGGCAAGCTTGGCATTGATTCAAGAAGAGATCCTTCATGTAAGTCCAAGGCAAGCTTGGCATTGAACAGATATATCATGTAAGTCCAAGGCAAGCTTGGCATTGAACAAATATATCATGTAAGTCCAAGGCAAGCTTGGTATTGAACAGATATATCATGTAAGTCTAAGGCAAGCTTGGCATTAAACAGATATATCATGTATGTCCAAGGCAAGCTTGGCATTGAACAGATATATCACGTAAGTCCAAGGCAAGCTTGGCATTGAACAAATATATCATGTAAGTCTAAGGCAAGCTTGACATTGAACAGATATATCTGTAACAGCCCGATTACGACCCTAATCGGAATGGTGGTTTCGGGACCACGAATCTGAGTCAAAAAAAATTTAAGTATTTTTTTCTGAGTTAATTGTGTGCGAATTAGCATGTGTGTAAGTTTCGTAATAAAAAAAAATTGAGTGTTTGTGTGCTTAATTTTATAAAAGGACATAATTGCATAAAATGAAAATTTGGTGGTTAGTTGTGATAGTGCTAATTAGAGGGTGGCTTTTTAATAATAAATCCTTAAAGGGTAAATAACCCATTTCTTATAGTAGTGGACGGCACTAGCTTTAGTTAAGCATTTTATATTTGTTTTCTTTATAATTAAAGATTATAATAATATATATGTGTTTTATAATAACATTAAAATAATAAAACACAAAATACAAATGCATGTTCATCTTTTCACTTACTTGACCGAAACTAAAGAAATAAAAGGGAGAAAAGAAGCTTCAAGGGTTTGGCAATATTAAGGCTTAATTAAGGTAGGATTTAACTTTGGTTTTCGATAATTTTTGTATTTTTGTGATTGTTGTTCATTTTATTATCAAGCCCATATATTAATTTTGTGTATTGGTCATGTATGTGAGATATACCATTGATGATAAGATGAGTTTTATGATGATTTTGGTATTAAATGTAAGGTTTGAGCTAGATGAACATCTTTTATTTTGAGTTTTGATGAATGTAGTTGATTAGGGATTTATTTGGTGAAAATATTATCTTGAAGGGTTGAATTGAAAATTTATGAAATATATAGACTTATATAGTCCTTATGAAAATTCGCCCTAAGGGTGTTAACCAAATTTTGAGTAATTTGTGAGTTTTGTATTAGGGACTAAATTGTATGAAATGTAAAAGTTAGGGGTAAATTAGTAATTTGTATAATTATATGTTTTAGATTAAATTGAATGAGAAAAGTGTTGAATGAGCTTATTTTAAAATTATTTAGATCAAGAACGAAAAGAACCGGGATGGATTGGGGAAAAAACAAAGTTAGACTAATAGCCGGGAAGTTTAATCCGTCGATTTTTGAGGTAAGTCTATAAGTAAATGGTTGTTCTTAATTTTAAGTAAATGTAAATTATTTATGCTGAATTGAAATGTTTATAACTATATTTTCTATTACCGGATGTGAGGGATGTAATTGATAAGTTCAAGGAACTACTTGAGTAAGTTTTAAGCAATGGAATTAATTTGAAGTAATGCTTACTTATAAGTTTAAATTGAATGTTGATGGTTATTCCAAGGCATTGCCGAATATATATATATATATTGTAAATTGATAAGAAATGGTCGAAGGTGATGGTACTTGGTTGTTGTAATTAGAAGCATGAAATAGGAAATTTTAATGATGATATTATAATGAGATTTAGGCATACTAAACGGAGTTGATGATGGTTTGATGTGGTATAGGCCGAATGCAATATAGTACTTAGATATTGAACACTTTGATATATACATATATAAGTGTATATTCTTGTGTGTAAAGTGAATGTGAATTATATAGATATATTATGCATATTGAGGGAATAACAAGTTAAGAGAAGCATACACTGAGTAATACAGTTCAATGAGTACCATATGTGAAAAGTTATGTAACGGCTCTGTGTGAGCGATACATTACGATAAAAGTTAAGTAACGGCTCTGTGTGAGCGATACGTTACGATAAAAGTTAAGTAACGGCTCTGTGTGAGCGATACGTTACTATAAAAGTTAAGTAACGGCTTTGTGTGAGCAATACGTTACGATAAAAGTTAAGTAACGGCTCTGTGTGAGATATACGTTACGATAAAAGTTAAGTAACGGCTCTGTGTGAGCGATACGTTATGATAAATGTGAAGTAACGGCTCTGTGTGAGCGATACGTTACGATAAATGTGAAGTAACGGCTCTATGTGAGCGATACATTACGATAAGCATTAAGTAACGACTCTATGTGAGCGATACGTTACTAGAAGTAAGAATAGTAATGGCACTAAGTGTGTGATACATTACATCAATTACACTGTGTGTACGGATTTACGGATTTTACAGAGATATAATTCAATGAATGGAGCTATCCGAAAAGTGATAGATAGGTAAGGGATGTATGATAATTGTGTAATTTAAATATCAATGAGGTAAATTGTTCTTGAATATGAAATTAAAGTATCGAGAGGTGATTATTAATCTATGAGTTTGATTGAATGAATGAATGGTATGTTGGTGGTTGATTTTTAAGACCTATTGATCTAGATAGTTGTTGAATGGTAGCATGATATATGTAATTACAATTACTTAATCCGTTATCATCAAGTAAGTTGATTTAATTAACCTTATAGGTTGATTAGCAAGATATGTGCATATGTGATCATGAATTAAATTTGTGTATAAGTGGTTATATGTGATATTATATTAAATTGAATATATAAGTACATGTGATAGTTTAATTAACTTTGGATGATCGGTCATATATATGATAATGGATTAAACTAGTATATTGGGCCATAAGTGATGGTATAATGAATCATGTGTATTTGATCTAATAAGTAAGTTCTAGACGTTGAAATAAAAATTTCTATATCATATGTATTTATATGTGAATTATATGGATTGAAAGGTGAGAAAGAAAATTAGGTAGTTAATATGTATATACGTGAACAAATGTATATGTATTTGTTTTGAGATGGGAAAGTGATTTATAGATCGATGTGAAATCTATTATTGAATGTATGAGTGTTTGGCCTTAAGGCTATAAAAGGTGAAAGTTTACGAATGATGATATGAATTATGAGTAAGTGAAGCTACCTAACGAGGAACATGGATTATATGAGAAAAGTGATTGTACATGTGTATATGATTAACCAAATTTGGCCTATTTGAGTTAAATTATATATGTTTCTATGGCGAATTATTTGCTTATGGCTTACTAAGCTTTCAAAGCTTACTTTGTGTAATTTTCCTATGTTTATAGAGTTTCAAAGACTTGCTCGGGTTGGAAGTCGAAGGAGATCTCATCACACTATCCAATTTTCACTTCGGTAAATAAATGCTTGGAGATTTGGTTATGTGGCATGTATATGCTAGTTTTGATATTGCTAGTTTTGAAGTTGTATATATTTGTAGAAGCCATGCGAAAATGGCTTGCCCATCTCGTTATTCTTGGAATTTATATTTTGGCTTGGTGATTTCGTTTGATTTGGTTTTGGTATATTTATAAGTATGATTAATGTATAGAGTTTATATGAAATGAAGTAAAGATGCTATGATCTAAATTTCGAGTTTTGTAACTCGAGTTATAGTCGATTTAGTCAATATGATGCTGATGGACAGTTTCAATTTTTATGCCCCAAATTGGTAGTTAAGTCCGATAATACCTTGTAACTCGTTTCCGGCGACGGATAAGGGTTAGGGGTGTTACAATATCATGTAAGTCCAAGGCAAGCTTGGCATTGAATAGATATTTCATGTAAGACCAAGGCAAGCTTGGCATTGATTCAAGAAAAGACCTTTCATGTTAGTCCATGCCTAAAGTATGGCTTTGGCATCATGTTCATGGCAAGAGATTTAGTATCCTCAGTAATTCACAGAAATTCATCGGGCAAATGAGTAAAGTTAAAATGAGATAGCAAGAAAGGTAGTAGTAAAGCTGATATTATGTCATGCTAGTTAAGACTGACTGACAAGTATAATTCATGCTATGAATGATGATGCTGAGATTATGCTTATATTAGTAAAGCATATTAATTTTTGTGATCAAGTGTTATAGGTACCTTGTTTACCTTACAGGTATGAAAATAGTAAGCACCATGATGTATGCGAGAAGCAGTAAGAGCAAGAAACCACCCATATTGTGGTATGAGAGCTAAAACTGAGAAGTCTGATTAAGTAGAATGCAAGAGATGAGTACGGTCGTTCAACGATGAAAAGATGAATAAGACCATGGTTGGACCATGGCAATGAGAGAGCCAGTGTAAGACCATGTCTGGGACATGGCATCGGCCGTATTATGAGTGCCAGTATAAGACCGTGTTTGGAGCATGGTATCGGCATTAAGATAGGAGCCAGTGTAAGACCATATCTGGGATATGGTATCGGCATTGACATGAGTTCCATATAAGACCATATCAGGGATATGGCATTGGTATTGATATGAGATTTCGTGTAAGACCATAGCGAGGCTATGGCATTGTGATGACATGTAAAGTAATAAGCTGGGCTATGAGGATAAGATATGAGTAAGATCATAGTTGGACTATGGTGATCAAGTAAACAACGTACTCAAATCCGTAAGACATTCTTTAACTAATAAGTGACGGTAATAGAAAATAGAATTAAATGTTGAGTACTCAAGTAGATAGTAATGTAGAACTTGAGTAAGTAAATACATTATTCTAAGGTATTTGTGATAGAAACAATTGTAGCGTGATAAATGTAAAAACTCACTTGAGCTGAGTTGTATGACTATGATGATATTTTATTAATGATGAATTGTAAATCACATGCATATAGTCACGAGAGTTAAGTTAAGAGGCTCCGTGACCTCACCCTCCTTACCACCGCTGAATTATGATGAGATGTTATGAGAGTCAAATTGAGTAAATTTGTATGTGATTAATGCGAGATTCGTGTTAGCATTTTGAAAATGCTCGTATCACATTGATACATGATACTTTACTAGGTAGAGTAATTCTTTGTTGAACTCAAGTTGGAGTCCTAGGGACTACGCTAAAAAGGGTTACCATTTAGATAAGAAATAGATAAAGTCCTGTATAAGACCATGTTCGAGGCATGGCCTCCGCACCAAGTAATGATTCCATATAAGACCATATCTAGAATATGGCTTCGGAAATGGATATGAGAATCGAGTAAGACCATATTGGAATATGGCGTCGATACTTGATGCGGAAGTCCATACAAGATCTTAACCGAGTTATGGCATTGACATTTAGAGTTGACTCCATATAAGACCACCTCGGGGATATGGAATTAGTCTCGCACTAACTTGAATGACAATAAATTTGCGTCTTTGATTATCCTTAGTGATCAATGGAACAAATAGATGAGTCTAGAGGTAGAAATGAAAATTATACTAAAGCCATGTGAATGGGTAAATATACGTATTTATG
Source organism: Gossypium rotundifolium (assembly GCA_025506655.1). Lineage (NCBI taxonomy): Eukaryota > Viridiplantae > Streptophyta > Magnoliopsida > Malvales > Malvaceae > Gossypium > Gossypium rotundifolium. The sequence goes on along the minus strand of CP106734.1, from coordinate 151,012,465 downwards.
AATGAGTCATGAAGAAATGAGTATGGCACGGTAGGTGCTTAATGAAGGCAATTGTAAGAAAGTATGTCCGAATGCTTTAACGATTGTATTGATTATACAATGATATGAACAAGAGAAAGTTAGCCTAGGCTATTGACTCAAGTGAGTAGGAAGCCTGAGGTGTATGTTTATCGAGATCTTCTTAAATTGATGTTTATTAATGAAAGGAATGGTTAAGGAGCTTGAGGACGGAATGGTTAAAGAAACCATGTTTGAACAATAAGAGTGTTCAATTATGATAACCATAGTTGTATGGGTCATAATGATCTCTTTAAGTACTAAGTGTTAATGTCTTTTGCCTCTCACAGGCGATGTAGTTGTTTATCTCATGAATCAAGATTGTGTGAGAATGTTAGCCGATTACGAATCTAGACCAAAGATTGTCGGTTTAGTAATTTGAATCAACATTTCTTTATATCCTTGTAACCCTGTACTGGTACTTTGAGGAGGAAAATTGTGATGATTTTAGTATAAGAAATGAAATAAGTTTCATGTTGTATGATGGGATTTTGAGTAGCTAGATAGAGTTGATAAATTAGATCGAGATATCATTAATGTTGTGAGATTCAATGCTAGTAAAGGTTTTAGACTGGCACAGTAAAAGAAACTCAGATGAGAGTGTGCTTAAGATAGATTCTTAGTATGGAGAAAAGAGTAGATTATTACATTGAGATATGAATCAAATTCTGTGTATGTTCAGGCATGAGTCAGTAAAGAGAATAATTTCTGTGTGCTCGTGAATGGGGAGCATATTACAGAAATATGCTCATCGAAACGTTTAAACCTTGATGGTTGAGTTGAAAGCTATAGAATGAGTTATCGATTAAAAGTTCTAGTACTGAGTTCAGTCTGTATTGAGAAAGATAGTTGCCAGATTGGTGATCCTGAGATGATCCCTTTCGTATCTATATAAGAATTGAATGTGTTGTGATGATCTATGGAAAACCAATGAGTATTTTCTAAAATTTTATTGAGTGAGAACATCTTGTGACACTGAGATAGTGGAAATGACTTGAACTATTAGCATGGTGGGTATAGTTATTGTAATACTTCATAGATGGTAGTCAGTATATAGGTGTTTAAAGGAAAGCTTCATGTTAAGCAAGGTGAGTTAGCTAGTCGGTGATATCATAATTTTAGTGAGATTAATGTCAAGAGCCAGTTTTCTTTTCAGAACAGAAGAGTTCAGGAGTCAGATAGCAAATGGTATTTTCGAATAAGCTCCGAGTTAGTTTATTTCAAGATGGTAAAATGTAGGTTGCATAAGTTTTCTATTGTTGAGATTTCCTCGAAAAAGAACTGGAATGATGATGAATCCAGAACTTATACAAAAGTTTTGGCATGAGATTTAGTAGTAGCATATCTACTAATGCAAAAATAAGGAAAAGTAGTTATGTGCATAAATGTTTGACAACAAAATACCTTTCATAAGATGAATGAGCTTATAGTTAGAAGTAGTTGACCACAAAAAGCTGAGTTTTTAAAACGTTCAAGTTAGGATTGTTATAACCTGTGAATGCTTTAATAAGAAGGTAAAGTAAAGGCTTATAGATTTCAAGTATGATTGGACAAAATTCCCAAGAAGGGGAATGATTAATTGGGCGTGTGCAGAGCGTTAAATTAGTGGATTTGAAACACCCCAAACCCGGCCCACGAGAATGGACTGGATCTGGTATGTTCCTCGAAGTAACCCAGTACAAATTCATTCGAATACTTTGAAAACTATGAGTTTTGGATGATAGTTTGTTTTGGGTTGGGCTTGAGTTGAAAACAAATTTATTTCTATAACAAAACCCATTTGTTTCAAGTGACAAATTATTTAAACTTATTTCATATTAAGTGGGCTTACTCTTTATAAAGCCCTAAATTCATAACATAGTAATTATAGCGAAATAAAAATTAAATCACGGTGGCCTTATTACATAAAACGAAACCCAAAATAATAAATTATACAAGACTTAAAATAAAAAGAAAATATTCAAATTAAATTGCACTTCAAGTCGAACATGGCCACCACAAGTTCTGCCGTCCGGTCCATTCTTGCTCATCACCAAACATATTCCCTAGCAGGGTGAGTCGATAGACTCGGTGTGTAACCAACACTAAACATAATAGAAATAGGCACACCATAAAAATCATATGCATATAACAATTTCAAGGTAATGATGCAAACCCGAACCCAAACCTATATGCCATCCGCTACACTCCACCGTACCAACCTGCGCACACGTGGGGACTACTAAGTCAACCCTCCTTCCGTTACACTCCATCGAAGGCGTCATTGCGGTCGGCGTGCTCATCATGCCCATCGATAATATTGTGGCATAGCCACCATCGTAATGTAACCGGTTACCACTTAGTGAGACCGAAGTCATCACGTTCACTTAGTGAGGCCGAAGTCATCACGTTCACTTAGTGAGACCAAGTCATCACATTCACTTAGTGAGACCAAGTCATCACATTCACTTCCCTTCTTCAAGCTGACCCAAATGCCCCAAACAATAAATATCATGCATAACATATATTTATTTCACTTTCACATCACTTTTCACTTGTATAACATTTTTTTCGAAATCCTAGTAGAAGTAGGAAAACGTGCACGAATACTTTGTACCATAATATGGCACTTTAGCCACTTCCTTTCACTTTCACATTAACATATATAACATATTTAAACCATAAAACTATTAAGAATAGTGTGGAATACACACCTGATTTGTTTAGCGATTCCTTGAGATTCCGAAAGCAAGATCTAATGTTTAGATCCTAAATTCCTACATTTGGTTTATCAAGTATTACTTAGCATAAATTCTATTTTGGGCTATAATATCCAAATCCTAGTAGGATTTGTAAAGAGGCTTACCTTTGATGCCGATTTGATGTTTATTCAAATCCCGGAAACTTTGTTTTCCTTCACTTGATATTCGGCCAACCTTAAATCTCAACAAAAATTAGTTTTCGGCTTTTTAATAATTATAGATCTTATCTATGTAATCACACAACCTTTGCCGAATACTTTCAAATGCTTACCTTATGGATTTTTAAATCCCGAAACTTCACCTTCCCTTTTTTCCTTGTAATCGGCCAACACCTATGTAACACCCCAAACCCGGTCAACACACCACGACCGAATCTGGTATGTTACAGGGAAAAAGGGTTTTGAGAGGTTTAGGTTTAAGTTTAAAAGTTTGAGGAAAACACTTCGCTAAATTGTGTATTTTGATGAAAAACTTGAGTAAGCTTGATTGAAATTTGATGATGTATTTGAAAACCGAAAATTTTGGAAAACTCAATCAGACGTGTAGGTAAAACAGGTTTATCTCCTTAAGAAGTTTAAGTTGTTTATTGTAGTTACTAAACATTTTATCTTAGTAGAAAATCGAGTTTAAGTTAAAAAACATTTGAGTCCCCTTTATTCCAAATCTTAGTGTGATACCAAATCACTAGCGACAATCCCGTATCTCATAAGTGGGGCCAACCCACGGTGGTGTCAACCACAGGGACGAGTCGCAATGAGGTGCCAAACCTCTGGTGTCCCAAAGACACAGCAGTGATACCAAATCACGGTGACCGCATCACAAATCCGATGATGGGGCCAACCCATCGTGTGATACCAAATCACCGGCATCAATCTCAGTATAATCAAGCGTGGGGCCAACCCACCGTGGTACTAAGCCACTTGGATGAGGCGCTGAGGTGCCAAACCTCTGGTGACCCAAAGTCACAAAATATCATTGTGGTACCAAACCACTGGAGGTGCCAAACCTCTGGTGTCCCAAAGACACAGTGTCCCAAAGACACGGATATCATACTCCCCCTCCTCTCATATCACCCAATAGCACATCATACTAAATGCAAAATCGTGCAATCATGCTATCATGCTCACATGCTTAATATGGCATCTCAACGAATATACACCCACAATCATGATATCATATATCATCACATATTTCATAATGAAACGGACTTACCCGAATCCGTATCCATACCTCAATGGGTATCAAAATAGTCAACCACACTGTTTCATTTACACAAACAGGTTATCACATTACTCAGTTAAGAAAGTGTGTTGGTTTATACACCTGAATAGCGAAGATGTTAATCTTAAGAATCGGTCTATGCCCCTCGATCACCTCGACAACCCTGAGCCTACAATCGGCCAACAATAGATTAACACTTAAACCATTCGGCCAAAACAGAACATACCAAAAAGAGTCAACACTTGGAACCCGAGACCTACCTACACGCTTTTGAACACTAGCCCACACCAAGTGCTCCTGCTCCACTTCCTACAATCGGCAACCAACCAAAAATAATAGCCCTCGGCTTAAACAAATACCAAACGATTAGACTGTTAAAACAATCCCTTACCATCACTTACCGATTGCTTAACAGAGAACCGAGGCTATGCTTGACTGCTTCGAAATCCTGGATGCCCTATAATAAAATTGATTTACACAATAGGTTAATACCCTTCAACCAATACCAAAATCGGCCTTTATCTTAGCCACAATACAAAAGAACGAGAGCGGGAAAATGGTCATTCGGCCAAGCTCTTACCACTACCAACCGATTGGGAGCAAGCACCCAACAACAACCAATATTCGGCCGACCAACACCACTAGGAGAGAAGAAAGATTCGGCCTATATGTTATCACTCCTACTTTCGGCTTTGTGTGAAAAGAAAAGAGAGTACAGATGAAAAGAAATGGGTTGATATTCGGCAAATGAAGAACTATAGGAAGAAGAAAAAGATTCGGCTAGCACCTTTTAATCAAGATGGAAAGGAGGTTCGGCCTAGGTGTTTAACACACACCTATGCTCAGTTTTGAGTGGAAAGAAAAGGAGTAGAGATGAGAAAAAAAATGGAGGTTACGGCACACAAAAGAGATGAAGAGAAAACAAATAGAGAAAAATCGGCTAAAGCTCTGAGAAGAAGAAAGAAATAAAAGATGAATAGAGAGGAGGGTATGTTCGGTTTTGAACAAGAAAAAGAATTGGAGAGAGTGTTTTGGAGATGAAAGCTTTGGCTACCAATGCTCAACAAAGAAAGAAAAATGTGGAAAAAAGAAAATACCAAATTTGGTTTACACAAATGACAAAGAAGGAAAAAATGCAATAGAACACTCGGCTTCACCAAAAGAAAGAGCTTTGGCTTCTAAGACTTTGACCGAAAATGTACCCAAAATTCCCAAACAAATTTCGGCACTCCCCCAGTCCCACACAACACTTACCAACCGGCCAACCTCCCCCAAACACTCCCAAGCCACTAATTCAAATCACCTTGACCAAGTCTTCCTCCACCATTTGCTCTCCACCCATCATTTGAATGTGTTGACTTAGTCCATGGTAGAGTTTGAACTACCAACAACTCCTCATCCCCATGCCGTCAAAATGAAACAAAAAGGGGGCACTCTGTGGCTTGAACTCAAGACCTCTCCCCCCTTCCAATTGACGCCAACCACCAACTCCAAGTGGCGCATGCCTTGCCACTTCACCAGCTCCTTTCTTGTGCAACAACTCATCAAATAATATATATAACCCCCAACTCCTTCAACTCCTCTCACCCAAAGGCTTAAAACTAAAATTTTCCCACCTACTCAGGCATACTCCTAGCCTACAACTAAGCCCCGAAATCACACAAACAACAACATAGCAAGCCAATAACATGCAGACAATAACAAAACAAAATAGCCCTTAACCCGGGATATTACAGTTCTACCCCCTTAAAATAATTTCGACCTCGAAATTACCTGGTCAGAAGAGTTGCGGGTATTGCTGTCTCATCATATCCTCGGGTTCCCACGTAGCTTCTTCCATGCCGTGATTCCGCCAAAGAACCTTAACCAAAGGCACAGACTTCCTACGCAGAATCTTTACATCCCGATCTAAAATCTGTACAGGCTCTTCCTGCATGGTCATATCTGGGTTTACCTCGATCTCTTCTACTGTTACCATATGTGACGGATCGGAGCGATGTAGTCAAGCATTGAAATGTGGAACACGTCATGAATCTGCCTTAGCTCTGCTGGCAACTCGAGCTGATATGCAACTGGTCCCACTCGTCTTAGTACCTTATACGGCCCAATAAACCTCAGACTTAGCTTGCCTTTCCTCCAGAACCTTAACACTTTCTTCCACGGTGAGACCTTCAGGAAAACCCGATCTCCCATAGCAAATTCAATATCTCTCGCTTAAGATCGGCATAGGACTTACGCGGTCTCAAGCTTCCTTCAATCGAGCTGAATCAACTTAACCTTGTCTTGGTCTCGACAACCAACTCCGGCCCCAACAAGCGACGTTCACTTAACTCATCCAACAAGTAGGTGGCGACACTTCCTACCGTACAACGCCTCATAAGGTGCCATTCTGATGCTTGCTTGGTAACTGTTGTTGTAAGCGAACTCAGCTAGCGGTAGGTACTCCTCCCAGCTACCCCTGAAGTCCAATACACAACCTCGTAACATGTCCTCCAAGATCTGTATAACCCTTTCCGACTGCCCGTCAGTCTGCGGATGAAATGCCGTGCTGAAATCTAACCGTGTACCCAGAGCCTGATGCAACGCTTTCAAGAACCTTGACGTGAATCTGGGATCCCTATCCGAGATGATCGATCGGCACCCGTGCGATCTCACAATCTCGACACATACAACCGCCAACCTCTCAAGTGAGTAATCTACCCTCACCGAATAAAGTGAGTGATTTAGTCGGTCGATCTACAATTACCCAAATCGAATCCTTCTTGCTCGGTGTAGCGGTAATCCACCGACGAAATCCATAGTTATCCTTTCCCACTTCCATCGAGGAATCTTCACCGTCAAGCAACCTCGACGGTGGTGATGCTCGACCTTGACTTCTTGACATGTCGAGACACTTCCCTACAAACTCGTCACTTCCTTTTTGCACCACCACCGTAATCGTTCTCTGAGATCCCTATACATTTTGCTTCCTCCAGGATGCATAGCGTAGGGGCTGCTATGTGCATCCTGAAGAATCTTTTGCCTTAATTCAGGATCTCCCGGCATACAAGCTTTCCCCTGAAAACACAGAACCCCATCACTAGACAAGCTATAACCCTTCAACCCATCATTCTGCACTTGTGTCCTCTGCGCGCTCAGAACCTCATCCATCAACTGTTTTTCTCTGATCTGCTCAACCCAAGTAGGCTTAACCTGCAGCTTTGCCAGAATACTCCCATCGTCATACAAACTCAAGTGGGCAAACAGCAGCTCTTAGATCCGAAACAACCTTACGGCTTAACGCGTCTGCTACAATGTTAGCCTTGCCCGGATGATGCTCAATTGAGCAATCGTAGTCTTTCAGCAGCTCAATCCATCTGCGCTGTCTCAGATTCAAGTCTTTTTGAGTCAGAAGGTACTTCAGACTCTTATAGTCCGTGTAGACTATCGATCTCTCTCCGTACAAGTAATGCCTCCATATCTTTAAGGCAAAGACTACGCCCGCTAGCTCCAGATCATGCGTTGGATAATTGACCTCATGTGGCCTCACCGCCGAGATCGTGAGGCCACAACCTTCCTTCTGCATCAACACACAACCCAAACACAGATGTGATGCATCGCGATACTTGTGAATTCCTTACCAGCCTCAGGTTGAATCAGAACCGGAGCTTCAGTCAAAATCTTCTTCAACTTATCGAAGCTCTCTTGTTGCTTCTCAGTCCAAATAAATGGAACCCCTTTTCTCAATAATTTAGTCATCGGTGCTGCAATCAATGAGAAACCCTCTACAAATCTTCGGTAGTATCCTGCCAAACCCAGAAAACTCTGAATCTCCGCTACTGACCTAGGCGACTTCCAATCCAAGACTACCTCAATCTTACGAGGGTCCACTCTAATCCCCTCAGCCGATACTACATGACCCAAGAACGTCACCTCCCTAAGCCAAAACTCGCATTTACTGAACTTCGCATGGAGATGTTTCTCCCTCAAAATCTGCAATACCACCCGCAAATGCGCATCATGTTCCTCCTCGGTCCTTGAATATACTAAGATGTCGCCGATAAAAACCACTACTGGCCGATCCAAATACCGTTTGAAACACCCTATTCATCGGATCCATGAAGGTCGCCACGCATTAGTCAACCCAAACGGCATAACTAAGAACTCAAAGTGCCCATACCGAGTACGAAATACCGTCTTACAGATATCCGCCTCTTTTACCCTTAACTGGTGATACCCAGACCTTAAATCGATCTTCGAGAAAACTGACGCACCCTTCAGCTAATCAAACAAGTCATTTATCCGAGGCAGCGGATACTTGTTTTTGATCGTCAGCTTATTCAGTTGGCGGTAGTCTATACACATCCGCATAGTACCGTCTTTCTTCTTGACAAAGAGTACCGGCGCTCCCCATGGCGAAACACTTGGCCTGATAAAGCCTCGGTCCAACAATTCCTGGATCTGAGCCTTAAGCTCCACCAACTCTTTAGGTGCCATCACATGCGGAGTAATGGACATCGGCGCGATTCCGATATGATCTATCCCGAACTCTACCTCACGATCCGTGGCAAACCCGAAGCTCCTCAGAAACACATTAACAAATTCCCTAATCGTCCAACTGTCTCCACGGACTCTTTAGCCTCCAAGGCATACACATGAACCACATATGCTTCACATCCTTTTCTGACCATCTTCTCGGCTTTCAGAGTAGATACCACATTGGACAGATAATTTCTCCTATTATCGATCAGAACTACTTCATCACCCATAGCTGTTTTCAGAACCATGCGCTTTGCTGCATGATCCAACTTCCACTGGTACTTAACTAGCCACCCATTTCGAGAATCGGATCGAACTCCCGAAAGGCGCTTCCATCGGATCGCCACGAACACTACCCTTGGAGTTCTAGAGGTGCGTCTCTATACAACTTATCTACAACTACTGAGTGACCTAAAGGCTTATTACGGTCATCCGCCTAGAAGATATCTCGAGTCTAAATCCATGGTCTTCACTATGCTACTTGCAACATATGAATGTGTTGAACCCACATCAATCAAAGCGATAAATGGAGAACCAAAGATTAAAAACGCACGATAATGACGTCCGGTCGTCACCCTCCTCTCGGCGCCTCGCCGCATACACCAACCCCGACTGTCTGGCCTCAGAACTACCTGCACCTCTGCCCGGTGCTCCACGGCCCCGACCAGAACCATTACCTCCTCTACCATTACCTCGACCCCTCTGCGGTGGTGGTCCATTATTCCTATACTGAGTACGGCCCTGACTCTTTGATTGAATCCTAGCCAACTTGCGCGGACAGTCCCTCACACGGTGGTCTAGCGAGCCACACTCAAAACAGCCTCCACCATCAGTCCAACATCCTCCCCAATGAGCCTTTCCACAACGGTTACATCACGGCGGTCCCTCGCCTAGCAACAACAAACCTACCCGACTGATTCAGCCCACTCGGTCTAACCCTTTTCTGCTGATTCCTTGACGACCCAGAAGATCCAAAACTCCTCATGTGTTTGTTCCTATCCATGCCTTGCCTCACGACTCTTTAATACCCTCACCACCTTTTCCTTTTCAGCCGAACCGCAAATTCACGCTCATCTGCGGGCGCAATCAACAATCTTAATTCGTCCTCGCAGCCATCTTCAAACGAACGCACCTCTCATGTTCAAGAGCCACCATACCCACGCATACCGACTCACCTGAGAAACTACGCCTCGTGCTCGACCGATTTGCTCCCGAACTAACCTCGAAATGCTTTCATTGCTCATTAATGTAATTAGCTCCCGTACTTTTTCGATAAGCGGTCAAAAATAGTCCCAAGTCGGATCTTGATTTGCAATATTATCCCGACAAAGAGCCACCATGGTATGACTCATCTCGAGAAGTGATACTATCCCTTTAATTTTCTTGATGGTTAGGTCTAGATCGTCCATGATCCGCTCTGTCGCTTCCACCCGATTTCAAGATGCTAGGCGCAACACCGAGACACCGAAAGAATTCACCCATTTGCACGAAGTCGCTCGAGCCGCGATTTCCTAGCTCCTCGCCTCCACCTACTCCAGCTACCCTTTCTAACACTCGCGAAGATCGCTGTGACATCTGCGTCATCCCCACATTCTCGAAACTCACCATCTCCGGTGGTGGCGGGCCAGATCTCATTCTCGACCCCTAACCGGATCCTATGGGCTCGAAACCGTCATCCTATCGCGACCTCATCCACGACCACGTCCACCTCGGGTACTCATGACTAAATCTTGTCTGATTTAAAGAATTTTATGTATCAGTATTTATTCCACTGTTTAAAAGCAAAGTCTTATGAATATTGCTTATTAAAGAAGTTTCGTTTTCGCGAGTCCACAGAGTCTTATCAGTTTCAGTCTCTAAGGTAGTCTTACTATCACTAGCCATTCAATCACATCTCATCAATATCATTATCACAAACAATAGTACGGGAACTTACCTGGGCGGATTGGTGCCGGAGACTCGGTGCCATGCCTTCCAAACCATGCTTTTTAAAACATAACACGTAAAAATCAGAATTTTAAAACATTTTGGGCCTCGGGCCCACAGCCGAGCTTTTGAACTTGGCTCTGATACCACATTTGTAACACCCCAAATCCGGTCAACACACCACGACCGAATCTGGTATGTTACAGGGAAAAAGGGTTTTGAGAGGTTTAGGTTTAAGTTTAAAAGTTTGAGGAAAACACTTTGCTAAATTGTGTATTTTGATGAAAAACTTAAGTAAGCTTGATTGAAATTTGATGATGTATTTGAAAACCGAAAATTTTGGAAAACTCAATCAGACGTGTAGGTAAAACAGGTTTATCTCCTTAAGAAGTTTAAGTTGTTTATTGTAGTTATTAAACATTTTGTCTTAGTAGAAAATCGAGTTTAAGTTAAAAAACATTTGAGTCCCCTTTATTCCAAACCTTAGTGTGATACCAAATCACTAGCGACAATCCCGTATCTCATAAGTGGGGCCAACCCACGGTGGTGTCAACCACAGGGACGAGTCGCAATGAGGTGCCAAACCTCTGGTGTCCCAAAGACACAGTGTGATACCAAATCACTAGTGACCGTAGTCACAAATCCGATGATGGGGCCAACCCATCGTGTGATACCAAATCACTGGTGTCAATCCCGTATAATCAACTGTGGGGCCAACCCACCGTGGTACTAAGCCACTTTGGGACGAGACACTTGAGGTGCCAAACACCGGTGACCCAAAGTCACAAAATATCATTGTGGTACCAAACCTTTGGAGGTGCCAAACCTCTGGTGTCCCAAAGACACAGGTCCCAAAGACACGGATATCATACTCCCCTCTCTCATATCACCTAATAGCACATCATACTAAATGCAAAATCATGCAATCATGCTATCATGCTCACATGCTTAATATGGCATCTCAGCGAATATACACCCACAATCATGATATCATATATCATTACATATTTCATAATGAAACGGACTTACGAATCCATATCCATACCTCAATGGGTATCAAAATAGTCAACCACACTTGTTTCATTTACACAAGCAGTTATCACATTACTCGATTAAGAAAGTGTGTTGGTTTACACACGAATAGCGAAGATGTTAATCCTAAGAATCGGTCTCGCCCTCGATCACCTCGACAACCCTCGAGTCTACAATCGACCAACAATGGATTAACACTTAAACCATTACGGCTAAATGAACATACCAAAAAGAGTCAACACTTGGAACCCGAGACCTACCTACACACTTTTGAACACTAGACCACACCAAGTGCTCCTGCTCCACTTCCTACAATCGACAACCAACCAAAAATAATAGCCCTCGGCTTAAACAAATACCAAATGATTAGACTGTTAAAACAATCCCTTACCATCACTTACCGATTGTTAACAGAGAACCGAGGCTATGCTTGGCGCTTGAAATCTGGATGCCTATAATAAAATTGATTTACACAATAGGTTAATACCCTTCAACCAATACCAAAATCGGCCTTTATCTTAGCCACAATACAAAAGAATGAGAGAGGAAAATGGCCATTCAATAGCTCTTACCACTACCAACCGATTGGGAACAAGCACCCAACAACAACCAATATTCAATGACCAATACCACTAGGAGAGAAGAAAGATTAAGCCTATATGTTATCACTCCTACTTTCGACTTTGTGTGAAAAGAAAAGAAATGCAGATGAAAAGAAATGGGTTGATATTCTACAAATGAAGAATTATAGGAAGAAGAAAAAGATTCGGCTAGCACCCTTTAATTAAGATGGAAAGGAAGTTCGGCCTAGGTTTTTAACACACACCTATGCTCGGTTTTGAGTGGAAAGAAAAGGAGTAGAGATGAGAAAAAAATGGAGGTTACGGCACACAAAAGAGATGAAGAGAAAACAAATGGAGAAAAATCGGCTAAAGCTCTGAGAAGAAGAAAGAAATAAAAGATGAATAGAGAGGAGGGTATGTTCGGTTTGAACAAGAAAAAGAATTGGAGAGAGTGTTTTGGAGATGAAAGCATTGGCTACCAATGCTCAACAAAGAAAGAAAATGTGGAAAAAGAAAATACCAAATTCGGTTTACACAAATGACAAAGAAGGAAAAATACAAAAGAACACTCGGCTTCACCAAAAGAAAGAGCTTTGGCTTCTAAGACTTTGATCAAAATGTACCCAAAATTCCCAAACAAATTTGGTACTCCCCACTCCCACACAACACTTACCAACCGCCAACCTCCCCAAAATCTCCTCAAACCTGGCCAACCTCCCCCAAACACTCCCAAGCCACTAATTCAAATCACCTTGACCAAGTCTTCCTCCACCATTTGCTCTCCACCCATCATTTGAATGTGTTGACTTAGTCCATGGTAGAGTTTGAACTACCAACAACTCCTCCTCCCCATGCCGTCAAAATGAAACAAAAAGGGGGCACTCTGCGGCTTGAACTCAAGACCTCTCCCCCCTTCCAATTGACGCCAACCACCAACTCCAAGTTGCGCATGCCTTGCCACTTCACCAGCTCCTTTCTTGTGCAACAACTCATCAAATAATATATATAACCCCCAACTCCTTCAACTCCTCTCACCCAAAGGCTTAAAACTAAAATTTTCCCACCTACTCAGGCATACTCCTAGCCTACAACTAAGCCCCGAAATCACACAAACAACAACATAGCAAGCCAATAACATGCAGACAATACCAAAACAAAATAGCCCTTAACCCGGGATATTATAACCTAGATCTCTGAATAGGTTAGTTTTTGATCAATTTGATCTAATTGACTAAGATTTGGCCTTGACCGAATGTATAGACTTACTTACCTTGAAGTTCTCAAATCCCGAAGTTGATCTTTATTTTTAATTCCTGCCGAAATCACTTGTTAGATTTGAACTATTATTCAATTATGGAAGGGACCTTTTTGCTGAATGCATGTTGATGTACTTACCTCGTTTTCGAATCCCGGATGATCTCTTTTAATATTTAGCTATGGCACTATTTGGGATCTCGAAGTTTTGGCTTTTGTGGAGGGATAGTAGAAGAAAAGAAAAAGAAAGGAAAAGAGATGGAGAGAATTTTGACAAGGAGGATTCGGCTAAAGAAAAGAAAAAGTTGTTGTTACTTTGATTAGGAGGTTTCGGCAAGAGGTTGAAGAGAAGAGAATGGCTCTTTACTTTTCTCTCTTTGGCCAAAACTATTAGCCTTAGAGTCCCTAAATCCTCCAACTCTTGATTTGTGATAAGTTTTAATTTTATCAACTATGAAATTCCATCAAATCTCCTAATTAGCCAAAAGTTCTATTGAATAAAAACTCCTCTTCTTAGCTTACCTTGTGCCGTCCAACTCCCCACTCATGGAAGCAAAATAAAATTTCTTTTATTTGCTTCCTAGATGACTCAAACTCAGGCCCAAAAACCTCTTGCATTTGGGCCATTTCCTAAGGCCTTAGGTGGCATCTTTCAGGCCACATTTCCAAGTCCGTTATTGGGTCAAATTTTATATACTTTATATTTTTTGGGTTACTCGGCCCTAAGTTCCCCTTTGGGTTCTTAAATTCGACATTCCGGGGTCAATTTTAAGTTTCCTAAAATTTTATACTGACTCTGTATTTTCCAAGTTTCCAAAATGTTTAGTTTCCTATTTTGGTTTGGTTTCCAAAATGTTTAGTTTCCTATTTTGGTTTGGTTACCAAAATGTTTAGTTTCCTATTTTGGCTTGGTTTCCAAAATGTTCACTTTCCTAATTTACTTAGGTTTCCAAAAATGTCTAAGTTTCCAAAAATGTCTAAGTTTCCAAAAATGTCCATTTTCATTTCCATTTCCATTTTCATTTCCATCTCTATTTTCATTTCCATTTTCATGCATTTCTAGGTTTCCAAAAGTATCAAAAATTTATTCATAGTACTTGAAACTTGTCATTTCATACAATTAAGCTGAAATGCATAGGCCCTATCGGGATGTTACAATTCTACCCCTTAAACAAAATTTAGTCCTCGAAATTTTCTAACTAAACAATTGAGGGTATTGTTGTCTCATTGCCTCTTCTGGCTCCCACGAAGCTTCCTCCGATCCATGATTGCGCCACAATACTTTAACTAGAGGAACTGACTTCCTCCGTAGTACTTTCACGTCACGTTCCAGAATCTGAATCGGCTCTTCCTCGTAGGTTAAGTCTGGCCTTAGCTCCACTTCTTCTACTGGTACTATGTGAGAGGGATCCGATCGGTAATGACGTAGCATGGACACATGGAACACATCATGCATTTGCTGCAACTCCGGTGGCAACTCTAGCTGGTATGCCACTGGTCCCACTCGCTTTAGTACCCGATAGGGCCCGATAAATCTTGGGCTTAATTTCCCTTTTTGACCAAACCTCATCACTTTCTTCCATGGTGAGACTTTTAGAAACACTTGGTCTCCTACTTCAAACTCTATTTCCTTCCGCTTGAGGTTGGCATAAGACTTCTGTCTATCTGAGGCTTCTTTTAACCGTGTTCGAATTATTTCAACCTTCTCTTCTGTCTCTGCCACTATCTCTGGTCCCAAAACTCAACGTTCTCCTAACTCAGTCCAACAAGTAGGAGTACGACACTTCCGTCCGTACAATGCTTCATATGGTGCCATTGAATGCTAGTCGATAAGCTGTTGTTGTGGCGAACTCGCTAAAGGCAAGTAGTCCTCCCAACTTCCTCAAAATCCATCACACATCCTCTCAACATATCCTCCAACACTTGTATTACTCGTTCGAATTTGCCGTCCGATTGTGGATGAAAGGTAGTAGTGAAATCCAACTTGGTGCCTAAAGCTTGATGAAGTGCCTTCCAAAATCGAGGCGTAAACCTTGGGTCTCTATCGAGATGATCGACATTGGTACTCCATGTAACCTCACAATTTACGCCACATATAACTTGGCTAGCTTTTGAAGGGATAGTCCATTCTTCTTTGGGATGAAATGTGCGGACTTAGTCAAGCGGTCTACTATAACCCATACCGAGTCCTTCTTAGTAGGCGTGAGGGAAGCCCACTAACGAAGTCCATGGTAATTCTTTCCCACTTCCATTGTGGAATCTGGATTGGTGAAGCAATCTCGATGGAACTTGGTGTTCAACCTTAACTTGCGACACGTCAGACATCTTCCACAAATTCGTAACTTCTCGTTTAAGATCGGCCACCAAAATTGTTCTCTTAAATCTACATGCAGACAATGCCTCCGGGATGCATAGCATAAGGGCTACTATGCACTTCTCGAAGGATCTTCTGTCTTAACTCCTTGTCTCTTGGCATACAGACTTTCCCTTTGTAGCACAATACTCCTTCATCATTAATCTCATAGTCCTCCAACTCTCCGTTCTGTGCTTTTTGTAGCTTAACATTTAAATCTTCATCAACCAATTGTCCCTCTTTCACTTCCTTCAACCATGTTGGCTTGACTTGTAACTCGGCCAACAAACTTCCATCCTCATATAAGCTTAAATGGGCGAACATTGCTCTTAGGTTCGTCACAACCTTCCTACTTAAGGCATCCGCTATTACATTCGCCTTGCCCGGATGATATTCTATCGAACAGTCATAGTCTTTCAATAATTCCACCCACCTTCGTTGCCTCAAGTTTAACTCCTTTTGAGTCATCAGTACTTGAGACTCTTGTGGTGCATGTAGATCATGACCTTTCTCCATCTGAGATAATGCCTCTACACCTTGAGGCGAAAACCACTTCTTTGCCAATTCCAAGTCATGGGTTGGGTAGTTCACTTCATCGGCCTTAATCGTTGGGGCGCATAAGCGACTACCTTTCCATCTTGCATAAGAACACATCCTAACCCGTATGTGAGCGTCACGAGTATACCACAAAATCCTTTCTTGCCTCGGGTTGAATCAACACTAGAGCTTAGTTAATACCTTTTAAGTTTTTCAAAACTCTCCTGTGTATCTGTCCACACAAAGGGTACTTCCTTCCTCAACAATTTTGTTAATGGCGTGGCTATCGACGAGAATCCTTCCACGAACCTTCGGTAATAGCCTGCCAACCCTAAGAAACTTCAAATCTCTGCCATCGACTTAGGTGGTTTCCAATTCAACACCGCTTCGATTTTCTTAGGATCCACCCTTATTCCCTCGGTAGACACCACGTGTCCTAAGAAAGCAACTTCTCTAAGCCAAAATTCACACTTGCTGAATTTGGCATAAAGCTTCTTCTCCCTTAATACTTGTAACACAATCCGGAGATGCTCATCATGCTCCTCTTGAGACCAAGATGTCATCGATGAATACCAAAACAAACTGTCTAAGTAAGGTTGGAACACTCGGTTCATCATATCCATGAGCGCAATTGGGCGTTCAATCAACCCAAACGGCATTACTACAAACTCAAAGTGACCATATCTTGTCCTAAAAGCGGTCTTATGGATATCACCTCCTTTATCTTCAAGCGATGGTATCCGTAGTAAATCAATCTTCGAAAACTCTGCGTCTCCCTTCATCGAACAAGTCATCGATCCTTGGCAAGGGATACTTGTTCTTGATGGTCAGCTTATTCAATTGACGATAGTCTATGCACATACGCATAGTTTCGTCCTTCTTCTTCACAAACAGGACCGGTGCTCCCCACGAGACACACCTTGGGCGAATAAACCCACGATCCAATAATTCACGGATTTGAGCCTTAAGCTCCACTAATTCCTTTAAGCGCCATTCGGTTTGGAGCAATTGACACGGTATTTGTTCACGGTAGTAGGTCTATTCCAAACTCAACTTCTCTATCTGGGGGTATTCCTGGTAATTCCTCTGGAAACACATCCTCGAAGTCCCTTACCGTTTTGACTCCTTCGACACCTTCCTTATTTCCATCCAACGCACTTACAAAGGCTAAGAACACCTCGTACCCTTTACGTACCATCCTTTCAACCTTAAGCACCGAAACTACATTAGTCAAATAGTTCCTTCTCTCTCCTATCATAATGACCACCTCATCCTCAGGGGTCCTTAGTTCCATTTGTTTAGCCGCACAATCCAACACAGCTCGATGTTCTACTAACCAATCCATACCAAGTATAAGGTCAAATTCCCCGAAGGGTAATTCCATTAGGTCAGCCC
Source organism: Gossypium rotundifolium (assembly GCA_025506655.1). Classification (NCBI taxonomy): domain Eukaryota; kingdom Viridiplantae; phylum Streptophyta; class Magnoliopsida; order Malvales; family Malvaceae; genus Gossypium; species Gossypium rotundifolium. Next base: position 150,994,868 of record CP106734.1, on the reverse strand, counting down.
GAAAGCTCACTCCTTAAATTTCTAGGGGTATATTCCAAAAGATCTTATTTATTACTATAGTTTGGCCTAGTGGGCTTACCACCGTCATCTCCTTATCAGAAAATCCAGAGTCTAGGCCTAGTGTCTCAACTACACTACAGAGCAACATAAGAATGGGTCGAGCCCACATCAATTAAAGCATAATAGGGTTTATTATGAATGAGGAGCGTCTGGGTTATGACGTCAAGCGCATCTTTATCCTCCCTATGGTGAACCGCATAAACCAAACCCATTTGTCTTGCCTCGGTGTTGGTGGCTCCTCTACCACGTCCTCTGCCTGCACTATTACCTCATTATTGAACCTCGACCTCGTTGAGGCTCTTGTCCTCCTACTACCTACGATTAACATTACGAGTTCTTTGGTATCGTCATCGATATCTTTGGACAGTCCTTGAGCATATGGTCCTTAGACCCACATTTAAGACATGCTCTATCTTTTCCAACACTCACACGAGTGCTTCTTTCCACAATACTCACAAGGGCGATCATCGCCTCGGCATCAACTTGCGACCCTTGACCCCTCGATTACGGGCCTTTTACGCACATTTCTCGACGATCCATAACCTCTTTTGGGTCTATTTACATCGAGTTACGCCTAGTCGAGTCCTTGATTCCTTCACTACCTTAGCCTTTTCAACCAACGTGGAGAACTCCGCTCGATGTGGAGCTATCAATAACCTTAGGTCATCCCTTAATCCGTCCTCAAAGCGGATCTGGCGTTCATGTTCGATCGCGACTACTCCTCGAGCATCTTGGCTTAACCTCGGAAATTGACCTCATATGCCATTCTTGATTTGTTCCCTGAACTAGTCCTAGAAAAGCTTCTGCTGCTCATCAATATCTAGAGTGCCGACATACTTCTTCCGATATGCCTCCTTAGCATACTCCCACGTCGAGATCCTCTGCTGTGGCACCATTCTGACGATTAGCCACCATTGGTATGCTTCATCACGTATGAGGCTACCATCCCTTTCAACTTCTCCTCGGGGTCGGTCGAGTTCATCCATAATCGCCGATTGCTTCCAACCAATACTCGGCGGATCTTGGGTGCCACACGGACACTCCACGAAACACCTCGGCCTGTTGGCTCGAGTCGCTCGGGTATAGATTTACGAGCTCCCGAATTTCCACCGCCACCACCATTTCCAACACTGCAACATAGCTGCGACCTGACATCATCCCGTCCGAGCCTCTTGCTTTCGACATTAATAGTTGGGGTGGTGGTGGCGGTGGTAACTCATTGTCGAAACCTTGACTGATCTAACGTGTTACGACACGATTATTCTTCCTCTATCGCGTCCTTGACGAATGCGTCCTCTAGAACTCATTTTCTAGCGTCGAGATCGATTAAGAAATTTTATGGATTAGTCTTTGTTCCACTTATTTATCAGCGAAGGAGTTTTATGGAAAGGGATTTAAGAGTGGTTCTTTCGTATTCATACAAACACACAGTCTTTCCATTCATTCATTCATGCATCAAACAAGTATGAACTTTCATTCATTCAGAGAAATGTTGTAGTTTTTGTTGTTGTTGTTGTTTTCCTCTACCTAGGGTATTTTCGTACTTTTATCCTACAGGGGCATTTTCGTAATTTTTTAGAAGAAAAGCGTTCCTTGGTGTTTTTGTCGAAAATTATTTTGAAAATTTTGAAGTCTAGGGGTAATTTGGAAAAATTTTTAAATTCGGGGTTATTTCGATAATTTTTGACCTCAAGGGTATTTTGGTAATTTTTCACAAATCAGGGTAACTTTGTAAATTTTAATAAATCGCTGGTATTTCAAAAGTTGTAAAACTCGAGGGTTCTTTTGAAAATTGTTCCTTCAAAATGGGAATGTTGCAAAAATTTTGAAATTGAGGTCATTTTGGTAATTTTAGTGAGTTAGGGGCAATTTTGTAATTTTTCATAAATCAAGGTATATTGATATTTTGCAAGTTAGGGCTTTTGGAATGTTTATAAAATAATAAAGTTTTGGTAAAAGCTGTTGAGTAGTTGAATCATTTTATAAACCAAGGGCACTTTGGTAATTTTACCACTAAGGGCATTTTGTAATTTTATGGATCAAAATTTTTGAAAATAATTGTGTATAGAAATAGTTTTCGTGAATTAAGGATAAGAGAAAGAAAGTGATTTAAAATTTTAATATTAAGTGTTAAAAAATGGCTAATTCCTTTCGGGTTTTAGTTATTGAGTTTAGCTTATGACTGAGCCTTCTTGGTCAGGGTGAACCAAAGCTACGCACCAGGCAGGATTCGAGTGGAGAGGAGGTGAGTCACGCGGACTGCTTAAATACCAAGCTCCCACTGAAACCATTCCTAGACATGCGTACAGGGGTTGCCACACCCGCTAAGTCCTCTAGGTTAGGGTGAACCGAAGCTACGCACCAGGTAGGATTCAAGAAGAGGAGGTGAGTCACTAGGACTGCTTAAATACCAAGCTCTTGGGATCCACTCCTGACATGCGTACCATGGTTGCCACACCTAAGCAATTGACTTAGCCATAGGTTGGTTTAGTGCCTTAAATCTTATGTGTTTGTGTTTGAGTAGTCTAACCCTAGGGTTCAAGTTCCTATCATGCTATTCTACGTTCCATGCCTTTTCTACCCTTATATAAATCACAGAATCACACATAGAGTTAGGGGTACTTACCTGGTGGACTACGGGTCGGAGACTTAGGGGCCATGTCTTTATACCTGTCCATTTGTAAAAATACTTTCATAAAAACTCATTTGGCCTTGTTTAAAAAACGTTTTGGGCCTTAGGCCTGGCCGAGAGTTTGAATCTGGCTCGATACCAAACTGAAACACCCCAAACCCGGCCCACGAGAATGGACTGGATCTGGTATGTTCCTCGAAGTAACCCGGTACAAATTCATTCGAATACTTTGAAAACTATGAGTTTTGGAAGATAGTTTGTTTTGGGTTGGGCTTGAGTTGAAAACAAATTTATTTCTATAACAAAAACCCATTTGTTTCAAGTGACAAATTATTTAAACTTATTTCATATTAAGTGGGCTTACTCTTTATAAAGCCCTAAATTCATAACATAGTAATTATAGCAGAAATAAAAATTCGTCACGGTGGCCTTATTACATAAAACGAAACCCAAATAATAAATTGTACGATACTTAAAATAAAAGAAAATATTCAAATTAAATTGCACTTCAAGTCGAACATGGCCACCACAAGTTCTGTAGTCCGGTCCATTCTTGCTCATCACTTGAAACATATTCCCTAGCGGGGTGAGTCGATAGACTCGGTGTGTAACCAACACTAAACATAATAGAAATAGGCACACCATAAAAATCATATGCATATAACAATTTCAAGGTAATGATGCAAACCCAACCCAAACCTATATGCCATCCACTACACTCCACCGTACCAACACACTTTGCACACCGTGGGGACTACTAAGTCAACCCTCCTTCCGCTACACTCCATCGAAGGCGATCATTGCGGTCGGCGTGCTCATCGCCCATCGATAATATTGTGGCATAGCCACCACTGTAATGTAACCGAAGTTACCACTTAGTGAGACCGAAGTCATCACGTTCACTTAGTGAGACCGAAGTCATCACGTTCACTTAGTGAGACCGAAGTCATCACATTCACTTAGTGAGACCGAAGTCGTCACATTCACTTCCCCTTCTTCAACTGACCCAAATGCCCCAAACAATAAATATCATGCATAACATATATTTATTTCACTTTCATATCACTTTTCACTTGTATAACATTTTTTTCGAAATCCTAGTAGAAGTAGGAAAATGTACCTGAATACTTTGTACCATAATATGGCACTTTAGCCACTTCCTTTCACTTTCACATTAACATATATAACATATTTAAACCATAAAACTATTAAGAATAGGGTGGAATACACACCTGATTTGTTTAGCGATTCCTTGAGATTCCGAAAGCAAGATCTAATGTTTAGATCCTAAATTCCTACATTTGGTTTATCAAGTATTACTTAGCATAAATTATATTTTGGGCTATAATATCCAAATCCTAGTAGGATTTGTAAAGAGGCTTACCTTTGATGCCGATTTGACGTTTATTCAAATCCCGAAAACTTTGTTTTCCTTCACTTGATATTCGGCCAACCTTAAATCTCAACAAAAATTAGTTTTCACTTTTTAATAATTATAGATCTTATCTATGTAATCACACAACCTTGGCGAATACTTTCAAATGCTTACCTTATGGATTTTAAATCCGAAACTTCACCTTCCTTTTTCCTTGTAATCGGCCAACACCTAGATCTCTGAATAGGTTAGTTTTGATCAATTTGATCTAATTGACTAAGATTTGGCCTTGGCGAATGTATAGACTTACTTACCTTGAAGTTCTCAAATCCAGAAGTTGATCTTTATTTTAATTCTGCTTAAAATCACTTGTTAGATTTGAACTATTATTCAATTATGGAAGGACCTTTTGCGAATGCATGTTGATGTACTTACCTCATTTTTGAATCCCGAATGATCTCTTTTAATATTCGGCTATGGCACTATTTGGGATCTCGAAGTTTTGGCTTTTGTGGAGGGATAGTAGAAGAAAAGAAAAAGAAAGGGAAAGAGATGGAAGAATTTTGACAAGGAGGATTCGGTTAAAGAAAAGAAAAAGTTGTTGTTACTTTGATTAGGAGGTTTCGGCAAGAGGTTGAAGAGAAGAGAATGGCTCTTTACTTTTCTCTCTTTGGCTGAAACTATTAGCCTTAGAGTCCCTAAATCCTCCAACTCTTCATTTGTGATAAGTTTTAATTTTATCAACTATGAAATTCCATCAAATCTCCTAATTAGCCAAAAGTTCTATTGAATAAAAACTCCTCTTCTTAGCTTACCTTGTGACGTCCAACTCCCCACTCATGGAAGCAAAATAAAATTTCTTTTATTTGCTTCCTAGATGACTCAAACTCAGGCCCAAAAACCTCTTGCATTTGGGCCATTTCCTAAGGCCTTAGATGGCATCTTTCAGGCCACATTTCCAAGTCCGTTATTGGGTCAAATTTCATATACTTTATATTTTTAGGGTCACTCGGCCCTAAGTTCCCCTTTGGGTTCTTAAATTCGACATTCCGGGGTCAATTTTAAGTTTCCTAAAATTTTCGCGCGGCTCTGTATTTTCCAAGTTTCCAAAATGTTTAGTTTCCTATTTTGGTTTGGTTTCCAAAATGTTCACTTTCCTAATTTACTTAGGTTTCCAAAAATGTCTAAGTTTCCAAAAATGTCTAAGTTTCCAAAAATGTCCATTTTCATTTCCATTTCCATTTTCATTTCCATCTCTATTTTCATTTCCATTTTCATGCATTTCTATGTTTCCAAAAGTATCAAAATTTATTCATAGTACTTGAAACTTGTCATTTCATACAATTAAACTGAAAATGCATAGGCCCTATTTAGGATGTTACAGGATTACTGAGTATGCTTCGACCGTGTGTATGGTAGCCTAAAGGTTGTTGACAAGAGAAACTTGAGGATAAGTAGATTTTTGATTTTGAAGAATTTATAGAAACGTTTAAAGAATGTTGATTGTAAATCCTCCTGATAAGATTTTTGGGGACGAAAATCCCTAAGGGGGAGAATTGTAACAACCCAATTTAGGGCCTAGTCGAAATAGTGATCTCGTAATCACTAATTTGAGGTTAGAAAAAATTATTTTCATGTTATGTTATGCGTTATAACATGTTTATAAAGATGTATGAAAGTTTCGGTGTTTTAATTTTAGCGATTTCATGCTAAATCGCGAGAAAGGGCTAAATCGCATAAAGTGTGAAAGTTCCATTCTATAGGCTAAAGGTACCAAATAGCCATGAAATATTAATTTGACGGTTTTAAAGGGCAATTATACCATCTTGGTTATGATGGACGGCCATGTAGACAAGAGGGGACAAGAGTTTTAATTTTTGGTCAAAGTTGGTGGGTTGAAATTGATGTTTATAATAAAATAAAGAAAGGAAAAAGATATCATCTTTTTCTCTCTTCTTCTCCACCAAAAATGAGCAGCAACAAGGGGGTTTTGAAGCTTAAAATTTCAGCAAGCAATCCTCCTCCCTAATCAAGGAAAGCAAGTTTTGGACCTAGAATGGATGAAAATAGAAATGTGGGCTAATAGTCATTTTTGGCTATTTTGACAACGAGGTAAGTTCACATACAATTATAGAAATTATGTATGAGTTCATGTAAGTATTCTAATGTTGTACGGAATGTATATTCACTCTATGGATGTATGAAATACCCTTGGATGAAATGCATGAAGAATGTTGAGATGATAGTTAAAGTCTCGTACAAGACCATATTGGATTATGGCCTCGATGTAAGGATTCGTGCAAAACTATGTCAAGGACACGGCATCGACATGTTAATTCAAGTAAGACCCTATTAGGGTATGATTTCTATGTGATTTCATGAGTATGAGACTCAAGAGAGTTATTTTATAACTTGAGTATATGTTGAAGTAAAGAAAGTATGCGGTTGAGCTACGAAAGGCACAAGTGTGTACTAGAATATATATATGATGAACCCCTGTTGGGATATGGAAAATTAATGCACCTTGTTGCATGAGTTAGATTTATTGTTATATTGTGGAAATGAGAATAAAAATAGTGGAAAAGTTAAGTAAGAGTAGTAATGTGAGGCTGTTCTCGGATGAATAATTGAATTAAAGTATTACATGTGGATGACTATTTATGAATGTATGATAATGGTGGGCTAAGTGCGAAACCACCGAAAGATGAGTAGCTTATTAATAAGACTTGATGTGATGTCTTATATGATTACATGATAATCAGCTCAGGAATGGATTCTTTGTAAACAAGCAATTAGCTCGGGGTACGGTAAGAGATAAAATGAGTAAGCTTCTACAGTGATTGAGTAAGCAACCATGAGTTAATGGGAATGACCCAGCATAATATCTTGTGGTTATCTATATTTAATAAATATTAATATTTACCAGATTATGCAGATGAACTTACTAAGCATTAGTGCTTACTCCTTTTCTTTTCTCATCTCTTATAGATTATGTTGACTAATATGGATTGGAGGCCGCTGGAGATGTTTTCACACTATCGAACAGACATTCGATTTGAGGTATCTAGTCCTTATGATTCATGGCATGTATAGGACTAGAATTTAAGGTTGATTAAGTTATTATTAATGTGCCAACTATGTTGGCCAAAAAGGGTTTGTAGTTTAATTGTGTATAGCCGTTGATGATGGCTAAGTTGTTGTATTTGTATAGTAGTAACACTTTATTTCCTTGAATCAAATGTATGAATTCATGTGTTTTAGTCGTTGATTTGAGACTTTATTGAATGAGTATATTAATGTATGAAATGTAGGATGGATAAGGGCTTGGTATATAGCCTCTCAGTGTCCACACGGTTAGACACACGGGCGTGTGTCCGCAGGCCATCTGAACTCTTGCACCTTATGATTACTTGTTAAAATAGGCCACGGGTGAATCCACGGTAGTGTGCATGGTAGTGTAAGACCCACGGCTTGGGCATGGGCGTGTGCTCAAGCCGTGGCAAATAAGTCAGTAGCTCCACATGGTTGGAGGACACAGGCGTGTCAAGGCCGTGTCAGATAAGACAGTAGCTCCCCACGGATGGGAACATGGGTGTGTTTAGGAGTGCACGGGCGTGCCCCAAACCCCACGAGTGTGTAACCTCTGATTTTGAAAGAGGATTTTTGATAAGTTTTGAAAGTCCGAACAAGTGTTTAAGGCCTCATATGACCATGATACGTATGTCTAGACCAAGAAAGAAAGGTTTTAAGTCGAAATTTAATTTTATAGCCAGCAAGTACTTGATTAAGTAAGTTCAAGCATGGTAATGTCTCGCATCCAGTCTTCGCATCGGACTTGCGTACGGGGTGTTACATTTTAGGCCCACATTTAGCATACTTTTGGATGATTTAAGCCTTGAATTATGTAATTTGGTGCTCTTAATCCTTTGTTTTCATGTTTTATACTCAAGAGAGCACCAGAGGATGAAAAGAATAAGAAACGGGCCTAAAATGGACCAAATTGGGTCAAAATGAAAATCGACACGGCCTGGGCCTAAGACCATGCAGTCGTGCCTCCCTAATTTACTCTAACACGGCCTGGACCCTAAAACACGCGGACGTGTCTCTTCAGCAGACTCGACCACGGCTTGAAATCAATTCACACGGGTGTGTGCCAAAGGCGTGTCCCTGTCGTGACAAAGAGAAGTTTCACTCAGATTGGGATATTTAGGGACAAAGAAACATATTTCAAAGCCAATATAAACACCCTAAATAAAACCTAAAAAGGGGGAACCTAGGGTTTTAGTCGGGGGCGTCCAGCTAGGCCAAGGAAGGCAGATTTGTGGAGATTTACTAGAAGATAGCCAGTTGATTCATCTCAAGAAGCCGAAATTATACCCAAGACGGCGGATCTCTCCTTCAATTCCTTCAGGGGGTTTTAGGGATTCCTTATGTTTTGTTTTATCTTTTCTTTTGAGATGTATCCTTTTATTATTATTATGAACTAAACCCTCAAATACCTGAGGGGATGAAACCTAAGATGAATCTTGTTATCGTTTGCTGAAATATATGATAAATATTTGACTTGTTCTTAATTATGTGTCCTTAATTCTTGTGTTGATATTTCTGAGATATTAATTCAAGTATGATGTGCTTAGGTGGAGGAGAAAAAGTCCATACCTAAAAAGGAGAGCAAGAAGCCGAAATTAATGCCACAGAAGAGATGGCTGAAAATCATCTGCCACCTCTAGAGGTGGTCGAACATCACGCTCCATGTACTATGTATGATTATGCTAAACCTAGTTTAACAGGAATTGAGTCAAGTATTGTTAGGCCTACTATTGCTGCAAATAATTTTGAACTGAAACTTAACACTATACAGATGATACAACAGTTTGTTCAGTTTGATGGTTTGCAGGATGAGGATCCTAACACACACTTAGCAAATTTTCTAGAATTTTGTGATACCTTCAAAATAAATGGTGTTTCTAATGATGCCATCCATCTTCTATTATTTCCCTTTTCTTTGAGGAATAAAGCCAAAATGTGGTTGCATTCTCTTCAACAAGGATCAATCACTAAATGGGATCAGATGACCGAAAAATTTTTATTAAAATATTTTTCGCCGGCCAAAATGGCAAAGTTAAGGAATGATATCTCTTCTTTTGTGCAGATGGATTTAGAGACACTTTACGATGCATGGGAGAGATACAAGGATTTGTTGAGAAGGTTCCCACACCATGGATTACCTTTGTGGCTACAAGTGCAGACTTTCTACAATGGTGTGAACCCCTCAACAAGGTAAATAATCAATTTAGTCGTCGGTGGAAATCTGAATAACAAAACTCCTAAAGCAGCCTACGAGTTTATAGAGGAGATGTCCTGAATAACTATCAGTGGCAAGTTACAAGGACAAGGCCAGCCAAAGCAGCCGGAGTTTTCAACCTCGACGCAGTAATCGCATTATCAAATTAGGTAAAGTTGCTACATAAAAAATTTGATGGTTTATATGGTTCTTCGTAGGCACATCCAGTTATGCAGTACGACGCAAGTGAAGGCGTGGTGAATCCTTAGTACCCACCCTACAGACAGGGCATAGAGAGCAAACAAATGAACTATATGTGTAATATCCTAGATTAGGGGTTATGTGTTTGGAGCATAACTCAAGTGTTAGTAGGCTTTAAGAATGTTTGGAGGTGTTTTAAGGGTTTTTAGAACTCTAGGATGAAGGTGGAAGCTTTGGGAAAATGTTGGATTTTAAGTCAAAAAGGGGAGCTAGGTGAAAAAGGTCTTTAAGAGAATTTGTGTGGAGTTTATGGCACAAATAGTGCCTTGGTAAAGTGGCTTGGGACGCTACCTTAGGGGCTTGGAGGCTTGCGTCAAGGGGAGTGCAGGAGGGAAGAGGTTCGAGCAATGTGAGAAGCATTAGAGACTTTAATTTTTTTTTTTTGCGTCAAAAGGAACTGGCTAAGGAGGCTTTAAAGGAATTTTAGGGATTTATGGCACAAGAAATCATGTGGTAAAGTGGTGCAAGGCGCCACTTAAGGCTTGGGAAAGGGCGCCTCAAGCGGTGGAGGAGGGCTTAGGTTTGAGTCTTGTGGACAGCAAGGGAGTGTTTTATTTTGCATGTGACGTCAAGGGAAGGAGAAGAGTTGGACGGCACATGGGGTGTTGCAAGGAGGTGATAAGCTTTGTTTTTTATCATATTCGCTAAGAGCAGGATATATGTGAATTTATTTTTGGTTATTTTTATGGGGTGATAAGAAGATAATTGTGGCCCTATTTTATTTATTTTAAAAGGGTAAGATAAGAGTTAATATAATAATGTCGTGGATTCTTTTATTTATCAAGGTGATTAAAGAGATAATATGGGAGAAAATTTTGGGATGTGATAATGAATTGATAAGGTGGCCGAATGTGGGACTCCTTGGGGGGTGCTTAGTCGGCTTTTGAAGTGTGCTTAGGGGAGAGTGCCGAAAGTTCATAGTTGTAGTTTTGTTATTCTCCTTGTTCTCCAAGTTTCGGCCAAGAGGGTTATAGGTGAGTTATTTAAATATTTTATGTATTATAGTGTGGCCGAATCCCTCTAGTCTTCCTCTTCATCTCTTTTTCTTTCTTGCAAAACCCGATTCTACACCTTTCCCTTGTAGCCGAATACCTCTTGTAAGTAGCCGAATCTCAATTGAACCTCTCCACTTTTATTCACTTATTTTCTTCAAAGCCGAAATTGCCATTGTTAGCAAGTTGCTTCAATCATTTCTCAAAAAAAGGGGGGTAAGGAACTTCCTTTAAATCATTTTCTTCTATTTCTCTTATTTGCCGAAAGGCAAATATTTGACTTTATTTCCCTGTTGTGGCCGAACCTAGGGAAGTGTTTTTTTGGAAGCTGATCGTTGGTGGTAAGTAACCTCTCCTTTGGCAATCGATTTTTGACTCATTTCCTTTGGTAGCCGAAACCAAGTATTTGGTCTTGGTTTTTATAGGAGGGCCGAATGTACATTAAGCCATGTATGTGTACCTTTTGTTTATAGCCGACATCAAGGAGCATTAAGGGAGGTCTTTCGAGATTTGCGTGATCAAGGGATTTCGACTGTTCAAGAAGCAAGGAGTAGTTTTTCGGGATTTAAATAAGCTAGGTAAGGTAGTAGTGGTATTCGGCCATAGGCCACATTTGGTATGCCATGTTAGCCGATTCTGACTTAGGTTGTGTAGGAGGGAGTTCAACGATCGCAAGGGTCCAAAACATTTAGACGTGGGATTTGAGATTGGATAGACTGTACTAAACAGGTGCGTAGTTATCGCACTGTTCTCTTGTTGTGTGCATGTGTTATATATATATATATATGTATATGATGTGAATGGTAGCGAAATAACGGCTAAGATTGTGAATACCCGCGGTGGGTGATCGAATAATCAGGTCAGTGATTTACGATATTAAATGATTATTGATGAATATGAGAAATGGTAATAAGCATGTGATGTATATTTACTCTAAGTGTTAATCTGTCATGATACATATATATGCATGGGATTTGGGACATGAATATCGAAGGAAAGGGTGTACATTATGTACGTGGTCTAATGTTAGCCTTGTGCTACATTGGCGCTTGATGTTAGCTATGTGCTTCATCAAGGGAGGTGTTGGCTAGGTGCCACATCTCGATGAGTTGATAGTGTGTGCATCACCGTGGGTGATTGATATGTCGGATCACTTATGTGATCGGTGGCTTATACTGACCTTGTCTGTGAGTCTACCAAGGTAGGATATGTGGGATCACTTGGTTGATCGGTGGATTAGCCACTGACCTTGGGCAAGCAGTGTCTGCTAGAGGTAGGTGTGACGGATGGACATTAGGATGGGTTGGGCTTCATAATTGCATAATTTTGTATGTGAATTTGTGTGGATATGGGCCAAGCCCATATATGGAGACATGTGAAATAACTATGCCTTGAGTCCATTTGACTCACCCAATATTTTATTAAACCTTACGGTGATGCATGATGCTCGACCGGGTTGGAATGGATGCGAGGTGGCCCATGCGGAAGATGTTTTACATGTTTTAAATATTTTATATTATCAGTATTTTGGGAATTTATTTGATGTAATAAGGGCCTTTTAAAGTATTTACGGATTATTATGTTTTAAGTTGGATTGTCAATTATATTATTTTTGGAGATGTTTTATTTTTTTGTAATATATATATATATATATAAGTTTTGAATCCGGTATTTTATAACAACTTAATTTTTACTTAGAATGTTTTAAATTACGAAAATGTTTTATCAAAGGCAACAAATTTTTAACGGGTTTTACTTTTAAGTAAGAATATTTTCAACGTTTTTTCATATGGCATTTCAAATTGATTACGTCTTGAATGGGCGAGTTTGGGGTGTTCTGATTTAGTATCGAGCCGATTCAAAACTCACTTTGAGGATTTGGGCCCAAAACATTTTTCTAAAATGGGCTTTTCAAAAATATGGATTTTCGTGAAACTTTTCAGAGTTATTCGGCATGGCTTTGTATCTCGACAATTCAAGTACACCGTAAGTATTTCTAATTGTTGAAGTGATTTGTATGTGAAATGTTATGGGCATATTTGGGCTCGTATATTAGAAGATTAGGGCTATTGAACCCTAGGGCTAGTGCACTCAAACACATGCATAAGACTTAAGAACAACCAAACAAACCTGTGAAGTAAGTCGCTGAGTTAAGGTGTGGCAACCATTGTGCTCATGTCTAGGATTGGATCCGGAAGAGCCTGGTACTTAAGCAGTCCTCGTGACTCACCTCCTCTTCGCTGGAATACTACCTGGTGCGTAGTTACGGTTCACCCTAACCAAGAGGACTTATTCACGGGCTAAACCCAATAACTAAAACCCGGAAGGGAACTAGCCGTAATTTTTATAAAAACCCTAGTTTTAAAACTCTTAAAATTACCCTTTTGATTTGTAAAGACTACTTTTATAAATTTTTCTGAAATATTTTCGATTTACAAATTTACTAAAATACCCCTAGTGGTAAAATTACTAAAATGCCCTTGGTTTTTAAAATTACCATATTACCCTCGATTTCAATAAAATTTTCTTACTTTGCAAAAGTATCTAAAAACCCTATTTTGCGAAAATTTAAAATACCCTAATTGGGGAAAATCTACCAAATTACCCCTGGTTTACGAAATTACCAAAATAACCCCGATTTCTAAAATTTCTGCAATACCTTGATTTGGAAAATCTTTCTTTCAAATACCCATGAGTTTGAAAAATTTTGAAATGACTTTCGTGATTTTCAAATTGACCCCGATTTATTACCGAAATCCCCCTATAGGAAAATTGACGAAATTACCCATGGGGTAGGGAATGATCAGAAATGCCCGAAGTAGTGAAGTGAATGTTGTGGATGAATGTGAATGTGAATGTGATTCTCTGAATTAGAATAGTGAACTTGAACTGAAACTTTGGTTGATCGAAAGAACTACTTCTGAAAACTTCTTTTCATAAAATTTACTCGTGGATAAACAGTGAAGCAAAATTTCTAATGTATAAAACTTTTTAATCAGATTAAATCGCGACGTTAGATATGAGTTCTAGAGGACGAGGTCGTCGTGGACGTGGTAGAGGAAGAATGGCTGTATCGGACCCGTTAGATCGGGTCAAGGATTTGAGAATGAGGTACCACCGCCACCACCACCAGCTTTTGGTGTTGAGCAGCAAGATTCGACGGGGATAATCTTTGTATCGCGGCGGTCTTGCGAGTTCTTGAGATGGTGGTGGAAGCGGTGGAAATATGAGAGCTAGGAAGTGCATACTGGCGACTCGAGCCAATGGAGCGGAAGTGTTTCGTGGAGTATTTGGTGTGGCACCCAGTACTGCTGAATACTGGTTGGAGGCAACCGAGCGAATTATGGATGAGTTGGATCTGACGACTGCAGAGAAGGTTAAAGGAATGGTGGCCTTTCTCGCGATGAAGCGTATCAGTGGTGGCTCACAGTTCGAGATGGTGCCACAGCTGAGGATCTTACTTGGGATTATGTTAAGGCGACGTACCAGAAGAAGTATATTGGTACCCATTACATTAATGCGCAAAGGAAGGCTTTTCTAGGGCTGGTTCAAGGGAATAAGTCTGTAGCAGGGTACGAGGCTAAATTTTTAAAGTTGAGCTGGTATGCTCGAAGAATAGTGGCGACGGAGCATGAGCAATGTGTTCGATTTGAAGATGGATTAAGGGATGATCTGAGGTTGTTGATAGCTCCACAGCAGGAGCTAGAGTTCGCTGTGTTAGTAGAGATGGCTAAGGTAGCTGAAGGGATTAAGGACTCTGTGAGGCAGAACAGAGATAGGGATAGGAACTGGGATAAGAGGAGTTTTAGACCGTCAAAATCGTCTGAGAACTTTCAGAAAAGACCGAGGGTTGAGAATTCTGTTCGTGTTACTAAGCCAGCTACTGGAAATCTAAACTGTCCGTGTGCTCAGTGTGGAAGATACCATACTGGCGAGTGCTGGAATCGGGAGTGAGAGTGTTTTAGGTGTAAATCTAAGTCTCATCTGATTAAAGACTATCCCCAGGATCCAAACAGGGCTCAGACAGTAGGCCAAGGTTATGAGTAGCCGGGTAGGAATGGTCAGCAGGCGACAAGGGGTCGTGGTCCGAACCATGGAGGAAATGGTTTCGGCTGAGGTTGTGGAGCACCAAGCGAGTCTTTGAAGGTTGGATGCAAAGCGACCAAGGTTGGTTTATGCGATCGGTAGTCGCGATGATAGTGATGGGCCAGATGTGACAACGGGTAAGTTTCTTATTTCTGGATTATCCTTCATTGCTTTGCTCGCTATAAGGTCAGTTCATACTTATGTTGCTAATGAAGTGTATGGAACCTTGATTGTGAACTTGGAGAATGTGCCTAGAAAGTATGATAGTTCTTTAAGATCAGAGTGCGCAGCAATAGCGTAGTGTGGTGAGTTAGACTATACGGTTGAACGATAGTAAGTAATTTTGAGGGCAAAATTATTTTTAAAGAGGGAAGAACTGTAATATCCTAGATTAGGGGTTATGCGTTTGGAGCATAACTCAAGTGTTAGTAGGCTTTAAGTATGTTTGGAGGTGTTTTAAGGGTTTTTAGAACTCTAGGATGAAGGTGGAAGCTTTGGGAAAATGTTGGATTTTAAGTCAAAAAGGGGAGCTAGGTGAAAGAGGTCTTTAAGACAATTTGTGTGGAGTTTATGGCACAAAGAGTGCCTTGGTAAAGTGGCTTGGGACGCTACCTTAGGGGCTTGGAGGCTTGCGTCAAGGGGAGTGCAGGAGGGAAGAGGTTTGAGCAACGTGGGAAGCATTAGAGACTTTTATTTTATTTTTTTACGTCAAAAGGGAACTGGGCTAAGGAGGCTTTAAAGGAATTTTTAGGGGATTTATGCCACAAGAAATCATGTGGTAAAGTGGCTGCAATGCGCCACTTAAGGCTTGGGCAAGGGACCCCTCAAGCAGGTGGAGGAGGGCTTAGGTTCGAGTCTTGTGGACAGCAAGGGGAGTGTTTTTTTTTGCATGTGACGTCAAGGGGAAGGGAGAAGAGTTGGACGGCACATGGGGTGTTGCAAGGAGGTGATAAGATTTGTTTTTTTTATTATATTCGGCTAAGAGCAGGATATATGTGAATTTATTTTTGCTTATTTTTATGGGGTGATAAAAAGATAATTATGGCCCTATTTTATTTGTTTTAAAAGGGTAAGATAAGAGTTAATATAATAATATGGTGGATTATTTTATTTATCAAGGTGATTAAAGAGATAATATGGGAGAAAACTTTGGGATGTTATAATGAATTGATAAGGTGGCCGAATGTGGGACTCCTTAGGGGGTGCTTAGTCGGCTTTTGAAGTGTGTTTAGGGGAGAGTGTCGAAAGTTCATAGTTGTAGTTTTGTTATTCTCCTTGTTCTCCAAGTTTCGGCCAAGAGGGTTATAGGTGAGTTATTTAAATATTTTATGCATTATAGTGTGGCCGAATCCCTCTAGTCTTCCTCTTCATCTCTTTTTCTTTCTTGCAAAACCCGATTCTACACCTTTCCCTTATATCCGAATACCTCTTGTAATTAGCCGAATCTCAATTGAACCTCTCCACTTTTATTCACTTATTTTCTTCAAAGCCGAAATTGCCATTTTTAGCAAGTTGCTTCAATCGTTTCTCAAAAAAAGGGGGGTAAGGAACTTCCTTTATATCATTTTCTTCTATTTCTCTTGTTTGCCGAAAGGCAAATATCCGACTTTATTTCCCTGTTGTGGCCGAACTTAGGGAAGTATTTTTTTTGGAAGCTGATCGTTGGTGGTAAGTAACCTCTCCTTTGGCAATCGATTTTTGACTCATTTCCTTTGGTAGCCGAAACCAAGTATTTGGTCTTGGTTTTTATAGGAGGGCCGAATGTACATTAAGCCATGTATGTGTACCTTTTGTTTATAGCCGACATCAAGGAGCATTAAGGGAGGTCTTTCGAGTTTGCGTGATCAAGGGATTTCATTGTTCAAGAAGCAAGGAGTAGTTTTGAGTTTAAATAAGCTAGGTAAGGTAGTAGTGGTATTCGCCATAGGCCACATTTGGTATGCCATGTTAGCCGATTCTGACTTAGGTTGTGTAGGAGGGAGTTCAACGATCACAAGGGTGCAAAACGTTTAGACGTGGGATTCGAGATTAGATAGACTGTACCAAATAGGTGCGTAGTTATCGCACTGTTCTCTTGTTGTGTACGTGTTATATATATATATATATATGATGTGAATGATAGCATAAATAAGGGCTAAGATTGTGAATACCCGCGGTGGGTGATCGAATAATCGGTCGATGATTCTGATATTAAATGATTATTGATGAATATGAGAAATGGTAATAAGCATGTGATGTATATTTACTCTAAGTGTTAATCTGTCATGATACATATATATGCATGGGATTTGGGACATGAATATCGAAGGAAAAGGGTGTACATTATGTACGTGGTCTAATGTTAGCCTTGTGCTACATTGGCGCTTGATGTTAGCTATGTGCTTCATCAAGGGAGGTGTTGGCTAGGTGCCACATATCGGCGGTTGATAGTTGTGTGCATCACCGTGGGTGATTGATATGTCGGATCACTTATGTGATCGGTGGCTTATACACGACCTTGTCTTGTGTGTCCGCCAAGGTAGGATATGTGGGATCACTTGGTTGATCGGTGGATTAATACTGACCTTGGGCGTGAGTTTGCTTGGAGTAGGTGTGACGGATGGACATTAGGATAGGTTGGGCTTCATAATTGTATAATTTTGTATGTGGATTTGTGTGGATATGGGCCAAGCCCATATATGGAACATGTGAAATAACTATGCACCGAGTCATTTTGACTCACCCAATATTTTATTAAACCTTCGGAGATGCATGATGCTCGGACCGGGTTGGAGTGGATCTGAGGTGGCCCATCGGAAGATGTTTTACATGTTTTAAATATTTTATATTATCAGTATTTTGGGAATTTATTTGTTGTAATAAGGGCCTTTTAAAGTATTTACTGATTATTATGTTTTAAGTTGGATTGTCAATTATATTATTATCTGAAATGTTTTATTTTAGCAACTTTCATTGTAAAATATATATATAAGTTTTGAATCGGTATTTTATAACAACTTAATTTTTACTTAGAATGTTTTAAATTACGAAAATGTTTTATCAAAGGCAACAAATTTTTAACAGGTTTTTACTTTTAAGTAAGAATATTTTCAAACGTTTTTCCACATTGGCATTTCAAATTCGGTGGTAGTGAATGGGCTGGGTTTGGGGTGTTACAATATGGATAATAATTTCCGATCTAACAATAACCCTTATAGTAATACTTATAATCCAGGTTGGAAAACCACCCCAATTTCTCATGGGGTGGCCAAGGAAATCAAAGGCAACAACCAACTCAAAACTTCCAACAACAGCCCTACCCATAGGAAAAGAAGCCAAACCTTGAAGAGATGCCAACAAAATTCATAGCAGCTTCAGAAACATGTTTCCAAAAGTTAGAAACAAAACTTGAAGTATTGTCATAGGAGCTCAAGGATCAAATAGGGCAACTTGCTAAGCAGATCTCTAAGAGACCACAGTGAAGACTACCGAGCAACACTGAGACTAACCTAAGGGATCAAATTCAAGCCATAATAGCTCAAGACAGTGAAGGGTTAGACGAGCCCAATTTATGAGAAAAGAGTGCGGTAGAAGAAGGTAAGGTTGAGGTAAAACAAAAATCAGTAATCAAAGAATACAAACTGCGCATACCATATCCCGAAGCAAAAACAAACCCTACCCCCCACCCCACCCTACCCCTACCCACCCGCCTACCCTCCTACCCCCTACCCCCACCCCCCGTAACCCCCACCCCACCCTACCTCACACCCTAAACCCTAAACCCTTGGGTTTAGGGTTTATAATCTTAAGACCCTACCCCTACCCACCTACCCCTACCCCCTCGCCTCTACCCCCCCCACACTACCCTACCACCTTAAACCCTAAAATTGAAGGGTTTAAGGTTTAGGGTCTTAAGACCCTACCCCTACCCACCTACCCCTCCCCGGCGATCTGAGAGCAGTTCGGTAAGTTTCTTAAACTTTTAAAGAAATTACATATTAACCTATCACTTTTTGAAGCTCTTTTGCAGATGCCAGATTTGAGAAAATTTTTAAAAGAGCTATTGACAAATAAGCGGAAGATAGATGAGGAATCACATGTGGAACTTAATGCAGTATGCTCAGAAATATTGCAAAATAAACTACCACGAAAATTAAAAGATCTAGGGAGTTTTACAATTCCATACTTAATTGGTAGTTTATATATAGATAATGCGTTAGTTGATTTAGGGGCAAGCATAAATGTCATGCCTTATAAATTGTTTAAACAACTAGGTCTAGGGAAGCCCAAACAAACTAGGATGAGCATTCAATTAGCTGATAAAACTATCAGAGTTACTAGGGGTATAATTGAAGATGTACTTGTGAAGATTGATAAATTCGTATTCTCGGTAGACTTTTTCATTTTAGACATGGATGAGGACAACACGATACCCCTAATTTTAGGAAGACCACTCTTAGCAACTACCAGGACTAAAATCGATGTCGACACAGGTGAAGTTATACTCTGTGTAGGTAACGAGACAATTACTCTTCAAGCCCTTGTTTCAGCCAAAACATCGAATAACTAAGGTTAGAAAGTAAATTCTATTGATAACCATTCAGTTAACCCTTCTTTTCAGGAATCACCACAAAAGAACGCAACTAAGTCTGATCCTGAACCCTGTGCCAATAATGAAATAACTCACAAGGAACAAGGGATTCAGATCGATGAACTAGAAGAGGAGAAGACGCATCTTAAAAAAGAACTAGGGATACATGATCGTGTCAAACATTCGAGTTTTAATATTTATAAAAGAGTGATCGAACCTGTAGACTAACTGTGACAACGATAGAGGCAAGTGCACCTATCGAGCAGTAGTATAGCTCAGGCAAGAATATCTTATGGAACCTAAGGGAACCTAAAAGTACTACTACTCACTTTCTTTCTATTATTTAGCCTAAAATATGGAGTGATTGGTTTATGAAACTAATGAAAAACTAAACTAGATGCAAAGACAAAAGAACGAATTAGAGAAAGACTTTAGGAAAACTCAGTTGATGAAGACGATACCCTCAGGAAGAATCCACTTATGACACTTATTATTTATTCCCCAAATCATATGATCTCTTTACTTAGCTTGATCCGTGAGACTCCCTAACCTATATTAAATCCTCTCTCGAGGCGAATAATGTCTAACCTTAGGTTAATTAGTGGAACTCTCGTTCTCTTATAATAACCCCCTAAGGAAGCAATAAATCGATCAATAGATTCCCATATTAGGTTTCATCCTAATCTGGCAAAATCTGGTAACCCTATATCTAAGCGCCCGATCAACTCCGCTCAATTATGCTAGATCTACTCTTAGGTAGGGTCTATTCCTCCTCCACCTAAGCACATCAGATTAAATTAAGCAACATAATTAAGAAAAAACTAAGTACTTATCATATAATTTAGAAATCAAATAAAAAAAATCCATCATAGGTTTCATCCCCTTCAGGTATCTGAGGGGTTTAGTTCATAACTAAATACGAAAACATCTCAAGAGTAAAGATAAAACAAAACATAAGAAATCCCTAAAACCCCTTGAAGGAATTGAATGAGAGATCCTCCGTCTTGAGTAGAACTCTAGCTTCTTGAGATGGGATCAACTAGCTATCTTTAAGTGACTCCCTAAAAGATGAAAGCTTCGACAAAAACGTCTGCAAAAAGCTCCCCTTTTATGTCTGCCTTGTGTTGTTTATATAGGCTTTGGAATGCTATACTTGGCTCCTAAGTATCTCTTTCAAGTAGAATTACTATTAGGGTGTTGGAGTGGACTTAGGAGTATGTTTCTTTGGCTTCAAGCATCCAAATCCGAGTGAAATTGCTCAGTCCCGCGGTAGGGGCACGACCATGGCACACGCCCGTGTAAATCGTGGTTGGGCCATGTCTCGATTCTGTCGTTTTGGGCACAGTCATGTAAGTCAGGATTCAGGTCATGCTTCAAGTCTGTCGATTTGGACACGGCCATGTAGTTCACCTAGCATGGCCGTGTGTGATGGAGTTTAGGCCGTGCTCTAGATAATTGGTGAGGCACGGTCATGTAGGCTTTGGGCCAGGCCGTGTTGATTTCCCGCTAAGCCCAATTACTCCATTTTAAGCCCATTTTGTGTTCTTTTTATCCTCGAGTGCGTTCCTGAGTATATGACATGAAAAGAAAGGATTACAAGCACCTTTTATATAAAATCAAGGGCTAAATCATCCAAAAGCATACTAAATATTGGGTTAAAATATGTTACTTTTACGGTTTATCAAATACCCCTACACTTAAGCTTTTGCTTGTCCTCAAGCAAAATTCTCAACTTACAATTAAAATCAACTTTCAATAATTCATAATTCCTATCGACAATATCTCATCATAATTCATAGATAATTTACATGGCTAATTCAACTCAAAGAGTCTTAAAGATTCAATCACGATAAGTCATACCTTTATAGCACGAAAACATAGGTGTCTCCCAATTATCTAAGTAATTACCTTCAATTCAAAATCAACAAGAACTGACATCCTCACTATAGATTCACTCAAATCACTCGAAGTGTTTAAGGTTCAAGAATAAGCACTCATAAGTAAAACCTGAAAAGTTAATCCCATAAGTTTGCTTGAAAATCAAATCTCCACCACTGTATATGAGATGATACACAAATCAAAAGGTCTTAAATCAAGGTTGTAACGGGGCTAGGGTTAAAAGGTGTGGATAAAGGCTGAATTAGTAATTATAATCGAGACTGACTTGACAAATCACCTAACTAGAAACACTGAACTAAATATGAATATATACTTTGAATAAAAACTGATAATACCACTATTGATAATTACTCTATAACTAAGAGTATTTAATTGAAATTTTATAATACTCTAATATGAGCTTTTTCTTCAACAATTGGAGTTTAAATGCTCTAAGCTCTTTTGTAAACTACTAATATTGAATGAACTTGGATTTTTTTTAAGAACAAACTATGAAAAACTTAATAGAAGGAACTTTGATAATTGAAATAACCTAATTCGGCAACTGATCAAATCAATTCTCGATAGATGGGTAGTCAAAGGAATGTTGATAACAAATACAAAGCGATTTTGGGTTAACATTAGTGGGTGAGTCAACAAAAAGATTGTTAGGATTCAATGGGGTTCACTAGGGGTTAATTTGTATGGGTAGGCTTTTTAGTGGATTGAACGGGTTAAAAACTAGGTGCCTTTATCATCTCATTATATCAAATCATTAATGTGGTCTCGACATGTATAAACAAGGCAAGTTCTAGAATAACAGTCCAAAGTTGACACACTCATAATCAATAAAGTGAGCGCGAAAAAGAATATGCTCTATAAGGCTCAAAATCTCACAAAAATTATGGGTGTTTTGACATCAATCCTTATAAATTTTGAACTTCAAGGTGATACTCAAATTCAGTTCAACAACCTATCAATTTTAATTTTTAGAAAGCAGGCTTATCATGCTCGATTCTCTAGTATTCTTCAAATTTAATCATCAATGCACAATTATCTATGACTTATTTAAAGACATATAAAAAAATCATAGATCATTAGAAATTTCACCCTAATTAATAATATGAGAAAGATATTAAGATCAAGATTAAATTTAGGGTTTTGAGAATTATTCAAAAAGTTAGGCACTATTACCCCCACACTTAAGATGTACATTGCCCTCAATGTACAAAGATAGATAATAATAATTAGATGCCAAATCAAAGAAATAAGTGGGGAAAGTAATACTTCCTGAAATCTGGACGATCCCTGGCATCTTTAGTGGCGGTGATGGTGTTTTTTATGGGCCTGGTGGAGTGGCTACCGAAAAGCAATTTGCTAGATGAAGAAATTGGGTAGCCTGCGAAGATAAAGCCAAGAGATCTAGAGAAATAATAATACTATACTAATAATATAATTAAAGACTAAGAAAATAAAGAGAAGGAGACTAAGAAGAAAACTAAAATTTAAAGAAAAGTCTAATGGACTAAGAAGTCCTTATTAATAGATGGTTCGTGAGGTGTGTATGATTTTTAAGGATGCGGAGTGTTGGTGATGGTGGAAGTGGTGTGATTCCCTAGCAGCCTTTAGAACCTAAAACCAAGAAACTAGTATGAAATAAATTAAATTAAGAAGAAAAGAAGTATAGATAAGGAAAATAAAGGAGACGAGAAAAGAAAAATAGAATCAAAAAGGTTTTCGAGACCTTTGGTGTGTCAATTAGCTGAAGCTGCCAGTATGAACTCATGTTGCGGTCTCTTCTGAGGAGACGTTGCTTATCTTCTTACGTTTCTTCGGCATGATTTTTGTGTTGCTCAAGAGTCTTGGACATTTTCTATGAACAAAGAAGAATCTGAAAGAAACAGAAGGAAGAAGGAAGATGGGAGAGAGGGGAAAGCTGTGGGGATTTAAATAAGATTTCAAATTTGGCACGTTGCCGCGCCCGTGTGCCGAGGCTGTGTCGATTCACATGGCCGCCTTGCACGACCATGTTATGGAGTGTGTTGTTCTTCCATGCCCGTTTGTCAATTGGCATGCCCGTTTCTAGAAAGCCAGTATGTGAGCATGGTTGGAATGCACGGGCGTGGTCTGCCTGTGCTCAATAAGTCAGTATCTTAGCACGATCGTTAGGCACGGCCGTGCTATTTTTATCGGCCTGTGCTGTGGGTGGTTGGATCCGTGATGTTGAGGGTGGTTGGACTAACTTGCACAGCTCTACTCTATCGGTGTGGTGGTTTCGGTGGTCCACATGGCCACGGGCACAGCTGTGTGTAAGGCCGTGTGGCCTGGAAACCTGCATCTTTATTTTAAATGTGGAGAGAGAAGAGAGAATGAAAGAAAAAAAAATAATTTTGAAAAATAAAAAGTGTTAGTGCTCGGGTTCCCTCCCGAGAAGCGCTCGTTTATAGTCTTAAGCTAGACTATCCTAGACTTTGAAAATTTTAGGGAGGTTTAAAGGTTTGAATATTTTCCCTCCTATTGACAGTTTTATTTTAGTAACAAAGTTTAGGTCGAGAAGCGTTTACCTTGAAATTGCTGAATATTGGATTGCTTACCTCGACTATTTTGTGTGGGAAAATATCGTGTACCTGAAGGAGTTTTTCTTCCTTTTTCTTAAGGTCTGTTGAACTGATGTGAGGATCGGCTTTGTCTAACAGCACATGGTCTCCTATTTTAAAGTGATTTGATGTCCCTATGAGCTCTTCTGGTGGTTCCTTAGGTTTTACTTCGTGTGGATCCGGCTTTTCTTTGGTGTGTATCTTCTTCCCTTCTAAATTGTTGGTCTTCCGGTTTTGTTTCTGGTGTGATTCTTCTGTGACGACTTCATCTTCTATTGTTTTGGCTGAGTTGAGAGCTTGAGGATTGACTGATTCTTCTCTTACACGAAGTATGAGTTCTCCTGTGGAAACATCAATTTTAGTCTTGGCAGTCGCAAGAAAAGGTCTTCCTAAAATTAAAGGGATTGAATTTTCCTCATCCATGTCTAAAACAACAAAATCTACTGGGAAAACAAATTTATCGATTTTTACTAAAAAGTCTTCAATAATACCTCTAGGAATTCTAACAGTTTTATCAGCTAGTTGAATACTCATCCTAGTTTGTTTGGGCTTCCCTAGACCTAGTTGTTTAAATAGTGCATAAGGCATGACATTTATACTTGCCCCTAAATCGGCTAACGTATTATCAGTAGTTAAACTATCAATTAAACATGGAATCGTAAAACTCCCTGGATCTTTTAGTTTCTAGGGTAGTCTGTTCTATAGCATTGCTGAGCATGTTGCGTTAAGTTCCACATGGGGCTCTTCATCTATTTTGCGTTTATTCGTCAAGAGTTGTCTTAAAAATCTCCTTGAGTCGGGCATCTAAAAAAGATCTTCAAGGAGAGGTAAGTTAATATGTAATTTCTTTAAAAGTTTTAGAAACTTACCGAATTGTTCCTCTGAAACATCTTTTTTCAATGCTTCGGGATAAGGTATGCGAGGTTGGTATTCTTTGATTACTGATTTTGGCCTCTCTTGTGCTACCTCTATTTTACCTTTTCCTTCCTTGGTTTCTTGTACTGAGGGCTCGTCTACCTTTGTATCCTCTTAAGCTGTGATAGCTTGGATTTGCTCTTTTGGGTTTATTTCTGTGTTGCTTGGTAGATGTCCCTGTTGACGTTTAGAAATCACCTTTGTAAGATGTCCCACTGACCTAGTAAGTTCTCCAACTTGATTCTTGATCCCCTTAATTGATTTTTGTTGTTCATCAAGTGTTGTTTCAGTCTTTTGGAGACGAGAATCTGTAGCTGCCATAAATTTTGCCAGCATCTCTTCAAGGTTTGATTTCTTTTCATTTGGATAGGGCTGATTTTGGTAATTTGGAGTAGGTTGCTGCCTTTGATTTCCTTGATTTCCTTGTCCTCCCCAAGAAAAATTTGGGTGGTTCCTCCAACCTGCATTATAAGTGTTACTATAAGGATTATTATTGGATCTGAAATTGTTACCTATATAGTTTGTTTGCTCGTTTTCTACTCCTAGTTGGTAGGGTGGGTACTCAAGATTCGCCACATTCTCGCTTGTTTCGCATTGCATGACTGGTTGTACCTGTGAAGAACATAAATTATCAAGCTTTTTATTCATTAACTCCACCTGTGTCAACAGCATTGTCACTGCGTCTATGTTAAAAACTCTGGCTGATTTTGTCGGTTTAGCTCTTGTAATTTGCCATTGATAGGTGTTCAACGACATCTCCTCAATAAAATCATAAGTCGCTTTAGGAGTTTTATTATTCAAAGTTCCACCGGCTGATAAATCAATCATTTGCCTAGTTGGAGAATTCACACCATTGTAGAAAGTTTGGACTTGAAGCCACAAAGGTAATCCGTGGTGTGGGCATCTCCTTAGGAGATCCTTGTATCTTTCCCATGCATCATATAATGTTTCTACGTCATTCTGCACAAAAGAAGATATGTCATTCCTAAATTTAGCCGTTTTGGCTGGTGGAAAATATTTTAAAAGAATTTTTTCGGTCATTTGATCCCATGTGGTGATTGACCTTCGTGGTAATGAGTTCAACCATAACTTTGCTTTATTCCTTAATGAAAAAGGGAATAACCGAAGACATATGGCATCCTTAGAAACACCATTTATTTTGAAGGTATCACAGAATTCTAAAAAATTAGATATATGAGTGTTTGGATCTTCATCCTGCAAACCATCAAATTGAACAAACTATTGAATCATTTATATTGTGTTAGGCTTTAATTCAAAATTATTAGCAGCTATAGCGGGCTTAACAATACTAGATTCTGCTACTGTCAAATTAGGTTTAGCATAATTATACATAGTACGCGGAGCATTCGGTTCTTGCACATTTGGTGGACTGTTCTCGTCCATCCCTTGAGTAGGATTGGATCTTTGATGTTCTTCTCTTTGATAGTCTAGGGCTCATCTAATTTCTCTGTGATTTCTGCGAGCGGTAGCTTCAATGTCACTTTCGTATTCTAGTGGTCCTCTCGGATTTCTTCTAGTCATAAACTAGAGGTACTTGCTATGAAAAGAAAGAAAGAAATTTAGAAAAACAAAAATCTATGTATAAGAATAAAAGAAATTTAAAATAAAAATAATGGATAAAGTAATAGAAATAAAGCTTTCTTAATATTTTAGATGTCCCCGGCAACGGCGCCAAAAACTTGATCGTGTCAAACAGTCGAGTTTTAATATTTATAAAAGAGTAATCGAACCTGTAGACTAACTGTGACAACGATAGAGGCAAGTGCACCTATCGAACAGTAGTATAGCTCAGGCAAGAATATCTTATTGAACCCAAGGGAACCTAAAAGTACTACTACCCACTTTCTTTCTATTATTTAGCCTAAAATATGGAGTGGTTGGTTTATGAAACTAATGAAAAACTAAACTAGATGCAAAGACAAAAGAACGAATTGGAGAAAGACTTTAGGAAAACTCAGTTGATGAAGATGATACCTCAGGAAGAATCCACCTATGACTTCACTTATTATTTATTCCCCAAATCATATGATCTCTTTACTTAGCTTGATCCGTGAGACTCCTTAACCTATATTGAACCCTCTCTCGAGGCGAATAATGTCTAACCTTAGGTTAATTAGTGGAACTCTCGTTCTCGTATAATAACCCCTTAAGGAAGCAGTAAATCGATCAATGGATTCCCATATTAGGTTTCACCCTAATCTGGTAAAATCTCATAACCCTATCTCTAGGCTCCCGATCAACTCCACTCAATTATGCTAGATCTACTCTTAGGTAGGGTCTATTCCTTATCCACCTAAGAACATCAGATTAAATTAAGTAGCATAATTAAGAAGAAACTAAGTACTTATCATATAATTTAGAAATCAAATAACAAAATCCATCATAGGTTTCATCCCCTTTAGGTATCTAAGGGGTTTAGTTCATAACTAAATACGAAATCATCTCCAGAGTAAAGATAAAACAAAACATAAGAAATCCCTAAAACCCCCTGAAGAAATTGAAGGAGAGATCCTCCGTCTTGAGTAGAACTCCGACTTCTTGAGATGGATCAACTGGCTATCTTCAAGTGACTCCCTAAAAGATGAAAGCTTCGGCAAAAGCCTCTACAAAAAGCTCCCCTTTTTGTCTGCCTTGGGTTGTTTATAGAGGCTTTGGAATGCTATACTTGGCTCCTAAGTATCTCATTCAAGTAGAATTACTATTAGGGTGTTGGAGTAGACTTAGAAGTATGTTTCTTTGGCTTCAAGCATCCAAATCCGAGTGAAATTGCTCGATCCATGACAGAGCACGGCCATGGCTGCCGCCTGTAAGTCGTGGTTGGTAGTGTCTCGATTCTCATCATTTTGGGCACGGTAGTGTAAGTCAGGATTCAGTCCATGCTTCAAGTCTGTCGATTTGGACACGGCCATGTAGATCACCAGGCACGTCCGTGTGATAAATGGATGATGCACGGCCGTGTGTGACGGAGTTGTGGTAATCGTGAGTTGGCTTTAGGCCGTGTTGATTTCCTCTAAGGCCCAATTACTATTTTAAGCCCGTTTGTGTTCTTTTATCCTCGGTGATTTCAAAGTATATGACATGAAAAGAAAGGATTCCACCTTTTATATAAAATCAAGAATATCCCGTATTGATCCTAACACAAGAAAGATCGGTACTATTAGAAACCTCCCCGTTGATCCTAAGGTAATTAATGTCTTTCCATACGGAGCAGTGGAGGTAAGTAATCCCATGTTTGGCACTTTGAAAATAAACACTGCTCATCTTAAACTCTATCATGATAATGGAACTGCTAACACGAGGAAGGATTTTCAACTCCTAATATGTAAATGAGAGGAAAGTCGAGCTTAAAACTTTAAACGAGCGCTTCTCGGGAGGCAACCCGAGCACTAACCTTATTTATTGTTACAATTTTTCTTTTTCTTTCTTTTCTTTTCCTTTTCTTTGGCACATTTTCATGCCACACGGCCTTGCACACAACCGTGGTCGTGGCTGTGTGGATGCATCGAATCTCTTTACTGACATAACAGAGATGGTACGAGTCAGAACGAATCAATTTTCAAGTCATGGACCCAACAACCACGCCACAGCCGTGCAATGCGGTCGTGGCCGACATTATGAGTTCATACACGGTAGTGGCAAACTAAACATGGGCGTTCGAGGCGACTATGGTCGACACTGACTTACCAAGCATGGGCGTGGCAATTTGAACACAGGCGTGGGAGAAATGATACGACCCACAACACGGGCTTACGAGGAGGCCGTGTGACTCAACATGCCCATAGTACATGAACGTGGGGAGGCATCAGAGTTGAAAATCTATTTAAACCACCACCCCCTCCTCCCCTCTCCACTTACTCTTAAACCCCTCTTTCTACACCTTTTTGGCTCTCACTTTCATTTTCATTCACATTTATCTTTCAAAACCCTTGACCACCACATCTATGCCGATGAAGCGAAAGTATCAAAACACAGTCTCCCGTGGGAGATTGACCTACATAAGTTCATGCCGGTCGCTTCATACAATCGACAAGCCAAGGGTCTTTGAGACCTTTTCGGTCTTATTTTTCTTTAATCTTTTCCTTTATTTTCCTTATCTATACTTCTCTTATGCTTAATTCATTTTATTTTCTTTTATTTTCTTAGTTTTAGGTTCTTAAGGCTGCTAGGGAATCATGCACCATGGCCTTAGAAATCACACCCACGTCACGAACCATCTTACAATAAGGACTTTTCTGTCCATTTACCTTTTCTTATATGTTTATTTTACTTTTTATTTTCCTTCACTTTAGCTTGCTTTTTTATAAATATTTATTTTGTATATTTTGAATCTTTATTATTAATTCATGGCTAATTCTTCACGAGCTCCCTAATTTCTCCATCTAGCGCAGAGCTCGTTAGTAACCACCACACCAAAAGATGACACCTCCAACATATCTTTCACATCCTCCAAGGAATTCATCCATAATTCAGAAAGTTTCACTTCTCTGCATATCTTTTGATTTTCTTATTATATGAATATTATCTGTATTTGTACGTTGAGGGCAATGTAAATCTTAAGTGTGGGGGGATGAAAGTTTATTTACAAAAATGCCTAACTTTTTGCATTATTCCCAAATCCCTGAATGATATCTTGTTTTAAGTAATTTTCTCATATTACTAATTAGGATAAAATTTCTGTTGATTTATGATTTTTATTAATATGTCTTAGATTAAGTCACAGTTAATTGTGCATTGATGATTTAAACTTTAAGATACTAGATAATCAAGCATGGTAAGTCCATTTTTGAAGAATAAAAAATTTTCTAGGTTGTTGAACTAAATTTGAATATGACCTTAAAGTTTGAAATTTACAGGGATTGATGTCAAAAACTTATAATTTTTGTGAGTTTTTGAGCCTTATAGAATATATATTCCTTTTCATGCTCACTTTATTGATTATGAGTGTGTCAACACTGAATTGATATTCTAGAACTTGCCTCGATTATACATGTCAAGGCCACACCTTTGATTTGATATACAGAGATGATAAAGGCACCTAGGTTTTAACTCACTCACTCCACTAAAAAGCCTACCTCCACAATTAACCCCTAGTGAACCCCGTTTAATCCTAACAACCTTTTATTAACTTACCCACTAATATTACCCCAAAACCCTTTTTATTTGTTATCACCCCTCTTTTTGACTACCCTTATATTGAGATTTGATTTGATCGGTTGCCTAATTTTTTATTAGTAAATTCATCCTTTGACTTGTTCTTAAAAAAAAAACACACGAAGTATATTCATTATTAGTTCTATGTTCTAAGAGCTTATACGTTTAAATTCAACATCTTGAAGAATAAGCTCATATTATTAGTATTTTAAATTTTTCATGTGATGTAATTATTCAGGTTATTAGTTCATTTTTCTAGTTAGGTAATTTGTCAATTCAATCTCGATTCTAACCCTTCTAATTTAGCTTTTATCCACATCATTAACCCAAGCCCTGTTACAACCCTGTTAAGGACCTTTTGATTTGAGTATCATCTCATATTACAGTGGTGGAGATTAAATTTTCAGGCAAGCCTATGGGATTAACTTTTCAGGTTCGACTTATGAGTGCTTATTCTTGAACCTTAAACACTTCGAGTGCTTTGAGTGAATCTTTAGTAAGGATGTCAATCCTTTTCAGTTTTGAATCAAAGGCAATTACTTAGATAAGAGGAGACACATTTATTTTCGTGCTACAAATATATGACTTAGAATTGTTTGAATCTTGTAACATCCCGAAATTGGGCCTAGTAGAATTGGGCTTATTAGGCTCGAGCATAGAAGCCTTTTAGAATTTTTGAGAATATGTACATGGCATAATTATGAGTTAGACTTAGTTGGTAAGTTAATTTGGAAGCTTACTAGGCTTCTATGAAGTCCCGAGTTCGAGTTGGAGCCTTGGTAAAAATTTGGTATTTTAGCACTTTAAGGAGAAATAGTAAGTGGCCTCAATACTTATGGAAATAAGTGAGTAAATGGCTAGCATAAATAAGCATATGGCAAGGAGGTTGTGGCATCACATGAAGGGCTTTAGGGGAAGAGGTTCGAATCCCACTTGGTAAATATTTGATTTTTTTTTTGCGATATTCATTGAGAGTGTCGACCATGATGGTATTTTAGGCAAGGTGGACTTTTTAAATTATGGAAAGGTGGCTAAGGTTTATGGTAAGGAGGAAGATAAGGGATATTGAAGGAAAGAATTAAAAGAAAAAGGCAAGATAAGGGAGCATGTTGGCCTTTTTCATGGGAAATGTTTTACAATGTTTTTATGGTCAATTTTTGACCCTTTTGGTTTGGTGCACACGGTTTTGAGAGGCAATAGGGGAGTGCCGGAATTCTTTAGCATTTTGGTGAATTTTGGTACTTGAGTGATTATTTTTCTTCTTAGCATTTTGGGTGATCTTTTAATTTTTCCAATCTCTTTCCTCTTTGTCAAAATTCTAAAGCCAAAGTGAACATTTTCTTTTCTTTACTTTGGCCAAAACCTCCTAGCACATTTGTGCATTCTTTTTTCTTTTGTTTGGCTGAAGCACTCATCTTTTTCCCACCTTCCCTTTGATAGCTTAACAATCTAGCACTCCTTCATCCATCCATTCTTTCTTTTGACCATTTCATCAATCTTTTCTCTTCTCTAAAATCAACACCACTTTGAGATCACTTTTTCTTGTTTGATTTTCCTCTAAAACCGAATCTATTATCATCTCATCTCTTCACTTCTTCTTTTCTTTTCGTCTTGGACAATCTCCTCTTGACCGAATAGGTAAGTGACCTTATATCCCTCATTTCATTTCATTTTATTTTCATTTTTCTTCCTAGCCAAATATATGTGTTCATTATTATTTGGTTATTCTATCTTGTTTCCCTATCAAAACATCTCTCTTCCAATCATTCTCATGTTGTGATCAATATCTTTTTCGTAGTGTTATAGAAGGTGGCCGAATACCACATCATCGTCTAATCATCTCTAGGCATAAGAAAATTATGGGAATCGTGATTATCATCGATTAAGGTAAGGAGTTCTTTCATAGTCCATTTGATATCTCTACTTGGTTATTGTGTTAATCGAATTGAAGGATGGCTGATTGATCATGTTAGTAGGGACGAAATCATTCGATATTCTCTCCTTTTTTAGTGTGGTATAGACTTGAAAGGGAAAGCGAGTGGAGAACACAAAAAGAGTGGATCTACGATCCCTACTCCTAAATTCAAACGAAGGGCAGTATCGGCAGTTCGGGATTTTCCACCGGGTTGTGGACCATCATCCGGGGAGAATCGACAAATCGTGGTCGTTCACAATTTCGAGAGTAAGTATTAAAAATCACTTGGTGTAGTTTTGGATTAATGAAAATCTTGTCTGTTAGATTAATTGAGTGTTTTGATATCATAGGTGTTGACGATCAAGACGGCCTAGTACTTACCGTAATCAGGTGTATAATCTCACACCATTTTTCCGTGGGTTTTGAGACTCGATATCATGTTGGAAATAAATCGTTATGATTAAAATCGCAATATGGCGTAAATCGAGAAATTGGCCTAAATTAAACTATTCTGATAAATTTTTCAAAAACAGTATTAACTGTGAGAATTACGAAAATGCCCTAATGGGCCAAATTATGAAATTGCCCCTAATGGGTTGAATTATGAAAATGCCCCTAATGGGCCGATTTGATAGATTGCCCTAATGGGTCGATTTGCAAAGTGTTATAATGGGCTGAATTTTTGTAAGGAATCTCTGAATTAATGATTGTTGTTTGTATCTGTAAATATCATGATTTATTATGTATGTTGCATTTACATAATTTTGCATGGGATGGGAAAATGTTGAAGAGAAGTGATTCCGGTGGTATTGCCACAAAAATGTTTGTTAATATGATTTACTATGATTCCGGTGGCTTGGCCATAATCAAAATATGTTATAAATGGCAACTTGCCTGCGATTGGTGTGTTTGGCAGGGTGGGTTGACTTGATCCCCACAACTGTGATGGGATGGTACGGGTGGTGTGTAGCGGATGGATTATTAGGATGGGTTGAGTTACATACTTTGCACATAACTATATATGTATATATTCTATTTATAATTGGGCTTAGGCCCAAGATTATGCTAAATGGGCTCCGGCCCAAGTTATTGCTAAACGGGTTCAAGCCCAGTGGACAACGGTAAGGGGATTATGCACTGAGTTCTAGTAACTCACCCTGTTTCCTTAACCCTTGCAGGTAATGCTCAGTAACGTGGATTTGGGCCATGGATGACTTGGTGGAGGCCATACTTCAGAAATGGTGTTTTGAACCTTAGAATTCTATTTACGTTTACTTTATTACTTTTACTATTTTGGATTTTTAAGTTGTAATAAGGCCTCTAAAATATTTTAATTTTTGCTTTATGTTTGACGAACTTATTATGTTGCTTAAATTATTTTAAAATGGGAATTTTTCCAAAACTTAAATAAGGATTTTCCAAAATAGATTAACAAATGGATTTCTTAACAAACTTCTGCGAATATTTTTAACTCGGACATTTTCTCTCAAAATATCAACGATATTTTCAAAAGTTACGGCTTATAAAATCTCTAGTTCAAATTTATCGATTTATCAATCAATCTTCGAGGTTAGTAGTATTTTACAAAATATTTCAAATCAAACTTGTTTTCTTGATTTTAAAAAATCAATACCTATTTTAGTACGAATAAAAAGGATTTAACGTGTTTTCTCATGTGACATGTCAGATCCGGTCATAACGCTTAGGCCGGGTTTAGGGTGTTACAAATCTTTAGGAGTCTTTGAGTTAAATTATCCATGTATGAATTGTCTATGAATTATAATGAGAAATTGTTGATGAGAATTATGAATTGTGAAAATTACATTTTAATTGTAAGTTGAGAATTTTTCTTGAGGATAAGCAAAAGCTTAAGTGTGGGGGTATTTGATAAACCGTAAAAGTAACATATTTTAGGCCCACATTTAGCATACTTTTGGATGATTTAAGCCTTGAATTATGTAAATTGGTGCTCTTAATCCTTTGTTTTCATGTTTTATTCTTAAGAGAGCACCGGAGGATGAAAAGAACGAGAAACGAGCCTAAACCGGACCAAATTAGGTTAAAATGGAAATCGACATGGCCTGAGCCCAATACCACACGGCCGTGCCTCCCTATTTTACTCTAACACGGCCTAGACCCCGAAACACAAGGGCATGTCTCTTCAGCAGACTCGACCACGGCCTGAAATCGATTCACACGGGCGTGTGACAAAAGCGTGTCCCTGTCGTAACAAAGAGAAGTTTCACTCGGATTAGGATATTTAGGGGCAAAGAAACATATTCCGAAGTCTATATAAACACCCTAAGTATAACCTAAAAAGGGCGAACCCAACGTTTTATTCAGGGGGCGTCCAGCTAGGCCAAGGAAGGCAGATTTGTGGAGATTTACTATAAGATAGCCAGTTGATTCATCTCAAGAAGCCAAAATTATAATCAAGACGGCGGATCTCTCCTTCAATTCCTTTAGGGGATTTTAGGGATTCCTTATGTTTTGTTTTATCTTTTCTTTTGAGATGTATGCATTTATTATTATGAACTAGACCCTTAGATACTTAAGGGGATAAAAACTAAGATGAATCTTATTATCGTTTGTTGAACTATATAATAAATATTTGACTTGTTCTTAATTATGTGTCCTTAATTCTTGTGTTGATATTTCCAGGATATTAATTCAAGTATGATGTGCTTAGGTGGAGGAGCAAAAGTCCCTGCCTAAGAGTAGATCTAGCATAATTAAGTGGTGTTAATCGCGCGCCTAGAGATAGGGTGATGAGATTTTGTCGGATTAAGGTGAAACCTAATGTGGGAGTCCATAGATCGAGTTAATATGATTCTAGGGGTTTTAATTATAAAGAGATTTCAATTAATCAACCTAGGGTTAGACGTTAGTTGCCTCGAGAAAGGGATTAATATATGTTAGGGAATCTTATGGATCAAGTCAAGTGAATAAATCGTCTGGTTCAGTGTTAGATAACAAGTGAAGTTTAGGTGGATTCTTCCTTGGGTGTCGTCTTAACCAATTGGTTTTTCCTCAAGTTATTTTCCAAATTCCATTCTTCTTTGTCTTAGAAGTCTTTATTTTAGTAGTTAGTTAATTTAGATTAAATAACAAATTCCCTTAATTCATAGGCTAGATAATAAAAAGAGACTTAGTATTAGTACTTTTGGTTCCTTTGGGATTCGACATTCTGGTCTTGCCTAAACTATACTATTGTTCGATAGGTGCGCTTGCCTCCATCGTTGTCTTAGTTAGTTTCTAAGTTCAATCATTATTTATATAAATTTTAAGACTCGACAAAACAACGATCAAGTTTTTGGCGCTGTTGTCGGGGACTAAAATATTAAGAAAGCTTAATTTTTATTACTTTAGCCATTTTTTAATTGCAATTTATTTTCTTTTTTTTTTAATTTTTGCTAATTTCTTTCTTTTGTTCCTTTCAGGTACCTCTAGTTTATGACTAGAAGGAACCTGACAGGACCCCTACTTTACGACAGTGATATTAAGGTACCGTTCGCAGAACTCGCAGGTGGATAAGGCAAAGCTTAAACTACATCGAAGGAGAGCAAGAAGCCGAAATTAATACCACAGAAAAGATGGCTTAAACTGCATCGTATAATGTTTCTAAATCCATCTGCACAAAAGAAGAGATATCATTCCTTAATTTGGCCATTTTGGCTGGCAGAAAATATTTCAATAAAAATTTTTCGGTCATTTGAACCCATGTAGTGATTGATCCTCATGGAAGAGAATTCAACCACTGTTTGGCTTTATTTATCAATGAAAATGGAAATAACCGAAGACAAATGGCATCATCAAAAATGTCATTTATTTTGAAGGTATCACAGAATTCTAGAGAATTCGCTAAATGAGTATTCGGGTATTCGTCCTGTAAACATCAAATTGAACAAATTGTTGAATCAATTGTATAGTGTTAGGTTTCAGTTCAAAATTATTAGCAGTTATAGCAGGCCTAACAATACTCGATTCAGCTCCTGTTAAATTAGGTTTAGCATAAACATACATAGTTTAATGAGCAAGATGATCACCACATCCTGATGTAGTGGATTATTCTCAGCCATCCCTTCGGTGGTATTAGTCTCGTCCTCTTGTTCTTCTTTTATGTAATTTAAACCTCGCCTTACTTCTCTATAATTTCCTCATACGGTACCTTCAATATCACTGTCGTAAAGTAGTGGTCCTGTCGAGTTCCTTCTAGTCATAAACTAGAGGTACCTACTAGGAAAAGAGAAAAGGAAAGAAATTTAGAAAAGTAAAAATAAGATTTAATTACAAAAATAAAAATATGGCTAAAGTAATAAAAATTGAGCGTTCTTAATATTTCAGTTCCCCGGCAACGCGCCAAAAACTTAATCGTTGTGCTAGAGTCTTAGAAATTTATAATATGAATGATCTAGCCAAAAACTAACTGTGACAACGACTTGAGGCAAGCGCACCTATCGAACAGTAGTATAGTTTAGCGGCAAGACAGGATTGTCGAACCCAAAGGAACCAAAAGTACTAATACTAACTTTCTTTCTATTATTTAGCCTAAGAATTAAGTGAATTGTTATTTAATCTAAAATTAACTAACTACTAAGCTAAAGATGCTAAGACAAAGAGAATGAATTGGGGAAATACTTGTGGGGAAAACCAATCAATTAAGACAATACCCGAGGAAGAATCCACCTAGACTTCACTTGTTTTCTAACTCTGAACCAGATGATTTATTCACTTGACTTGATCCGTAGGATTCCCTAATTTATATTAATACCTTTTTCGAGGCTACTAACATCTAACCCTAGGTTGATTAATTGAAATTTCTTTCTAATTAAAACCCCTAGAATTGCATTAACTCGATCTATGGACTCCCATATTAGGTTTGACCCTAATCCGACAAATTTATGTCATCCTATTTCTAGGGTTGCATTCAACTTCGCTTAACTATACTAGATCTACTCTTAGGCAGGGACTTTTGCTCCACCATCTAAGCACATCAATACTTGAATCAATATCCCAAAAATACTAAAACAAGAATTAAGAATACATCATTAAGAACAATTCAAGTATTTATCATACAACTCAGGTAATAATAACAAGATTCATCTTAGGTTTCATCCCCCTCAGGTTTCTGAGGGTTTAGTTCATAATAGTAAAAGAATACATCTCAAAAGAAAATATAAAACAAAACATAAAGAAAATCCTAAAACCCCCTGAAGAAATTGAAGGAGAGATCCTTAGTCTTAAGTATAATTTTGGCTTTCTGAGATGATTCAACTGCCTTTCTTCGAGTGTATCCCACAATTTGGCCCTTTGGCTTGGCTCCTTGGCCCAGCTGAATCGCTGAAAAGCCCTGATAGAAGGCTTATGTCGAACTATCTTTAAGTTTCCTCATAGGGTGTTTATATAGGCTTCGAGATGCCTTACATGGCTCGAAAGTATCCTAATCCGAATAGAACTCTTCTTTTCTGTGGCAAGGCCACGCCCATGGCACACGCCCGTGTTCGAGGTCAGGACGTGGTTTAGCCTATTACAAAGGCACGGTCGTGTATTTTGGGGTCCAGGCCGTGTTCAGCTCTTTTTAAGAGGCACGATCGTGTGGTCTTGGGCCTAGGCCATGTGGATTTCGTGCTTTGGCCAATTTTCTCTATTTTCAGCCCATTTTTCATTCTTTTTATCCTTTGGTGCTCTCTTGAGTATAAAACATGAAATTAAAGGATTAGGAGCACCTATTTCCATAATTAAAGGGATAAATCATCTAAAAGTATGCTAAATATGGGATTAAAATATGTTCATATTACGGTTTATCAACGACCCATACAACATCTTTCTTGTTCAGTGTCAATAGCAAACCCGTTACAAAGTCCATGGTAACACGATCCCATTTCAACTTGGGAACCATAATAGGTTGAAGCAGACCTGAAGGTACTTGGTTTTCGGCCTTTACTTGTTGACAAATCAAGCATCTTGATACAAACTCAAAAATATCTTTCTTCATACTTGGCCACCAATACCATTTCTTCAAATCATTATACATCTTGGTGCTACCCGGATATACATATAGGCATCCACTATGTGCCTCATGCAAAACTTTATGAATGAGCTCATCACTCATTGGTACACAAACTCTGTCTCTGAACATCAAACTTCCATCTGAATTAATCTAAAAATTGGATTCAATACTTGACTCGAACTAAACTCTTTTGGCTTGCAATTCACTGTCATCTTTCTGAGCCTCTTTTATCTATTGAAGGAACATCGGTCTAGCCCTCAACTCAGCTAAGATGGAAACATCATCTGCCAAAGTCACCCGTGCATTCATAGCTCTCAAAGAAAAAAAAGACTTTCTACTCAAAGCATCGGGGACTACATTTGCCTTTCCCAAGTGGTAGTCAATGACTAGCTCGTAATCTTTTATCAGCTTTAACCATCTTCGTTGCCTTAAGTTCAATTCCTTCTGAGTCATCAGGTACTTTAAACTTTTTTGGTCGATGAATGTTTGACATCTTTCACCATACAAATGGTGTCTCCAAATCTTCAACGCAAAGACAATGGCAGCCAACACTAAATCATGTGTCGGATAATTCTTCTCATGCGACTTTAACTGTCTAAAAGCATATGCTATCACCTGGCCTTCTTGCATGAGTACACAGCCCAATCCATTCAAGGATGCATCGCTATAGATTGCAAATTCTTTTCCCAATTCAGGTTGTACTAGAATTGGAGCCTCTGTCAACAATGCTTTTAATTTCTCAAAACCCTGTTGACACCTTTCCATCCATTCAAACTTTACATCTTTCTGTAACAGTCTCGTCATCAGGGTAGCTATCATAGAAAACTGCATAACAAACCGGCTGTAATAGCCAGCTAGGCCCAAAAAACTTCTCACCTCTATTACGTTCCTGGGCGGCTTCCACTCAATAATGGTCGAAATTTTGCTTGAATCAACTCGGATTCCATCTCCTGAGACAATATGTGATGGTGGTGGAAAAAGTCTTAAAATTTATATAATGAATGATCGAGCCTAGAAACTAACTATCACCACGATTGAGGCAAGCGCACCTATCAAACAGTAGTATTGTTTAGTGGCAAGACCGGATTGTCGAACCCAAGGGAACCAAAAGTACTAATACTAACTTTCTTCTTATTATTTTGCCTAAGAATTACGAGAATTATTGTCTAATCTAAAATTATCTAACTACTAAGCTAAAGATGCTAAGACACAGAGAAGGAATTGGGGAAATACTTGTGGGAAAACAAATTGATTAAGACAATACCCAAGGAAGAATCCACCTAGACTTCACTTGTTATCTAACTCTGAACTAGACGTTTTATTCACTTGACTTGGTTCGTAGGATTCCCTAATTTATATTAATACCTCTCTCGAGGCTACTAACATCTAACCCTAGGGTGATTAATTGAAATCTCTTTCTAATTAAAACCCCTAGAATTGCATTAACTCGATCTATGGACTCCCATATTAGGTTTGACCCTAATCCGGTAGATTTTCGTCATCTTATCTCTAGGGTTGCGATCAACTCCACTTAACTATGCTAGATCTACTCTTAAACAGGGAATATTCCTTGTTTGCCTAAGCACATCAATACTTGAATCAATATCTTGAAATATCAAAGAAAGAATTAAGAACACATAACTAAGAACAAATCAAGTATTTATCATATAGTTTAGAAAATAATAACAAGATCCATCATAGGTTTCATCCCCCTCAGGTATTTGAGGGTTTTAGTTCATAATCATAAAAGAATACATCTCAGAAGAAAATATAAAACAAAACATAAGAAAAACCCTAAAACCCCTAAAGGAATTGAAAGAGAGATCCTTAGTCTTGAGTATGACTCCGGCTTCTGGGATGAATCAATTGGCTTTATTCAAGTGATTCCCCCAAATCAGCCTCTCTGGCTTAGCTCCTTGGCCTAGCTGAATGCCCCTTTTAAGGTTGGCCTCTAGGGTGTTTATATAGGCTTTTGAAATGTCTTTGTTTGCCTCTAAGTAGCCTAATCCGAATGAAACTCTTCTTTTCTGCAGTAGGGACACGCCCTTGTGGCACGGCCATGTGAATCAGGGCCAGGCCGTCAGATCTGCTAAGGAGGCACGGTTGTGTGTCTCGGGCCCAAGCCGTGTTGATTTAGTACTTTGGCCCATTTTTCCCGTTTTTAGCCCGTTTCTTGTTCTTTTCATCCTCCGGTGCTCTCCTAAGTATAAAACATGAAATTAAAGGATTAGGAGCACCAAATTCCACAATCCAGGGAATAAATCATCCAAAAGTATGCTAAATGTGGGATTAAAATATGAACATATTACGGTTTATCAAATACCCCCACACTTAAGCATTTGCTTGTCCTCAAGTAAAATTATCAACTCACAATTAAAATTAACTTCCCTCGATTCATAATTCTCATCAACAATGCCTCATCATAATTCATGGATAATTTATACATGGATAATTTAACTCAAAGAGTCCTAAAGATTTAATCAATCAAATTCATAAGTTTGTAGCACGAAAACATAGGTGTCTCCCCTTATCCGAATTATTACCTTTAATTCAAAATCAACAAGAGTTGACATCCTCACTAAAGATTCACTCAAAACACTCAAAGTGTTTTAAGGTTCAAAATTAAGCTCTCAAAAGTCGAACATGAAAAGTTAATCCCATAGGCTTGCATGAAAATCAAATCTCCACCACTATAAAATGAAGTGATACACAGATCAAAAGGTCTTTTAAGGGTTGTAATGGGGCTATGGTTAAAGGTGTAGATAAAGGCTGAATTAGAAGGTTAAAATCGAGATTGAATTGACAATTTACCTAACTAGAAAAATAAACTAATCCTGAATAATTACATCAATTGAAAACTAACAATACGAGCTTCTTCTTCAAGATGTTGAATTTAAACGTATAAGCTCACTTAATTATAGAACTAATAATGGATTTTTTTATTGTTTTATTTTTTATTTAAGAACAAATCAAGTAAATACATAATATATGATGAATTCAGCTACTAAATAAAATAATTAGGCAACTGATCAAATCAAGTCTCGATAGAAGGGTAGTCAAGAGAAATGGTGATAACAAATATAAGATGGGTTTTGGGTTAATATTAGTGGGTGAATCAATAAAAGGGTTGTTAGGATCAAAGGGGTTCACTAGGGGTTAATTGTGAAGGTAGGCTTTTAGTGGAGTAAGTGGGTTAAATCCTAAGTGCCTTTATCATCTCTGTATATCAAATCAATGATGTGATCTTGACATGTATAATCGAAGCAAGTTCTAGAATAACAAATCAATATTGACACACTCATAATCAATAAAGTGAGCACGAAAAGAATATATGCTCTAAAGGCTCAATATCTCTCAAAAATTATGGGTTTTTTTCTTTTTTTATATCAACTTTGTAAATTTCAAACTTCAAGGTAATATTCAAATTTAGGTCAACAACCTAGCAGATTTTTTATTTCTGAAAAAAGACTTATCATGCTTGATTCTCTAGTTTCCTAAAGTTTGAATCATCAATGCATAATTAACTAGGACTTAATCCAAAACATATCAATAAAAATCATAAATCAACATAAATTTCATTATAATTAGTGATATGAGAAAATTACTTAAGACAAGATATCATTCAGGGATTTGAGAATAATGCAAAAAGTTAGGAACTTTTCTAAATAAATTTCACCCCCCACACTTAAGATGTACATTGCCCTCAATGTACAAAGATAAATATTCACAATATAGTAAGAAAATCAAAAGCGAGGGAGAGAAGTGAAACTTCTTGAATTTTTAGATGGATTCCTTGAGTTGGAGGCGTGGAAACTTGATTTGGAGGTGAAAGATAAGTTGGAGGGTGCGTCTTTATTAGTGGTGTGGTGGCCGCCAACAATCTCTGCGCTAGATAAAGAAATTGGGAAGCTCATGAAGGATCAGCTAGGAAATAATAAGAATAATTCTAAATATAATAATTATATATTTAAAGAAAATAAAAATAAAAAGAAAGAGTGTAGAAAGTGAAATAAAACTAAATGAAAAGATTAATGGACTGAAAAGTCCTTATTGTTAGATGGTTCACGAGGTGGTGTGACTTCTAAGGCCGTAGTGTGTGATTCCCAAGTAGCCTGAAGAACCTAAAACCAAGAAACTAAAATAAAATAAAATAAATTTAGTATAAGAGAAATAAAGATAAGGAAAATAAAGGAGAAGAGAAAAGAAAAAGAAAGATTAAATGGACTCAACGGTCCTTTTCCTGTCGAGTTAGTGAAGCGGCTGGCATGAACTTATGTAGATCGGTCTCACACAGCGAGACTGTGTTAGGATCCTTCCACTTCTTTGACATTGATAGGGTGTAGATTAAAAAGATTGAATAATGAAGAAGGAGGAAAATGAAAAGGGAGGGGAGTGTTGACGTTACGGAAGAAGGGGAGTGGGGAGTAGGAGAGAAGGGGAGGGAGTGTTTTAAATAAAAATTTCAGCTCTGGTACATCCCCACGCCCGTGTATCATGGGCATGTTAGGTCACATGGCTGTATCGCACAGTCATGCGGCGGTTCGTTCGCTTCTTCCATGCCTGTGTGCAGGTCGCCACGCCCATGTTGTTAAACCAGTATCAGCCACGGTTGCGTCGCACGGCCGTGGTATTTAGTCGGAGCTCGTGGCTTGAAGATATTTTTTGTCCTGTTTCGTACTATCTCTGTCATGCCAGTACTAAAATCCGTAG
Organism: Gossypium rotundifolium; assembly: GCA_025506655.1. Lineage (NCBI taxonomy): Eukaryota > Viridiplantae > Streptophyta > Magnoliopsida > Malvales > Malvaceae > Gossypium > Gossypium rotundifolium. The sequence continues at coordinate 150,952,411 of CP106734.1, read as the reverse complement.
TGTCCACACGGCCACGGCCACGGCCGTGTGCAAGGCCGTGTGGTATGGAAATTTGCACTTTGATTAGTTTATAGTTAGGTGCTAAAAGATAGAAGATAAAAATAAAATATATGTAAAATTTAATAGGGTTAGTGCTCGGGTTACCTCCCGAGAAGTGCTCGTTTAAAGTTTTAAGCTTGACTTTACCTCTCATTCGCATAATCATGGTGGTTTGTGGAGGTGGAAATCCTTATATAGTTTGAGTCGAGTGGCATTTACCTTAAAAGTGCCGAACTTAGGATTAACTACCTCGACTGTTCCGTATGGGATGACATTGAGTACCTTAAAAGGGATTTCTTTGTTTGTATTCAGGTCCGAGGTGGTGACTCGAGGGTCTGTCTTATCCAACAATACCTGATCCCCGATCTGAATTTGGTTTTGCTTATGAACTTACTTCGGTTCATCGTGGTTTCTTGGTTTCTCTTCTAAATGTGTCTTCTACTCGTCTAGTTCATCTATCTGAGGCCTTCACTCCTCGTAAGTTATTTATTTGTTGGCATAAGGTCTAGGATCTGGCTCAGTTATGTGATTTTGTGGTGCTTCCTGTAAAAAAGGTTGAACCAAATGATTATCAATAGAATTTACATTCTAACCTTTATCCCTCGATGTCCCGGTTGACTCGAGAGCTTGAAGACTGATTGATTCATCACCTACATGAAGTGTGAGTTCACCTATACCAACATCAATTTTAGCTCTAGCAGTTGCTAAAAAGGGTCTTCCTAAAATTAAGGGGATACTTGTAACACCCCAAACTCTGCCCAAACACCACGACCGAATCTGGTATGTCACTTGGAAAGAATTTATAAAACTTTGCGAACTCCATGACAATTTTTAAGTCCTGTTCTGAAAACTCCAAGTTTAGTAGTTCATTTGAAAACTCACTAACCATTTAAGAAAAATTTTTAGATAGCCCAATCTTTGTGTTTCGGTGACATTTGAAAACACATGTTTGTTACGTTAGATTAAACTTTAAGTTTGTTATAAAAATCCATTTATAAAATCGTTAATTAAGTTGTGAGAAAAACTTTCATTTGCATTTTGTAAAAATGTCTTATCGATTATTTTGTATTCAAAATGTCTAAAGTTTAAATTGAAATTAAACCAAATTAATAGTGGCCTTATTACATAATAGAATCCTAAAATTTAAAGAAAAGTAAAGTTCTAATTAATAAAACCGTGCACGGCCACCTCGTAGTCCTCTCCAGCCCAAATCCACTGCATTATGTATTACCTGCAAAAAGTTAACCAAAAGAGAGTGTGCAATTGCCAAGCACCATCACTGGGCCTGAGCCCATTCTTTTACCATCTGGGCCTTAGCCCCTTTGCATAATCACATTGGGCGAAGCCCCCTCAAAATCATATTGGGACTTAGCCCTATAGCACAGTATAACAGATAGCATATGCAAGATGATGCAAAACCCAACCCAGCCTAAATTCCATCCACTACACACCACCCGTTCCTGCCAATCACACCAGTGGGGATTTCTACAATCGACCCTCACCGCTACACACCATCGATGGCAGTCATGCTGCAGTCAGCTGCTCTCACCAAAAAATGTGGCATAGCCATCGATATTATGTGACCACGTCACCAAAATATGCAGCAAAGCCACCGAAATAATTGTGACTATGTCACTAGAGTATGTGGCATAACCACCGAAAACACTGCCCCTTTCATCATTATTATATCCCCGTGTCCATTCAACATACGATCATAGTGGTATGAATGCAACATATAATGCAACATATAACAGCATACTTAAAACATTCAAAGCATATGCATATTCATGCCAACATCAATACTTATCAAGCATAATCAGAGAATAACTCACCTGGTGTTACGATTTTTTTTACCCTAACACAATAGTTGTTACTACATTTTCGGCCTTCCAAACAACTTATATATATTAACATACAAAAGAAGGTGTGGGAATTACACACCTATAAATGTGGAGGACTAAACTCTCAATGTTGTCGACACTCTCAAAAGAGGGAACAACCGCAATCTGTCGATTTAGATTCGAAGCCAGTCCACAACCCAGTGAAAAGTCTCGTACTGTCGATACCGCACGTTTTTTAAACTTAGGGGTAAAGGCTACGAGTCCAAACCCCTCCTTCCCTTGACTGGCATTCGAATCCATGACAGATCTTGATCAGAGAACCAGGTTAAAGCAATGAAAAGAATGAAAGAATAGATACTCATACCAAAGAACTCCCTTACCTAGATTTACAAAAGTCGAATGCCAACTGATTGGCCTAAGAAATCGATTGAGTCCCTCAAACATCACTATGTTAGAATTTATTCTCCACATAAATTAAAAAGAATGGCCTTTCGCCCAAACAAGCTGATAAGAATCCCTTACCACCCATTCGGCCAACCCCTACTTACCAAGATCCCCTTGAACACAGGCCACACGACAACGAGATGCCAGAACCACAACCTTCTACAATCGGCCAGTGCCCCAAAGTGTAAGTCAGAACTCTGATTTAATCAGACCAAGAGAATAAGGAAGATGAATAAAAGGAAAAAAAAGAAGAAGCTCCTTACCGAATCGATCGATTGACGAGTGGAGAGTCTATACTCAGCTACTAGTAAAGCCGATAGGGAGGGTGCCTACACTTGACGTGATGAGGGGTTTCGGCTTCCACAGAGATATGAAATAAAGAAGAGAAGGAAGAAGATAAAAGAGCGAAATAGGTTTCAGCCAAGACACTTATAGATTCGGCTTAGGATCGGCTATGCAGAAGCAAATAGCAGATGGAAGAAAAGAGATGAAGAAGATACAAATCACCACTCTTATGTTCGGCTAGAAAAGAATAAGGTAAATGGGAAGAAGAATTTTAGCTTGACAAAGGAGAAGGTGACAGGATGCTTAGGAGAAGTGAAGTGTAGAATAAGTATGAAATTAAAGAAAAAAAAAGAGGGTTGCTAAAGTAGGAAACTGAAATGGTGTGAAGGGATTTGGATAGCAACCAAAAGATGATTTGATTCGAGAGGAAAATGGAAGAAAAAGTGATGCTTCCTAAGAAAGATTGCTTGCCAAAAATGAGAAGGGTTATAGACAATCGACACCTTCAAGGTTTAAGCTACCCAAATTGCACCCCAAAAATGACACACCTTCACTCCTTAAAACCAAAATTGCCAAAAGCAACAAGGCAAGTTTTGGCACACCCCTAGCTAACACTAACCTGAATTCAACCCCCCTAACAAGCTTCCCACAACTGGCCAACATCCCCACCAACCTCAAATCCCATAGTTTTCTCCTACATTCACTCTTGTTCACTCATTTGAATCAGTTTGAATACTTCAAACTCCACCTTTCCTTCATGGCCACACATTTAAAATGATTTGACTCAGTCCCCTAACTACCTTGGAGAGCCCTTGCCAAAACGACCACCTCAGCCTCCTCAGTGCAAAAATAAAGCTCCTGAATGCTGCCAATGCGACTCGAACCCCTTCCCCATGCTGCTCCCTTGTGATGTCACTTTCCTGCAACCCAAGTGGCATCTCCTTGCCACTTTACCACTGCACTTCTTGTGTCAACAAACACAAGCAATGATCCTTAAAGCCTGCCCCAGCTAGATCTCCCCTAAAGTGCCCAAAATTGAAATTTTCACTAAGGCTCAAGCTTAACCCCAAGCCTTCCCGAGAACCCCAAACATAACAAATTAATGGATAGAGCCTACCAAACACAAAGAAACATAATAAATGCAAAGCCCCTAATTCTCGGATGTTATAATACTATTGTCTTCATCCATATCTAAAACAAAAAAGTCTATTGGGAATATGAATCTATCAATTTTAACTAGTACATCTTCAATTATACCCCTAGGAATTTGAATAGTCTTATCAGCTAATTGAATACTCATCCTAGTTTGTTTGGGTTTCCCTAGACCTAGCTGTTTAAACATTTTATAAGGCATAACATTGATGCTTGCCCCTAAATCAGCTAAAGCATTATCAATAGATAAACTACCAGATAATCATGGAATTATAAAACTCCCTGAATCTTTTAATTTTCGTGGTAGTCTATTTTGTAACATTGCTGAGCACACTGTGTTTAGTTCCACATGCGATTCCTCGTCTAACTTCCGCTTGTTTGTTAAAAGCTCTTTTAAAAATTTCCTTCAATCTGGAATCCGCGAAAGAGCTTCAAGAAATAGTAAGTTAATATGTAATTTCTTTAAATGTTTAAAAAACATACCGAACTGTTCATCTGTATTGTCTTTCTTCATCGCATTGGGGTCTGGTATTCGAGGTTAGTACTCTTTTAATTACCGGTTTTGGTTTTTCTTGGTTTTCCTCAACTTTACCTTCGCTTACCATAAGTTCTTGCCTTGGCTTAGATTCAGATTCCACTAACCCTTCACTGTCATGAGCTAATATGGCTTGAAGTTGCTCCTTTGGGTTAGTCTCAGTGTTACTTGGCAAGCTACCTTGTGATCGTTCGGAGATCAGCTTAACGAGTTGCCCTAACTGGTTCTCGATCCCTTGAATCGATGCTTGGTGATTTTTAAGTGTTGTTTCGGTGTTTTGGAAACATGTTTCTGACACCACTATGAATTTTGTCAGCATCTCCTCAAGGTTCAGCTTCTTTTCCTGTGGGTAGGGCTGTTGTTGGAAGTTTGGAGGGGGTTGTTGTCTCTAATTTCCTTGACCACCCCATGAGAAATTGGGATGGTTCCTCCAACCTAGATTATAATTATTACTATAAGGGTTATTTTGAGATTTAATATTGTTACCCATATAGTGAACATGCTCGTTTTCAGCGCTCAGTTTGTATGGTGGATATTCTGTATTGCTCATCCCTCCTCTATTCATATCGTACTGTATAGCTGGATGTACCTGCGAAGAACCACATAAGCCATCAATTTTCTTAGTTAAAAGTTCTACTTGGTTTGATAGCATGGTTACTGTGTCGAGGTTGAAAACACTAATGGCTTTTGTTGGATTTGTCCTCGTGACTTGCCACTGATAGTTATTCAGTGACATCTCTTCAATGAATTCGTAGGCCGCCTCAGGTGTTTTGTTATTCAGGGTTCCACCGGTGGCTGAATCAATCAACTACCTGGTTGAGAGGTTCACACCGTTGTAAAAAGTTTGAACCTGTAGCCACAAGGGTAATCCATGGTGTGGGCACCTTCTCAATAGATCTTTGTATCTCTCCCATGCATCGTATAGTGTTTCTAGATCCATCTGCACAAAAGAAGAGATGTCATTCCTTAATTTGGTCGCTTTTTCTGGTGAAAAATATTTTAATAAAAAAATTTCAGTCATTTGTTCCCATGTAGTGATTGATCCTCGTGGAAGAGAATTCAGCCACTGTTTAGCTTTATTCCTCAAAAAAAAGGGAAATAATCGAAGACGGATGACATCATCAGAAACGCCATTTATTTTTAAAGTATCACAAAATTCTAGGAAATTTGCCAATTGATTATTTGGATCTTCATCCTGCAAACCGTCAAACTGAACAAATTTTTGTATCATCAGAATTGTGTTACGTTTTGGTTCAAAATTATTTGCAGCAATAACAGGTCTAACAATACTTGACTCAGTTCCTAATAAATTAGGTTTAGCATAATCATACATAGTTCGAGGAGCATGATTTTCGGCCACCTCCTGAGGTAGCGGATTATTCTTAGCCATCTCTTCGGTAGTATTAATTTCGTTCTCTTGCCCTTCTTCTATGTAATTGAAGCTTCGCCTTATTTCTATACAATTTCTGTGAACAATACCTTTAATATCACTGTAGTAAATTAAGGGTCCTATCGGGTTCCTTCTAATCATAAACTAGAGGTACCTACTAGGAACAGATAAAAAGAAAAAGAAAATTAGAAAAGTAAAAATAAAATTCAATTGCAAAAAATAAAATATGGCTAAAGTAATAAAAATTGAGCGTTCTTAATATTTCAGTTCCCCAGAAATGGCGCCAAAAACTTGATGGTGGTGGAAAAAGTCTTAAATTTTATATAATGAATGATCGAGCCTAGAAACTAACTATCACCACGATTGAGGCAAGCGCACCTATTGAACAGTAGTATAGTTTAGTGGTAAGGCCGGATTGTCGAACCCAAGGGAACCAAAAGTACTAATACTAACTTTCTTCTTATTATTTATCCTAAGAGTAAAGGGAATTGTTGTCTAATCTAAATTTAACTAACTACTAAGCTAAAGATACTAAGACACAGAGAAGGAATTAGGGAAATACTTGTGGGAAAACCAATTGATTAAGACAATACCCGAGGAAGAATCCATCTAGACTTCACTTGTTATCTAACTCTGAACCAGACTATTTATTCACTTGACTTGATCCGTAGGATTCCCTAATTTATATTAATACCTCTCTTGAGGCTAATAATGTCTAACCCTAGGTTGATTAATTGAAATCTCTTTCTAATTAAAACCCCTAGAATTGCATTAAATCGATCTATGGACTCTCATATTAGGTTTGACCCTAATCTGACAGATTTTCTTCATCCTATCTCTAGGGTTGCGATCAACTCCATTTAACTATGCTAGATCTACTCTTAAACAGGGAATATTCCTCCTCTGCCTAAGCACATAAATACTTGAATCAATGTCCTGAAACATCAAAGCAAAAATTAAGAACACATAGTTAAGAACAAATCAAGTATTTATCATATAGTTCAAAAAACAATAACAAGATCCATCTTAGGTTTCATCCCCTTCAGGTATTTGAGGGGTTTAGTTCATAATCATAAAAGAATACATCTCAGAAGAAAATATAAAACAAAACATAATAAAAACCCTAAAACCCCTAAAGGAATTGAAGGAGAGATCCTTAGTCTTGAGTATGACTTTGGCTTCTGGGATGAATCAATTGGCTTTTTTCAAGTGATTCCTACAATTCGGCATCTCAAGCTTGGCTCCTTGGCCTAGCTAAATGCCCCCTTAAGGTTGGCCTCTAGGATGTTTATATAGGCATTTGGAATGTCTTTCTTTTCCTCTAAGTACCCTAATCTGAATTAAACCCTTCTTTGCTGCGGCAGGGACACGCCCGTGTGGCACGACCGTGTAAATCGGGGCTAGGTCGTGGTCGGATCTGCTAAAGAGGCACAGCCGTATGTCTCAGGCCCAGGCCGTGTTGATTTAGTACTTTGACCCATTTTCTCTATTTTTAGCCCGTTTCTCATTCTTTTCATCCTTCAATGCTCTCTTAAATATAAAACATGAAATTAAAGGATTAGGAGCACCAAATTCCACAATTCAGGAAATAAATCATCCAAAAGCATGTTAAATGTGGGATTAAAATATGAACATATTATGGTTTATCAATATGCCCCAAAAATCCAACTTTCTTGAGCCAAAATTCACTTTTGCTGAACTTGGCATACAACTGATTATCTCGTAAAATCTGTAAAACTATCCTCAAGTGCTCGGCATGCTCATGCTCATCACGAAATATATCAGTATGTCATCAATAATGACAACCACAAACTTATCCAAGTATGGCCAAAAAATATAGTTCATTAAATCCATAAACACCGCAGGGGCATTTGTTAAACCAAAAGGCATGACTAAAAATTTGTAATGCCCATACCTTGTCCGAAATGTAGTTTTTGGCACATCTAAATCTTTCACTCTTAAACTAATAATACCCTGATCTCAAATCTATCTTGGAAACCATAGTGGCTCTCTTCAATTGATCAAACAAATCACCGATCCTTGGCAATGGGTACTTGTTCTTTACAGTTGCCTTATTAAGTTGCCGATAATCTATGCATAATCTCATATAACCATCTTTCTTTTTCACAAATAACACTGGTGCACCCCATGGAGAATAACTCGGTCTTGCGAAACCTTTGTCCGTTAACTTTTGCAACTGTGCCTTTAATTCCTTCAAGTCAGATGGAGCCATTCTATAAGGAACAATCAATATCGGTACAGTACCGGGAGCTAACCCAATGCCAAATTCAACCTCTCTAACCGGAGGCAACCCTGGTAATTCTTCTGGAAAAACATCTAGATACTCACATACTATTGGTACTAATTCAATCTTTAACTCAGTTTCTTTAGTATTCATAACGAAGGCAAGATAGGCTTCATACCCCTTTCTTACATACTTCTGAGTGGACATATGAGAGATCAATACCGGCGACCTGTCTTGCTCATCTGATTCAATACGAAGAGTGTCCCCATTTTCACATCTTAACTCAATGTATTTTTTTCCACAATCTACTATCACATCATGAGTGATTAACCAGTCCATACCAAGATTTATATCAAATTCGTCAAATGGCAATAGCATGAGATTTGCCTTAAAATAGTGACCTCTAAACATCAATGGACAATATTTGCATACTTTATCAACTAATACACTTTTGCCTAGTATATTGGACACTTTATCACAAACTCTTTAGACTCTATGGGCATGCTCATACTAGATACTAATTTCATGCAAATGTAAGAGTGGGTAGATCTCGGATCAATTAAAGCAACAACATTAGTATCATAGAGAGAAAATACACCTGTAATTACATCAGGGGATGATGCCTCTTCGCGAGCGCAAATGGCAAAAGTCCTTGCAAGCGCTTTACCCTCAAGCCTCGTAGCCTGCTCTCGGGGTGTACCTTTACTACTCGTTCCACTACCTGGGTTTCTTTGTTGTCTTCCTCTATTAGCGCTTCCTGATTTTGCACTCTGAACCTTCTCTTTTTCAACCATCTCAGGGCATTCTCGAATAAAATGGTCTTGGGAACCGCACTTAAAACAAGCACTCTCATGTGCACGACATTCATCGGGGTATCGTCTGCCACACTGTAGGCATTCCGGTCTATTAGATCGAATGTTCCCAACACTTGCAACTGAAGTAGTCTGAGCTTTATTCCCTGAGTACTGCTTACCCTTACTTATATTCGAAAACCCAGCTGAAGTAGCTGATCGGGTAGAAAAGTCTCTTGACTTCTTGGATGAAGATTGAAATGACTTGTTCAATTGTCTCTTTCTTGAATCACGAGACTCCATCTCAGCTTTTCTTTTTCTTTCACCAATTCTTTGGCTTTACAAGTTTGGTCTACTAGCACAACAAATTCTTTTAACTCAAGGACACCAGCAAGCAATCTGATATCTTTATTTAATCCATCCTCAAATCGTTTACACATGATGGTCTTAGTGGATACGCACACTCGAGTGTATTTGCTGAGCTTTTCAAACTCAGCTCGTACTCAGTTACTGTCATCTTACCTTGTTTTAGTTCAACGAATTCCTTTCTTTTCTGATCGATAAACCTCTAACTAACGTTCTTCTTCCAAAATTCTTCTTGGAAAAACTCCCATGTAATCCTTTCCCTTGGTAAAATCGACACAAGGGTATTCCACTACTGGTAAGTAGAATCTCTCAGAAGAGACACTACACATTTCATGCACTCTTCAGGTGTGCAAGATAATTCATCAAATACGCCAATGGTGTTTTCAAGCCAGAATTTTGCTGGATCATCATCTTTACTAACCCAAAATTCTTTGACCCCTTGCTTTCGGATTCTATCAACCGGAGGCTTTTCTCTTCTTACCACTTTTACCACTAGAGAAGCTATAGGGGTAGGCTAAGGAATAGGTAGGGGTGGAGGGGATTGTGCATTCAAATTTGTACAAACAAACTCCGTATACAATGCATTCATCATATGGAGAAAGGCTTCCCTAGCCTCTTCTCTTCCTCTCTGACTCACGGTTGTAGGTCTACCCTTATATTCATTCGGCACCGTCCCTTCAATGAAAGCTGGCGCATTACTTTCTACATCATCCACCACAGCTCTATCGGGATTCATTTACTATATAAAAATACAATTTAAGTCGTTAGGAGCCGTCACACTATCATTATATAAATACTCATATGCATGGAATGTATAGCTAGACTCATGCATACGCTACGTTAGTCCTAGAATTAACTAAATCGTAGCTCTAATACTGATAAACCGTAAAATAAACATATTTTAATCTCACATTTAGCATACTTTTGGATGATTTTTCCCTTTAATTATGGAAATAGGTGCTCCTAATCCTTCGTTTTCATGTTTTGTACTCAGGAGAGCACCGGAGGATGAAAAGAATGTGAAACGAGTCGAAAATGGAGAAAATGGGCCAAAGCATGAAATAAACACGGCCTGGGCCCAAGACCACATGGCCATGCCTCGTGAGAAGAGTCGACCATGGCCTGGACCCTAAAATACATGGCCGTGCCTCATCAACAGGATCGACCACTACCTGGCCACGATTTACACAGCGTGTGCCATAGGCGTGTCTCTACCGCAGGAAATAAGAATTCTATTCGAATTAGGGTACTTAGAGGCAAAGAAACATATTCCAAAATCCTATATAAAGATCCAAGAGGCCAACCTTTAAGGGGGCATTCAGCTAGGCCAAAGAGCCGCGCCATAGCAATTAAATTTAGGGATTTACTCGAAGAAAGCCAGTTGATCCATCTCAAGAAGCCAGAATCATACTCAAGACGGACGATCTCTCCTTCAATTCCTTCAGGGGGTTTTAGGGATTTCTTATGTTTTGTTTTATCTTTTCTTCTGAGATGTTTTTTTTTTACGACTATGAACTAAAACCTCAAATACTTGAAGGGGATAAAACCTAAGATGGATCTTATTATTATTATCTAAACTTAATGATAAATATTTGATTTTGTAACAGTTCAGTTTATACCTTAGTCAAAACAGTGGTTTCGGGACCATAAATTTGAGTCTGTATAATATTTTAATATTATTTTCTATGTCGTTGATATGTGAATTAGCATGTGGTAAATTTTCGTAAGCTAATTAGCCCGTTTGAGTGTTTAATTTGACAAATGTATGAAATTGCAATGAATGTGATAGTAGTTTGCTATTTTCTAAAGTACTTATATGTTGTGACTTTGTATAAATGGAAGCCTTATATGGCAAATATGTCATCATTGAGATAGTGGATGATGGAATGACTAAATAACCATAGTATTAGTTTGTTCTATGTGTTTAATGGATAGGCATTTTAGTAATTGAATAAATGATATTGGATTAAAGAAACAAAAGATGAGTGTTCATATTTTAATTCTCTTCTTTTGACCGAAATAACCAAAGGAAAGAAAGAAAAATTGAGCTAGGGCATTCGGGACTCTTTAAGCTTGATTAAGGTAAGTTTTGACTTCGGTTTTTGATAATTTCTACGTTTTCGCAATCGTTGCTTTGAGAGCTACAAAACCCATGCTATGATTTTCTGTTTTGGTGATGTGTGTGAAATATGCCATTGATGGTTTTGCAAGCTTTGTGATGTTTGAGAATGAAAAATGAAAGATTTGAGTTAGATAAACATGTTTTGTTCTTGAAGTTTTGATGAATTTAGCTAAATAGGGCTAAATTATGAAAATGGTAAATTGAAGGACTAAATTGCAAATTTGATGAAAAGTATGGGTTTGTATGAAGTCCATAAGTATTCGGCTAAGCTTGTGTATGTGTTGATTTTGTGAAATTTTATGTTTTGAGAAAAATAGACTAAATTGATAAAATGTGCAAATGTAAGGGCTAAATTGTAAATAGCCCTAAATATATGTGTATGAATTGAATTGAATGTAATGGTGAACAAAAGGGTTAATTCTGAATATGTTTAGATCAAGAACCGAGGAAAACGGACTTAGATCGCGGGAAAGCGAAAATAACCGTGTAGCCATTTCCGTTTGATAAACCAAATCCGAGGTAAGTCACTATGCAAATAAACTTATCTGTATTGAATTGAATATATGTTTTCATATGTATATCGAAGAAAACGAATAAGTATGAGATGCTAAGTGTGTGAATTCCAAAATAAGTTCGATATTGTGATAAAGTCGAGAAGTCTCGTACGAACCAAGGAACAGATAGGATTAGCTATGTCATGACATAGGTATTTGTTCTATTTTATCATGTAAGACCACGACCGGACGTTGGCGTTGATTTGAAATTTTGTGTAAGACCTCGTCTGGGACGTAGGCATCAATATGAATTCTATGTAAAAGACCTCGTCTGGGACGTAGGCATTGATATGAACTTTATAAGTAAGACCATGTCTGGGACATTGGCATTATATTGACTCGTGTAAGACCACGTTTGGGACATTGGCATCGTTATGATCTCAGACATGTAAGACCACATGCGGGACAAAGGGCATCGATATCTGAGTGCATGTAAGACCTCGTGCAGGGCGTTGGCATTGTACTACTATTCGAGCTTTACGATCATCCTACTAGATTCCTAAGGGTTTAACGGGCAAGTCTGCAATATGAATGGTATATCTGAGCTATGATTAATTAAGTGAATGAATATCCGATTCAGGTACGTTGAATGTGCATTAAGTATGCATGAAAAGTAAGTATGTAAATGACCTTGATTTGAAGAAAGGTATGTTTGAATAGGATAATGTGAATGAGATGCAAGGAAGATTATGAATGAGCTATGTGCTTCAAATGAGTTTTGAATGGATAAATGTGACCAATGTAGTCATAAGTATGAATCAAGCATATACATGATAAATTGTTAAGTGAATGAGATGTGCAAATGTATCAAATTGTATATATGCTTTTTATGACAAGTTTATTTGTTATGACTTACTAAGCTTTTGAAAAGCTTACTCTGTGTGTGTATTTTCTCTATTTTATAGGTCGTCGAAGCTACTGAAGGCTCAGGATTGTCAAGGATCATCATCACACTACTAAATTTATTTTGGTACCCTTTTGAAAATGTATATGGCTAAATATGGCATGTATAGGTTAGATATGTGTATATGTTTATGAAGTGAGCATGGCCATGTGTATTGGCAAGTTTTTGAGTTGATAAATGTTTAAATGAAAGAGTTATGAAGTATATAGCATATGAAATGGTTAAGTTTTGGTTAAGCAAATGGATGATACATGCTTGAAATAATGTAGGATTTAGTTTTCAATTTGGTATGAATGCAATTGGATTGATTGTATGGATGAAGTGAACCATTTGATATGTTTTGGTTGCCATATATGCATATTATGTTTTGGTGTGTATTGCTTGTAGGTGAGACCCTAAATGGGTGGCATATTGGCCTTGTAAAAGGGCCTATAATGTCACACAGTTGAGGCACACGGGCGTGCCTGAGACCGTGGGTAAATTGGCAGAATGTGGCTTAAATTGTACACGGCCTCAACATGGGTGTGCTTGTTGGCCGTGTGAGAAATGGCAGTATGTGATCTATTGAACACGGCCTTAGCACACGGGCATGCTTGGTGACCGTGTTGGTTTTGGCAGTATATAGCCACGAGGAAGACACACAGGTGTGTCAAGTAGCCGTAGGAGAGGCACGACCTACCCCCACGGCCGTGTGTTTTAGAAAAGTTTTAAATTTTCATGAAATCTTGTATGTGTCTCGGTTTAGTCCTTACTCGATTTACAAGCATGTTTAAGGTTTCGATGACCTTCTTAAAGGACTTTACGTTTGAGATTGATGAATGACTATATAATAGTTCTGCAAAATTTTTTGATCTGTCCGATAACGCCTTTAACCCTAATTCGACGACGATTACAGGTTAGGGGTGTTACATTTGGTTGGTATCAGAGCTACGATTTAGTCGATTCTCGGACTAATGAAACATGTCAGAGTCTAGCTATACATGCCATACATTTGAACAGTGATAGTGTGATGAATCCTGACGTGTAAAATGTGATTTCTGTATAGCAATGGATCCCAAAAGAGCCGTAGTTGACGACGTAGAAAGTAATGTGCCTGCTCCCGTGCAAGGGACAGAGTCTTCTGATTCGAGACTGGCTACGATCGGTCAGGAGGGAGAAACTAAACAAGCTTTCTTCCAGATGATGAGTGAGTGGTTCACTCAATTCGTAAAGAATAGCTGACTATTTCACAACCCCCACCCCCAGTTAATCCTCTTCAAACATCCAATATACCTCCGACTGTAAATCTAAATTTGTTAAGTAAGCCTCCAGTTGACAAGATCCTTAAGTATGGGGCTAAAGAATTCAGAGCTACTAAGGATGATGATGCTGAAAAGGTTGAGTTCTTGTTAGAAAACATGATCCGGGTATTTGATGAGATGTCTTTGACTCTGGAAGAATGCATAAAGTGTGTTGTATCGTTATTTCGAGATGCGGCTTATCAATGGTGAAAAACCCTGATTTCTGTTGTTTTGAAAGAGCGAGTAACGTGGGACTTCTTTCAAATTGAATTTCGGATGAAAGTATATTAGTGAGAGATTTGTCGATCAGAAATAGAAGGAATTTTTAGAACTAAAATAGGGTCAAATGACTGTTTCTGAGTATGAACGAGAGTTCGTGAGATTGAGTCAATATGCTTGAGAATGTGTATCTTCTGAAGTTATAATGTGCAAAAGATTTGAAGACGGTCTTAATGAGGATATCCGTTTGCTAGTCGGGATTTTAGAAATAAAAGAGTTTGTTGTACTCGTTGACCGAGCTTGCAAAGCTGAAGCACTCGAGAAGGATAAAAGAAGAGTTGAGTCTGAAGCTCGAGATACAAGAAAGATATTTTAGAATAAATCATTTCAATTCCGAAGAGATTTAGAGATGATCAAAGTCGTTCCAAAGATAACGCAAGACATTTGAACAGAAATTGAGCTAAATTACAAATTAGTTCCAAAATCCCAGCAACTTTTGTGGCCAGTGTTGGTAATGTTCAATCTGAGAGACCTGAATGTAAACATTGCGAAAAGAGGCATTCGGGAAGCTGTAGATTAAATGGTAAAGCTTGCTTCATATGTGGATCGCTTGATCATTTTATCTGTGATTGCCCTGAGCCTGTTGAAATAGAGACTGTTCAGAATCCAAGATTTGATAATGCACCTGCGAGAGGTTGATCATCAAAGAATGTAAAGAATGTTAGTGGTAGTCAGAGAACTATGAGAGACAATGTTGTCAGATCCGAAGCCAAAGTGCCTGTTAGAGCGTATGCTATCCAAGCTCGTGAAGAAGCTTCATCACCTGATGTTATAACGGGTACTTTTACTCTTTATGATACTTCTGTGATTGCTTTAATAGACCCTGGTTCTACGCATTCGTACATATGCATGAATTTAGTATATGGTAAGACTTTGCCTGTAGAGTCTACTGAATTTGCTATAAAAGTATCGAACCCCTTAGGTAAAAGTATCCTGGTTGACAAAGTATGCAAGAATTGTCCGTTAATGTTTCAATGTATCTGTTTTCTTGCCGATCTAATGCTCTTGCTATTTGATGAATTTGATATTATTCTGGGTATGGATTGGTTGTTTATGCATGATGCCGTTGTAAACTGTAAAAGAAAGACTATAGATTTACGAGGTCTGAATGATGAGATTGTACAGATTGAGTCTAATGATTTAAATGGATTGCCTGCTGTGATATTTGTTTTGAAAGCTCAGAGTTATGTGAAAAAAGGGTATGAATCATATTTTGCTTATCTGATCGGTTCAAAAGTATCTGAGAAGAAAGTTGAATCAGTACCCATTGTTTGTGATTTTTTTGATGTGTTCCCTAAAGAGTTACAGGGATTACCTCTAATTCGTGAAGTTGAATTTGGTATTGAATTGTTGCCTGGTACGACACCTATTTCAATAGCTCCGTATAGAATGGCACCAACAGAGGTGAAAGAGTTAAAGTCACAGCTACAAGAATTGAATGATAAAGGGTTTGCTAGACCGAGTGTTTCGCCTTGGGGTGCTCTTGTTCTATTTGTGAAAAAGAAAGATGGCACGATGAGAATGTGTATTGATTACCGCCAGTTGAATAAGGTGACTATAAAGAATAAATATCCTTTGCCCAGAATTGATTATTTGTTTGATCAGTTAAAAAGAGCTACTGTGTTTTCCAAGATTAATTTGAGATCGGGTTACTACCAATTGAGAGTTAAAGATTCAGACATTCCGAAAACTACTTTTCGAATGAGGTACGGGCATTATGAGTTTTTAGTTATGCCATTCAGACTAACCAATGCTCTTGCTGTCTTTATGGACTTGATGAACAGAATTTTTAAACTGTATCTGGATCAATTTGTTGTTGTATTCATTGATGACATTTTGATTTATTCTCGAAGTGAAAATGAGCATGTTGAACACTTGAGGATTGTGTTGCAAACTCTGCGAGAAAAGTAATTGTACGCGAAATTCAGCAAATGTTAATTCTGGTTGCACGAGGTTAGCTTTCTGGGACACATTGTGTCAGCTTCTGGAATCCGAGTAGACAAAGCAAGATTTTTGCTATTTTGAATTGGAAACCTCCGCGAAATGTATCTGAAGTCTGCAGTTTTCTGGGGTTAACTGGTTATTACCATAGATTTGTAAAAGGCTTTTCGACAATAGCTACTTCGTTGACAAGATTACTTTAGAAAGATGTCAGATTTGAATGGTCTGATAAATGTCAGAGATGTTTTGATCAGTTGAAAGCTTTGTTAACAGAAGCTCCAGTGTTAGTACAACCCGAATCGGGCAAAGAATTTGTTGTATACAGTGATGCTTTGTTAAATGGACTGGGATGTGTTTTAATGCAAGAAGGCAAAGTTGTAGCTTATGCCTCGAGACAATTGAAGCCTCATGAAAAGAACTATCCGATGCACGACCTTGAATTAGCTGCGATTGTGTTTGCACTTAAGATTTAGCGTTATTATCTGTATAGGGAGAAATGTCACGTGTTTTTACATCATAAAAGTCTGAAATATCTAATGACCCAGAAAGATTTGAACCTGCGTCAGAGAAGATGGCTTGACTTGTTAAAAGATTATGAGCTGGTGATAGATTATCATCTGGGGAAAGCAAATGTTGTTGTAGATGCTCTGAGTAGAAAATCATTGTTTGCACTAAGTGCTTTGAATGCTCAGTTAGATTTGTCTGATGATAATTCCGTGATAGCTGAGTTGAGAGCGAAACCGTTATTTGTACAGTAAATATGTGATGCTCAGAAGGTTGATAATGAATTTTTGTTGAAACGAGCTCAATGTGAATCGAGTTCTAAATCTGAATTTTGAATTGTTGATGATTGTTTGGGATTTTGAGATCGTATTTGTGTTCCAAGAAATTCAGAGTTGATTCAATTGATTTTGGGTGAAGCACATAACAGTCGCCTATCTGTCCATCCGGGAAGTACAAAGATGTATCATGATTTGAAGCAACACTATTGGTGGTCCGGCATGAAATGAGACATTTCTGACTTCATTTCAAAATGTTTAGTTTGTCAGCAAGTGAAAGTAGAACATCAAGTTCTGTCTGGGTTGTTACAGCCAATTCTGATTCCTGAATGGAAATGGGATAAAGTAACTATAGACTTTGTTTCTGGTTTTCCTCTAACTCCGAGAAAGAAAGATGCAATTTGGGTCGTAGTTGACCGATTGACAAATTTTGTCCATTTTATTCCGGTAAGATCTAAAATCTCGCTTGAAAGATTAGCTGAGCTTTATATTTCGAAATTGTGAGATTACACGGGGTGCCATCATCTATTGTGTCAGATAGGGATCTGAGATTCACATCGCGGTTCTGGAAGAAATTGCAAGACGCTTTAGGCACGAAATTGTATTTCAGTATAGCTTTTCATCCGCAAACAGATGGTCAATCTGAACGGATCATTCAGATTTTAGAGGATACGCTAAGATGCTGTATATTAGAGTTTAATGGTTCATGGGAACAATACCTGTCGTTGATTGAATTTGCGTATAACAATAGTTTTCAGATGAGCATTAAAATGGCACCATATGAAGCTTTGTACGGACGTAAATGCCGTACACCTCTATATTGGACTAAACTCAGTGAGAATAAGTTACACGGGGTCAATTTGATAAAATATACCAAACAAAAAGTGAAACTGATCCGAGATTGTTTGAAAGCAGCATCTGATCGTTAGAAGTCCTATGCAGACTTAAAACGAAAGGATATAGAATTTGAGATCGGCAACAAAGTATTTCAGAAAGTATCTCCTTGAAGAAAGTGCTCCGATTCAGACGTAAAGGCAAGTTAAGTCTGAGATTCCTCGGACCGTATGAGATCATTGAACGTGTTGGGCCTGTTTCATATAGATTGAAGTTACCCTCTGAACTAGAAAAGATTCACAATGTATTTCACGTTTCGATGCTCCGTAGATATCGGTCTGATCCATCACATGTGATTACCCCATCTGAAATTGAAATCTGATCTGATATGACATTTGAAGAGGAACCAATCCGTATCTTAGCTCGTGAAGTGAAAGAGTTGAGAAACAAGAAAATATTGTTAGTGAAAGTACTCGCATCGTCATAGTATAGAAGAGGCTACGTGGGAGCCTGAGGACTCAATGACATAGCAATATCCGATTCTGTTTAATGGTAAGATTTTCGGGGACGAAAATCCCTAAGGGGGGAGAACTATAATAGTCCGATTTATACCCTAGTCAGAACAGTGGTTTCGGGACCACAAATCTGAGTCTGTATAATATTTTAATATTATTTTCTGTGTCGTTGATATGTGAATTAGCATGTGGTAAATTTTCGTAAGCTAATTAGTCCGTTTGAGTGTTTAATTTGACAAATGAATGAAATTACAATGAATGTGAAAGTAGTTTGCTATTTTCTAAAGTACTTATATGTTGTGACTTTGTATAAATAGAGGCCTTATATGGAAAATATGCCATCATTGAGATAGTGGATGATGGAATGACTAAATAACCATAGTATTAGTTTGTTCTATGTGTTTAATGGATAGGCATTTTAGTAATTGAATAAATGATATTGGATTAAAGAAACAAAAGATGAGTGTTCATCTTTTAATTCTCTTCTTTTGACCGAAATAACCAAAAGAAAGAAAGAAAAATTGAGCTAGGGCATTCGGCACCCTTTAAGCTTGATTAAGGTAAGTTTTGACTTCAGTTTTCGATAATTTCTACGTTCTTGCAATCGTTTCTTTGAGAGCTACAAAACCCATGCCTTGATTTTGTGTTTTGATGATGTATGTGAAATATGCCATTGATGGTTTTGCAAGCTTTGGGATGTTTGAGAATGAAAAATGAAAGATTTGAGTTAGATAAACATGTTTTGTTCTTGAAGTTTTGATGAATTTAGCTAAATAGGGCTAAATTGTAAAAATGGTAAATTAAAGGACTAAATTACAAATTTTATGAAAATTATGGGTTTGTATGAAGTCCATAAGTATTCGGCTAAGCTTGTGTATGTCTTGATTTTGTGAAATTTGATGTTTTGAGAAAAATGGACTAAATTGATAAAATGTGCAAATGTGAGGGCTAAATTGAAAATAGCCCTAAATATATGCGTATGGATTGAATTGAATGGAATGGTGAATAAAAGGGTTAATTTTGAATATGTTTAGATCAAGAACTGAGGAAAACGGACTTAGATCGCGGGAAAGTGAAAATAATCGAGTAGCCGTTTTCGTTTGATAAACCAAATCCAAGGTAAGTCACTATGCAAATAAACTTATCTGTATTGAATTGAATATATGTTTTCATATTTCTATCGAAGAAAACAAATGAGTATGAGATGCTAAGCACATGAATTTCGAAATAAGTTCGATATAGTGATAAAGTAGAGAAGTCCCGTACGAACCTAGGAATAGATAGGATTAGCTATGTCATGACATAGGTATTTGTTCTATTTTATCATGTAAGACCACGACCGGACGTTGGCGTTGATTTGAAATTTCGTGTAAGATCTCGTCTGGGACGTAGGCATCGATATGAATTCTATGTAAAAGACCTCGTCTGGGACGTAGGTATTGATATGAACTTTATAAGTAAGACCATGTCTGGGACATCGGCATTATATTGACTCGTGTAAGACCACGTTTGGGACATTGGCATCGTTATGATCTGTACATGTAAGACCCTCTCTGGGACAGTGGCATCGATATACGAGTGCATGTTAGACCTCGTCTGGGACGTTGGCATTGTACTACTATTCCGAGCTTTCTGATCATCCTACTAGATTCCTAAGGGTTCAACGGGCAAGTCTGCAATACGAATGGTATATCGAAGCTATGATCAATTAAGTGAATGAATATCTGATTCAGGTACGTTGAATGTGCATTAAGTATGCATGAAAGGTAAGTATGCAATTGACCTTGATTTGAAGAAAGGTATGTTTGAATAGGATAATGTGAATGAGATGCAAGGAAGATTATGAATGAGCTATGTGCTTCAAATGAGTTTTGAATGGATAAATGTGACCAATGTAGTCATAAGTATGAATCAAGCATATACATGATAAATTGTTAAGTGAATGAGGTGTGCAAATGTATCAAATTGTATATATGCTTTTTATGCCAAGTTTATTTGTATATGACTTACTAAGCTTTTGGAAAGCTTACTCTGTGTGTGTATTTTCTCTGTTTTATAGGTCATCGAAGCTACTGAAGGCTCGGGATTGTCAAGGATCATCATCACACTACTAAATTTATTTTGGTAGCCTTTTGAAAATGTATATGGCTAAATATGGCATGTATAGGCTAGATAGGTGTATATGTTTATGAAGTGAGCATGGCCATGTGTATTGGCAAGTTTTTGGGTTGATAAATGTTTGAATGAAAGAGTTATGAAGTATATATTTAGTATGTTTTGATGCATATGAAATGGTTAAGTTTTGGTTAAGCAAATGGATGATACATGCTTGAAATAATGTAGGATTTAGTTTGCAATTTTGTATGAATGGAATTGGTATTGGTTGTGTGGATGAAGTGAACCATTTGATATGTTTTGGTTGCCATATATGCATATTATGTTTTGGTATGTATTGCTTGTAGGTTAGACCCTAAATGGGTGGCATATTGGCCTTGTAAAAGGGCCTATAATGTCACACAGTTGAAGCACACGGGCGTGCCTAACACCGTGGGTAAATTGGCAGAATGTGGCTTAAATTGTACATGGCCTCGACACGGGTGTGCTTGGTGGCCGTGTGAGAAATGGCAGTATGTGATCTATTGAACACGGCCTGAGCACACGGGCATGCTTGGTGACCGTGTTGGTTTTGGCAGTATATAGCCACGGAGAAGACACACGGGTGTGTCAAGTAGCCGTGGGAGAGGCACGGCCTACCCCTACAGCCTTGTGTCCCCTGTGTTTTAAAAAAGTTTTAAATTTTCATGAAATCTCGTATGTGTCTCGGTTTAGTCCTGACTCGGTTTACAAGCATGTTTTAGGTCTCGATGACCTTCTTAAGGGACTTTATGTTTGAGATTGATGAATGACTATATAATAGTTCTGTAAAATTTTTTGATCTGTCCGGTAACACCTTTAACCCTAATCTAGCAACGGTTACGGGTTAGGGGTGTTACAGATTTGTTCTTAACTATGTGTTCTTAATCCTTGTTTTGATATTTTTGGGATATTGAATCAAGTGTGATGTTCTTAGGCAGAGGAGGCAGAGACCCTATCTAAGAGTATATCTAGCATAGTTAAGCAGAGTAGCTCGTGTGCCTAGAGATAGGGTCACAAAAATTTGCCGGATTAGGGTCAAACCTAATATGGGAGTCCATAGATCGAATTAATACAATTCTAGGGGTTTTAATTAGAAATAGATTTCAATAAATCAACCTAGGGTTAGACATTAGTAGCCTTGAAGAGAGGGATTAATATAAATTAAGGAATCCTACGGATCAAGTCAAATGAATAAATCGTCTAGTTTAGAGTTAGATAACAAGTGAAGTCTAGGTGGATTCTTTCTCAGGTATTGTCCAAATCAATCAGTTTTCTCTCAAGTTTTTCCCTAATTTCTTCTTTGTTTTAGCACCTTTAGTTTAGTTGAATAGTTAATTTTAGATTAGATAAAAATCCACTTAATTCTTAGGCTAAATAATAGAAAGAGAGTTAATATTAGTACTTTTGGTTCCTTTGGGTTTGACAATCCGGTCTTCCGCTAACTATACTACTGTTCGATAGGTGTGCTTGCCTCCATCATTGTCTTAGTTAGTTTCTAGGTTCGATCATTCTTTTTATAAATTTTTAAAACTCGATAGACATGATTAGATGCCACTACATGTAAGACCCCTTACCCATGTCCAACACCGGACAAGATACGAGGCATTATCGTACTTAACCTTGCTTGAACATGTATTATTGGGCTATAAAATTTCATTTCAACTTAAAACCTTTCATCCTTAATCATAACATCCATAATATAGGCCTACGAGGCCTTAAACATGCATCCAAAAAACTTTTACACTCTTAGAAAATTTTTACCTAAACAAGGGTCACACGTCCGTGTGGTCAGACCGTGTGGTCTCGCACGTCCATGTCCCTAGCCCATGTGGAATTTATTTTCCCTTCGAACCTACAGGAGTTTTCACACGGCTGGACACACGCTCGTGTCTATAACCCGTGTCCTTCACACAGCCTAGACACACCTATGTCCTCCACCCGTGGAGCTCTCTTTTATGATGTCATCAACCTCTTAAGAGCACACGACCTGGGCACACGCTAGTGTGCTGGCCCGTGTGACGAATCAAATTCTCGCAAGGTGATGCAGGGGGCACATGGTCTATAAACACACCTATGGGGCTGACTGTGTGTCACACACAGCCTAGACACACGCCCGTGTGTCTACCCGTGTGGACAATTAGAGCCTATTTTCCATGCCAATTGCCACCCTGAAACATAAACACACTTATACCAACTCAAGCAACACATAACATAACAATCATGCACTATGAAGGATCCTCCTAAATCATCATTCATACTCCTCACATATAACTCCATCGATTGCATAAACTTTCACATTATAAAACTCATCTTCATTAATGAATAAATCTTGACAAATATTGGCCAATTTCTATTGGTCATATACAAAATGAGTGAATAACCTTAATAGCCAACACCTTGGCTCCCAATATGATATAACTCAAAATGATCAAGTTCCTATACATGCCATACTCAAAATAAATCAACTTTGCTATACCAAAATATTGTTTGATAGTGTGATCCGAGCTCTGACATTCTACGATCCCCGAGCTAACTTGGCGATACTATAAGGAAAATGAAAAAGAGAGGGGTAAGCATATAGCTTAGTAAGTTTGCATGAAACTTATATTACAACATCATTGCTCATAATAAACTCTTCCATTTTATGAAACAATAGCAACATAAGTCTCAAATGCTTAGGCATACTTACTCATACTTACTCTTACCCATCACATATCATATTATGATTTCATAGTACTTGTATTCACTTAGTCACATAAATTAGCACTTATGCTAACTTGGACATAAACTTAAATCATCATCATCCTTAACATAAATGGAACTCATTGTCATATTTGTATAATTTAACTCTATAGCATCTTTGCATACTTAGTTCCTTTATCTGCTGAACTATTCGGAATATTAGGGGATACTCAATCTCATCATACATGTATCGTGATGCCAATGCTATATCCCAGATATGGTCTTACATGGGATCACCTCTTGATGCCGATGCCATATCCCAGATATGGTTTTACACAAGATCTCTTAGCTCGATGCCAATGCCATGTCCATACATGGTTTTATAACCCAAAGTTGTATGTTCAAGCAAGTTAAGGCTGGTAATGTCTCGTACTCGGTTCTAGAGTTGAATACGGGTAAGGGGTGTTACACTTGGTGCTTTTTAAGTTACTATGAAGCAATAGAAATTCTGGTATGTTTTTTACTAGATCATTCATGCTGGTGCGAGCTATCATCCATTCTTTTCGAATGATTTTCAATTTGTTTTATTGTTCCTTTAATCATAACAATCATATGGCCTATGCAGAAGAACCTCTGGTTTGCAATTCATTAATTGCACTTTATGTTGGGTTTTGAATCAACTGAAATATTTTATAATTGATTTAAACAAGAATGAATCAATTCAAATAACAAAAAAATTGATTCAGAGTAGCTACAACACTTTAGAAGCTTAAGCAAATAAAGGAGAGATAAAAAATTGAGCCAAAGACTGCAGCCTAAACTAATCTACAAACTGATCTACTATATTTTCAACATAAAACAATACAATTTAAAGCCAAATTACATCACGAAATACTACCTACTATCACTAAGTAATCTTGAAACTTGTAAAACTTTACTTGCACACATAGATAAGTTGACTTATCAGCTCAATCATCACCTAAACCCATCAAAACATCAACAACTAAGTTCATTTTTAACTAAGCAACATTACATTGCAACTAGACAAAAAAAGAACCAAATCAAAATGTTGTATTCATTCACCAAAGAATAACAACTGCTTGCAAACAAAAAAAAAAACTATCAACTGCATGGATGGTCATCTTCAACACTCCTCTTTGGCCTCCATATTGCTGACACCATTGAGATTGTCACAACTTTTTGTCCCAATGAATCAAATATAGTGTAGCATTTATCTTTAAATATAACAGAGTATTTATTCTCAAGCAATTGACCAATGCTAAGGAGACTATGATCTAACTCAGGCACTAGAAACACATATGAAATTACTTTAGTACCTGTTGGAGTGCTAATTAGCACATCACCTTTTCCCTTAGCCTTAATAAATTGGTCATTTCTAATTTTGACTATTGAAGTATAGCTTAAAGATGCTTTCATCAGCTGCCATGTGGTTTGTGTAGCCACTATTAATTAACAAATTGTTATTGACTTTGCGGCTTGAAATAAAACAAGAGGCAGTGAACAGATGCTCCTCCTAAGCTTAGTTTCCATCAATAGCCTAAGCTTGAACATGGTTCTGCTACTGTTTATTTTTGCACACCCTTTCCATATGTCCAAATTGTTTGGAACCTCTACATTGAATATCAGGCCTAAACCAGAAATACATTTCCAGGTTGTTAGTCTTCTTGCAATGAAAGCATGGTGGATTTTTCTCCATTACACTGTCTCTCCAACTCTTCTCTTTCTTCTCTGTCCAGCCCATCTTTTCTTCATTGCTTGAGGATCTCAAGTCTTCTTTGTTTTTGGCCTGAAAGGCTTCTTCAATGTGCTTCTCTTGCCTACTTGCCCTTATTTGCTCTTGTGCATAAATGGCATTTTTCAACTCTGACAATGAAATAGTTGACAAATCCCTCGAGTCCTCCAATGAAGAAATCTTTTATTCATACTTCTCTGAAAGGGTTGTGATTACTTTCTCAACAATCCTTTTGTCATTGAATTCATCTCCAAGCAATTGGATATTGTTGACTGTGGCCATTATCCTATCATAATACTGCTTGATCGATTCAGACTCTTTCATCTTTAAATTCTAAAAGTTTCTCCTCAAATTGATAAACTATTGTTGCCTTATTTTATCATATCCTTGAAACTCCACTTTCAACTTCTCTCATTTAGGAGTGTCATAGGCCATAATCCTGGTCACATCAGAGACTCCATTTTGCAAGCAAGCCATTACCTTATATTTCTTAGCACATTTATCATTATGCTGTCTAATTTAAACTATGGTAGGATTAGCTCTCATTGGTGGTGGCTCTATATCAACCTCAACCACATTCCACAAATCATGAGCTTGTAAATAAATCTTCATATTCACTACCCATATGTGGTAGTTTTCACCAACAAAAATAGGTGGTGGTGAAAAACTCATGTTTTTACAGCAATAAAAAAACATATATTTCTTTCTTTTTAAAACAAACAACAAGAAGCAAAAGTCCCTCAAATTTGACAGGCTCTTGATACCATTTGTTGGGTTTTAAATCAAGTGAAATAGTTTAGAATCGATTTAAACAAGAATCAATCAATTAAAATAACAAAACAATCGATTGAAAGTAGCTAGAACACTTTAGATGCCTAACTAAAGAAATGAGAGATAAAAAAATTTAAGCCAAATATTACAACCTGAACTAATCTGCAAACTAATCTGCTACATTTTAAACATAAAAAATACAATTTAAAGCCAACTTACATCACTAAATACTACCTATTGCCACTAAGTAATCTTGAAACTTGTAAAACTTTACTTACACACATAGATAAGCTGACTTATCAGCTCAATCATCACCTAAACCCATCAAAACATCAACAACTAAGTTCATTTTCAACTAAGCAACATCACATTGCAACTAGAAAAAAAAAGAACCAAACCAGAATGTTGTATTCATTCACCAAAGAGTAACAGCTGCTTGCAAACACCAAAAAAAAAACCAGCCAGCTGCATGGATGGTCATCTTCAACACTTTATCTGGATTCAGAAGTTCAGATGAAAAATCTTTTCATCTTAATAAATAACCATAGCAGTATCATCAATGATAATGGAATTCTAGTGGTATATTTCCACCACATCAAAAGATGTCAAAAACTTAAAATTGAAAAAAAAAATGATTGCAAAACAAAAATAAAAATGGTTACAAAAACCAAAAGCTGGCAAGCAATTCCAACTTTTGCATCAATGGACATGTCTTGAGAACATTTCTTATCCATAAAAGGCCAAGGTGAAGCTCAAAAGCTTTTAAAATTGCTAGATGTTGGAAATTATAATGGTTTGTTAAGCTCTCTGGCATGGTCTCAGCCTAAAACAAAAAGAATGAAATAATACTAATTAAAATTCATTAAAGTAAATACATTAACCATAATGTCTCGAGCTGTGGCTTGTTACAGGGAAACTTATAGAAAGGCTAATAAGTGTTGTCTCTCATCTTCATAATACTGAAACAAATAATTGCAGTGTTTAGATTTTTTTACTTGAGTGAATAAAACAATAACCCTCGAATTTCAATGTCTCAACATCAATACCATTTATCTGTAACTCTCTTAGATCATCCCAGATGCTACTATACATCTTTAGTACTTCAGTTGACGACATAAAGGATGATAATTTGACATGTAATGAAAATTATCATCCGATTTCAAATTCACCCATCTAGGTCTAAGGTTGTGAGGTTCTTGAAACTAAGAAAATTAAAATGTTGTTTGTTTGCCTAGCACTCCCATCACCAAGAAGAGGATACTATGGAAATTCATAGAACTTACTCCTCTGATCATCACTGAATTTGAAAAAGTGGTTCCGTACATGTCATTATTGTAGGACGCATCGGTGCACCTCGTTCCTGATAAACAAAGATCAATCTCTTGAATCTCTCTTGCAATAAAATAAGTTGATCCATTGACCAAAATGTTCACTATGCCAATGACATAGTTTGAAGTAAACTCTAAGCTTGCTTTTTTATCTTCTGGTCAGAGCTGAGATGGAGCAAAAATTTGGAAAAAAAAAGTTCAAGAGGGATTGGCTTCTTTTGTTTGAACCACCAACAGAAGGATAGTAGCAACCATAACCCAAAAATAAGGTTTCACCCGGCTTGTTTACATCAAAGTTGAGGTTTGAGTGATTAATTAGCCCATGAACACCTCCACCTAGATGAGACTTCACTGGTTATTACTATCTCCCTTATAGGAGAAATGACAAAATGATGCCTAAAATACCATCAGGATGTTGGCTGATGTTAGCATCTATTGGATTTTTGAAGGAGAGGCTGAAACAAAAGCAAAAAGATAAAAAAATGAAGAAGTTAATTTTGGTGAATTGTTTCATTAAAAAAACTGATACTTAGTTTACATAAAAAATTGTGCTTAAATAGGCTAAAAATATTAATAATATATTGCAACTTGGCTTAATTCAGTGACTAGATTCATATAACTTTCTTTTTTATTTGTTGCTTTCTGTCTAATCACCTACCAAAATGTTTAATCAAAATTTATCACAGTTTCAGTGCAAGTTGGAAACTTGCAGAGTGAAGAACTTACAGGTGAGCTCTCATGCTTGGTGTGCTCCCACATTTGGTGAGCTCATAGTTTTTGGTGATCTGTTCTGGTAAGCTCGTAGTCTTGGTGAGTTCGCATCTTTTGGTGAGCTCGCATATTTGGTGAGCTCGCAGTTCGCAGTTAACACAGATGGTCATTTCGCAACACTCCTCCTTGACCTCCATGCTTCAAACTCCAATATCATAACACAGCTTTTCAAACCTCATCTTCCCAATAATTTTTGTTAGAATATTAGCTAACTGGTCTTGTGAACTATAGTTAACTGATGTGACTTCCTTGGCTTGCTCTTCTTCTCTCACAAAGTGATACTTGATTTTGATGTGTTTTTTTCTACCATGGAACACAGGATTTTTTGCAATTGCAATAGCTGACTGGTTATCACACTAGATCGTTGTTGCTAATTCTTTCATCAATTTTAAATCATTCAGCAATTTTCTCAACCAAATGGCTTGACTTACAACTATTGAAACTGCAACAAACTTAGCTTTAGCAGTTGACTATTCTATTGTTTCTTGCTTCTTCAAGCTCTAACAGAACACACTCGATCCTAAAGTGAAGAAATAGTTTGAAGTACTCTTCATATATTCAGAAGATCCAGCCCAATCACTGTCTGAATACCCAAGTAGCTTGATCTTTTCAGTTCTCATAAACTTCACTCCATGATTTAGAATTCCTCTTATGTACCGTAGAACTCTTTTTACTGTCTTGTAGTGGTTCACATTACAACAATGCATGAACCTTGACAGCAGACTTACAACAAACATGATGTCAGGTCTAGATGCTATCAAGTAAAGCAGACATCCCACCAATCTTCTGTAGCTTCTTTCATCAACCTTTTCAACATCTTTATTACTGGTGAGCTTCTCACCTTGAGCAATAGGGGTGTTCGCATGTTTACAATTCTTCATGCTATATCTTCACAGGATTTTTATAATGAACCCCTTCTGGTTTATGAAGATTGCATTGTGAGCTTGGTTCACCTCCAGACTGAGGAAGTATGTCATTTCACCTAAGTCTGACATTTCAAACTTGTTTTGCATTTGATCTTTGAATATAATTACCAATTTGTTGTTGCTTCCAATTACAAGTAAATCGTCAACATATAATGAAATAATGAGGAGTGTTTTATTAACAGTTTTTTTCACATATAAAGTGGGCTCACTAATACTTCTTTCAAAACCCATTTTTGTAAGGTGACTGTCAATTCTTTCATACCATGCTCTTGGTGCTTGCTTCAAACTATACAGCACTTTGTGCAGTTTATACACCTTGGCCTCACACCCAGGTACTGTGAACCCTTGTGGTTGTTCGACATAAATCTTTTCCTTCAAATAACCATTTAAAAAGGCTGACTTCACATCCATCTAATGTATTCTCACCCTTTTAAGCAGCAAGAGTTAGTAGCGGGTTTATGGTGTCTAACCTTGCAACAGGGGTAACTTGTAACACCCCTCACCCGTATTTACAGTCAGAATAGGGTTACGAGGTAATACCGATCAATCAACATCATTTAACATACATAATTCATATATTTATTCATTCATACTCAAATTCCATTCAATCATATTCATATTGTCCCTTATGACGGCCTATGAGGACTTAAACATGCTTTAGAAGGGGTTCGAGACTAAACTGATAACATATAAAATTCTCAAACAAACTTAGAAACTTTTCAAACATACAAGGGTCACACACCTGTGTGAACAGGTCATGTGCCTCACACGACTAGTAGACATGCCCGTGTTTTAGACCGTGTGGAAACAGGGCATACATACTGACTTGCATCACACGGCCGAGGACATGCCTGTGTGCCAGGCTGTGTGAGAACTAGAGGGTATGCTAACTTGGGTCACACGGCCAACCACACACCTGTGTGTCCAGCCCGTGTGCTAGACCGTGTGCCATTTCGGGGGTATACTAACTTATACCACACATCCAGTCACACTCCAATGTGTGAGAGCGTTTCAAGCATACTGAATTCACTTCAATATCAACACCAGGGGACACACAGCCATGTAGCATGACCGTGTGTCGCACACGGCTGAGACACATGCCCGTTTCTCTACCCATGCGGACAAAAATAGGCCAATTTCAAAGCCAATTTGCCACCCTTTTTGTACATACCTACACAAGCTCAAATGGCATCATTTTAAGACACAAATATGTAGCCAAAAGTTCATGAACCAATACATAATCATATCATATTCATTTCAACTAAATTCAATACTCAATTCCATACCATTTACCTATTCAAATACTAATCAATTCATCTTGCTTTACTAAGCATAATTCATATATATAATTCATCTAACTAAACCAATTCAAATATACATAATCACTTCAACTCCATTCATTCAAGATAGGTCTATTACCAAACATTAAAAGTAAAACTATTTGCACATTCATAAGCATCATCAAGTTCATCATCTTATGCCAACTTAAATGGCCAAAATACACATCCATCAAATGGACTATTTTGACACAAGCCTATACATGCCATATACCATATATACATAGCTCCAAAAATACTAAAATGAATGATCAATAGTGCGATGAAGTCTCTGACGATTCCCAGGTCCGAGCTAGCTTTGTAGAACTATAAAACATGGAAACAATTAAACAAAGTAAGCTTTAAGCTTAGTGAGTTCATATGTGAACATGATATAATCTCAACATTCATTAACAATTCAAAATGGATTATATCATTAACATTTAAAGCATCAATTCATGAATTAACGTAAAACTTATCCATGTCCTCATTCATGAGTTCTCAACTTCATCTATCTCAATACTTGAATAGTTTTTCATACATACTTGTACCAATACATTTCTATTTCTCATCAATACTCTTATCAAGCCACTCCGATTTACAAATGCTTTCGATACCATTTCATCGATTTTTTCGATGCCAGATTCAAACTATGGTCTTTCACAAATATTGCCAATGCCCTGCCGTGGTCTTTCATTCACATGCCATAACCCGGTTATGGTCTTATTATTCAATTGCCATAGCCCGGCTATAGTCTTATTCAGCAACTTGCCTTACTCATTTCGTACATTTCATTTAATATCTCAATATTTACCCAATAGAATAATTACTATCTCAATTTCATCCATCAAATAGATAAGTACACATTTAAGTTTAATTATACGAACTTACCTCGTATTCGGAATTAACGGATCAGATCGACTATTCGACAACCTTGCTTTTCCCCCGATCTAAATCTGAATTCTTTCTTTCTTGATCAATATGTACTTAAAATTAACCCATTTAATCACCTACTCATTCAATTTAGTCCAAAACTACACATTTGGGCATTTTTGCATATTAGCCCCTAAACATTCACACTTTTAACAATTTAGTCCCTATTTCACAAATACACATAATTCACATAATTTCATTAGACTCTAGCTTAGCTGAATTACCTATAGGTCCCTAGAAACTCATAACTTTCATTTATTTTACATTTTAACCACTCAATTTGCACATTTCACAATTTAACCCCTTTTTGACATTTTTGTCAAAAA
This sequence comes from Gossypium rotundifolium, assembly GCA_025506655.1. Taxonomy (NCBI): domain Eukaryota; kingdom Viridiplantae; phylum Streptophyta; class Magnoliopsida; order Malvales; family Malvaceae; genus Gossypium; species Gossypium rotundifolium. Next base: position 150,921,173 of record CP106734.1, on the reverse strand, counting down.
TCTCTTTACAAAACATGTAAAACGATTATCAAGCTTTCATATTTCAACATTAAACATCAAATAACTCATAGATTCAACAATGGCAACTCTCAAAATCTTTAACAGTTTCAAAATCTAAGGTACGAGCTAGCTAGATTGAGGTGCAACGTTTACAAAAACATAGAAATCATCAAAAATCAAGCTCAAAACACTTCCAATTGAGTTATGAAGATGTCAAACCCTAAAATGCTCTCCAAGCTTTATTTTTATTTCTCCAATCGGTTAAAGATGATAAAAATGAATGCAATTTTTTTTGTTTTAATTAATTAACCTTATTAGACAATTTTACAAATTAACCTTAATGATAAAACATTTATATCATCCATTTCATGTCCATTAATGTCCACTTGCACATTTAATGGTCTAATTACCATTAAGGCCATCATATTTAAAAGCCAAAGCTATTTGACACCTTTAACTAATAGAATGCAACTTTTGCATTTCATGGAATTTAGTCTTTTTTCTCAAATCAAGCAATTAAACTACAAAATTAGCTCACAAAATTTTCACACATATCAATTAACATGCTGTAAACACCAAAAATAATATTAAAATAATTTTCTAATACCAAATTCTAGTTTCAAACCACTGTTCTAATTTAGCTAAAACCGGGCTGTTACAACTCTCCCCCTTAGGGATTTTCGTCCCGAAAATCTTACCACGAAATAGGTTCGAGTATTGGTTTCTCATAGCATCCTCAGGTTCCCATGTAGCTTCTTCAACCCCGTGTCGATGCCATAATACTTTCACTAATGCGATTTTCTTATTTCTCAGCTATTTTATCTCACGAGCTAAAATTCAAATCGGCTCTTCAACATATGACATATCTGACTGAATTTCAACCTCGATCGGGGAAATGACATGTGAAGGGTCGGATCGGTATCGTCGATGTAACACCCACGACTAGATCTGGCATGTCACATGGAAAGGTTGTTAAAGAAAATTCAAGATCGATTTAATTCTTTCGAGTTATGGTTCAAGTTTGAAAATCAAATTCGACTTTAAGGTTTTCTTGCAAAATGTTGTTAATATAACTAACTACCGAAACTTGTTTTATATCACAAGAGTCAGATTCAATGGATTTCGATAGTGTGACGTTTTGAAAACAACAATTATTGAAGCTTTAAGAAAATCCCGAGTTTGTTTATTGGTAGCTTGTGGTTCGTTGTTAATATGTTGGAAAACAGTTATTTAAAATTTTAGGAAAACCCCGTTTTGATCGTTCCATGATAGATAATAACCGAATTAAAATAAAAACCAAATTAAAATCCTAGTGGCCTTATTACAGATCATAATCCCATATTAAAATAAAATTGAATGCAAAGAAAAAAATGGAAATTACTAAAATAACGATATATGGCCACCACAGAGTCCACCTCGGCCCCAAATCATCACTGCTGGGTATTACCTGCAAGATTAAGCAAAGGGTGAGTTACAAGAACTTAGTGTATAACCCCCAAAATGAACACTAATTGGGCCCGAGCCCATGCAGATACAAATTGGGCCTTAGCCCTTACAAAATCAAATTGGGCAAAGCCCATATCGAAACGAACTTGGCCTTAGCCCTAATAGCATGGTATAGCAGATAATGAATGCAATAAAACCCAGCCCAACCTAAATATCCATCTGCTACACACCACCCATTCCAGCCAAAACACACCGGTGGGGATTTCTACAATCAACCCTCATCTGCTACACACCATCGATGGTAGTCACGTTGCTCATCGCTGAAATTGTGGCAGTGCCACTGAAATAATGTGACTGAATCATCGAAATATATGGTTGAGCCACTGAAATACACTTCCCTTTTCCATCAATATCATATCCCATCCCATGCAACATGTTACGACATACTATTTTAGTGTATGCATGAATATAGCCATGTAGCAAATAATCAGAACATACCAAATTGCCTGAGAGGGTATAATCAAAATTTCCATACTTGGGTTATCTCCAAACTCCCCCGTTAGGGGTTTCATAGTGGCTTACCTGTTAAGGCAATTTGACTTTTAGCCGGCACATAATATAATACAAAACAAAACAAAATGAAGGTGTGATATTACACACGTGATTACGCGAAGCACTATACACTGCTAATCGTAGTCACTCTCTCTAGTGGAAACAACAACGATTTGCCTATCCCAAACCGATGTCAGCTCTCTACCACAACCCAGCGAAAAATCTCGAACCGCAGACACCTTACATCATTTGAACTTAGGAGCAGAGACTACGAGTCCACTCCCCTCAGGCTCCCTTAACGCACCCTCCTTAGATCGACTAGTACTCGCCTCCATGGAAAAGATCTCAATCAGAAAAAAATACCAAAATAAGAAATGGTGGTTGTCTAACAGAGGTTTCGGGTCTTACCACAACTTCTCGAGCTCGGAGTATTTAGAATATCCAACAACCAACAAAGATGATTGCTTGATCCCAGATACAATCGGCCCTATTACAAAAGTAGCTCGGTTCTACCCTCTTGACTGGGTTCCTAACACGATTGATGAACCAGATAACCAAAGTTACCCACAATCATATTCAGCCATCAGAGAAAACTCATAAAATGAATAACACTGCTTAACCCTAGTTTCGGTAATAACAGGTTCTTGATCATTCGAGAATCGCACCCTTGCACCCTTCATAGACGATAGCCAACACCACACCAGGACGAGGTAAAGTGTGTTTGTCTTATATCAGCACTAAAGAAAGAAAACAATAGCAAAGAAATACATCACCCATTCGGCCACAAGAGAAAGAAATGATATGGAAAGAAAGAAAATGAACACAGCCCGGCATTGAAGACTTACCTATTCGGCCTCAACTAAGAGAAGGGGAAAGAGAAGAAAATACATACGAATAGAAGAAGAACCCATTACCTTGTAGCAAAAAAAATCGATTGAAGAGAGACTTTCAGAATAAAAAAGAGATCCTAGCACTTTGCTTCTTAACGTTTGACTAATAGCAAAAGATGAAAGGAATGAATTTAGTTTTGTGCAAAAGGGAGATTCGGCTATGGTGATGAAAACAAATTGTAGGAGATGAACAAGGGAGATTCGGCTTAGGGAAAAATGGAAAAGCAGTGAAGGAAATCAATGTTTCAACTATGTCAAAAATAAAAAAGAGGGAGGAAAAGATGGATTTTGGGAAGAAAAGATGAAAAGAGTGGATGAGTGGTCACTTTCTAAAGGTTCGGCAATCACACACTATGAGGAGAAGGGATGAAAGAAAAAAGAAGAAAGGTTTTTGACAATAATAAAAGTAACCCGAAATGCACCCAATTTGCACAAAAAGAAGAATAGGGACACAAAAAGAGTCTAAGAGAAATTTCGGCCACACTCTTCCTCAAAACCGAAAAATACACCTCCCACCACCCCTAGCCGAATTTCACCCCCTCCAAGCTCCCACATTCGGCCAAACTCTAGCACACCCCCAAATCCCATGATTTTTGCCTTAAATTCCTCCCCCACTCACTCTCCATCCACCATTTGAAATGGTTGACCAAGTCTCCCTCCACAAACTCCTCTACACCAACCATTCAAACCTGTTTGACTCATTCAACTCCTGCTTGGTAGAGTCCCAGCCGAATGCCACCTCTTCTCCACCTTGAGCACAAAAATAAAGCCCTTGTTGCAGCAGATGGGATTCAAACTCCTTCCCCCTTTTCTCTACTAGTGATGCCACATCCACTCCACCTTGTGCTTACTTGTGCTTACTTGTGCTAGCAAACACAAATAATTATACTTAAGGCCTGCTTCTACTAGCTCTCTCCCCTTATGCCCAAAAAGCAAAAATTTTACCAAGGCCTAGGCTCAACCCCCAGCCTTCCCAGGACCCCCGAACACTCCCAAATAACAAGCTTAGCTAGCCAAACACATTAAATAATGCAAAAAGTAGGACTCCCAATTTTGAATGTTACAGTTCTACCCCTTAAAGAAATTTCAGCCTCGAATTTACCTGATCAAAAGAGGTGAGGGTATTGCTGTCGTATTACATCTTCCAGCTCCCATGTGGCTTCCTCTAAACCGTAATTATGCCATAATACTTTAACCAATGGTACCGACTTCCTTCTCAACACTTTAACCTCTCGATCCAAAATTTGCACTAGTTCTTCTTCAAAAGACAGATCAGGTCTAACCTTAATTTCTTCCACCGGCACTACGTGAGATGGATCTGAATGGTAATGCCTCAACATCGAAACATGGAATACATATGTATCCAATCTAACTCCAGAGGTAACTCAAGCTGATAAGCCACTGGTCCCATAGGTTTCAACACTCGATAAGGCCCGATGAACTTGGGGCTCAACTTGCCTTTTCGTCCAAATCTTAAAACCTTCTTCCAATGTGAGACTTTCAAGAAGACATAATCCCCCACTGAAAATTCTATCTCCTTTCTCTTTAGATATGCATACAATTTCTGCCTATCAGAAGCTTCTTTTAACCAATCTCGAATCAGCTTAACCTTCTCCTCTATTTTTGAGATTAATTTCGGGCCCAACAACCGTCGCTCACCTAACTCTGTCCAACAGGTAAGAGTACGACACCTACGACCATACAATGCCTCGTAGGTTGCCCAACTACCTCTGAAGTCGATTACACAGCCCCTTAACATGTCTTCCAGAGTCTGAATTACTCTCTCCAACTAACCATCAATCTGCGGATTGAACGCTGTGCTAAAATCTAGCCTTGTACCAAAAGCTTCATGTAACGCCTTCCAGAACTGTGATGTAAACTTAAAGTCCCTGCCTGATATGATAGACACTGGTACCCCATGTAACCTCACAATCTCTGCCACATACAGCTTGGCAAACTTCTGCAATGAATAGTCAGTATGAACCGATATGAAGTGTGCGGACTTAGTCAACCGGTCAACGATTACCCACATTGAATCTTTCTTAGTAGGCGTTAAAGGTAGCCCACTAACAAAATCCATCGTTATCCTCTCCCACTTCTAAAATGGGATATTCACTAGTTGCAGCAACCTCAAAGGCAACTGATGTTCTCCTTTCACCTGCTGGCATGTCAAACACTTACTCACAAACTCAGTAACTTCCCGCTTCAAACCATGCTACCAATACTACTAACGTAGATCTCGATACATCTTATTACCGCCAAGATGCATAGTGTACGGGCTACTATGCGCCTCCACAGAATCATCTGCCAGAACTCAGAGTCCTTGACATACAAATTCTTCCACGATAACATAATACCCCTTCACTATTCAGACTAAAATCCTCTGTCTCTCCTCTTTTCACTTGCTGAAATCAAGAACCCAACAATTCATCCAACAATTGCTTCTCTTTAATCTGACCTACCCATGTCTGCTTCACTTGAAGTTCTGCTAACAAGCTACCATTTTCATACAGACTGAGATGAGCAAACATTGCCCTCAAATCTGTTATCACCTTACGACTCAATGCATCCGCCACCACATTAGCTTTACCCGGTGATACTCAATCGACCAGTCATAGTCTTTCAACAACTCAACCCACCTCCGTTGCCTTAAATTCAACTCCTTCTGAGTAAGGAGATATTTCAGGCTCTTATGATTCGTATAGAAAATCGACTTTTCTCCGTACAGGTAGTGCCTCTATATCTTTAAGGCTAACACCACAGTAGCTAGCTCTAAGTCATGAGTAGGATAATTTACTTCATGTGGCCTTAATTGCCGAGATGCATATTCCACTACCTTCCCTTCTTGCATCAATACACATCCCAACCCTGTGTGCGATGCATCACAATAGACAACAAATTCCTTCCCAGCCTCAGGCTGAGTCAGCACTGGTGCCTTAGTCAAAATCTTCTTTAGCTTCTCAAAGCTTTCCTGCTGCTTACCAGCCCAAATACACGGTACTCCTTTCTATAATAACTTGGTTAAAGGTGCAGCAATCAATGAAAACCCCTCAACGAATCTTCTGTAGTACCCCACCAAACCCAAAAACTTTAAATTTCTGACACAGACCTCGGTGGTTTCCAATCCAATATAGGTTTGATCTTTCGGGGATCAACCCTAATTCCTTCGGCAGAAACAACATGCCCCAAAAAAGTCACTTCCTTCAGCCAAAACTCGTACTTACTGAATTTAGCATAAAGTTGCTTCTCTTTCAATATCTACAGAACAACACGAAGATGCGAATCACGCTCCTCATCCGTCCTTGAGTACACCAAGATATCATCTATGAATACCACCACAAATCGTTCTAGGTAGGGTTTGAATACCCGGTTCATCATATCCATAAATGCGGCTGGTGTATTTGTTAATCCGAATGGCATCACTAGAAAATCATAATGCCCATAACGCATTCTGAAAGCAGTCTTATGAATATGCGCCTCTTTGACCTTTAACTGATGATACCCAGATCTCAAATATATCTTCGAGAAAATCGAAGCTCCTCGTTGCTGATCGAACAAGTCGTCAATCCTTGGTAATGGGTATTTATTCTTAATCGTCAACTTGTTCAACTGGTGATAGTCGATGCACATACGTATCAACCCATCCTTTTTCTTGACAAATAATATCGGTGCTCCCCACAAGGATACACTTGGTCGGATAAATCCAAGGTCCAACAGTTCTTGGATCTGAGCTTTAAGTTCCACCAACTCCTCCGGTGCCATCCTATAAGGGGCAATGGACACCGGAGCCGTTCCCGAAAGTAGCTCAATGCCAAATTCCACCTCGCGATTCGGAGGTAACCCTGAAAGCTCTTCAAGAAAGACATCCGAAAACTCTTTCACTGTTCTAACTTCTCCTACAGACAATTCTTTGGCCTCAGATGAGCTGACAAAAGCCAGAAATGCCTTGCACCCTTTTCACACCATCTTTTTGGCCTTTAGTGCCAACACCACATTAGACAGGTAATTCCTTCTTTCTCCTATCACCAGCACCTCCTTATGTTCGAGAGTCTTCAATGTCATGCACTTAGCAGCACAATCCAAGTTTGCACGATGCTTAACTAGCCAGTCTATGCCTAAGATCAAATCAAACTCATCGAACGGTAGTTCCATCAAGTCTGCCGGAAAAATAATCCCTTGTACGTCTAAAGCACATTCTTAAATAGTTTGTTCACTACCATCGATTGTCCTAAAAGGCTAATCACATACATTTCTCTAGCAGCAATTTTATATTTTATCCCCAAAGTCCTAGATATAGCACAGGCAACATAAGAATGAGTAGATCCAATATCTATCAAAGCAGTAAACGGTTCATCAGTTATGAGGAACGTACCGATTATGACGTCCGACGCATCACCATCCTCTCGACGTCTAACCGCATAAACCAGTCCAGGCTATCTTGTATCTGTATTACCAGCACCTCTACCCGGTACTCCACAACCTTCACCAAAACCATTTCCTCCTCTGGCCGGAACACGACCTCTCGACGACTGTTGACCACATCTCCTTGATTGAGCAAAACCCTGACCTATCGTTTGCATCCTTTTCGACTCTTGTAGACAGTCTTTAATAATATAATCCTAGATCCACATTTAAAACATCCTCTAGTTCTTCTCCAACACTCCCCTGGATGTGTTCTCCCTCGGATGTGTTCTCTCCCACTATGCACAAGGTCGCAGCTGACCTGCAGTAACTGGCATCACAGCATGAACTGGACCCTCCAACCTAGGCCTCTTTTTGAAACCCCCAGCAGATCCTGACATCCCAAAACTTCTCTTATTCTTACCCCTATCTTTACCCCGATTCTGCCTCTCAGAACGCATCACCTCTTCGATAATTTTGTCTTCTCAACCAGAATGGCAAAATCTCTCTCTCGCTGCGGAGCTATTAGTACTCGCAGCTCATCCCGCAGACCATCCTCGAATCGTACACAACACTCATAATCAGTTGTGACTATACCCCGAGCGTAACGACTCAAGCGCAAGAACTCCACCTCATATTCAACCACAAACTTATCCCCCTAGACCAACTTCAGAAATGCCTTCCTTTGGGTGTCCACATAGCTCGCCCCAACATACTTTCCCTGGAACGTTGTCTTAAAGAAGTCCCCGGCGATACGTCTGCCGGTGTACCCTCCCTTACTGTAAGCCGCCACTAATACGCCTTGTCTCGTAGGAGGCACACTGCGCCTTTAAATTTTTCCTCCGTCGTGCAGTCCAGATCATCCATGATTTGCTCAACGGACTCTAACCAATATTCAGCTACATTTGGGGCCACACCAGAAATGCCCCTAAATACCTCAGCCCCATTTGCTCGAAGTCGCTCAGAAGTAGATTTTCGGCCCACTGACCCAATACTTGCCCCAACAACCTGCTCTATAACTCACAATATAGCTTGGGACAAAGCATCGTCCCCTCCAGTTCGATTGTGGGACCCCATCTCAGTCACCAGTGATGTAGGTGCTTCCATTTTCGGCATGTGCCTAGATGCCTCAGATCCTACCCCAGCACCTTGACCTCTACCACGGTCGCGTCTACCACGTCCACTTCCTCTCATACTCATAGTTGATGAATCGATTTAATCTTATTAGAAATTTTATGAATTAATATATCATTCCGCTGTTTATTAATAGATATTTTATGAAAACAGATTAAAAAGTGATTTTTGCGAATCGAATTCCTAATGTCTCAATCTCTACAGCCTTAACCCCTATAAGTAGCAGTCATAAAATACTAACTCTAATAGTTTCTTCTAAAATCATTTCATAATATCAAACAAAGTCAAAAGACTTACAGATTTGGTGCTAGAGACTCGGGTGCCATACTTCTAGAAAGACATACATTTCTTAAGCCAGATTTTAAACCAATTTTTTGGAAAATATTTTTGAAACCCATTCCACAGTCGAGTTTTGTAATTGGGCTCTGATACCATTAAATGTAACACCCAAACTCGGCCCAAACTTTACGACCGGATCTGCCATGTCACATGGAAAGGTTGTTAAAGAAAATTCAAGATCATTTTAATTCTTTCAAGTTATGGTTCAAGTTTGAAAATCAAATTCAACTTTAAGGTTTTCTTGCAAAATGTTGTTAATATAACTAACAATCGAAACTTGTTTTATATCACAAGAGTCAGATTCAGTGGGTTTCGGTAGTGTGACGTTTTGAAAACACCAATTATTGAAGCTTTAAGAAAATCTTGAGTTTGTTTATTGGTAGCTTGTGGTTCGTTGTTAATATGCTGGAAAATAGTTATTTAAAATTTTAGAAAAACTTCGTTTTGATCGTTCCATGATAGATAATAACCAAATTAAAAAAACCAAATTAAAATCCCAGTGGCCTTATTGCATATCATAATCCCATACTAAAATAAAATTTAATGCAAAGAAAAAAAAAGGAAATTACTAAAATAACGATGTATGGCCACAAAGAGTCCACCTCGGCCCTAAATCCTCACTGCTAGGTATTAACTGCAAGATTAAACAGAGGGGTGAGTTACAAGAACTCAGTGTATAACCCCCAAAATGAACACTAACAGGGCCCGAGCCCATACAGATATAAATTGGGCCTTAGCCCTTACGAAATCAAATTGGGCGAAGCCCATACCGAAACGAACTGGACCTTAGCCCTAATAGCATGGTATAGCAGATAATGAATGCAATATAACCCAGCCCAACCTAAATATCCATCCGCTACACACCACCCATTCCAGCCAAAACATATCGGTAGGGATTTCTATAATCAACTCTCATCCGCTACACACCATCGATGGTAGTCACGCTTCTTATCGCCAAAATTGTGGCAGTGCCACCGAAATAATGTAACCGAATCATCTAAATAAGTGGCTGAGCCACCGAAATACACTTCCCCTTTTCATTAATATCATATCCTATCCCATGCAACATGTTACGACTTACTATTTTAGTGTATGCATGAATATAGCCATGTAGCAAATAATCAGAACTTACACATTCATACCAAATTACCCGAGAGGGTATAATCAAAATTTCCATACTAGAGTTATCTGCAAACTCCCCCGATACGATTTTCACAGTGGTTTACCCGTTAAGGCAATTCGGCTTTTAGCTGGCACATAATATAATACAATACAATACAAAATGAAGGTGTGATATTACACACCTGATTACGCGAAGCACTATACACTCCTGATCATAGTCACTCTCTCTAGTGGAAACAACAACGATTTGCCTATCCCAAATTGATGTCGGCTCTCTACCACAACCTGGCGAAAAATCTCGAACTGCAGACACCTTACGTCGTTTGAACTTAGGATCAGAGACTACGAGTCCGCTCCCCTCAAGCTTTCTTAATGCACCCTCCTTAGATCAACTGGTACTCGCCTCCATGGAAGAGATCTTGATCGAAAAAAATACCACAATAAGAAATGATGGTTGTCTAACAGAGGTTTCGGGTCTTACCACAACTTCCCGAGCACGGAGTATTTAGAATATCCAACAACCAACAAAGATGAATTCTTGATCCCAGATACGATCGCCCTATTGCCAAAGCAGCTCGATTCTACCCTCTTGATTGGGTTCCTAACACGATTGATGAACCAAACAATCGAAGTTACCCACAACCACATTCGGCCATCAGAGAAAACTCATAAAATGAACAACACTACTTACCCCTAGTTTTGGCAATAACAGATTCTTGATCAATCGAGAATCGCACCCTGCACCCTTTAGAGACGATAGCCAACACCACACCAGGACGAGGTAAAGAGTGTTCAGCTTATATCAGCACTAGAGAAAGAAAACAATAGCAAAGAAATACATTACCCATTCGGCCACAAGAGAAAGAAATGATATGGAAAGAAAGAAAAAGAACACAGCCTGGCATTGAAGACTTACCAATTCGGCCACAACTAAGAGAAGGGGAAAAAGAAGAAAAGATATACGAATAGAAGAAGAACCCATTACCTTGTAGCAACAAAACCGATTGAAGAGAGACTTTCAGAATACAAAAGAGATCCTAGCACTTTGATTCTTGACTTCAACTAATAGTAAAAGATGAAAGGAGCGAATTTAGTTTGGCATAACAGGGAGGTTTGGCTATGGTGATGAAAAGAAATTGTAGGAGATGAACAAAGGAGATTCGGCTTAGGGGAAAAATGTACAAGCAGTGAAGGAAATCAAAGTTTCGGCTATGTCAGAAATAAAAAGAATGGAGGAAAATAAGGATGTTGGGAAGAAAAGATGAAAAGAGTGCACGAGTGGTCACTTTCTAAAGGTTTGGCTATCATACACTATGAGGAGAAGGGATGAAAGAAAGAAGAAAGGTTTTTGACAAGAATAAAAGTAACCCGAAATGTACCCAATTTGCACAAAAAGAAGAATAGGGACACAAAAAGAGTCTAAGAGAAATTTTGGCACACACTCTTCCTCAAAATCGAAAAATGCACCTCCCACCACCCTTAGCCAAATTTCACCCCCTCCAAGCTCCCACATTTGGCCAAACTCTAGCACACCTCCAAATCCCACGATTTTCTCCTTAACTTTCTCCCCCACTCACACTCCATCCACCATTTGAAATGGTTGACCAATTCTCCCTCCACAAACTCCTCTACACCAACCATTCAAACATGTTTGACCTATTCAACTCCTCCTTAGTAGAGTCCCAGCTAAATGCCACCTCTTCTCCACCTTGAGCACAAAAATAAAGCCCTTGTTTCAGTAGATGGGATTCGAACTCCTTCCCCCTTTTCTCTACTAGTGACGTCACATCCGCTCTACCTTGTGCTTACATGTGCTAGCAAACACAAATAATTATACTTAAGGCCTGCTTCCACTAGCTCTCTCCCCTTATGCCCAAAAAGAAAAAATTTTACCAAGGCCTAGGCTTGGCCCTAAGCCTTCCCAGAACCCCAAACACCCCCAAATAACAAGCTTAGCTAGCCAAACACATAAAATAATGCAAAAACCAAGACCCCCAATTTTGGATGGTACAGTCAAAGCATCTACACATGAAACACATTATGTATTTTCTCTAACTCAGATGGTAAAGATAGTAGATATGCCACTGGCGCAACTCGCTCAATAATCTCATACGGTCTGATGAATCGCGGACTCAATTTCCCTTTTTAGCCAAACCGCAATATCTTTTTCCACGGTGAAACTTTTAAAAACATTTTTCCCCAATCTGAAAATCAATATCTTTCCATTTTAAGTCTAAGTATGATTTCTGTCGATCCAAAACTGCTTTCAAACTCTCGCATATTACTTTCACTTTCTTTTCTATTTCTTTGATCAGATCAACCCCGTGAATCTTATTTTTGCTGAGCTCACTCCAATACAACGGTGTTATACATTTACGACCGTATAAAGCTTCGTATAGTGCCACTTTATACTCAATTGAAAGCTATTATTGCAAGCAAATTCAATCAGCGATAGGTATTTCTCCTAGCTACCTTCAAATTCAAGAATACAACAATGCAACATATCCTCAAGTATCTGAATAACTCATTTGGCTGACCATCTATTTGCGGGTGAAACACAGTGCTAAAATGTAGCTTTGTACCTAAAGCTTCTTGCAATTTCTTCCAAAATTGCAAAGTGAATCTCAGATCTCTATCCGAAATAATAGATAGTGGCACTTCGTGCAATCAAACAATCTCTGAGATATACAACTCGGCTAATTTATCTAGTAAGAAATCTGTTCGTACTGGAATAAAATGAGCTGATTTCATCAATCTGTCAACAACAACCCAGATCGCATCTTTCTTTTTCGAAGATAAGGGCAATCCCGATACAAAGTCCATTGTTACTCTATCCCACATCCACTAAGGAACCACAATAGGCTATAATAAACCTGACGGCACTTGATGTTTAGCTTTAACTTGCTGACAAATCAAACATTTAGAAACAAATTCTGAGATATCTCGTTTCATGCCATGCAACCAATAAAGTTGTTTCAAGTCATTATACATTTTCGTGCTTCCCAGATGTACTGATAAACAACTACTATGTGCTTCTTTTAGAATCTTCTGAATGAATTCAGAATTCTTTGGTACACATATTCTATCACGAAACATCAAACATTCATCTGAACTAACACTGGTGCCTCTGTCAATAATGCTTTCAACTGTTCGAAGCTTTGCCGACACTTTTCTAACAACTTAAATTTAACATCTTTTTGAAGTAATCGTGTCATTGGAGTCGCAATCATCGAGAAGCTTTTCACAAATCGTCTATAATAGCCTACTAGTCCCAGAAGTCTATAATAGCCAACCTATAATAGCAGAAACATTACTCGGGTCAACTCGAATACCCGTGGTTGAAACTATATGTCCCAGAAAACTAACCTCTCGTAACCAAAATTCACATTTACTATACTTTGCAAAAAATTATTTATCTCTCAAAATTTGTAATACAATTCTCAAATGTTCAGCATGATCCAATTCATCACAAGAATAGATCAAAATGTCATCAATAAACACAGCTACAAATTGGTCTAAATATGGCCTGAAAATCTAGTTCACCAAGTCCATAAAAATAGAAAGTGCATTGGTTAGTCCGAAAGGCATAACAAGAAATTAATAGTGTCCGTACCTTGTTCTAAATGCAGTCTTTGGCACATCTGAGTCTTTCACTCGCAATTGGTAATAACTCGATCTCAAATCAATTTTTGAAAACACTGTTGCCCCTTTTAACTGATCAAACAAATCATCAATCCACGGTAGTGGATATTTGTTCTTGATCGTCACTTGGTTCAACTGTCTGTAGTCAATACACATTCTCATAGTGTCATCTATCTTTTTCACAAACAATACCGGTGCACCCCAGGGAGAGAAACTCAGTCTAGCAAAACATTTATCTGTCAACTCTTGTAATTGAGCTTTCAATTCTTTTAACTCTGTGGGGGCCATTCTGTACGGAGCTATTGATATCGGCGTTGTTCCCGATACTAATTCAATACCAAACTCAACCTCTCTGATAGGTGGTAAACCCAGTAACTCTTTGAGAAATACATCTGGATACTCGCACACAACTAGTACTGATTCAATCTTTATTTCAGTCACTTTCATATCAAGTACATATGTAAAACAAGCTTCACACCCCTTTCTCACAAATTTCTAAGCTAACATAGACGAGATCACAACTGCCAAACTATTCAGATCATTAGATTCAATTCTAATAGTCTCATTATACTGACATTTCAGTTCTATTATCTTCTATCTACAATTCACTAAAGCACCATGCATCGTTAGCCAATCCATACCAAAAATCACATCAAATTCATCGAATGATAACAACATCATATTAGCCGGAAAACAAAAATCTTGATGCGTTAACGGATAATTCTTGCATACTTTGTCAACCAGAACACATTTGCCTAAAGGGTTTGATACTCTAATCACAAATTTAGTAGACTTTACCGAAAAAGTCTTACTAAATACTAAATTCATGCATATATAAGAATGAGTTGATTCTGGATTTATCAATTCAATCACATTAGTAACATAGAGAGTGAAAGTATTAGTGATAACATCTAAAGATGAAGCTTCTTCGTGAGCGCGAATAGCGTAGGCTCTGGCAGGTGCTCTAGCATCGGATCTCGCAGCAGTATCTCGTGTCACACCTCTACCACCACTCACATTTCCAACATTACAGAAAGGCCTTCTAGTTGAAGTATTACTCAGTCTCACATTCGAAGACATATCTTTCTCATCTAGCTCAGGACAATCCTGGATGAAATGTTCATTCGAGCCACATCTAAAACAGGCTTTATCATTCAATCTACACTCTCTAAAATTTCATTTTCCACAACGTCCACATTCCAGTTTATTTGGTCTAACATTACCCACACTAGCCACTGACACAGCTGGAGTTTTTGAACTCGTAATTTGCTTCCCACGTTCTCTATTAGAGTATTCAACTACTATATTTGATCGACTAAACAAATCTCTAGATTTCTTTGATGAAGAGTGATACGGCTCACTCATTGATCTTTTTCTCAAATCTCTATCTTCTGATTCTACTTTTCTCTTTTCTTTGCTAAGATCCTCGGCTTTACAAGCCCTTTCAACCAAAACAAAAAGTTCTTTCAATTCAAGAATTTTGAATAATAATTTTATATCTTCATTCAACCCGTCAATGAATCGATTACACATAATCTCCATAGTAGACACATACTTTCGAGCATACTTGCTTGACCGTATGAACTCTCTTTCATACTCTGTGATAGTCATGCAGCCTTATTTTAACTCTAAGAACTCTTTATGCTTTTGATCATGAAATTGCTGACTTATGTATTTCTTTCGGAACTATGTCTGAAAGAATTCCCAGGTCACTCGTTCTCTCAGTACTACAGACACCAAAGTATTCCCCCATTGATATGCAGTGTCTCTCAGCAAAGATACAACACATTTAATACATTCATCAAGAGTACAAGGCAATTCATAAAATACAAGGATCGTATTTTCAAGCCAAAACTCAGCTCTCTCAGCATCATCATCAATAGTAGCCTGGAACTCTTCAGCCCCATGTTTACGAATTTTATCCACTGAAGCTTGTTCAATCGTATCGGATCTACAACTTGAGGAACAACAGGGATTTGTTGAGGTATAGGTGGGGTGGAGGTTGTCGAGCAGCCAGATTTATTCGAACGAACTTTGTGAACCACTCACTCATCATCTGGAAAAAGGCTTGATTGGCCTCTCCCTCATGGCTACTCAATACAAGCCTAGTATTAAATGACGCTGCCCCTTAAGTAGGAGCGGGCACGTTACTCTCTACATTGTCAGCTACAGCTCTTTTAGGATCCATTACTATATGAAAACACAATTTAAGCTATCAAAAATCATCACACTATCGCAGAGTATATATGGCATGTATAGCTAGACTCTTATACACGTTACGTTAGTCCTAGACTCGACTAAACTGTAGCTTTGATACTAATAAATCTAACACCGCTCACCCGTATTCACAGTCAAAATGGGGTTACAAGGTATTACCGATCAATCAACATTATTTAACATACATAATTCATACATTTATGCATTCATTCTCAAATGCCATTAAATCATATTCATATTGTCTCTTACGATGGCTGACGAGGCCTTAAACATGCTTTAGAAGGGGTTTGGGACTAAACCAATAACATATAAAATTCTCAAAAAAAACATAGAAACTTTTCAAACATACAAGGGTCACACGCCCGTGTGAACAGGTCGTGTGCCTCACACGGCTTACAAACACACTTGTGTCTTACGCTGTATGGAAACAGGGCATACATACTAACTTGTATCACACAGCCGAGGACACGCCCGTGTGCCAGGCCGTGTGAGAACTAAAGGGTATACTAACTTGGGTCACACGGCCAACTAGACGCCCATGTGTCTAGCCCGTGTGCCCTTCGAAGTGGCCACACACGCCCATGTCCTAGGAAATGTGCCATTTAGGGGGTATACTGACTTATACCACATGGTCAGTCACATGCCCGTGTGTGAGACCGTATGGAGCATACTGACTTCACTTTAACATCAACACCAGGAGACACACGGTCATGTAGCATGACCATGTGTTGCACACAACTGAAACACACACCCGTGTCTCTGCTCGTGTGGACTAAAATAGGCCATTTTCAAAGCCAATTTGCCACCCTTTTTGCACATACCTACACAAGCTCAAATGGCATCATTTTAAGACACAAATATGTAGCTAAAAGTTCATCAACTAATACATAATCATACCATAGTCATTTCAACTAAATTCAATACTCAATTCCATACCATTTACCTATCCAAATACTAATCAATTCATCTTGCTTTACTAAGCATAATTCACATATATAATTCATATAACTAAACCAATCAAATATACATAATCACTTCAACTCCATTTATTCAAGATAGGTCTATTACCAAACATTAAAAGTATAACTATTTCCACATTCATTGTAACACACCAAACCCGGCCCAAACACCACGACCGAGTCTGGTATGTCACTAAGAAAATTTAATAAAACATGTTGCATTTTTGGAAAATATTTTCCTTGAGTTTAACCTTTTATTCGGGAAAAATTAATAATTTATAGTTTTAAATAAAATATGCCTTTATGAATTAAAAACCCAAATTTAAATACATGCCTTAGTTCAATTAAAAATAAAAATTTAAAAGTAATTAAAGCCCGTAATAAAACAAAATATAAATTGGTGGCCCATGGCCTTATTACAACGAGATTTAAAATCCATTAAATAAGAATATAAAATAATAACTAGAGTCTTTTTGCTGGATCCAAATGTTTTTTTGCATGGCCACCTTGCGCTCCTCTCCAACCCGGTCCGATGCACTAAATGCTACCTGAAATGTTAATTAATTGGTTGAGTCACGAGACTCAGTGTGCAACCCTCATGCACCATTAGATTTGGGCCTTAGCCCCATACAACTAAAATAATTAGAATTAATATAAATAATAAAAATAATATGCAAGCCCAACTGAAATCCTAGGTTTCCATCCGCTACACGCCCCCGTACCAGCCATTCACACCATTGGGGATTTCTACAATCAACCCACACCGCTACACGCCTTGATGGCAGTCGTGCTGCTTATCATTAGATCATGGCCGTAGCAACTACAACAGATCACGGCAAAAGCCGTTACAACAGATCACGGTAAAAACCGCTACAACAGATCACGGTAAAAATTGCTACAACAGATCACAGTAAAAACCGCTACAATAGATCACGGTGAAAACCGCTACAACATATAACTTCCTCCTTTCATCAAACCCAACCCATGCAATCACATAAAATCAATATACTTATATCGTTTAATTAGAACATTCACTAATCGATGATTTGTTTTACCCTCTTTGGGTTTCTATTATGCCCTTTTCTATTTATCAAAACATATAAGACTTATCATCATATATTAATCAAACAGATCTAGATGGTGGGAAAGTGTTACACACCTGATATCGCAAAATCCAATATTCTTAGTCGATATCCTTGTTATCCTGATCTACAACTTTGCTCAAAAAGCCAGAAATATGTGAAAATAGGGCCTTTCCTTGAAATCCCAAAAATAACACGACTTGAGTGTTACTGATCTTTGACTTAGAGATCTAAGCGTTGGACTCCTCTATTGTTTTCTTCAGATTCGACACAAGTAGACTTTACTGAAGAAAATTCGGCAACTTCAGGAGACAAGATCTAGGAATTTTGGCTTTTAGGAAAAATCCCAGAAAGATGAACAAGAGAGGGATGATGTGTTTTCGGCTTTTAGAATACTTAAGTGAGGGGTTTCGGCTTTTGAGAGGAAGAAGATGAGAAAAGAAAATAAAAGAAAGGCTTCCAAAATTTCGGCACACCCCCTCTTTATATAGAAAACCGATTCCTCCCTTTAGCAGAGATTGATTTTCAGCCAACACTGCCACACATGATAGCTCCTATCCCTTTTCCCTTATCTTAATCTATTATCTCCTCAAAATTAGTATTTATCTGCTTATTATCATTAAAGACTAAATCCCTAAATAATAGCATTTATCTGCTTATTATCCACATAGAATAAATATAATAAAATTCCCAAAAAAAATAGCCTTGTGCTGTCCACTTCCCTAATCCTTAATGCCAAATTTAACTAACTTAAATTAGAAGATTTAGGCTCCTTAAAACTTAAAATTTGGGCCCCTAACACTTAAATTAACTCATTCCACATATTCACCCATTAAATGCATAGGCCCAAAAATTTAGGATGTTACAGTTCTACCCTCCTTAAAGAAATTTCATCCTCAAAATTTCCAACTAACTAGAAATCATACTACCTAAGTCTCACCACTATGCTTTCGCTGCGCACTCTAATTCTAAAGCCAAAATAAATACTTAGTATACTACGGTAGGGTACGCACCATTATTCGTGATCTCAAGCGCCTTCGTCCCTTTGTACTCATTCTTTCGATCGACGTTTATCCGATTAAGAATTTTATGAATAATTAATTCTTCCCACTTATTAACCGCAAACAATCTTATGTAAAATCATTTAGATAGTAGTTCTTTCAAATTCGAATTCTATCTATGAGTTTAGTTCTCAAGTCGATACTTCCTAGTCCTAGAGTTCACCTTCAGTTAACATTCAGCACACATCAATCATAAAATAGCCTTATAAACTTACAGTCACCACCTAGGGGTATTTTCGTCATTTCACTACCTAGGGGTATTTTTGTAATTTTATCCTATAGAGGTATTTTCGTAATTTTTTTCAAAATAGGGTCCCGGGTGATTTGGCAAAATAAGGGTATTTTGGTAATTTTCCAACTCGAGGGTCTTTAGGTAATTTTGAAATCTGGGGGTATTTTAGTAATTTTGCAAATCTGGGGGTATTTCGATAATTTATAAATCCAGGGTATTTCAGTAATTTTAAAATTCGGGGGTATTTCAGTAATTTTAAAATTCGGGAGTATTTTGGTCATTTTGAAATCTAGGGGTATTTCAGTAATTTTGAAATCTGGGGATATTTCAGTAATTTTGCCAATCATGGGTATTTTGGTCATTTACAAATCAAAGGTGATTTGGTAATTTTACAAATCAGGGATATTTTGATGTTGTTGTTGTTGTTGTTTTTGTTTTCTATGGAAAATTTCTGTTGACTTTGTAAATCGGGGTATATTTGCAAATCATGGGTATTTTTTTCAAAATAAGGATATTTTAGCAATTTTGTGAGAAAACAGGTGACTGGTCCCTTTCGGGTTTTAATTATAAATTTTGGCCCGTCAACAAGTCCTCTCGGTTAGAGTGAACAAACACTACGCACCAGGTAGGATTTCAGAGAAGAGGATGTGAGTCACTAGGACTACTTAAATACCAGGCTCTTCCGGATCCAATCCTAGACATGCGTATGCCTATTACCACACCCTAGTCTTGCAGCTCGTTCACGGGTTTGTTTAGTGGAATTAAGACTTATGAAATTTAAGAAGTGTTTTAAGCTAGGCCTAGAGTCCATCAAGTTCTAATCTGATTAATTTATGTCCCTTAAAGCCCATCAAGCCCGCATGCATATATATCACAAAGTGGGTTTAGAATACTTACCTGGCAGACTTGGGCCGAAGACGCAGGTGCCATGCCGAGCTAACAAACCTGTTATCATTTCAAAAAAAACAACATGCAAGTTTCAAAAGCCCACCTTTAGAAAATGTTTTGAGCCCAAAAAACTCCAAAGCCGAGTTTTGAACTGGACTCTGATACCAATTTGTAACACCTCAAACCCTACCAAACACCACTTAATCAATCTGTATGTCACTAAGAAAATTTAATAAAACATGTCGCATTTTTGGAAAATATTTTCCTTGAGTTTAATCTTTTATTCGGAAAAATTAATAATTTATAATTTTAAATAAAATATGCCTTTATGAATTAAAACTCAAATTTAAATACATGCCTTAGTTCAATTAAAATAAAAATTTAAAAGTAATAAAAGCACGTAATAAAACAAAATATAAACTGGTGGCCCATGGCCTTATTACAATGAGATTTAAAATCCATTAAATAAGAATAAAAATAATAACTAGAGTCTTTTTGTTTGGATCCAAATGTTCTTTTGCATGGCCACCTTGCGCTCCTCTCCACCGGTCCGATGCACTAAATGCTACCTAAAATGTTAATTAATTGGTTGAGTCATGAGACTCAGCAGTAAACCCTTATGCACCATTAGATTTGGGCCTTAGCCCCATACAACTAAAATAATTAGAATTAATATACATAATAAAAATAATATGCAAGCCCAACTGAAATCCTAGGTTTCCATCCGCTACACGCCTGCATCACCATTCACACCATTAGGGATTTCTACAATCAACCCACACAGCTACACGCCTTGATGGCAGTCGTGCTGCTCATCATCAGATCATGGTCGTAACCACTACAATAGATCACGACAAAAGCTGCTACAACAGATCACGGTAAAAACCGCTACAACAGATCACGGTAAAAACCGCTACAACAAATCACGGTAAAAATTGCTACAACAGATCACGGTGAAAACCGCTACAACATATAACTTCCTCCTTTCATCAAACCCAACCTATACAATCACATAAAATCAATATACTTATATCGTTTAATCAGAACATTCACTAACCTAATGATTTGTTTTTACCGTCTTTGGGTTTCCTCTATTATGCCCGGATTTCGGCATTTATCAAAACATATAAGATTATAATCATATATTAATCAAACAGATCTAGATTGTGGGAAAGTGTTACACACCTGATATCGCGAAATCCAATATTCTTAGTCGATATCCTTGTTATCCCGATCTACAACTTTGCTCAAAAAGCCGAAAATATGTGAAAATAGGGCCTCTCCTTGAAATCCCAAAAATAACACGACTTGAGTGTTACTGATCTTTGACTTAGAGATCTAAGCGTTGGACTCCTCTCTGCTTTTCTTGATTCGCACAAGGCAGACTTTATTGAAGAAAATTCGGCAACTTCAGGAGACAAGATCTAGGGATTTCGGCTTTTAGGAAAAATCCCGGAAAGATGAACAAGAGAGGGATGATGTGTTTTCGGCTTTTAGAATACTTGAGTGAGGGATTTTGGCTTTTGAGAGGAAGAAGATGAGAAAACAAAATAAAAGAAAGGCTTCCAAAATTTCGGCACACCCCCCCTTTATATAGAAAACCGATTCCTCCCTTTAGCAGAGATTGATTTTCAGCCAACACTGCCACACATGATAGCTCCTATTCCTTTTCCCTTATCTTAATCTATAATCTCCTCAAAAACAATCTTTATCTGCTTATTATCCTTAAAGACTAAATCTCTAAATAATAGCATTTATCTGCTTATTATCCACATAGAATAAATATAATAAAATTCCAAAAAAAAAATAGCCTTGTGCCGTCCACTTCCCTAATCCTTAATGCCAAATTTAACTAACTTAAATTAGAAGATTTGGGCTCCTTAAAACTTAAAATTTGGGCCCCTAGCACTTAAATTAACTCATTCCACATATTCACCCATTAAACGCATAGGCCCAAAAATTTAGGATGTTACATTCATAAACATCATCAAGTTCATCATCTTATGCCAACTTAAATGGCCAAAATAAACATCCATCAAATAGACTATTTTGACACAAGCCTATACATGCCATACCATATAAACATAGCTTCAAAAATACCAAAATGAATGATCGATAGTGCAATGAAGTCTTTGACGATTCCCGAATTTGAGCTAGCTATATAGAACTATAAAACATGGAAACAATTAAACAAAGTAAGCTTTAAGCTTAGTAAGTTCATATCTGAAGACTAAATAATTTCAACATTCATTAACAATTCAAAATGGATTATATCATTAACATTTAAAGCATCAATTCATGAATTAACATAAAACTTATCCATGTCATCATTCATGAGTTCTCAACTTCATCTATCTCAATACTTGAATAGTTTTCTGTACATACCTGTACCGATACATTTCTATTTCTCATCAATACTCTTATCAAACCACTCCGGTTTACAAATGCTTTCGATACAATTTCATCAATTTTTTCGATGCCATAGTCCAACTATGGTCTTTCACATATATTGCCAATGCCCTGCCGTGGTCTTTCATTCACATGCCATAACCCAGTTATGGTCTTATTATTCAATTGCCATAGCCCGACTATGGTCTTATTCGGCAACTTGCCTTACTCAATTCGTACATTTCATTTAATATCTCAACATTTATCCAATAGAATAATTACTATCTCAATTTCATCCATCAAATAGATAAGTACACATTTAAGTTCAATTATACGAACTTACCTCGTATTCGGAATTAACGGATCGGATCGACTATTCGACAACCTTGCTTTTCCCCTATCTAAATCCGAATTCTTTCTTTCTTGATCTATATGTATTCAAAATTAACCCATTTAATCACCTACTCATTCAGTTTAGTCCAAAACTACACATTTGGGCATTTTGCATATTTGCCCCTAAACTTTCACACTTTTAACAATTTAGTCCCTATTTCACAAATACACAAAACTCACATAATTTCATTATACTCTAGATTAGCCAAATTACCTATAGGTCCGTAGCAACCCATAACTTTCATTTATTTCACATTTCAACCCCTCAATTTGCACATTTCATAATTTAACCCATTTTTGACATTTTTGTCAAAAATCACTTTACAAAACATGTAAAACTATCATCAAGCTTTCATATTTCAAATTAAACATCAAATAACTCATGGATTCAATAATGGATACTCATAAAATCTTTAACAGATTCAAAATCTAAGGTACGGGCTAGCTAGATTGAGCTACAATGATTACAAAAACATAGAAATCATCAAAAACCAAGCTCAAAACACTTACCAATTGAGCTATGAAGATGTTGAACCCTAAAATACTTTCCAAGCTTTATTTTTCTTTCTCCAATCGGTTAAAGATGATGAAAATGAATGCAAAATTGTTTTTGTTTTAATTAATTAACCTTATTAGGTAATTTCCCAAATTAACCTTAATGATAAAACATTTATATCATCCATTTCATATCCATTAATGTCCACTTACACATTTAATGGTCTAATTACCATTTAAGGCCATCATATTTAAAAGCCAAAGTGATTTGATATCTTTAACTAATAGAATGTAACTTTTTGCATTTCACGTGATTTAGTCCTTTTTCTCAAATCGAGCAATTAAATTATAAAATTAGCTCAAAAAATTTTCACACATATCAATTAACATGTTGTAAACACAAAAAATAATATTAAAATAATTTTTTGACATCAGATTTGTGGTTCCAAAATAACTGTTCTGATTCAAGTAAAACCAGGCTATTACAACTCTCCCCCCTTAGGGATTTTCATCCCCAAAAATCTTACCAGTGAGTAGGTTCAAGTATTGGTTTCTCATAGCATCATTGGGTTCCCATGTAGCTTCTTCAACCCCGTGTTGATGCCATAATACTTTCACTAATGCGATTTTCTTATTTCTCAGCTCTTTGATCTCACGAGCTAAAATTCAAATCGGTTCTTCAACATATGACATATCTGATTGAATTTCAACCTCAATCGGGGAAATGACGTGTGAAGGGTTGGATCGGTATCGTCGAAGCATCGACACATGAAACACATTATGTATTTTCTCTAACTCAGAGGGCAAAGATAGTCGATATGCCACTGACCCAACTCGCTCAATAATCTCATACGGTCTGATGAATCGCGGATTCAATTTCCCTTTTCGGCCAAACCGCAATATCCTTTTCCACGGTGAAAGTTTCAAAAACACTTTATCCCTGTAACACCCTTTACCCGTATTCGACACCTGAATCGGGTACGAGGCATTACCGTACTTAACTTGCTCAATCATACAACATCAATCCATAAAATTTCATTTCAAATTAAAACTTTTCATCTGAGACCTTAATGTCATTATTATAGGTCTACAAGACCCCATACTTGAACCCAAAATGATTCAGAACCAAACTGGAAACTTTTAAACACTTCAAAAATTTTGACACAAAATATGGGCACACGCCCGTGTATGAGGGACACGCCCGTGTGGGCGGGCTGTGTAATCACACATGACCATGTCCCTAGTCCATGTGGATTTTTTTTCATTTCGAACCTACAAGGGTTTTCACACGGCCTAACACACGCCCATGTACCTCACACGGCTATAACACACCTGTGTCTTCACCCGTGTGTGAAAAACTTGACATTTTTTATGACATCATCATCTTAATAAGGTCACACGGCCAAGGCACACGCCGTGTCCTTAGATCGTGTGTCGAATTAAATTCCTAATTTCAGGTGCAAACTTCACATGGCCCGAGCACATGTCGTGTCTTAAGCTGTGTCTCCCACACGATTGAGACACACGGCCGTGTCTCAGCCTGTGTGTTTACTACTGGGTATTCTGACTTGCCAACCTAGCATGCATGGGGACACACGGCCTATCAACACTCCTATAACCATGTGTCACACACGGCCTAGCCACACGCCTGCATGGACAATTGTAAGGCTATCTACCAAGCCAATTGCCACCCTACAAAGCAACCACACTTATACCAATTCAATTCAACATACACCATGACCACAAGGCACTTCTAAGAACCCAAAATCAAGACATCCACACAAGCATGCACTTCATGAACTTCATCATCATTGAATATTTATATACTTGTCAAGTATTGGCCAATTTCCATTGACCATTTACAAAATGAATTTAATGACATTAATAGCCACACATTAGCTAACAAATATGGCATAACACAAAATAATCATGTTCCTATACATGCCATACTCAAAATTAATCAAACTATGCTATACCAAGAGAAGTTGATAGTGTAAATCTG
Source organism: Gossypium rotundifolium (assembly GCA_025506655.1). NCBI lineage: Eukaryota > Viridiplantae > Streptophyta > Magnoliopsida > Malvales > Malvaceae > Gossypium > Gossypium rotundifolium. The sequence goes on along the minus strand of CP106734.1, from coordinate 150,895,930 downwards.
ATCTCCGACATCCGACGATCCCCGAGTAAACTTGGCGATACTACAAGGAAAGGGAAATGAGAGAGGTAAGCATGAAGCTTAGTAAGTTTTCATGAAACAAATAGCAACTTAAAAGCTCATAATGTCATCCATCCATTGCACTGAATAAAAATACAAAGTCTTAAGCATATTGCCATAACTTACTCATGCTTTTTCTTACCAATTACATGTCATGTCACATGTACCTGTATCACTTCATCACTTAGCTTTAGCACTAATTTCATCTTTATTATAAGCTTAACTATTTATCTCGATGAATCACATGGAATACCCGAGGATACACAATCATCATCATTCAATACACATAAACACGATGCCAATTCCATATCCCAGATATGATCTTACATGGGGTCACATCTCGATGTCGATGCCATATCCCAGATTTGGTCTTATACGGGATCTCTTATCAATGTATAATGCCATATCCTAGATATGGTCTTATACGATTTTCATATTCGATGTCGATGCCATATCCCAGATATGGTCTTATACGAGATCTCAATTCGATGTCGAGGCCATGTCCTAGACATGGTCTTATACGGGATTTTGCCCAAACTCATGTTTTGATGATGGTATCCTTTCACTTCTTAAGGTCTAACTGGGACTTCAACATCATAAATTTTCATCATTTTCCCATTGAACATCATTACTCAATTTCATAGAAATAATATATATCTTCACAAATATCAAACATTTTAAAGCATAATAGCATGATGTTTAATTTATTACACACAAACTTACCTCAATACCCAAAATAGGCCAATTTGTCGATTCAGTCTGAAACATTGCCTTTTCCTCAGTCAAGGTTAATCCCTTGTTCTTCTTGATCTATAATAGCAATTTAGCTCATTTAATTACCACATTAATCAATACATTTCAATAATCATACTTTGGAAAAATTACCATTTTGCCCTTAGACTTTCACAAAATGACTATTTTACCCCTAGGCTCGTAAATTAATTCTAATCAAATTTCTTTCTTTAACGAGCCTAGCTGAACATTTATTACTCTTATTGCAACTTCCAATACTCATTATTTCACACATTTACCATCTATTTTACAACCTTTACAAAATGGTCCCTTTCAGTGTTTTCATGGTAACACTTTTCACAAAAGGTGTTTATTTAACAACTAAGACTCATTTTCTTCCATAAAATTTTAGAAATCAACACTAATGCTCTCATGTAAAAATCCTAGTTTTCAACCATTTTGCAAAATAGTCCCCTCATTAGATAACTTAAGCTACAAGGGTCTCAAAAGTACAAAAATTATCAAAGAATAACCATTAAAACACTTACTTGCATGGAGAAAAGCTTGGCTGAAATTTTTGAGTTATGAACCCTTATTTTGTTTCTAATTTTTGGTGGAGAAGATGAAGAGAAAAGGTGATATCTTTCTTTTCTTTATTTTATTATAAAACATCAATTGAGTCACCAAATTTCTACCAACTTTGACTCATTTTTCAACTCTTTGTCCCCTATGGCCGGCCAACCATTATTTGAGGGGCTAATTGCACTTTAAAGACTCCTAATTAAGATTCTATGGCTTTTAGACACCTTTATCTTGTAAAACGGAACTTTCTCACATTATGTGATTAGTCCTTTTGTGCAATTAAGCATGCAATCGCTAAAATTAAAGCACCAAAGTTTTCATGCACATATATAATCATGATATAACTCATAAAATAATATTTAAATAATTTTCTTCAACCTCAGATTAGTGGTTTTGAAACCACTGTTCTGACTAGCCCCAAAATTGGGTTGTTACAATCCCCGATCTAAAACTTAGTATCTTTTCGTTTTAAGTCTGAGTATGATTTCTGTCGATCCGAAGTTGCTTTCAAACTCTCGCATATTACTTTCACTTTCTTTTCTGTTTCTCTGATCAAATCAACCCCGTGAATCTTATTTTCACAGAGCTCACTCTAATACAACGGTGTTTTACATTTACGACCATATAAAGCATCGTATGGTGCCACTTTATACTCGATTAAAAGCTATTATTGTAAGAAAATTCAATCAGCGGTAGGTATTTCTCCCAGCTACCCTCAAATTCAAGAATGCAACAATGAAACATATTCTCAAGTATCTGAATAACTCATTCGAACTGACCATCCATTTGTGGGTGAAACGCAGTGCTAAAATGTAGCTTTGTACCTAAAGCTTCTTGTAATTTCTTCAAAAATCGCAAAGTTGATCTCGGATCTCTATCCGAAATAGTAGTTAGTGGCACTTTGTGCAATCGAACAATCTTTGAGATATACAACTCAGCTAATTTATCTAGCGAGAAATCTATTCATACCGGAATAATATGAGCTGATTTCGTCAATCTGTCAACAACAACCCAGATCGCATCTTTCTTTTTCGAAGATAAGGGCAATCCCGATACAAAGTCCATTTTTACTCTATCCCATTTCCACTTAGGAATAATAGGCTGTAATAAACCTGATGGCACTTGATGTTCAGCTTTAACTTGCTGACAAATCAAACATTTAGAAACAAATTCTGAGATATCTCGTTTCATGCCATGCCACCAATAAAGTTGTTTCAAGTCATTATACATTTTCGTGCTTCTCGGATTACTGATAAACAACTACTATGTGCTTCATTTAGAATCTATCAAATGAGTTTAGAATTCTTTGGTACACATATTCTATCACGAATTATCAAACAATCATCAAACCTTATTTGAAACTCGGAATCAAAAGTCAACTTACACTGAGTTCATTTTTCTTGCAATTCATTATCAAATTTTTGAGCCTCAAAAACTTGCTATAGAAATAACTGTCTTGCTTTCAACTCAGCTACTATTGAACCATTGTCAAACAACGCTAATTGTGTGTTTAAAGCACGTAAAGTAAATAAGGACTTGCGACTCAATGCATCAGCAACTACATTCGCTTTTCCCTGATGATAGTCAATCAATAATTCATAGTCTTTTAGCAGTTCTAACCATCTTCGCTATTGCAAATTCAATTTTTCTGAGTCATCACATATTTCAAACTTTTGTGGTCAGTATAAATATGACATTTTTCACCAAACAAGTAATGACGCCAGATTTTCAATGCAAAAACTATTGCGACTAATTCAAGATTGTGCGTCAGATAACTCTTTTCATGCGGCTTCAATTGTCTCGAAGCATAAGCTATAACTTTGACTTCCTACATAAAATACAACCCAAGCCATTTAACGATGCATCATTGAAAACTACAAATCCTTTACCTGACTCAGGCTGAACTAACACTGGTGCCTCTTTCAATAATGCTTTCAATTGTTTGAAGCTTTGATGACACTTTTCTGACCACTCAAATTTAACAGCTTTTTGAAGTAATTGTGTCATCAGAGTCGCAATCATTGAGAATCCTTTCACAAATCGTCTATAATAGGCTACTAGTCCTAGAAAACTACAGACTTCGAATACATTTCTCGGAGGTTTCCAATCTATAATAGTAGAAATTTTACTCGGGTCAACTCAGATACCCGCGGCTGAAACTATATATACCAAAAAACTGACCTCTCGTAACCAAAATTCGTATTTACTATACTTTGCAAAAAACTGTTTATCTCTCAAAGTTTGTAATACAATTCTCAAATATTCGGCATGCTCCAATTCATCACGAGAATAGATCAGAATGTCATCAATAAACACAACTACAAATTGATCTAAATATGGCCTGAAAATCTGGTTCATCAAGTCCAAAAAATTATAGGTGCATTTGTTAGTCTGAAAGGCATAACAAGAAATTTGTAGTGTCCGTACCTTGTTCTAAATGCAGTATTTGGCACATCCGAGTCTTTCACTCGCAATTGGTAATAACCCGATCTCAAATCGATTTTTGAAAACATTATTGCCCATTTTAACTGATCAAACAAATCATCAATCCGCGGTAGTGGGTATTTGTTCTTGATCGTCACTTTGTTCGGCTGTCTGTAGTCAATACACATTCTCATAGTGTCATCTTTCTTTTTCACAAACAATACCGGTGCACCCCAAGGAGAGAAACTCAATCTAGCAAAACCTTTATCTGTCAACTCTTGCAATTGAGCTTTCAATTCTTTTAACTTTGTGGGGGGCATTCTGTACGGAGCTATCGATATCAGCGTTGTTCCCAGTACTAATTCAATACCAAACTCAACCTCTTTGATAGGTGGTAAACCCGAAACTCTTCAAGAAATACATCTAGATACTTGCACACAACTGGTACTGATTCAATCTTTGTTTCTGTCACTTTCGTATCAAGTACATATGCAAAATAAGCTTCACACCCCTTTCTCACAAATTTTTGAGCTAACATAGACGAGATCACAACTAGCAAACTATTTAGATCATTAGATTCAATTCTAATAGTCTCATTATTCTGACATTTCAATTCTATTGTCTTCCGTCTACAATTCACTGAAGCACCATGCATCGTTAGCCAATCCATACCAAAAATCACATCAAATTCATCGAACAGCAACAACATCAGATTAGCCAAAAAATAGAAATCCTGATGCATTAACGAAAAATTCTTGCATACTTTGTCAACCAAAACACATTTGCCTAAAGGGTTCGATACTCTAATTGTAACAGCCCAATTTTGAGGCTAGTCGGAACAATGATTTTGGGACCACTAATCTAAGGTTGAAGATTAATATTTTCATATTATTTTATGTGTTCTAGCATGATTATAAGGATGCATGGTAATTTTGGTGCTTTAATTTTAGCAATTGTATGCTTAATTGTAAAAAAAAAGGGACTAAATCGCATTAAGTGCAAAAGTTATATTTTACAAACTAGAGGTGTCTAGTAGCTATGGAATATAAAATTTGAGGTTTTTAAACAGTAATTAGTCCCTTAGAGAATGGGTGGCTAGCCATAGGGGACAAAATGAGGTCAAAATTGGTCAAGTAGGTGGGTTAGGTGGATTAAATTGAAGGAAATAAATAAAATAAAGAAAAAGGCTATCATCTTTTTATTTCTCTTCTTCTTCCACTGAATTTTCACACTCAAGAAGGACTTTGGGAGCTTGAAATTTTAGCAACCTATTTTCCTTGCTAGTAAGTGATATTAATGGCTTTTCTTGATAATTTTTGTACTTTTAGAACCCTTAAAGCTTAAAGCTAGTTAATTAGGGGACTATTTTGCAAAATTGTTGAAATTTTAGGGACATGCCATGAGAGTGTTTATGTTTTTTCTGAGTTTTTATGGAAGAAAATGAATGTTAGTGGGGTAAGGAATAACTTTTGTGAAAGGTGTTACCATGAAAACACCTAAATGGGACTTATTTGTAAAGGTTGTAATTGAATAATAAATGCATGAAATGATGGGTTTTATGAATTGTTATAAAAGAAATAAATGTTTAGATAGGTTCGTTTAATGAGAAAATGTGATGAAAAATGATTTATGAGCCTAGGGGCAAAGTTGTAATTTTGCCAAAGTATAAGGATAAAATGGTCATTTTTGCCTAAGTAGAAATTTTAATGTATCATGAGTTATATAGTGATTGAATGAGTAAATTTTATTATTATAGATCAAGAAGAGCACGAAAACAACCTTGACCGAGGAAAAGGCAAGGTTACGGACTAAATCGTCGATTAATACATTTTGCACCGAGGTAAGTTTATATGTAAACGATACATCTTTAGTACATATGTTGTTATCTATTGATGCATTGTATGGATGAAATTATTTGTTGGTGAGATTCATTGAAAATGATAGATAATGAGTAACTCTCGTATGAACCTCAGAATAGAAATGTAAGTATGGATAAATATCCGTAATTATTATTTGGTGGGCTGTGTGCGATACCACCTTATTATTTATTCACGATGGGTTGTTTGCGATACCATCATTTAAAATATTATTTGGTGGGCTATGTGCGATACCACCCTATTATTGATTAATGGCGGGCTGTGTGCGAAACCACCGGGTATCTAGTATTATTCCGAAGGGTTCATCGAGAAACTTGTCTACGTAAATATTTCATGTGGCTTTATGGTGAAGAATGCAGGATATATGTACAAATAAATGTGAGCAATATATATGTCATATGGTTGGAAAATGGTAAGAGATGAGATGAGTAAGCATGATTATGAAAATGTGAATTGTTCTTATATAATATGTAATGTTGTGATTGCTTAACATATGGTATGATGCTTATTGTTTACATGTAGACTTACTAAGCTTAAAGCTTACTCCCTTTTCTTTTCCCATGTTTTATAGTGTCAAGGAGCTAGCTCGAGATACGAAGATAATTGGAAGATTACCTACACTATCAGCTCATCTAGATATAGTTAGATTTAGCATTTTGAATATGGCATGTATAGGGTCTAGACTTAGTTAAATGTCATGTATTTTGGCCAAAGGTGTTGGCTCATTCAAGGATAAACTCTTTTGTATAATGCCAAAGTTGATGGCTCACTATTATTGATCTATGAAAAGATAATGTTATCCATGAGTGTGTATGATGCATGATTGGGTTGTTTGGATAATGGTTGATTGTGATTTATGTTGTATGAGTTAGGGTGATAAAAAGAGCTTGGCGAATAGCCTTTTTCTTGTCCACACGGGTAGGCACACAGGCATGTGTCTAGGCCGTATGTGACACACGGCCAGCCTCATGGGTGTGTGGTTAGGCCGTGTGTCCCCTGCATGTTAGTTTTACAAGTCAGTATCTCACTAGTAAACACACAGGCAGAGACACGGTCATGTGTCTCAGTCGTGTGGATGGCACGGCCATGGACATGGGTGTGTGCCTAGGCCATGTGAAGTCTACACCTGAATTTGGAATTTAATTCACCACACAGTCGAAGGAGACGGGCGTGTGACTGGCCATGTGATGAAGTCAGTGTCGACTACGGGCATGTGATATGTCACACGGGTGTGTCCCTTCTTCCACACGAGCGTGTGGTCCTATTTTAGGTAGAAATTTTCTAAGTGTGCATAAGTTTCCGATTTAGTCCCGAACCATTTCGTATATAAGTTTTGGGTCTAGTAGGCCCATCACAGGGACATTAATGAATGAAAAGTTTCAAGTTGAAACAAAATTTTATGATCCAATGTGGTATGTTTAAGCAAGTTAAGTCCGGTAATGCCTCGTATCCATTTCGACTTTGAACACGGGTAAGAGGTGTTACACTAATTACAAATTCAGTAGACTCTATAGGAAAAGTCTTACTAAATACAAATTCATGCATATATAAGAATGAGTTGATCCTGGATCTATCAATGCAATCACATTAGTATCAGAGAGAGTGAAAGTACCAGTGATAACATCTAGAGATGACGCTTTTTTACGAGCGCGAATAGCATAGGCTTTGGCAGGTGCTCTAGCATCGGATCTCCCAGTAGCATCTCGTGTCACACCTCTACCATGTATTACTCGGTCTCACATTCAAAGACTTATCTTTCTCATCTAGCTCAAGACAATCCCGAATGAAATGTTCATTCGAGCCACATCTAAAATAGCTTTATCATTCAATCTACATTCTCTAAAATGTCATTTTCCACAACGTGTAACACCCAAACCCGGCCTAGATGTTAGGCCCAAATCTGGCGTGTCACATTGAAGGAAGTTGAAAAGCTAAGCAATTGTTTAGAAAAGTTTTATCGAATTTTTTTGAACTCTGAGTTCGTTGATTGTTTGAGAAAAATGCGATTTGCTAAATGACCATTTAAAAGTTGTTATTATTTTGAAAAACTATTTTGCTGTGAAAGTTGAACTTGCATCGTTTCGTAAACATGATATTTTAGAAAACAATTGCTAATGTTTTAAGAAAGCCCTGTATTTATAAGTTTAACAGTTATAAATGAAAACTTAGAAAAAATTAAACCAATGGCCTTATTACAAAATATTAACCTAAAATAAATAATCTTAAAATAAGGTAAAAATCGAAATTACTAAAGTTCATGAGTAGTATCTCCGATGTATAGCCACCCACGAGTCCTCCACGGCTCCCAATCCTCTATCACTGGGAATTACCTGAAACATTTAATAAAAAAAGGGGGTGAGTTTACGAAAACTCAGTGTGTACAACCCTCATCGATAAGAACATGCATCACAATAATTCGGGCCGAAGCCCATTACAGTAATGGTGGCAATTGGGCCTTAGCCCAAAATAGCCTCGGTTGAGCCTTAACCCATATCATATGTCACAGCAGATAATGAATGCAATGCGATGCAAACCCAGCCCAACCTAATTTTTCCATCTGCTACACACCACCCATTCTTGCCAAAACACCAGTGGGGATTTCTAAAATCGACCCTCACCACTACACACCAAGGGTAGCCCGATTGCTGTACTATCGAACGTTGCAGCAAAGTTGCTTAATCGCATACATTGGGCTTAAAGCCTCCGGTGGATCCATACCATACGGCCATGCGATCCTGGATCTATACCATATGGCCATGCGAACCTCAAATATTGACACAGAGTCATCAATATATATATGTTAGGCACATAACCACGGTAAATAAGATTGGAAAAAGCCATAATAATAGCACAAAGCCTTCGGTTTCGGTACAAAGCCCATAATTATGGCACGAAGCCCATATTAATGGCACACAGCCCTCAGTAACATTATCAGTGCAGCATGGCTACTCGGTGGCTAAAAGCCTGCGGTGGATCCATACCATACGGCCATGCGATCTTGGATCCATACCATACGACCATGCAATCCTCAAATCTTCCTCCGTACCATAATTCCCACCCATGCAATATGTCGTGTATGTCATGCTCAATCTTTACACGTGTATGCAAAGTAGACATGCTCAGTAACAATTATTTAAACATATAATAAAAGCATATCAGTGATACAACCACAGTCAAATTAGACAACTCATTGTACAAGTCGATCATTTACCTACAAGGGCAAATCAGTCGTTTTACCCTATAAGGGTATTTTAATAATTTCACCCTACATGGGTAGTTCGGTAATTCTACTCCTAACCAATCCATGTAAGCAACGCACCTCAAACATAATCAATCATACAATTAACACATACAACGCTAGTACTACCACGAGGGTACAACGATCATTTTGTCGTGTAGGGGTAAAATCGTAATTTTGCAAACTAGGGGTATTTTGGTAATTTCACAAACCAGGGTATTTCGGTAATTTTACAAACTAGGGGTATTTCAGTAATTTTGCAAATTGGGGGCATTTCGGTAATTTTGCATATAACGGCCTTTTCGACGGCCTACTGTCGCCTCGAACGACACAGATACCTTTTCTTATTGAAACGGTGCAATTAGGCCTAGGGCCCATTCTCAACCCAAATGGTTCCACACGCTTGTGTGGCCCATTTAGCCCAAATCTAGCCACAAATATTAGATTCACATAGTCTAGTCCAATTTCTACTACACAGTCATACAATTTATTCATATGGGCCGGGTCTATCATGGCCCAAGTAGACTCAACCTACAAGAACACTCACGGTGGCCTCGACTATCGCGTCGAAATTCCCACACGTGTGCTCGCACGCTCGTGTGGCTACCATTTTCGTGTGACTGGCTCTTCGGCATTTGCCGCTCTACAGCTAGAGTAGAGAGAAGTACACACCTGATAAGAATCTGGTGCTAATCCGCGCTCCGACCACTCTTGTGCCCAAACGCCCACCAAGGTACCTTAACTCTCCTCATAAAATACTCTCTATATAGCTAGCTTCTCACCTTCCTTCTTTGTATCTTTCCGATGTGGGATCCCTCCTACTCAAACTCTTGTCGTCCAATCTGCAAAATAAATACTCCATTGCTTTCCATGAGAATCAAACCCAGGCTCCCTTGTAGCATAATCTACGCCGCTAACCACTTGGCCACAAGCTCCTCTTGTGTCTAAAATCATGCGCAACTAAATATAACCCTATGGTAAAATTCTAGAGTCCATTTAAAAAAGAAACCAAAATGCAAGAGCCAAGACTTGAAACTTGGACCTCCTTCCTTCCTTGTGGCGTCACCCCATTGTCTCTTATATGGCATCACTTTCCCACTACACCACACACTTCACTTGTGTCATTTTTTTCACATTTTATTCTTAAAGTCTACTACTAACTCCTAGGGTTTTTTCACCTAAAACCAAAATTTCCCTAAAGACAAAGTTTGAACCCGGGACTTCATAGAAGCCCCCTAACCTTCCAAAATCAGTCACCTACTAGATCCAACTTGCATTAAAGTCATTCTCTTATTCTCTAAAATTTTAAATGCTACTACACCCAAGGCCCAATAGGCCCAACCTACTAGGCCGAACTTTGGGATGTTACAAATCTACCCTCCTTAAAGAAATTTCATCCTTGAAATTTCCAGCTATAGAAACAGTCGCACATCCTAGCCTACAACACTACACTCACGCTGCGCACTCTGATTCTAAAACAGTAATACACTTTCTAACTTAAGCTTGGAACCTCTTCACACAACCAAATATCTAATATAGAAGCAAACATATATTTAACACTCATACTTAAAAATTTTTCATTCAAACATCACATCCAAAACATACACAGAATCAATACAGTCATTATAGCATATAATAATAAGTAAGGGGACCTACGAATTTGGTGCCGGAGACTCGAGTGCCATACTTCCAATAAAGATACTTTTTTTAAATCAAATTTCAAATAAATTTGAAAAAACATTTTCGAACCCATTCCACAGCCGAGTTTTGCAACCTAGGCTCTGATACCATTATTGTAACACTCCAAACTAAACCTAAATGTTAGGGCCGAATCTGGCGTGTCACATTGAAGGAAGTTGAAAAGCAAAGCAATTGTTTAGAAAAGTTTTATCCAATTTTTTTGAACCCTGAGTTCGTTGTTTGTTTGAGAAAAACACGATTTACTAAATGACCGTTTAAAAGTTGTTATTATTTTAAAAACTATTTTGCTATGAAAGTTAAACTTGCATCGTTGCGTAAACATGATATTTTAGAAAATGATTGCCAATGTTTTAAAAAAGCCCTGTATTTATAAGTTTAACAGTTATAAATGAAAACTTAGAAAAAAATAAACCAATGGCCTTATTACAAAATATTAACCCAAAATAAATAATCTTAAAATAAGGTAAAAATTGAAATTACTAAAGTTTACGAGTAGTATCTCCAATGTATAGCCACCCCCGAGTCCTCCACGGCTCCTAACCCGCTATCACTAGGAATTACCTAAAACATTTATTAAAAAGAGGGGGTGAGTTTACAAAAACTCAGTGTGTACAACCCTCATCGATAAGAACATGCATCACAATAATCCGGGCCGAAGCCCATTACAGTAATGGTGGCAATTGGGCCTTAGCCCAAAATAGCCTCGATTGAGCCTTAACCCATATCATATGTCACAGCAGATAATGTATGCAATGCGATGCAAACCCAGCCCAACCTAATTTTTCCATCCGCTACACACCACCCATTCCTGCCAAACATAGCAGTGGGGATTTCTACAATCGACCTTCACCGCTACACACCAAGGGTAGCCTGGTTGCGGTACTATCGAACATTACAGCAAAGCTGCTTAATCACATACATCGGGCTTAAAGCCTCCGGTGGATCCATACCATACGGCCATGCGATCTTGGATCCATACCATACGGCCATGCAATCCTCAAACATTGACACAGAGTCATCAATATATATATGTAATAGCCCGATTTAGGGGCTAGTCAAAATAGTGATCTCGAGATCACTATTTCAAGATCGAAGAAATTATTTTCATGATATATTATGAGTTAGAGCATGATAGCATATGAGCATTAAAATTTTGTTATTTTAATTTTAACGTTTTCGTGTTTAATTTGCGAAAAATGACTAAATCGCATAAAGTGCGAAAGTTCCATTCGATATGCTAAGAGTACCAAATGGCTATGAATTGTTAAATGGGGGTATTTAAAAGGCAATTTAGCCTTTGAAAGAGCCTTGCCCGGCCATAAGAGAGCATGGGAGACAAAATTGTCAATTAGTGTCAAAGTTAGTAGTAGTAGGTGGACTAATTTGACTTTTAATAATAGAATAAGGAGAGAAAAGTTATCATATTTTTCTCCTATCATCTTCCACCAAAATTTGCAGCAAATAAGGGGTAGAAACCTTCAAAAATTTTAGCAAACTCTCATCCATTCAAAGCAAGAGGAGACGAGAATTCACCTCAATCGTGGAAAGGATAAAGTCGTGGACTAAACTAAAGAACTAACTCATTTTGAAAACGAGGTAAGTTTGTATGATTTTTAAGCTTTATGATTACTATCATTGAATTGCTTAGTATAATATACATTGCAGTTTTGCAATGCCTATCATTTTTGTGAACAAAGAGATTAAACATGAGCAAGCCCCGATTGAATATGAATTCCCCAAGATACCCGATATACCACACAAGATATCATGTAAGTCCAAGGTAAGCTTGGCATTGATCAAGGTATCATGTAAGTCCAAGGCAAGCTTGGCATTGATCAAGATATCATGTAAGTCCAAGGCAAGCTTGGCATTGATCAAGATATCATGTAAGTCCAAGGCAAGCTTGGCATTTGTAACATCCCAAAATTGGGCCTAAAAGAATTGGGCCCATTGGGCCTTGGGCACAGGAGCGTTTAAAATTTTTGAGAACAAAAGAATGGCTTTAGTGCTAGTTGGACCTATAAGGTGAGTGATTTTGGAAGGTTAGAGGGTTTCTATAAAGTACCGGGTTCAAACTTTGGCTTTAGGAAAATTTTGGTTTTAGGTGAATAAAACCCTAGGAGTTAGTAGGTAGGCTTTAAGAATAAAATGTGGAAAAAAATGACACAAGTGGAGTGTGTGGTGTAGTGGCAAAGTGATGCCACATAAGGGACAAGGGGGTGACGCCACAAGGAAGGAAGGAGGTCCAAGGTTCAAGTCTTGGCTCTTGCATTTTGGGATTTCTTTTTAAATGGACTCTAGAATTTTGCCATAGGGTTATATTTAGTTGCGCATGATTTTAGACACAAAGAAGTGGGTGGTCCAGTGGCAAGGCGTCATTAAGGGTGCAAGGGACCCTGGGTTCGAATCTCATGACAAGCAAGGGAGTATTTATTTTGCGAATTGGACGAGAAGAGTTTGAGTTGGATTTAAACTCTGCTAACGGAGGGATCCCACATCGAAAAGATGCAAAGAAGGAAGGTGAGAAGCTAGCTATATATAGAGCATTCTATGAGGAGAGTTAATATACCTTAGTGGGCATTTGGGTGCAGATCTAGAGGATAATCGCCAATAGTAGCGAAAGAAGGGCTACTATAACGTGAGGTGCATAGTAAGGTTACGGTGAGGTTTTGGTTTTCGATAAGTGTATATTATGTTATGATTAATCGTTAGGTGATGTCAATTGTAGGTTCGTGACTAAGGGGTTTACAGCACGCATGGTTACCAGGTGTGTACAAACACTACACACACGATATCGACAATGCCGAAAAGTCAAAAGTGGCTAAATGGGCCCGGTGCGCCCTGAGACTAAGTTTGATGAAATGGTTTGGTTGGTTATACGAATTGAATTAGTCATGCATGATACATGAATTGGATTTGTTTTGGGCCTAATAGGCCATATGATGAGATTTGGGCCTAATGGGCCGTAAGGGAGTGATTTGGGCTTATGGGGACGTAGACATGTATGTTAGGGTTTATGGACCTTAGGTCTAGTTTAAACAACTCGTAAATTCCATAAGACTTAATTTAATTAAACATGTATGTGAACAAGTCGCAAGGTTGGAGTGTGGCAACGGGCGTACGTATGTCTAGGATTGGATCTAGGGAGAGCTTGGTACTTAAGCGGCCCTAGTGGCCCCCCTCTTCTTTTCTGGAATCCTACCTGGTGCGTAGTGTCTGTTCACTTTAGCTGTGAGGACTTGTTGATGGGCCAAAGTTCATAGCTAAAACCCGAAAGGGACAAAATACCCCAATTTATAAAATTATCGAAATACCCCTGGTTTGTAAAATTACCGAAATCCCCTAATTTGTAAAATTATCGAAATACCCCACGTTTGTGAAATTGTCAAAATACCCTTGGTTTGTAAAATTACCGAAATACCCCTGGTTTAAAAAATTACTAAATTACCCTTGGTAGGTAAATTACTGAAATACCTTCGATAGGTAAAATTACCGTTATACCCTTAGGGGTTGATTAGCGTGATTGTGTGTAAACCCTAACACACTTTACTTAATTATATTATTAATTGTATGGGCTGAAAAGCCGAAAAAGGCTGTAAATACAGTCGACATACCCTTTGGGGGTAAGGCAGGAAGTGCCAGGTATGTATCTGTAATTACCTGATATGCGTTGGTTGTATGTGATAATCTATTGCCTTGTTACTAGCATGATACATCTATCATGATAAAAATGTTGTGCATGGGATATGGGAATGTTGATAAAGGGGAAATGATAAGGTCACATTGTGATCGGTGGCTCTGCCACATTGTTCTTAAGGTCACATGGTGATCAGTGGCTCTGCCACATTGTTTATTAAGGTCACATAGTGATCAGTGGCGCTGCCACATCTATTTACGAGGTCACGTAGTGATCGGTGGCTATGCCACAGTTGTTTTAAGGTCACATAATGATCGGTGGCTCTACCATATTTTTGACAGCATGACTGTCAAGATGGTGTGTAGCGGATGGAGGGTTGATTGTAAAAATCCCCACGGTGTGATGGTTGGTACGGGGTGGTGTGTAGAGGATGGAAATACTAGGTTGGGCTGGGCATAATGCATTTTTTGTGATTGTATGACATTGTGTATGAGCTAAATACAAGATTGTAGGCCGTGGGCTGGTTCGCATTGCATACATTATCTTCTGTGACATATGATATGGGTTAAGGCTCAACCGAGGCTATTTTGGGCTAAGGCCCAATTGCCACCGTTACCGTAATGGGCTTCAGCCCGGATTATTGTGATGCATGTTCTTATCGGTGAGGGTTGTGCACACTGAGTTTTGAAGCTCACACCCATTTAATTTAATGTTTTAGGTAATCCCAAATAGATGACTCGACGTGGGAGAGGACTCGGAGATGGCCACACTATAAGAGGCTTGAATTTTCATTTATTTGTTTCAAGGTACATGTTTTTATTTACTTAATTTTCAATGGACGTAATAAGGTCTTGTACTCCGTTTTGACTTCAGATTTAATTTGGGTTTTGGGATTAAATGTTCATTTACTTATTAAACCTAAGTAAGCTCTTATGTTCAAACTTGGTTTACTAAATGCTTATAATAATAAAATTGGGTTTTTTTATCTTTAATTAATAAGTCTATTAGATTTTGGGCTTTTGGGCCTTAATTTCTTAATTAGCAAAACCGTTTTGAATTGTGCCTTTAATGTGACATTCTGGATTCGGGCCTAACTTCTAGGCCGGGTTTGGGGTGTTACAGTATTGATCAAGATATCATGTAAGTCCAAGGCAAGCTTGGCATTGATCAAGATATCATGTAAGTCCAAGGCAAGCTTGGCATTGATCAAGATATCAAGTAAGTCCAAGGCAAGCTTGGCATTGATCAAGATATCATGTAAGTCCAAGGCAAGCTTGGCATTGATCAAGATATTATGTAAGTCCAAGGCAAGCTTGGCATTGAGTAAGTTATCAAGGGCAAGACTTCATGTAAGTCCATGTCAAGACATGGCCTTGAAACCAAGATGAGAAATTCCATGTAAGACCATGCCTAAGATATGGCTTGCGTGGCATGCTAAGTGAGAAGAGATCTAGTATCCTCAGGTATTCGTAGAAGTTCATCGGGCAAACAAGTAAGGTTAATAATGAGGTAACAAGAGGGCTAAGAAAGTAAAGCTAGCATCAAAATGAATTAAATATTACTCATGTTATGAATGAAAAATTAGATATCATAATGATTATTGTTGAAGTACGCTGATCAATGTGATCAAGTGACACAGGTATCATGTTTACTTTACAAAAATGAGCATAGTGAGCATCATGAGACATGTAAGAACCAAGCATGAGTAAGTAAGCTTTAAAGTTGAAATTACGATACTATTGTTATGCTAAATGGTTTTTATTAAGCAACATTATTGACATGTGTTTTACATGCGAACTTACTAAGCTAAATGCTTACGTATTTGATTATTTCTTTCTATGTAGTCTCACCAAGCTAATTTGTGGATTATCGGAGTCAGAGCTCGTAGCACACTATCAACTCTTATTTTGGTATAGCCAAGTTACTTTACTAAGTATGGCATGTATAGGAAACATTCATTTTGTAGACATGTTTTTAGAAGGGCCTTTGTAAAAGCTATCAAGTTTATTATTCTTTTGTATATGGCTAAGTGATTGGCCAAATTTGACTAAGTATTTATGTTTATTGAGATCAATGAAGCGTGTAGTATTATTCATAAAATTGGGTTGTTATTGCATCGTTGAATTGTGTATGGATATGATCTTCATTTCAGGGTGGCTAATGGCTTGGTAAATAGCCTATAAGTGCCTACACGGTTGTACACAAGGGCGTGTGTCAAGGCCGTGTTAACCCTGCACCTTAGTATTATTAATCAGAATAGGCCACAGGTAAATTCCACAGTCGTGTGTATAGGCCGTGTTATACACACGGGTTGGACATGGGCTTGTCCCCAGATCGTGCTGGTTTAGGAAGTATATCAAGGATTAGCACATGGTCTAAGCCCACGGGCGTGTCATTGCTGTGTGAAATTAGTCAGTAGCCTTCCACAGTTGGAAGACATAGGCGTGCCTAAACCGTGCGAAAATAGTTAGTAGCTTCCCACGGTTTGAGGGTAAGGGTGTGCTTAAGGGTACACGGGCGTGTTCCAAGTCACACGGGCGCGTGAACCCTGCTTCAAAAATGAATTATTTGATTTAGTTCTGAAAGTTTTCAGACACGAGTTTAAGGCCTCGTAGGCCCTTGTAATGTATGTGTTGACTAAAAAAGTGAAATTTTTAAGTTGGAACGAAATTTTATAGCTCGTAAGTACATGTTTAAGTGAGTTCAAGCATAGTAATGTCTAGTATCCATACCCAGTATCGGTCTTGCGTGTGGGGTGTTACAACATATGTCAAGCATATAGCCACAGTAAATATGATTGCCACAAAGCCATAATAACAGCACAAAGCCTTCGATTTTGGCACAAAGCCCATAATTACGGCACAAAGCCTATAATTACAGCACGAAGCCCATATTAATGGCACACAGCCCTCGGTAACATTATCAGTGTAGCATGGCTGCTCGGTGGCTAAAAGCCTATGGTGGATCCATACCATACGGCCATACGATCTTGGATCCATACCATAAGGCCATGCGATCCTCAAATCTTCCTCCGTACCATAATTCCCACCCATGCAATATGTCGTGTATGTCATGCTCAATCTTTACACGTGTATGCAAAATGGACATGCTCAGTAACAATTATTTAAACATGTAATAAAAGCATATCAGTGATACAACCACAGTCAAATTAGACAACTAATTGCACAAGTCGATCATTTACCTACAAGGGCAAATCAGTCGTTTTGCCCTATAAGGGTATTTCGGTAATTCCACCCTACAAGGGTAGTTCGGTAATTATACTCATAACCAATCCATGTAAGCAACGCACCTCAAACATAATCAATCATACAATTAACACATACAACGCTAGCACTACCACGAGGGTACAACGATCATTTTATCGTGTAGGGGTAAAACGGTAGTTTCGTAAATCGAGGGTATTTCAATAATTTCACAAACTAGGGGTATTCCGGTAATTTTATAAACTCAGGATATTTCGTTAATTTCACACTTAATAGCCTTTTCAATGGCCTACTGTCGCCTCGAGCGACACAGATACCTTTTCTTATCAAAACGGTACAATTGGGCCTAGGGCCCATTCTTGGCCCAAATGGGCCCATACGCTCGTGTGGCCCATTTAGCCCAAATCTAGCCACAGATATTAGATTCACATAGTCTAGTCCAATTTCTATTACACAGTCATACAATTTATTCATATGGGCCCACAGGCCCATTGGGCCCATCATGGCCCAAGCAGCTTCAACCTACAAGAATACTCATGGTGGCCTCAACTATCGCGTCGAAGCTCCCACACGTGCACTCATACACTCGTGTGGCTACCACTGCTGTGTGACCGGCTTTTCAGCATTTGCCGCTCTACAGCTAGAGTAGAAAGAAGTACACACCTGATAGGAATCTGGTGCTAATACGCGCTCCGACCACTCCTGTGCCTAAACGCCCACCAAGGTACCTTAACTCTCTCCTCATAGAATACTCTCAATACAGCTAGCTTCTCACCTTCCTTCTTTGTATCTTTGCGATGTGGGATCCCTCCATTAGCAGAGTTTAAATCCAACTCAAACTCTTGCCGTCTAATCCACAAAATAAATACTCCCTTGCTTTCCATGAGATTCGAACCCAGGCTCTCTTGTAGCATAACCCATGCCACTAACCACTTGGCCACAAGCTCCTCTTTTGTCTAAAATCATGCGCAACAAAATATAACCCTATGGCAAAATTCTAGAGTCCATTTAAAAAATAAACTAAAATACAAGAGCCAAGACTTGAACCTTGGACCTCCTTCCTTCCTTGTGGCGTCACCCCATTGTCTCTTATGTGGCATCACTTTGCCACTACACCACACACTCCACTTGTGTCATTTTTTCCACATTTTATTCTTAAAGCCTACTACTAACTCCCAGGGTTTTTTCACCTAAAACCAAAATTTTCCTAAAGCCAAAGTTTGAACCCGGGACTTCATAGAAGCCCCCTAACCTTCCAAAATCACTCACCTACTAGATCCAACTTGCATTAAAGCCGTTCGCTTATTCTCTAAAATTTTAACCGCTACTACGCCTAAGGCCCAATGGGCCCAATCCTACTAGGCCCAACTTTGGGATGTTACACAACGTCCACATTCTAATTTATTTGGTCTAACATTACCCATACTAGCCATTAACACAGCTGGAGTTTTTGAACTCGTAATTTGCTTCCCACAATCTCTATTAGAGTATTCCACTGGTGTATTTGATCGAGTAAACAAATCTCAAGATTTTTTTGATGAAAAGTGATACGGCTTACTCAATTGATCTTTTTCTCGAATCTCTAGCTTCTGATTCTGCTTTTCTCTTTTCTTTGCTAAGATCCTCGGCTTTACAAGCCCTTTCAACCATAACAACAAATTCTTTCAATTCAAGAATTTTGAATAATAATTTTATATCTTCATTCAACTCGTCAACGAATCGTTTACACATAATCTCCTCAGTAGACACATACTCTCGAGCATCTTGCTTAATTGTATGAACTCTTTTTTATACTCGATGACAGTCATGCGACCTTGTTTTAACTCTAAGAACTCTTTATGCTTTTGATCATGAAATCGCTAACTTATGTATTTCTTTCGGAACTCTGTCTGAAAGAATCCCAAATCACTCATTCTCTCGATACTACAAACACCAAAGTATTCCACCATTGATATGTAGTGTCTCTCAACAAAGATACAACACATTTAATACATTCATCAGGAGTACAAGACAATTCATCAAATACTCAGATCGTATTTTTGAGACAAAACTCAACTCTCACAGCATCATCATCAACAATAGCCTGAACTCTTCAGCCCTATATTTATGAATTTTATCCATTGGCAGCTCGTTCGATCGTATCGGATCTGCAACTTGAGGAACAACAGGGGTTTGTTAAGGTATAGGTGGGGGTGAAGGTTGTTGAGCAGCCAGATTCGTTCGAACGAACTCCGTGAACCTCTCAGTCATCATTTAGAAAAAGGCTTGCTTGGCCTCTCCCTCATGGCTACTTGATACAAGCCTAGTATTAGATGGCACTGCCCCTTGAGCATGAGTGGGCGTGTTACTCTCTACATCGTCAGCTACAGCTCTTTCGGGATCCATTACTATAAGAAAACAGAATTTAAGCTGTCAAGAATCATTACACTATCGCAGAGTATATATGGCATGTATAGCTAGACTCTTGTACACGCTACGTTAGTTCTAGAATCGATTAAACTGTAGCTCTGATACCAATAAATCTAACACCCCTCACCCGTACTCACAGTTAGAATAAGGTTACGAGGTATTACCGATAAATCAACATCATTTAACATACATAATTCATACATTTATGCATTCATACTCAAATGCCATTCAATCATACTCATATTGTCCCTTACGAGGGCCGATGAGGCCTTAAACATGCTTTAGAAGTGGTTCGGGACTAGATCAATAACATATAAAATTCTCAGAAAAACTTAAAAACTTTTCAAACATACAATGGTCACACGCCCGTGTGAACAGGTCGTGTGCCTCACACGGCTAGTGGACACGCCAGTGTCTTACGCCGCATGGAAACAGGGCATACATATTGACTTGTATCACACAGCTGAGGACTCACCCGTGTGCCAGACCATGTGAGAACTAGAAGGTATACTAACTTGGGTCATATGGCCAACCACATGCCCGTGTGTCTAGCCCTGTGTCCTTCGAAATGGCCACACATACCCATGTGCTAGGCCGTGTGCCATTTAGGGGGGTATACTGACTTATACCACACGGCCAGTCACACGCCCGTGTGTGAGACCATATGGAACATACTAACTTCACCTCAATATCAACACTAGGGGACAAACAGCCTTGTAGCATGACCATGTGTCTCACAAGGCTGAGACACACGCCCGTTTCTCTACCCATGTGGACAAAAATAGGCCATTTGCAAAGCCAATTTCCCACCTTTTTTACACATACCTACACAAGCTCAAATGACATCATTTTAAGACACAAATGTGCAGCCAAAAGTTCATCAACCAATACAAAATCATACCATATTCATTTCAACAAAATTCAATACTCAATTCCATACCATTTATCTATTCAAATACCAATCAATTCATCTTGCTTTACTAAGCATAATTCACATATATAATTTATCTAACTAAACCAATTCAAATATACATAATCACTTCAACTCCGTTCATTCAAGATAGGTATATTACCAAATATTAAAAGTACAACTATTTGCACATTCATAAGCATTGTCAAGTTCATCATCTTATGCCAACTTAAATGGCCAAAATACACATCCATCAAATAGACTATTTTGACACAAGCCTATATATGCCATATACTATATATACATAGCTTCAAAAATTCCAAAATGATTTATCGATAGTGTGATGAAGTCTCTAACGATTCCCGAATCCGTGCTAGCTTCATAGAACTATAAAACATGGAAACAATTAAACAAAGTAAGCTTTATGCTTAGTAAGTTCGTATGTGAACATGAAATAATCTC
Source organism: Gossypium rotundifolium (assembly GCA_025506655.1). Lineage (NCBI taxonomy): Eukaryota > Viridiplantae > Streptophyta > Magnoliopsida > Malvales > Malvaceae > Gossypium > Gossypium rotundifolium. The sequence continues at coordinate 150,874,677 of CP106734.1, read as the reverse complement.
AACATTCATTAACAATTCAAAATGGATAATATCATTAACATTTAAAGCATCAATTCATGAATTAACAAAAAACTTATCCATGTCATCATTCCTGAGTTCTCAACTTCATCTATCTCAATACTTGAATAGTTTTTCGTAAATACATGTACCGATACATTTCTGTTTCTCATCAATACTCTTATCAAACCACTCCGGTTTACAAATGTTTTCGATACCATTTCATCGATTTTTTCGATGCCATAGCCCAACTATGGTCTTTCACATATATTGCCAACGACCTGTCGTGGTCTTTCTTTCACATGCAATAACTCGATTATGGTCTTATTATTCAATTGCCATAGCCCGACTATGGCCTTATTCGGTAATTTGCCTTACTCAATTCGTACATTTCATTTAATATCTCAACATTTAGCCAATAGAATAATTACTATCTCAATTTCATCCATCAAATAGATAAGTACACATTTAAGTTCAATTATACGAACTTACCTCGTATTCGGAATTAACGGATCAGATCGACTATTCGACAACCTTGCTTTTCCCCCGATCTAAATTCGAATTCTTTCTTTCTTGATCTATATGTATTCAAAATTAACCCATTTAATCACCTACTCATTCAATTTAGTCCAAAACTACATATTTGGGCTTTTGCATATTAGCCCCTAAACTTTCACACTTTTAACAATTTAGTCCCTATTTCACAAATACACAAAATTCACATAATTTCATTATACTCTGGCTTAGCCGAATTACCTATAGGTCCCTAGCAACCCATAACTTTTATTTATTTTACATTTCAACCCCTCAATTTGCACATTTCACAATTTAACCTTTTTTTTTTACATTTTTGCCAAAAATCACTTTACAAAACATGTAAAACTATCATCAAGCTTTCATATTTCAACATTAAACATCAAATAACTCATAGATTCAACAATTGTAACTCTCAAAATCTTTAACGGTTTCAAAATCTAAGGTACGGGCTAGCTCGATTGAGCTGCAACGATTACAAAAACATAGAAATCATCAAAAATCGAGCTCAAAACACTTACCAATTGAGCTATGAAGATGCCGAACCCTAAAATGCTCTCCAAGATTTATTTTTCTTTCTCCAACCGGTTAAATATGATGAAAACGAATGCAAAATTGTTTTTGTTTTAAGTAATTAACCTTATTAGACAATTTACCAAATTAACCTTAATGATAAAACATTTATATCATCCATTTCATGTACATTAATGTCCACTTACACATTTAATGGTCTAATTATGATTTAAGGCCATCATATTTAAAAGCCAAAGCCATTTGACACCTTTAACTAATAGAATGCAACTTTTGCATTTCACTCGATTTAGTCTTTTTTCTCACATCGAGCAATTAAACTATAAAATTAGCTCATGAAATTTTCACACATATCAATTAACATGCTGTAAACACCAAAAATAATATTAAAATAATTTTATAACATTAAATTTGTGGTTCCAAAACCACTATTCTAATTTAGCTAAAATCGGGCTGTTACGTAACTGGTTCTTGCTTCGCCAGATTATATTGTTAATAGATTTCAGTGATGGACCTGGTTCCTTGCACTGGTTGTTCATCAATTGCATCATTTTTAGTTTGGTTTATAGTGGTTTGCAGATCTAGTCTTGGACTCCCATTTTCATACATCTACTCCTCTGTTGAAGTCCAATTCTATATTTCATCAAACTTTACACCTTTGCTTATAATCACCTTTTTTTGTGAAAGGATTATAGATTTTGTATCCTTTCTTAACACTAGAATATCCAACAAATATCCCTGGCTTCGATCTACTATCCAGCATGCTTCTTTTTCTCTTCTAGAACATGAATAAAACAAGTGCAACCAAATACTTTTAAATGTGAAATAGAAGGTTTAAAACCATACCAGGCTTCAAATGGTGTCTTCCCTTCAATAGCTTTAGTAGGTAGTCTATTTAGCAAGTAAGCAGCAATGTTTATTACCTCTGCCCAAAAATCATTTGGCAGTTTACTTTCAAACAGTAAGCAGCAAGCCATATTCATCACAGTTCTATTCTTTCATTCACTTACTCCATTTTTTTGTGGAGTGTATACATTACTCAATTGATGGTGAATACCAGACTCTTTGTAGAACTTTTCAAACTTCTTTGATATGTATTCTACCTCGTTATCTAATCTTACCATTTTGAGCTTGTAATCACTTTGGTTTTCAACCATAGCTTTAAACTTGAAGAAGATTTCAACCACCTTGGACTTTTTCTTCATGAAGTACACCTGAAAGAACCTTATACTATCATCTATGAACAACACAAAGTACCTACTTCTATTTAGTGAACTTGTTTTCATGGGTCTGCAAATGTCAGTATGTACTAAGTGTAATTTTCTAGTGGCTCTCCATGTTGTGTTCACAAGAAATGGAGACCTCGTCTATTTTCCAAGCTGACATGTTTCGCATACATCTTCATGATCAGCCATTTTTGAAATATTTTTAACCAGGTTATTCTTGGACATTAGACTTAAGGATTTGTAGTGAACATGTCCTATTCTTTTGTGCCAATGTTTTGTTTCATTTAGTGAGCTAGTATATGCTACTAAAGTTGCTAAGTTCCAGTTGATAGCAAAACATCTGCCTGCCAACTTCGTTGATATGAGCTCCCATCCACTTAAATCAAGAATTAGCCATTTTTTGTCTTTGAATACCACGGAGTAATTTTTCTCGAGCAATTGTCCTATACTTAGTAGGTTTTGATCTATGTTAGGGACTAAAAGAACATCTGTGACAAGTTTAGTACCTGATGGAGTTTTGATTTAAACATCTCCCTTTCTAACTGCTTCAATATATTGGCCATTTTCAACTTTCACCTTGGAATAAAACCTTTTGTCAACATTCTTGAAGATGCTCGCATCAACTGTCATGTGACTTGTACACTCACTATCGACGAGCCAATTCTTTTTAACTCCATTGGTGAGTTCGCATGGTGTTGCGAGCTGGGCTTCGCAGGAGGCTGTGAACATCAGTTCTTCTGCTTCTGCTATCTGTGCCTCTGCATTTTATTGTTGAGTATGCCATTTGTTTTTGCATACTTTCTCTACATGACCAAGTTACTTATAGTTTTTCCATTGAGCATCAGGCCTGAACCAACAGAAGTTCTCAAGATGACCTAATGTAACACCCCAAACCCGGTCAATACACCACGTAGAATCAACTGTATGCTCTGGGAAAAGGTTTTGGGTGGTTTAGGTTGAAGACTAGCGCTTGGTGAAAACGCTTAGCGAAATTTGTATTTGAGGAAAACTTGATTAGGTTTTGATTAAAAATCTGACGATGTATTTGAAAACCCAGAAAGTTTTGAAAATTTAATCCGATGTGTAGGTAAAACTAGTTTATTTCGTTTTGAAGCTTAAGTTATTTCTTATTGTTACTAAAACATTTTTGACTTAGTAGAAAATCATATTTAAGTTAGAAAACCATTTGAATTCACTTTATCCCAAGTTATAGTATGATACCCGATGGTATAGTTTAAAACATCGTTTTTGAAGTTTTGAAAACGTTGTCTTTCCAAGTTTTAGCACATTTCACTTAATTGGTTTGTTAAAGCATATTGAAAATCTACTTAAACATAACATATCAAAAACATAATTTAAGAGGCCATTTACAAACCCAAATATAACAAAATAAAAATAAATCAGCTAGTGTACCAAATTTTTATAAAAGAAGTCCGAGCAATCTTTATTTCAGTATGGCATGAGCACCTCGAGTCCATCCCGGCTCCATGTCCGCGTCTAAGTGTCACCTGAAAAGTCAAAGGAGAGAGAGTGAGTCGCAAGACTCAGTGTATAATTCCCTCCCCCGGTATAACATGCCAACACACATATCATAACGAAATAATGCGATAATGCACCTGTTCCTAACCAACCATATCGCTTTTCTACCCCGTGTGGTACCAAACCACCGGTGGTGCCAAACCACTGTGACCCAAAGTCACGATATCCATCTTGTGGTACCAAACCACTTTGGTGACCAAGTCACAAATAATCCAATGATGGGGCCAACCCATCGTGTGATACCAAATCACTAGCAGACGATCCCATATCTCAAAAGTGGGGCCAACCCATGGTGGTGTCAAACCACAGGGACAAGTCGCAATGAGGTGCCAAACCTCCGGTGTCCCAAAGACACAATGTGATACCAAATCACCGTGACCGTAGTCACAAATCGATGATGGGGTCAACCTATCGTGTGATACCAAATCACTGGCGTCAATCCGTATAATCAAGCTGTGGGGCCAACCCACCGTGGTACTAAGCCAACGGGACGAGACGCCGAGGTGCCAAACCTCTGTGACCCAAAGTCACAAAATACGTGGTACCAAACCACCGGAGGTGCCAAACCTCTGGTGTCCCAAAGACACAGTGTCCCAAAGACACGGATATCATACTCCCCCCTCCTCTCATGTCACCCAATCACATATCATACTAGATGCAAAATCATGCAATCATGCTATCGTGCTCATATGCTTAACATGGCATCTCAAAGTATCAAAAATCATGATATCATCATTATCCCATAACTCATAGTGAAACGGACTTACCCGAATCCATATCCCTACCTCAATGGGGATCGCAATAATCAATCACACTGTTCCATTTACACAACAGGTTATCACATTATTAAGTTAAAATAGTGTGTTGGTTTACACACGAGTCGTGAAGGTATTAATCCCTAGAATCGATTTACGCCCCTCGATCACGTCTACACCTCGAATCCTACAATCGGCCAACAATGGTTTAACTATCATACCATTCGGCCATAACCAAATAGACCAAAGGATATATCGGTTTACCCTTACCTTCAACTGGATTTGGTTTCCTTCCAAATCCGAACCCAACAGTGGTTCTTTCAGAAATCGGTTTCCCCCTAAAAAGAAGATGGTTAATTCCTCTGAACCTTAACTTAAAGAAAACTAAACAAAATCGGAACCAAACACCCATTCTTACCACCACTTACCGTTTGCTTATCAGAGCAAGAGGCCTCTCCTTGCTTGATTTCGAACCCAAGGACCCTAATCGAAAAATGATTACCATAACATGGAGTTAACACCTTTTACAGATACCAAAATCACCCTTAAGTATGCCCAAAATTGGCAAGGTACCAAAGAAAGGAGGAAGGGCCATTCGGCCAACACTTACCCACAACCAACCAATTGGAACCAAGCACCCAACAACACCTACTATTCGGCCAACACCAAGGAAGATTCGGCTAAAGCTCTGAAAAGGAGAAAGAAATAAAAGATTGAATAGAGAGGAGGGTATGTTCGGTTTTGAACAAGAAAAAGACTTGGAGAGAGAGTTTTGGAGGTGAAGTTTCGGCCAAGAATCGAAATGGGAAGAAGAAATAGTAAGAAACACCTTCAGTTTTTCTTGGAAAAGAAGAGGAAATGGAGAGGGAGACTTTCTACTAACAAAGTTTGAAAAGAAAAGATGATGATGGGATGTTAGGTTCGGCTAAATGTTGAAGAGAAAGCAAAAGTGGTTGTGTTTTAATGAAATGAGAAAGAAAAGAGAGAGGGAGAGGCATTCGACTAACAATAAAATTGAAAGAGACCAAGTAATTTCGGCAAGGGTAAGGGTGTTGAAGCTTTCGGTTTAAGGAGAACAAAAGAAAAATGAGCAAGAGATGAAGCACTTGGGGTTTCAGTTTCAAGCATGAGAATGGAATGGGAGAGTTTTCTTTGACATTCGGCTTACCAACAAAATGACCAAAAAAAAAGACTTGAGCAATCGGTTGGAAGAGAGAAAATGAGAAGAAGCTTTTGACCAAAAAGGAAAAAATCGGCTTAACCAAGGAGAGTTTGTGACCGAAACCACACATGCCCAAGGCAAATTCGGCACACTCCAATTACCAACCGCCACACTTTTCTCTCCCCCCAAACTCTCACCAAATCCGGCCAACCTCCCCCCATTCACTCCCAAACCACAATTTCAAAACCCCTTGACCAAGTCTTCCTCCTAATTTCACTCTCCACCCACCGTTTGAATGTGAAGACTAAGTCCAAAGAAGAGTTCGAATTTCCTTCTACCTCTTCCTCCATGCCGTCCAAAATGGGAGCCAAAAGGGGTGGGATTCTCACGACTTGAACTCAAGACCTCCCCCATGCAATTGACGCCACACACACACTCCAAGTGGCGCATGCTTTGCCACTCCACCAGCTCCCTTCTTGTGTTACAAATTTACTTAAATTAATTATAAACCCCAACACCTTCAGCTCCTATCCCCTAAAGCCCAAAACTAAAATTTCACCACCTACTCAGGCTCACTTCTAGCCTACAACTAAGTCCCGAAACACCCAAACAACATCATAGCAAGCAATTAATCATGCAAACAATTGCCAAAATAAAATAACCCTTAACCCGGATATTACAGTTCTACCCCCTTAAAATAATTTTGACCTCGAAATTACCTGGTCAGAAGAGTTGCGGGTATTGCTATCTCATCATATCCTCGGGTTCCCACGTCGCTTCTTCTACGCCATGATTCCGCCAAAGAACCTTAACCAGAGGCACAAACTTCCTGCACAGAACCTTCACATCCCGATCTAAAATCTGTACAGGCTCTTCTTCCATGGACATATCTGGATTTACCTCGATCTCTTCTACTGTTACCACATGTGATGGATCAGAACGATATCGCCGAAGCATCGAAATGTGGAACACGTCGTGAATCTGACTTAGTTCAGCTGGCAACTCGAGCTGATATGCAACTGGTCCCACTCGTCTCAGTACCTTATATGGCCCAATAAACCTCGGACTTAGCTTGCCTTTCTTCCCGAACCTTAATACTTTCTTCCACGGTGAGACCTTCAGGAAAACCCGATCTCCCACAGCAAATTCAATATCTCTCCTCTTAAGATCGGCATAGGACTTCTGCCGGTCCGAAGCTTCCTTCAATCGAGCCTGAATCAACTTAACCTTATTTTCAGTCTCAGCAACCAACTCTGGTCCCAACAACTGGCGTTCACTTAACTCTGTCCAACAAGTCGGTGAGCGACACTTTCTACCGTACAATGCCTCATAAGGAGCCATCTTGATACTTGCTTGGTAACTGTTATTGTAAGCGAACTCAGCTAACGGTAGATATTCCTCCCAACTACCCCTGAAATCCAATACACACCCTCGTAACATGTCCTCCAAGATCTGTATAACTCTTTCCGACTGCCCGTCAGTCTGCGGATGAAATGTTGTGCTGAAATCTAACCGTGTACCCAGAGCCTGATGCAACACTTTCCAGAACCTTGACGTGAATCTCGGATCCCTATCTGAGATGATCGATCATGGAACCCGTGCGATCTCACTATCTCGACACATACTGACTTTGCCAACCTCTGCGGTGAGTAATCCACCTCACCGGAATAAAGTGAGTGATTTAGTCGGTCGATCCACAATTACCTAGATGAATCCTTCTTGCTCGGTGTAGCGGTAATCCACCGCGAAATCCATAGTTATTCTTTCCCACTTCCACGTGGAATCTTCATTTGGTCAAGCAACCCAGACGATGGCGATGCTCGGCCTTGACTGGCGACAAGTCGACACTTACCCACAAACTTGATCACCTCCTTTTTGGACCCGGCCACCAGAACTATTCTCTGAGGTCCCTGTACATTTTGCTACCTCCAGGATGCATAGCGTAGGGGCTGCTATGTGCATCTTGAAGAATCTTTTGCCTTAACTCAGAATCTCTCGGCATACAAGCCTTCCCCTGAAAACACAGCACCCCATCACTGGACAAGCTGTAACCCTTCAAACCATCATTCTGCACTTGTGTCCTCTGCGCACTCAGAACCTCATCCAACAACTGTTTCTCTCTGATCTGCTCAACCCAAGTAGGCTTAACCTGCAGCTCTGCCAGAATACTCCCATCGTCATACAAACTCAAGTGGGCAAATAACGCTCTTAAATCCGAAACAACCTTACGGCTTAACGCGTCTGCCACAACGTTAGCCTTGCCCGGATGATACTCAATTGAGCAATCGTAGTCTTTCGTGCTCAATCCATCTGCTGCCCTCGATTCAGTCTTTCGAGTCAAGGTACTTCAGACTCTTATGGTCCGTATAGACTATCGATCTTTCTCCGTACAAGTAGTGCCTCCATATCTTTAAGGCAAATACTACATCTGCTAACTCCAGATCGTGCGTAGGATAATTAACCTCATGTGGCCTCAATTTGCGGGATCGTAAGCCACCACCTTCCTTCTTGCATCAAGACACAACCCAATCAGATGTGATGCATCGCAGTACACTGTGAATTTCTTACCGGCCTCAGGTTGAATTAGAACTGGAGCTTCAGTCAAAATCTTCTTCAACTTATCGAAGCTCTCCTGTTGCTTCTCAGTCCAAACAAACGGAACCCCTTTTCTCAATAATTTAGTCATTGGCGCTGCAATCAACGAGAAACCCTCTACAAATCTTCGGTAGTATCCTGCCAAGCCCAGAAAACTCCAAATTTTCGCTACTGACTTAGGCGGCTTCCAATCCAAAACCGCTTCTATCTTACGGGGGTCCACTCTAATCCCCTCAGCCGACACTACATGACCCAAGAATGTCACCTCCACGAGCGAACTAGCATTCTTGAACTTCACATAGAGCTGTTTCTCCCTTAGAATCTGCAATACCACCCGTAAATGAACATCATGCTCCTCCTCAGTCCTTGAGTATACCAAGATGTCGTCGATAAAAACCACCACAAACTGATCTAGGTACTGTTGGAACACCCTATTCATCAGATCCATGAAAGCTGCCGGTGCATTAGTCAACCCGAATGGCATAACCAAGAACTCAAAGTGCCCATATCGAGTACGAAATGCCGTCTTACAGATATCCGCCTCCTTTACCTTCAACTGGTGATACCCCGACCTTAGGTCGATCTTCGAGAAAACTGACGCCCCCTTCAACTGATCAAACAAGTCATCTATCCGAGGTAGTGGATACTTGTTTTTGATCGTCAGCTTATTCAGTTGGCGATAGTCTATGCACATCCGTATAGTACCGTCTTTCTTCTTTACAAAGAGTACCGGCGCTCCCCATGGTGAAATACTTGGCCTGATAAAGCCTCGGTCCAACAATTCAGTCGAGCCTTAAGCTCCACTAACTCCTTAGGTGCCATCCTCATGCGGAGCAATGGATACGGCGCGATTAAGATATGATCTATTCGAACTCTACCTCCGATCTAGTGGCAAACCCAAGCTCCTCAGAAACACATCCACAAATTCCTAATCGTCCAACTGTCTCCACAAGCAGACTCCTTAGCCTCCAAGGCATACACATGCACCATAAATGCTTGCAATTCTTTTCGACCATTTTCTCGACTTTCAGAGCAGATACCACATTGGACAGATAATTCCTCCTATTACCGATTAGAACTACCTCATCACCCTCAGCTGTGCTCAGAACCATACGCTTAGCCGTGCAGTCCAACTTCGCTTGGTACTTAACCAGCCAATCCATCCCCAAAATCAGATCGAACTCCCCAAACGGTAGTTCCAACAGATCAGCCTCGAAAGATACCCCTTGGAGTTCTAGAGGTACGTCTCTATACAGTTTATCTACCACTACAGAGTGACCTAGAGGGCTTATTACGGTCATCTGCCTAGAAGATATTTCAGAGTCTAGATCCATGGTCTTCACTATGCTACTTGCAACATACGAGTGTGTTGAACCCACATCAATCAAAGCAGTAAATGGAGAACCAAAGATTAGAAACGTACCGGTAATGACGTCCGGTGCGTCGCCCTCCTCTCGGCGCCTCGCAGCATACACCAACCCCGGCTGTCTGGCCTCAGAACTACCTGCACCTCTGCCCGGTGCTCCACGGCCTCGCCAAAACTATTACCTCCTCTGCCATTACCTCTGCCCCTCTGCGATGGTCCATTATTTCTGTACTGATTACGGCCCTGATTCTTTGACTGAATTCTAGCTAACTTGCGCGGACAATCCCTCACTCGGTGGTCCAATGAGCCACACTCAAAACAACCTCTACCATCACCCAACATCCTCCCGGTGAGCCTTTCCACAACGGTTACATCATAATGGTCCCTGTCTAGCAGCAACAAACCTACCCGACTGATTCGGCCCACTCGGTCTAGCCCTCTTCTGCTGATTACCCGATGACCCAGAAGATCCAAAACTCCTTTTGTGACGGTTTCTATCCATACCCTGCCTCACAGACTCTTTAATGCCCTCGGCAACCTTCACCTTTTCAACTAAAACCGTAAATTCACGCTCTTGCTGGGGCGCAATTATCAGCCTTAGTTCGTCTCGCAGGCCATCCTCGAAACGAACGCACCTCTCATGCTCAGTAGCCACCATACCCCTGGCATACCGACTCAGCCTCAGAAACTCTGCCTCGTACTCCGACACAGATTTGCTCCCCTGGACTAACCTCAGAAATGCTTTTCTCTGCTCATTTATGTAGTTAGCTCACGTACTTTTCGATAAGCGGCCGAAAATAGTCCCAAGTCAAATCTTCAATTGCAGTCTTTGTCGAACAAAGTGAGCCACCACTGTACGACTCATCTCGAGAAGTGATACGATCCCTTTAATTTCTCTTGACATTTAGATCCGGATCGTCCATGATCCGTTCGTCGCTTCCGGCCAATGATTCAAGAATGCTAGGAGCAACCCCGAGACACCCCGAAAGAATTCACCCGTTTGCTTGTCTCAAGTCGCCAGCACGATTTCCTAGCTCCTATGCCTCCACCTACTCCACTACCCTTTCTAAAACTCATGACATCGCTCAGTGACATTTGCATCATCGCGGTGCGCTCTCGAACTCACCACCTCCACCGGTGGCGGAATCGTACCTCATTTTGAACCCCCGCCGGAACCTACGGGCTCGAAATACTATCCTATCACGACCACGTCCACGACCACGTCCACCTCGGTACTCATGACTAAATCTCGTCGATTAAAGAATTTTATGTATCACCATTATTCCACTGTGTTTAAAGCAAAGTCTTATGAATTTTAAAGAAGCTTTGTTTTCATGAGTCCACGAGTCCTATTAATTTCAGTCTCTAAAGTAGTCTTACTAGCCAGCCAATCATATCAATCAATATCACAACAAATAGTACGGGGTACTTATCTGGGCGAACTAGTGCCGGAGACTCGGTGCCATGCCCTTCAAACCATACTTTTAAAATAGAATACTTGAAAACTATAGTTTTAAAACATTTTGGGCCTCGGGCCCACAGCCGAGCTTTTGAACTTGGCTCTGATACCACAAATGTAATACCCCAAACCCGGTCAATACACCACGACTGAATCTGGTATGCTACAGGGAAAAGGTTTTGGGTGGTTTAGGTTGAAGACTAGCAGTTTGGTGAAAACGCTTAGCGAAATTTGTATTTGAGGAAAACTTGATTAGGTTTTGATTAAAAATCTGACGATGTATTTGAAAACCCAGAAAGTTTTGAAAATTTAATCCGATGTGTAGGTAAAATTAGTTTATTTCGTTTTGAAGCTTAAGTTATTTCTTATTGTTACTAAAACATTTTGACTTAGTAGAAAATCATATTTAAGTTAGAAAACCATTTGAATTCACTTTATCCCAAGTTATAGTATGATACCCGATGGTATAGTTTAAAACATCGTTTTGAAGTTTTGAAAACGTTGTCTTTCCAAGTTTTAGTACATTTCACTTAATTGGTTTGTTAAAGCATATTAAAAATCTACTTAAACATAACATATCAAAACATAATTTAAGAGGCCATTTACAAACCCAAATATAACAAAATAAAAATAAATCACTAGTGTACCAAATTTTTATAAAAGAAGTCCGAGCAATCTTTATTTCAAGATGGCATGAGCACCTCGAGTCCATCCGGCTCCATGTCCGCGTCTAAGTGTCACCGAAAAGTCAAAGGAGAGAGAGTGAGTCGCAAGACTCGGTGTATAATTCCTCCCCGTATAACATGCCAACACACATATCATAACAGAATAATACGAGATAATGCACCTGCTCCTAACCAACCATATCGCTTTTCTACCCCTGTGGTACCAAACCACCGGTGGTGCCAAACCACCGGTGACCCAAAGTCACGATATCCATACTGTGGTACCAAACCACTTTGGTGACCAAGTCACAAATAATCCAATGATGGGGCCAACCCATCGTGTGATACCAAATCACTAGCAAGCCGATCCCATATCTCAAAAGTGGGGCCAACCCACGGTGGTGTCAAACCACAGGGACAAGTCGCAATGAGGTGCCAAACCTCTGGTGTCCCAAAGACACAATGTGATACCAAATCACTGGTGACCGTAGTCACAAATCTGATGATGGGGCCAACCCATCGTGTGATACCAAATCACTGGCGTCAATCCCGTATAATCAACTGTGGGGCCAACCCACTATGGTACTAAGCCACTGGGACGAGACGCTGAGGTGCCAAACCTCTGGTGACCCAAAGTCACAAAATACGTGGTACCAAACCACTGGAGGTGCCAAACCTCTGGTGTCCCAAAGACACAGTGTCCCAAAGACACGGATATCATACTCCCCCCTCCTCTCATGTCACCCAATCACATATCATACTAGATGCAAAATCATGCAATCATGCTATCGTGCTCATATGCTTAACATGGCATCTCAAAGTATCAAAAATCATGATATCATCATCATCCCATAACTCATAGTGAAACGGACTTACCCGAATCCATATCCCTACCTCAATGGGTATCGCAATAATCAATCACACTGTTCCATTTACACAACAGGTTATCACATTATTAAGTTAAAATAGTGTGTTGGTTTACACACCTGAGTCAGCGAAGGTATTAATCCCTAGAATCGATTTACGCCCCTCGATCACGTCTACAACTCGAATCCTACAATCGGCCAACAATGGATTAACCATCATACCATTCGGCCATAACCAAATAGACCAAAGGATATATCGGTTTACCCTTACCTTCAACTGGATTTGGTTTCCTTCCAAATCCGAACCCAACAGTGGTTCTTTCAGAAATCGGTTTCCCCCTAAAAAGAAGATGGTTAATTCCTCTGAACCTTAACTTAAAGAAAACTAAATGAAATCGAAACCAAACACCCATTCTTACCACCACTTACCGTTTGCTTATCAGAGCAAGAGGCCTCTCCTTGCTTGATTTCGAACCCAAGGACCCTAATCGAAAAAATGATTACCATAACATGGAGTTAACACCTTTTTACAGATACCAAAATCAGCCCTTAAGTATGCCCAAAAATTGGCAAGGTACCAAAGAAAGGAGGAAGGGCCATTCGGCCAACACTTACCCACAACCAACCAATTGGAACCAAGCACCCAACAACACCTACTATTCGGCCAACACCAAGGAAGATTCGGCTAAAGCTCTGAGAAGGAGAAAGAAATAAAAGATTGAATAGAGAGGAGGGTATGTTCGGTTTTGAACAAGAAAAAGACTTGGAGAGAGAGTTTTGGAGGTGAAGTTTCGGCCAAGAATCGAAATGGGAAGAAGAAATAGTAAGAAACACCTTCAGTTCTTTCTTGGAAAAGGAGAGGAAATGGAGAGGGGAGACTTTCGGCTAACAAAGTTTCGAAAAGAAAAGATGATGATGGGATGTTAGGTTCGGCTAAATGTTGAAGAGAAAGCAAAAGCTGGTTGTGTTTTAACAGAAATGAGAAAGAAAAGAGAGTGGGAGAGGCATTCGACTAACAATAAAATTGAAAGAGACCAAGTAATTTCGGCAAGGGTAAGGGTGTTGAAGCTTTCGGTTTAAGGAGAACAAAAGAAAAATGAGCAAGAGATGAAGCACTTGGGGTTTGGTTTCAAGCATGAGAATGGAATGGGAGAGTTTTCTTTGACATTCGGCTTACCAACAAAATGACCAAAAAAAAAGACTTGAGCAATCGGTTGGAAGAGAGAAAATGAGAAGAAGCTTTTGACCAAAAAGGAAAAAATCGGCTTAACCAAGGAGAGTTTGTGACCGAAACCACACATGCCCAAGGCAAATTCGGCACCTCAATTACCAACCGGCCACACTTTTCTCTCCCCCCAAACTCTCACCAAATCCGGCCAACCTCCCCCCATTCACTCCCAAACCACAATTTCAAAACCCCTTGACCAAGTCTTCCTCCTAATTTCACTCTCCAACCACCGTTTGAATGTGAAGACTAAGTCCAAAGAAGAGTTCGAATTGCCTTCTACCTCTTCCTCCATGCCGTCCAAAATGGGAGCCAAAAGGGGTGGGATTCTCACGACTTGAACTCAAGACCTCCCCCATGCAATTGACGCCACACACACTCCAAGTGGCGCATGCTTTGCCACTCCACCAGCTCCCTTCTTGTGTTACAAATTTACTTAAATTAATTATAAACCCCAACACCTTCAGCTCCTATCCCCTAAAGCCCAAAACTAAAATTTCACCACCTATTCAGGCTCACTTCTAGCCTACAACTAAGTCCCGAAACACCCAAACAACATCATAGCAAGCAATTAATCATGCAAACAATTGCCAAAATAAAATAACCCTTAACCCGGGATATTACACCTAACTTCTTGACGTACGAACACGGTGGATACTTTTTCTTTCCACCATCTTTCTTTGACTTCTCCTTTTTTTCTAACTTGGGGAGCTCATAGCCTCTCTATTTTTAGCTTGAAAAGCTCCTTCAACAATGCCCTTCTTCTCTGCTTGCCCTTTTTTGCTCTAGAGCATACAGAGCATTGATTAGCTCTGGAAGTGAGATGGTTGATAGATCCCTTAAACCTTCTTGTGAGGATATCTTTGATTCGTATCTCTCATGAAATGTGGTAATCACATTCTCAACTACTCGACTATCAAGGAACTGATTACCTAGCAGTTTTATATGGTTCACCACTGCCATGATTCAATATGAATATTGCTTCACCGTCTCAACTTCCTTCTTCTTGAGGTTTTCAAAATCTCGTTTGAGATATATCATCTGCTGCTGCCTTATCTTCTGTGATCCTTGGAACTCCTCTTTGTGCTTATCCCAAGCTTGTTTGGGAGTTTCACAGGCCATGATTCTTATAAAGATTACGCCTAAAAAACCATTTTGTAGGCAAGACATCGCCTTCTGTTTTTTGGCACATTCCTCACTGTGCTGTTTCATTTGAGCAAGAGTAGGATTTGGCCTCAACACTGGTGGTTCTATTTCAGCATTTACAACCTCCCAAAGGTCAAACGCTTGAAGATAAGTTTTCATTTTTACTACCCAGATGTGGTGGTTTTCACCTGTAAAAACAGGGGGTGATGGTGGTGTAAAGTTTGCTGAAGACATGTTTTATGAAAAAAGACCTCAAAGATAAATGACTCTGATACCAATTGTTGGATTTTTGAAAAAGAAGAGGTTGAAACAGAAGCAAAAAGATGACAAATGGAGAAGTTAATTTTGGTGAACTATTTCATTAAAAAAAACTAATACTTAGTTTACATGAAAAATTTTGCTTAAATAGGCTACAAATAATAATAAAATATTACTTGGCTTAATTCAGTGACTAGATTCATATAACTTTCTTTTTTCAGTTGTTGATTTCTATCTAATCGCCTTACAAAATGTTTAATCAAAATTATCACAGTTTCAGTGCAAGTTGGCAAGTTGACAACTTACAGAATGAAGAGCTCACAGGTGAGCTCTCATGCTTGGTAAGCCCACAATTTGGTGAGCTCGCACATTTGGTGAGCTCGTAGTTTTTGGTGAGCTATTCTGGTGAGCTCGTAGTTTGCAAATAGCATGGATAGTCATTTCGCAATAGCATCGTTGCTTCTGCTATTTGATTAGTCTCCCTCCTTCATCAGTTTGCTAGTGACTGTGAATAGAAATGGTCAAACTGTGCTACGACTTCAAGGCAACAGTACAAGAAAAAAATGGAAGAAGAATACAAAAGTAGATCATAAGTCAGATTCCCAGATTTGGCATTTCAAATTAGACCATAAGTTTCTATCTTAAACAATGTCAATCAAATTGGTGCAAGAGAAAAACTCCATCTTTGTTGGTTAAGAGAATATTTGAAACAATTTCCTGTTGCCTGGATCATGCCATGAGGCAATTTAACTGATTAACAAGAGGGATCCATTCATTTTCATTGGAGCAAAAAAGAAAGAATGTCTCTGCTTTCAATTTGTTAAGAACCATAACAGAAATGGTTTTATGAATATAGCCTTACCTTGCAAGAAAAGCTATCTAGTATTGCCAATCAGCCCTAAAACTATGCTTAATGATAGAATGGGAAAAAAAGCGTATTTCCTAGCGATTTAAGCTAGAAGGATGATTAGTTACCATGCAAAGAGAACAAAAATACCCAGTTTTAGTAGGTAATCAAATACCTCTATCTGGTTTATTTTGATATAGATTAACAAGGCAACACCATGCTTGCTAAAGTTGTAGTTCTTTCATATCAAATCTAACAGCAACAAGCCATTTGAATCACCATTATAAATAACTACAGAAAGCAGCACATTTTTGTCAAATTTCTGGTGGCTTTTGTAGCTGTTTCCTTTCCAAAAGATATGTTATCGCTCAGTCAGTTGTACCTTCCTAGGAGAAAGATAATGCATAATATATTAAATTAGACTAAACATATGGAAACATACAAAACATGCCATAAATACACCAATTGCTAGATTTTACTTTATTAGAACAATTATTCTTCCTTTCTAATGACAATGATATGCGTGATTGAGATAGTCTGTAGCAGCTAACAATTCCAATTAAAAACTCTTAACCTGCTATAACACTCCTCCTTTTTTTTTTTTTTTTGTGTGTGTGTGTGTGTGTATTAAATTGTGGCAGGAGTATCTTCAAAAACAAGAAAACTTCAGTTGGAAGTAACCCAAAGTTTTGAAAGATTACCTTCAAAATATCAGCTTTTTTTTGTAAAGCTTCCTTGTCCTGGTTGCTTCATGTGGAAACATTGGCTAATTAACCTCAATTATTCAGTAAGAAACTTTCGATTATCTGTAAGGATTTCTGGTTGTTCTTTTTATTTTGTGAGACAAAAGATGCTCGGGAAAAATTAATCTAGACGTAATAACAGGACCGATGAATCCTTGGGAAGGATTTTAGAGGTCTTAAGTTGCATAAAATTCTGGCCATATATACTTTTATTCACTATCCATCATTTTATTCACCACCACAGAATCTAAGCAGCTGTTAATTGATTAATGTATTCTCAAAAACATACAGACAGACTACTCCTAATTAAAGATAGCTTGGACTATTAATGGCAGATATATCGAAGTTATTAAGGGCAATGCATATAACACTTTTTGAACTATGACAATGATAGAAGCATGGAAAAGGTGTGGGGGAGAGCTCAAGTCCAATCACCTCAAGAATATTCTCTATCTCCTCATCTCTAGTCCCCAAATGCCATAATTCTGGTTGGATTCAGTTTCAGTATTGCCATGTGTGGATTTATTTCATATCTAATGCCGGTCCGATCAGTTGAAGGGCCACAATTACTTGGCCACTAGAGCCTTGACTTATAAATAGGTAGGCTGGCTTCCTATTTCCTAATCATCTAACCACAAAGGAGAAATAGAGAGTCAGCTGTCCTCTTGAGTTCCCTAGATCACTTCACTGGGGTTATGGGGTCTGCTCTTGGCAGAGCCTAGATAAAAGGGAGGTCCCTGATGACCTACTGAAGTGTTTGGGGGAACTCTGGCTGGCACCTGACACAGATTACAAATATGAACATACGAAGCCATAACTATAAAAGGCAAGGTTGGTGGATAATCATCTTTCTTCAACTTAACACATATTATCATGTTTATTTCACATACCATGTATCATGATTTCTATCGTTAAGTCATTTTCTGTTCAAAGAATCAGCAGTTCTACAGGTGGACAAACTTTGCCTGTAAGATGTCCAAAGAGCCTTTGCCTTCGCAGAAAAGCACAACTGGGACAAGTTTCTTTAACTTCCCATTCTCCATACCCTTCGTAAGATCTGGTACATGGATCAATCACCATTTTCTCAAGTTCCATTGCATTGCTTAGTAGATAAACTGCAATCCAAATCTCACTCACGAACATGTCTGCCAGTTATAAAAACTTGCCTTAGATGATAATGGGGGATGGTTTATTTCTGTTTCTTCATCGATATAATCACAATCGTCTAGCTGCAGTGAAACTCAACAAAAATAAAGCAGTCAAGGATAAGACAATCCTTATTCAATCAGCTATCCGGGGGGAAAAAGAACAGAAGGCATTCCTCTTAAACACCAATGAATGGTGCCTTAGTTTCATTAGATTCCGATCATTTTCAAGAAACAATCTACAGATGGTAATGCTAGCAGTAAAAAAGACTTTAAATTAATATGAAGCAACATTAATTCTGGTATGTTTTTGAGTATAGATCATTCATGTCAGCTGTCATCTGTTCTTCCCAAATGATTTTCAGGTTGTCTTGAAGTTCCTTTAATCATAACAATCATATGGCCTATGCAGAAGAATCTCTGCTTTGCAGTTCATTGTACTTTATCAGGATTCAAAAGTTAAGATGAAAAACCTTTTCATCTTAGTAAATAATTAGAGCAGTATCATCAAAGATAATGCAATCCTAGATGTTTATTTCCACCACATCAATTAAAATTGTCTGCAAAAACCAAAAACTTGCATGCAATTCCAACTTTTGCATCAATGGACATGCCTCGAGAATATTTCTTACCCACAAAGGGCCAAGGTGCGGCACAAAATCTTTTAATATTGCTAGATGTTGGAAATTGTAATGTGTTGGTAAGCTCTCTGGCATGGCCTCAGCCTACCCACCAACCCCCCCCCCCCCCAAAAAAAAAAAAAAAACGAATGAAATAACTCTAATTCGGATTCACTGAAGTAAATACATTAACCACGATGTCTCAAGCTGCGGCATGTCACAGGGAAACTTATAGAAAGGCCAATGAGCATCGTCTCTCATCTTCATACCAGTGAACCGAATAACTGCAGTCTTTAGATTCTTTTTTCCTCGAGTGAATGAGAAGTACTTGGTGTAGGGACCTTTAAGAAATTCACTTGACAACAACCCATACATTACGGTAGATAACATGTTCTGCAAATGTTTATCTAACTTCAATTTCACCCATCTTAGGTCCGGGGTTGCGTGGGTCTTGAAACCATGGAAATTAGAATGATGTTCATCGATGTCATCATCATCGGTATACCTCTTGCCTGATAAACAAAAGTTGCCTGACTTGGTTTGAAGCGAAATTCCAGTTTTCCTCTTCTAGTCATAGATGAGATGGAGCAAAAATTGATTGATAGTTGAGAAAGGATTGGCTTCAAAAATGATGTTTCAATCAAAATTGAGGTTTGAGTGATGAGATTTAGTCTCTCCACCTAGGCGAGAGAATACAACTAGGGTTAGCCAGATTTGCAGATCAGTATACACTATTCCTATGATATTAAATGATAGAAAAGAGTGAGTAGGAGATCCAAAGAATTTTACGTACAAACACAAACGAACCAAATAAACCAAATAACCAACTGTAACATCTACAAATATTTACCCATCTACACTCCAGAAAGTGCCAAGGAAACTTAAAAAGATACGCCAAGCAACAAAAGATTAGATGATTCACTCTCCTGCTTCTACAACCAAACATCAGAAGTTTACAACACATAAGGGAAGTTTTGTTAAGTCGCATCTGTGCACAAGCTCCATGGAAACTTCATCGAAACAATGCCTCGTGCAAGAATTACCTCCTCCACTCAGCTCTGACCACCTTATCTGAAATTGTCAAGTCAACAATAAGGGATAGTCATCATGCAGAAGCAGCATACAGGGAGAGCATAGAACTACTACATAAGAGCATGTTTAACTACACATGTAGGCATGACTTTATACAACAGAGGGTGCCAGTTTCCATGTCCTACTTCAAGAATGGGGAAAAACTAAGGAGCACATCCATGGGTAATACTCATTTAGCAAAACAAAGACACAAACAGAAGGGCATAAAACATTATTACACTAGTAACCAAATGAGGCATCAATGTAAAGTGGTGCTTACCATTAGCATCTTTAGAGGATGATTGAGATTTGTCACTGATGTTAGCACCTTTGCCAGCTACTCGAACCCGTCTTTGCCCATGTGGGGACTGTGAACTTGTATTACTATTGGTTGAAGATGGCAGAGAATATCGCCTGTTTAACCCATTTTTCTCAACAGCCTCAGGGGTAAACACTGGGGAGCCTTGACACCTAAGTCTAGCTTTTGCAGATTCAGTTGGTGCCATATAACTGGGCACTTTTGGCATGTGATTCAACCCATTTGCCTGATTATCAATTTTTGCAGGGAAAGAAGCTCTTCTTTGGTTTGTGTTTGAGCTCTCATCACCAACCTCCTCATCTTTAGAGCTTAACTCCTCTGTTACTGGCATGTCTTCAAGTTTACCATTGTTTTCAGCAGGTGGCAAATCAACTGCAGGACAGACATTAGGCTCACCAAGAGAAGGATCTTCTGAGGACATTTTCAGATCTGCCTCAAGAATTGACAGTTCTGATAGTGTTGCAGTCACATCTCTTCTCTTCTCAGCAGATTCCTGTTCTGAAAAATCAGGGTCATTAGAATTAGAAGTTTTTTTCAGAGTCTTCTTTGTTTTCTCATTAAAAACCTCAGACTTATCAGGAACCTCCTTTGAAGAGTCAGAAAGCTTTCGTAAACTGCGCTTAACCCTCTCAAGCTCATTTTGTGGATGCTTCCAAACTGAATCTGCTGCTGAGTTGCCAGAAACTCTCCTCAGACCTCGTTTGTTTTTTTCATGCTCTAAGGTAGAATGACTAGATCCATTAACAACTTTTGCATTGGACAGTTTCTGAATACTTCGTTTTGTCTTTCCACTCCTAACTGGTTTTAAAGGGGATACCCAAAAATGTGACATTGTCCATCGTTGAAGCCACTGCCAGGATGAGTTAGGCTTCTCTGGAACATATTGAAGTTGTAGAGGTAATACAGAAGGTGATGAGGCCAAAAGCTGAAATGATGAAAATGCATAGTCACATACAGATTGGAACAACAGTGAATAAAAACATAGCAGAACTGGCATAAGTCAAGACACCATGATTCTTGGCATCCACAACAGGCCAGCAGCTAGGAACAGGAAGCAGTGGCATACATCAAAAACAGTAATCACTAACAAAGTTCATCCATATTAAAGAAAAAGAGGTAAGGAACAGAACTACGTCTTCCATGCAAAAGTTTTTTTACTAGTCATCCTAGAGTTCTAAAGTCTAAGCACTTAGCATAACAAGATTTATTTCTTTTTTTATTTGTTTGTCATTTCATGAGGTTCAACGGAAAGGAAATGCCACTTGTGAGAGCCCAAATAATTGAAGGCAATTTCTATGATTTAAATCCACTGAGAGGAATATATTAAGTAAGCATTATCAAGAATTAACAGTAGGAAAAAAGGCAGATAGATAAGCTTAAAAAATAGTTGATCATTTTGATACAACAAGAAGGGATCTATAAACAACTGATACATTTGCATTTGCAATTCTCAGGTGAAATATAGGACTCAGGCATGGAGGCTCTCGAGATACAGATGGGGCATACAGATATTTAGATCTGACTTGCGAGTTTAACTACAAAAGATGCCTCTATTGTACTGATATTATAAACATTAATCACCAAAGAGGAAAAAAATACTGAAGATAACAAAGAGTAAGAATATCAGCAATAGAAAATTATAACTTTAAAGTAAAAGGAACAATTCAAAAGATCAAGGTGCACAAGCTCAAGTTTGAAGCACAAAAGAAACAGGAACATTACATGCTAAGCAAATATGCATTAGACAACTAATGTGGCGACAAAAGCAGGAACTTAGGAGCATGAAAAATGCCCTAAAGGTTAAATATCATGGGCTTTCTATCAGCACAGAAGTTCTCATTTTAACCAGTAAGAAGAATCCAATAGTATTATGAGAAAGCAAACCATACCTTCTGAACAAACAAATTATTTGATAAATTCTTCACCTTAGAAGATGTGCTCACTCCACTAGAATTCGAGCTTTTAGAACCCTGCTTAAATAAAGAAGTAAAAAGTACCCAGCTTAGAAGCATGTTATGTGCAATTAGCTACTCAAAATGCCACATAATGAAACAAAAGGGAGGTATACTTTGATTTTCAGATAAGAACCTGAAATAAAATAATCCTTTATTATTATTGAATGGTTATGATATCAGTGCCCATGTTAATATCAATATAATCACAAAAATACCTTTATTCTCATAGACCTTATACATAAACATCAAACTCAACTAGAGCATACAACTGGTGTCTACAGTTATTGTCAGGATAGCAAGAAACAACAATCCATTATCCACAGATCAGTAATAAAAATCACCTGAAGCAGTCTTAGATGTTTTTCCTGTATTGCCATGGCAATATCCGAACATCTGACCTTTTGACCACGAGCTAGTGCCTGCAACTTAACAATTCCCCATGTACAGCATAAAGTAGCAACAGCTTGTCTTCTAACCAAGTGACCACGAATAACTGCTTGCAGCCTTATAATGCCCTTGAGGGTTCGAAATGCCCTGCGAGCCTTCCAACACATAATATTGTCATCAATAAAACTATGTGATTTTAGAGAGGATAATAATCCTAGTATAAGGGTGCGTAAAAGTTGACAGCAGATTCACTACTTCTATCAAACTTTATGCAAACCTATACCAACCAAATTTGCATTTAAAATTTATACAAATACTATAAATCAGTAGGTTGTCAAATATTTAGGATTCAAATATCTCTAAACAAGCAGATGCTTGTACAAAACTGATACATGTGTTGACCTGGGAAACTTGGTAAAATGAGTAGTAGACTACCCAAGTTACTGTAAATAGTAATCCAGGCCCCTAAGAAATTTTCGTTCACATGCATTCCCTATGCTTGTTTCTGTCAACAGCAAGGGGCTAAATATACATACAAACAATAAGAAGCATGAAGTAAATATAAAACATAGAGGCAGCCAGCCAATTGTAGAGTCTGACATATACAAGCAGTTAAACCAATAAGTGGTTCAATGTTCTACCTCCCAATAAAACGAAAGATCTAGATCATACCATGAAAGAAGTATGAATCTATCACATGTCACCCAATCCTCACATATCCTTAACTTTAAGTAAAAACAATCATCATCAACAACATAACGCAAGATGCAGAGTGCAAGGTTCCAATATTAGAAAAATAAGCAGAACAGTGACAGTGTATTCAAGTTACTGCCAATAACAGTCAGCAGAGTTTTCACACAACTGAATGAAGACTACAGAAGTAAAATGCTTACAAGTTTCATCACTATGCATAACCTTAAAGTATAATAGTAACTTTTAAAGGGAGAGAAGCTACCAGATAACCTCTGAAAGCAGCCTGTACCATCACAGCAGCTGGGTCAAGCCTAATCCTATCAGGATTTTCTGGGTTACCAAAATTACCAGTTGTGGCATCATTTCCATCCACTTTTGGAGATGGAATATTTGCCCCATCATTTGGCAATTGGGCAGGTATACCCTTCTCAGAGTCCACCACATTCCTAGCGCTATTCACTAGAATAGGTGCTGAAATTGATGGAGGATCCACTGATAGGTCAGACACAGTCACCTTGGAAGAAACCAAAACCTCACCTTTATTTGCAGATTTCTGAACATAATAATCAACAAAATTAGAAAATGCAACAATTCAAGTGCTATTTAATATTTGAAGATAATTAGTACTTCCTCACCAGCTTCTCTTTTCCTTTTGAGAAACTGGACTTTGCAGATTTCTTCCCAAGAAGTAAGGTCTTGATCCATTTTGCTGGAGATTTTCCCATCTCCGTTAAACCCAAAAATAATTAAAATTCCAAGTTTCTAAATCTGGAAATCTGCGAAAGTCATACGCAACCAAAACGTCGATATTTAGCATGTTAGCATTAAACTTTTTTTAAAAAAAAAGTATCATTTTAAAAACAACCAAACGTTCTCAATATCCTAATACAGCTAGCAATTAATGGCAGTCAAAATGTTACTACACTACATAATCAATAGCTTGTTAGTTATAAAAAGTTACCATAAAAGACCAAAAAATAATTCAACAATAAAAAAACACAAATTGATATTAAACTGGATAGCGACTGAACCTATAGAAGCTAGACAAGCAAACTAAAATAAAGAAAGTTTGAAACTTAACTTTCAGTTTTCAGATTTTCTTCACAATCTCAACGGTAAAAAAGTAAAGATACACGGCCAAAATCCACATCTACTTAAATAAATGAAAACTAAAACAACTAAATCAAGAAGAAAAGAAGTAAAAGCAAGCGTGTCGGCAGATCTGGAAAAAGGTGAAAGAGAAGAGAGGATCAAAAACTTTTACCTGAAAAATGCAGCAAATTTGAAGTCTTTGTTCGCTACTAAGCTGCCATTACCGGAAGAAAAAAACAAGGAACAGTTAAACAGTGAGCATTCAGAGATCTGAAGAACGAATTTCGTACCGTGAAGGATTCCTCGAACAAGAGATTCTCGTGCAGTTTTTTTTTTTTTTTTTTGGAGTGAATTTAAAACTAAATAAAAGCTAAGAAAGATGTGAAAACCGCCTGCAGAATTAAATGTGTAAAATGAATCACAAGAGAAGTAGGTGTGTAAGTATAATTAGGGTTAGTGACATCAATGGAGCGGGGGAGAGGAATCTTTAGCTTATTTTTTATACATTCGATGTTAGGGCAAAGAAAGTAAGATTATTTTTATTTTTTAAATTACGAGGTGGAATGCTATTGGTTTATTTGATTAGAAGATAATATTTTTGGTAATTGGTTGGCAAGATTATCTAAAATAATATTTCAGTAAATTATTATTATATTTTTAGTCACATTTTTATAAAATTATGATATTTTATTTTTATCACGAATATTAATAACTAAATCTATGATGTTTAAATAAATTTATATTTTATAATTAAAATAATTCATAAAAATATTTGTATCACCGTATAATTTATAAATTATAATTATAAGGATAAATTATACTTAAGTTTAGGGCTATAAATTAACCGAGTTTGAACAAACGGACATTTATTCATATTCATTTATCTATTTTTAAAGTTGTTCATATTCGTTGAGAATTTCAAAATAAATTCAATGCTTGTTTTTTTAAAATTAGGTGTATTTATGTTCGTTTATTTAAGTTAAATAAATATTAAACAAACATGTTCATAAACATATAATTAAATATGTTCATGAATAATAATAAAACAAACAAACAATAAATATATATATTATTTTAGATATAAAATAGTTAAATATAAATATTAATAATTATATTATAAAAAAGCATTCAAACCATAATATGTTATTGATATATACTAATGAAACGATAAATAAGTTTAAATATTTTATTAAATGAGTTTTAAACAAACATAAACGAGTTTATTCATTAACATAAATGAACGGATCAAAATTCTTTGTTCAAATCACTTAATAAACAAGCTTCAAAATCTTATTCATGTTTGTTTATCTAACTCAACTAGTTTTCAATATCACGTATATTGCACGTAAATATATGCATTTATATTTTTATTATTTAATAAAATATTTTTATTTCGTGATCATTATTAAAATAAATAATATTTATAAATAGAATACTTTCAAATTGGAATGCATAATATTGAAAGTGTATTTGTAGAATATTTAAAAGATGGGCATATTGTATATTTACACATTTTCTTCTTCAATCTTAATTTTTTAATTAATGAATAATGTGTTTCCTATTTTATGTTTAGAATTTTATTTACATTAAAACTCAATTTTAAATTAATCTTTTCAAATTGAATCATCCTACTTAAATTCTGAATTTAATTATTAAATTATAATTTAAGCTTAATTCATTTCAACATTCTTTTAATACTTAAATTATGAAGTTCATTATTAAATCTAAATTTTAAATTATAAAGTTAACTATTAAATCTAAATTATTGAATTATAAGTTAAGCTTTATGTCAACATTGTTTCTCTAATAGTAGTATAAGAAGTCTACAACAATTCAAATTTATTATCAACATTAATCAACAATGATTTTTTTTTCATGTAATGGTAAAGGTTTTTCATTCTGAAAGTTATTTTGAAATTTTGTCACTTTATCATTGAACAAAAATCAAAATCAGACGTAAAACCAATGTTTATAACTAAAAAAGGATCAACTTAACATTGGATTGATACATAAAACTATTAAGAATAACATAGAAATTTGGAACAAATTGAAATTATATTACAATACTAAAGTAAAAAATAACAAAATTAATTAAAACATGTAACAATATAATAATTCAAGATAAATATGAAAGATATTTATACTAAACTATAAATATATTTAATAAATAATGATTAAAAATGAAATAAATGTTTAAATCTAACTTTCTTTTCAAAAAAACTTACAAAACATTTTTCACCTACACCAAATAAATAACGCGATAAAGTTTTCAACTTTATGTATAATAGGCAAAAGTAACGCGATAAAGTTTTCAACTTTATGTATAATAGGCAAAAGAGTGCTTACTTCAGATAGTATAAATAATTTATAAAAAAATAAAAGATAACATTGTAATCAATTATTCCATCATCAATTAAAACGACCTTCTATCTCTCTCCAATTCCTTTTCAAAATCATAAATTTTAATTGATATATAACTGTAGCACTTATTAAGTAATAATTAATCTAAATCAATCTCTATTTTATTATTGTATTTTAATTTTATTGTAGATTAAGAACAACATTTCACTACTTTTCTTTGATAAAACTATTGTATTACTATTTAATATTAAAATATTTTTATAATACCGTCTAACCCTAAATCTAGTCGATCTAAAGCATCATAGTGATCATCAAAGCGACCCACTCATATTATCATTCAATAATTACACATTAAAACATAAATTTTAAAAATTAAACATGCTCACAAAAGTAAAGTAAAATAAAAAATAAAATCATTCAATAGAATCAATATAATAAACAAAGTAATTGAATCAACCAATTAACAAATCCAATATACATGCCAAATGCAAAGACTCTAAGAGGATGTTGTTCTAACACGAACTCACAAACTATTCGGTCCAAGTATCACTAGTGCACAAAATTTAAAATCCAAGCACGAAGCTTTTCACAACTCAAGGGTGTTCTACAAGTCTAACAAAAATATTGCATAATGCTACTAAAATTTCAATCATGCGAACAACATATTATTAACTGTATAACATATATTAAATTAACATTATATAACCACACTCAACATAAGTAAGACAAATATTTAAAATAATTAATAGTTCAATTCAGTCTTTAACATATTCGATAAGCCCAAATAACTATATGCAAGAAAACATACCAGATACATACCAAATACTCATAATTATATCAATACATTATAACTACGTTCAATTTAATCACCTAAGCAAAACATCGTCAAATTTTCAAAATTGAATGATACCA
This sequence comes from Gossypium rotundifolium, assembly GCA_025506655.1. NCBI lineage: Eukaryota > Viridiplantae > Streptophyta > Magnoliopsida > Malvales > Malvaceae > Gossypium > Gossypium rotundifolium. Next base: position 150,847,208 of record CP106734.1, on the reverse strand, counting down.
ACATATAAAATAATTCTAGAATCACATTCAAATACTAACCAATGTGCCAAACCGTGAATCACAACAACAAAGCTAGGATGGGAAGCTTAAACACAGCAAAACTCAAGCAACTCAACACCTATAGAAAAGAGGCAAGGTAACAGATTTTTATGTTAGAGTATGCCCAAAGACTAATCATGAATGAGATGATTGTAATCTCATACTCGTTTTACCTTGCCTGTTAATATAATGCATTATCATTATTATTTCAGTTTCTTTTTCTGTGTGTATAAATGAACTGGTTAATAATAAAGTCTTGAGAATAATATGATTATTCTTAAAATGTCTTTAGTCAAGTATTATTTTGGGCTTGGACAATGATAATGCATTGAGGCTAATATGTAGTTGATTGATGACAAAATGTTGTCATTGACATAGGGATGTCAAAATCGATACATGAGTATGTGTTAGAGAACAACATACTGGACTAACCCACTATGATTATGTTTTTGGATTATTATGTAATAGTCACAATGTTATTCATAGTGATAGCTATGTATATGATCCTCGAACTTGAGATCATCATTGTTGCAACATCATGAGTCGTATATTTTGACATAGTCAAACGTCTACCATAACAAGTTATATTATAAATACTGATGTTGGGTATGTCACAATCTATGTAGTGGGATATGATTGATTAAGATAGATTTGTCCCTCTTACATAATGGGAGGAATATCTTAGGCCTCTTGATGGAGTGAAACTAGAAATGCATGGTCATACTTGAATAAGTTGATATGAGATATCACACTTATTTGTTTATTGTAGTCTACTCATAATATCAAGAAATATGAGATTGAATTATACAAGTGTGACTATTCCATAACTTGTGTCCAATCTATATATTAAGGATAAAATGATATAATACATGAAAAATTATCACAGAAAGGTTATGTCGAATCACGACTTCTTGTAACTTTGATAGCAATGATGCATTACTAAATGTCACTCATTGCTTGTAATATTAGAAATGTTCTAGTATTACTACTAACGTTACAAGAGCCTACAAGGTCACACCCTCTAGTTGAAGTGAACAAAATCCATATACATTTGGTATTGTATTTAGTTGTCACATGAATTAATTTAATTTGATAGTTAAATATTGAACACATTATATGTACAAACTTGTTGTACACAAATAGATAACATAGATAAAATTAATATATGAATTTGATTCATATAAAATATTAATTGTATATGATTTATCGAAATCATTAATATAAATGATTATAATAATTAATTTCGGTCAAAATATGAAAGACATGGAAATTGATATTCTTTAGAAATGAATATAATTTTTTTTTCTAACTTTCCGTTTGTTTCTCTAATAATAAGGGAATAATCTAGTTTTGTTTATGATATGTGATATCAAAGAGAATAAAAAGGAAAATAATCCCTTAATGTGTTAGGGTTACCAAGAAAACCCAAATCAAAAGGTCTAGCAAACGTTCTTGGAAATACACTGAAAAGTTTAAGAGAATTTGTTGTTCGTTGTTTGACTAGGTGGATTACGTAGAGGCCGAGACGTTATTGTTGCTGCTTGGGATCGACATCGTTCAAAGGGATCCTATCAACAATGTTGTTCGTCGCTCTTTCAGTTCCGAAAAGGTATATTTTCGACCATTGTTTCAACTCGATTCGTTCCTCATACATGGATCCATGGTTGATGATAGCCAGAATAATTTTTCTGCTGCGCCACGGGCCGTACCAACGATCCAACATTTTATGTAACAGGAATTGAAGCAAACATTTATACTATATAAAGAAAGATATGGCCTTATAAATCAATCGGTGCAATTTGTTTGTTTGGTAATTGAACAAAAAATCAATAAGATAGCAGCTTGTTAAAGGACTGAAGGAAATAGATGACCAAAGCAAAGGACGGGATAGATGGTTGTAGTGACTGACAATAGTCTCAATGCAAGGAAAGCAACAACTTGAGACAATGAAAGTGGTCAGATGGTGCAAGGGTGTAAAGAAATTGGGTCTAAGGAGGAGGTTGAAGATGGACGACAAAGGAAAGAAATAATGGAATTTTTTTATGATTGAGGACTTCAAATTTTAAACGGTCCCTTTTTTTTTCTTTTTTTAAGAATGACGACACAATGGAAAAAACAACCATCATATAACTCTAATGTTAGATGCTTGCATCATCTTAACGCTGTAATGTTGCAAAATGTTTTCAAACATTTCCTTAATATAAAAATATTAATATATGAATGTTTTATTTTCAGTTCAAAAATGGCACAAACACCTTTATTGAACATACTCATTGAAAACAAAATGAACGAAAATAACTATAATGAATGAAAAATTAACCTTATAATTATTCTGAGTTATGAGCAACTTAATAGTTCTTGATAATAAGTGCCCTTCGGCCACTCAAGTTGATGCTAGAAAAAGCTAGGAGGAGTTTGATGAGATAGCTTATTGTTATATGCTAGCAAGCATGACCAGCACCTTATATAAGCAACTCTCCAACATTGCCAAACGATTCTGGATAAGCTAGAAGACATGTTCGGAGGCCAAACTGCCTTGACCTAAAAGTCTACTATAACTAGCTTGATGAATGCTGTAACATCCCTTACCCATGTCTGACGCCAGGACGGGATACGAGGCAGTACCGTTCTTAACCTTACTTGAACATGCATTTTTGGGCTATAAAATTTCGTTCCAACTTAAAAATTTTCCTTCTTAATCATAACGTGTACATTATGGGCCTACGAGGCCCTAAACTTACTTTCGGGAAGTTTCAAAGTTCACCCGAAAACTTTGGTACTCTTTGAAAATTTTTACTCAAATAGGGGTCACACGCCCGTGTGACATTGGACACGCTCGTGTGGGCAGGTTGTGTGATCTCACACGCCCATGTCCCTAGCCCATGTGGAATTTATTTTCTTTTTGAACCTACAGGCAATTTCACATGGCCGGACACACGCCCATGTCAATAGCCGTGTTCCTCACACGGCCTAGAGACGTCCGTGTCCTTCACCCATGGAGCTCTCTATTTATGATGTCATCAAACCCTTAATAGCACACGGCCAAGGGACACGCCCGTGTAGTGGCCCGTGTAACGAATCAAATTCTCACAATTAAAATGTAGGGGACACACGGCCTATCAAAACACCCATATGAGTTGACCGTGTATCACACACAACCTAGACACACGCCCGTGTGTTTACCCGTGTGGACACTTAGAGGCTATTCTCCAAGCCTCTTTACCACCCTAAAACATAGACTCGTTCGTTTCATCACAAGTAGCACATAACATGGAAATTATTAAACTACTAAGAATCCTTAAATTATCATTCATTCTACCCATACTTTTACTTAATTACTTGCATGAACTGTAACAGACCGAATCTGACCCTAATCGAAAGGTGGTTTTGGGACCACGAATCCGAGTCCGATAAATATTTAATATTTATATTTTGAGTTTATTATATGTGAAATTATGTGTGTGAAAGTTTCGTAGAAAAATTTTATCGTTTGAGCATCGAATTTGATAAAAAGGACTTAATCGCATAAAAGGTAAAAGTGGCATACTAGAGTGTAAAGTGCCTATTTGAGCATGGCTTCTTAATATGAAGCATTAAAAGGGTAAATAACCCATTTTTTTTTAGATAGTGGACGGCAACATGCAAATTTTATAAAGTAAATATATGTTTATATTATATGTTATGTTATAATATATTATTATATTATAAACATATTATAAAGAAAACATAAAAGAAAAGAAAGTGGAATGTTCATCTTTATTTTTCATTGTTATTTCCGAAACAAAAGAAAAGAAGAGAGAAACCAAAGCTCTCAAATATTCGGTCTTTGCAAGCTTAATTAGGTAAGAAATCTAGCTCGCTTTTGTTAATTTTACGTTTTGAGATCGTTGCTTAGTATATTACCCGACCCATGCTAGAATTTCTAAGATTAGTGTGTATATATGAATCGCCATGGATGAATTCTTGAGGTTTATGATGTTTGATGATGTTAGATGAAAGGTAGGTTAAAAATTAGTATATTATGTGTTAGAAGTTTTGATGAATTTGTGTTTTTAGGGCCAATTTGTAAAATAAAATTTTAGAAGGGCTTGATTGCAAAATAAATGAAAGAAATGGACTTCTATAGTCCTTACACACATTCGGCCTTTAAAGAGTATGGTGAAATTTGATGTATTTTGAGTGTTATGCAAATAGGTCTAAATTACAAAGTTGTGAAATACTAAGGGTAAAATAGTAATTTGCCCATTTATGTGCTTAGGGACTAAATTGAGATGAATTGTGCTTGAATGAGCTAAATTTAATGTGTTTTAGATCAAGAGCAAAGAAAACGAGTTAGATCGGGAAAAGACGAAGGTTCTCGAATAGCCGATTCATACTTTATCGACAACCGAGGTAAGTCCTAAACAAATTTATGTTGAGAAATTATTTACGAAAGTAGTGTATGATAAAATTGGTATTGAATGCAAGAAAATGGAGATAGGCGAATGTGGGGTATGAAATGTTAGTAAATTTATTTGTTGAGTGTGATGTGAATAATTATGTTCGGTTTAACATGAAATTGTAAAATAATGCATACGAGGTGGATGTGATTTTAGCTTTAAGCAATGTGTATGAAAATATTGATTGGTTTGATAATCGGGCTTAAATGCCTAGCGTGCCTCGTGTCGGTGATATATTCGGCTTAGTGCCTAGCGTGCTTCGTCTTGGTGATTTGTTTCGCTAAATGCCTAGCAGGCCTCGTGCCGGTGATATATTCAGGCTTAGTGCCTAGCAGGCTTCATGCCGGTGATCTGTTTCGGGCTAAATGCCTAGCAGGCCTTGTGCCGGTGATATATTCGGGCTTTAATGCCTAGCAGGCTTTATGCTGGTGTTTAAATCTTGGACCTTTGGTTTAGCAGGTTTTATATTAGCGAGTGTTAATTCGAGCTTATGCTTATGAATAGAAATGGTCTATATATGATGGTAATGACTAAGTCAAGGTTTGTTACTATAGTATTCTACTGAAAGTTAGGTATTGAATCAAGTTTACGATACTTGTGATGCTTCATGAATAAATAAGTTGATAGAATGTGTTGGTACATTTGGTATGTAAAGTATTTGATTAAAATAAAAGACATTGAGTTGATGTGGATTATTTCCTTATAAGAGTAATTATGTTATATATATATATATAGTTCGGCCATGCTTTACATATATATATATATATATACACACACATTCAACTATGTGAAATCATTTTAGATGTGCATTGAAGATGTTATTCAGAGGTGTGTGAAATTGTATAAGAATTTATTTATCGAGATTAAGATACTTTCGATAAGTTTTACAAGTCAAGTATATAATGAATAAGGCTTCGTTATTTATGTATGAACATTGAAATTCGGCTAAGATGGTATATAGTGTGTATATGTCATAAATACTACTTGGGACTTACTAAGTTAGTAAACTTATTTGTGTGTAATGTTCTCCTCTGTTTTATAGATTAGGTAAAGGCTACCTGCTCAACGGGATCGTCAAGACAGTCGACCATACTATCGATCGCTATTTTGGTATTTTAAAAGCTTGAACTTCGAACCTATGGCATGTATAGGCTATTTTTTTTTATATGTTTGGTTTTGAAGTTTGTATATAGATAGCCATGCGAAAATGGCTTGATTATAATGTTAAAGCTTGTGTGTATGTGGCTATGTCCTAAACTCATTTTGGAAAGCATGTTTTTACCTATATATTTTTGTGATGTTTTGTTATATAGGTTCGGTTGCTAAATGATAAGTAATGAATATGTTTCATGACTATTTTGTTGATTATTTTGGTACGGATCCAAATGGTAAATGATGGTTATGAATTAGGTATATTTTGGATAGTTTTATTGGATAGTTAAAAGTGCCAAGTTGATGTTAATATTAATATAGGTATGCATACATGTATGGTTATAAATTCGGTTACAACAAGTGGTTCATTTTGGATAAGCATATGATCTTGATTATGGTGTGACTGAATCAATGATTAGCTAATAAAATGAAATATGAAGTTAGGTATAATAATATATATATGCGAATTAGGTGTACATTGAAATGTTATTTGTGTTTAAATGTTAAATATGGCTTTTGGTTTTTAGGGTAAAATGCGCACTATATATATATATATATGCATCAATAGTATGTTCAGCCATGTTGTAATGTTACTAAAGTCGCATATATGATTGCATAATAATTAATGTAGAATGGTTTTATTTTGTGCTTGTGTAGAAGTAATAAAATGATATGTTTGATATTCAACTAATGAAATAGATATATAACCTATATTTGATGTATGGAATGTAATGTATAGGCTTTTTTTTAATATGGTTGAGTTTTGAAGCATAGTTTGTATATGTATTATAAATAACTAAGCATGATTAACTTTATCTAGTTGTGTGTTTCATATGTGCAAATTTAACTAATATGATTTAGCGGATGATTGCTATTGGATTTAGAAGTTATATCGTATAGAAATTGAGATAAACTTGTGTATGAAAATGATAAATGACCGTGTGGAACTGTGTTTTGTCCCAGAATGCCTCGTAACCCTATTCCGACGATGGATACAAAGTTAGGGTGTTACATTTATTGGTATCGAGCTTACGGTTTAGTCGATTCTAGGACTACCGTAGCACGTGTGAGTCTAGCTATACATGCCATAGTTATATATATCGATAGTGTGGTGACTTCTGACAATTTCAATTGTATTTTATATAGTAAATGGATTTCGATCCCGATAGAGCCGTAGCTGATGATGTGGAGAGTGTTGCGCCTTGTCTCGCATATGGATCAGCACCATTAGACTCTCAACCGATTCACGGTAACCACGAGGAGAGGCTAAACAAGCCTTCTACCAAATGATGAATGAATGGTTTACCCAGTTTGTTCGAATAATCCGATCAGACAACAACCTCCACCTCGAATAATCCAACTCGATTCCTTCACAGACTCAGATGATAGATCCGATGAGATCTAGTAGGCCTCCAGTTGATAAAATCAGGAAGTTTGGGGCCGAAGAATTCAGGGCCAATGATGATGATGACGCAGAACGAGCCGAAATGTGGCTTGATAATACTATTCGGGTACTTGATGAGCTATCTTGTACTCCAGAGGAATGCTTGAAGTGTGCTATATCGTTACTTCGGGACACTGCATATCATTGGTGGAATACACTAGTATCAGTGGTCCCGAAAGAAAAAGTGACATGGGATTTCTTCCAGAACGAATTCCACAAGAAATATATCAGCCAGAGGTTCATCGACCAGAAACGAAAAGAATTTCTTGAATCAAATAGGCGAATGATCGTGATGAATATGAACAAAAATTTGTCGTGCTCAGCAGATATGCTAGAGTGTGTTTCTCTGAAACTATTATGTGCAAAAGGTTTGAAGACGGTCTGAATGAAGATATAAAGTTGCTTGTTGGTATTCTTGAAATTCAAGAGTTTGTGACATTAGTTGAGTGAGCTTGCAAAGCTGAAGAGCTCGGGAAAGAGAAAAGAAAGGCTGAGACAGAAGCTAGAGACACTCGAAAGAGATCGTCGGGTAAGAATTTCCATTCCACATCTAAAAATTTTAGAGATGACTTCAGCCGACATAAAGCTACTTCAGATTCGTTTAGACGTGATCGACCTCCAGTGGGCTCCCGAGCTACCTCGATGGCTAGTGTTGATAATGTTCCAAAGAATCGAGTTGAATGCAAGCATTGTGGAAAATGGCATTCTGGGAGTTGTAGAGTTCGTGATCGGTCCTGCTTTAAATGTGGATCCTCAGACCATTTTATTCAAGAGTGCCCGATGTTAACTGAGTAGAATACGGCGTAAAACTCTAGACCGAGCAGTGCATCAGCACGGGGCAGACCACCCATGCATTCTGGCAATGTAGGTGGTAGTCAGAGAGGGACGAAGAACACAACAGTTTGATCTGAGGCTAGAGCTCCAATTAGAGCTTATGTTACTCGAGCTAGAGAGGATGCTGCTTCTCCGGATGTTATTACCGGTACTTTCACCCTTTATGATACTACTGTGATTGCACTGATTGATCCTGGTTCGACCCATTCATATGTGTGTGAAGCTCTGGTATTCAAGAAGACTCGCCATTGAGTCTCATCGAGTTTGTGATTCGTGTATCCAACCCTTTGGGTAGATGTGTGTTTGTTAATAAAGTGTGTAAAAATTGCCCATTGATGATTCGGGATTTTTGTTTCCCAGTCGATTTAATGTTGTTGCCTTTCGATGAGTTTGATATTATTTTGGGAATGGACTGGTTAACTTCGCATGATGCAGTGGTGAATTATAAAAGAAAGTTTATTGATTTGAGACATCAGAACGGTGAGATCGTTAGAATTGAATCCAGTGATTTAGGTGGGTTTCCTACAGTTATATCCTCGATGTTAGCCTAGAAGTATGTGAGAAAAGGGTGCGAAGCTTATTTGGCTTATGTACTGGATAATAAATTGTCTCGAGAAATGATTGAATCCGTCTGGATTGTATGTGAATACCCAGATGTGTTTCCTGAAGAACTACCGGGTTTACCCCCAGTACGAGAGATTGAGTTTGGCATTGAATTAACTCCGGGAACGACTCCGATCTCAATAGCTCCATATCGAATGGCACCCATCGAAATGAAAGAGTTGAAAGCACGATTGCAAGAGTTAACAGATAGGGGCTTTGCGCGACCAAGTTTCTCTCCTTGGGCTGCGCCAGTTCTTTTTGTGAGAAAGAAAGATGGAACGATGCGAATGTGTATTGATTATTGGCAACTGAATAAAGTAACTATAAAGAATAAGTACCCGTTACCTCGGATTGATGATTTGTTTGATCAGTTGAAAGGGGCTTCAGTATTTTCGAAGATAGATTTGAGATCGAGTTATTATCAGTTGTGAGTCAGAGATACAAATGTGCTAAAGACTGCATTCCGGACTAGGTACGGACATTTTGAGTTTTTGGCTATGCCTTTTGGACTTACTAATGCACCTGCTGTTTTTATGGATTTGATGAATCGGGTTTTCAGACAGTTTTTGGATCGATTTGTGGTAGTGTTTATTGATGATATATTGATTTACTCCAAAGATGAAATTGAACATCTTTGAGCATTTGAGATTAGTACTACAAACTTTGTGAAATCGGCGGTTGTATGCGAAGTTTAGTAAGTGTGAGTTCTGGATGAAAGAGGCCAGCTTCTTGGGACATGTTGTTTCAGCATCAGGCATTCGAGTTGATCCGAACAAAATATCGGCTATACTTGATTGGAAGCCATCGAAGAATGTTTCCGAGATTCGAAGTTTTTTGGGACTTGCGGGTTACTATCGACGATTTGTGAAAGATTTTTCTATGATAGCTACCCCATTGACAAAGTTATTGCAGAAAGATGTTAGGTTCGAGTGGTCAGAAAAGTGTCAGAAAAGTTTTGATCAGCTGAAAGCCCTTTTGACAGAAGCTCTAGTATTAGTTCAGCCTGAATCGGGTAAAGAATTTGTTGTTTATTCTGATGCTTCTTTAAATGGTTTGGGCTGCGTTTTGATGCAGGAAGGCAAAGTTGTAGCTTATGCTTCAAGACAATTGAAGCCGCATGAGAGAAATTACCCGACGATGATTTAGAGCTTGCGACCATTGTGTTCATGACCAAGATTTGGCGTCATTACTTATTTGGCGAGAAATGCCATGTTTACTCGGATCACAAAAGTCCAAGTATCTAATGACTCGGAAAGACCGAATTTGAGACAACGCAGTGGCTAGAATTGTTGAAAGACTATGAATTGGTGATTGACTATCACCCGGAAAAGCTAATGTTGTTGCGGATGCATTAAGTCGAAAATCATTATTTGCTCTTCGTTACCTCGAATGCACAGATGGCTATGTCTAGTAATGGTTCGATCATAGCCGAAGTTACGAGCAAGACCGATGTTTATTCAAAGAAATTTGTGATGCATGAAAGTTGATGAAGATTTGATTGCTAGTCAATTCGATTAATGAAAAGGGTACGTAATCGATTTTCGATTGATGCAAATGATTGCTTGAATTTTAAAACCGAATGTGTGTTCCAAAAACTCGATTTGATACGGTGATTCGAGTGAGGCCCATAGTGGTCAATTATCAATACATCCGGGTAGCACAAAGATGTATAATGATTTGAAACAGCTTCTATTGGTGGTAGGGCATAAAACAGATATATCTGAATTTGTCTCGAAATGTTTAATTTGTCGCAAGTAAAAGTCGAACATCAAGTGCCATCCGACTACTTCACCAATCATGATACCGAATGGAAATGGGATAGAATAACAATGGATTTTGTATCCGGTCTCCTATGACACCGAGTAGGAAGGATGTCGTCTGGTTATAGTTGATAGGTCGACTAAATCACTCATTTTGTGCCAAGACGCATGCACTATTCACTTGATAAACTTGTTTGAATTGTACGTTATCACATTGTGAGATTGCATGGTGTACCGAGTTCCATTGTTTCGATGAGACCCGAGATTCACATCGTGGTTTTGGAAGAAGTTGCAAGAAGCTTTAGGTACTAAACTTCATTTTAGTACGACCTTCCATCCGCAGATGATTTGGTCATCCGAGCGAACTATTCAAATACTTGAGGACATGTTGAGATGTTGCGTTCTCGAGTTTGAAGGTACGGGAATGATACCTACCTTTGATTGAATTTACTTATAATAATAACTTTCAATCAAGTATCAAATGGCACCTTATGAAGCTTTATACGGTAAAATGTCGAACACCATTATACTTTGGACTGAGCTCAGTGAAAATAAGATACACGGGGTTGATTTGATTAAAGAGACTAAACAGAAAGTGGCCATAATCAAAGATAATTTGAAAGCTGCATCAGATCGACAAAAGTCCTATGCTGATTTGAAACGTAAAGACATTAAATTTCAGGTAGGAGATCGTGTATTCTTAAAAGTTTCCCTGTGGAAGAAAGTACTCCGATTTGGTCGGAAAGGCAAGTTGAATCCGAGGTTCATCGGACCGTATGAAATCGTTGAACGATTGGGCTGTTGCTTATAGATTGAAGCTACCCTCCGAATTAGAAAAGATACATGATGTATTTCATGTTTCTATGCTCAGAGATCTGATCGATCCGTCACATATGATTGCTCGTCGAGATTGAGATACAATGATATGACGATGAGGAAAAGTCGATCCGTATTCTAGCTCGGAAATGAAAGAGTTAAGAAACAAAAGATTTCCTTAGTGAAAGTGTTATGGAATCGACACGAAATTGAAGAGGCAACGTGGGAGCCTGAAGATTCAATGAGGCAACAATATCCGACGTTGTTTAACGGTAAGATTTTCGGGGACGAAAATCCTTAAGGGGGAGAGTTGTAACAAACCGAATCTGACCCTAATCGGAAAGGTGGTTTTGGGACCACGAATCCGAGTCTGATAAATATTTAATATTTATATTTTAAGTTTATTATATGTGAAATTATGTGTGTGAAAGTTTCAGAGAAAAATTTTATCGTTTGAGCATCGAATTTGATAAAAGGACTTAATCGCATAAAAGGTAAAAGTGGCATACTAGAGTGTAAAGTGCCTATTTGAGCATGGCTTTAATATGAAGCATTAAAAGGGTAAATAACCCATTTTTTTTAGATAGTGGACGGCAACATGCAAATTTTATAAAGTAAATATATGTTTATATTATATGTTATGTTATAATATATTATTATATTATAAACATATTATAAAGAAAACATAAAAGAAAAGAAAGTGGAATGTTCATCTTTATTTTTCATTGTTATTTCAAAACAAAAGAAAAGAAGAGAGAAACCAAAGCTCTCAAATATTCGGTCTTTGCAAGCTTAATTAGGTAAGAAATCTAGCTCGCTTTTTGTTAATTTTACGTTTTTGAGATCGTTGCTTAGTATATTACCCAACCCATGCTAGAATTTCTAAGATTAGTGTGTATATATGAATCGGCCATGGATGAATTCTTGAGGTTTATGATGTTTGATGATGTTAGATGAAAGGTAGGTTAAAAATTAGTATATTATGTGTTAGAAGTTTTGATGAATTTGTGTTTTTAGGGCCAATTTGTAAAAATAAAATTTTAGAAGGGCTTGATTGCAAAATAAATGAAAGAAATGGACTTCTATAGTCCTTACACACATTCGGCCTTTAAAGAGTATGGTGAAATTTGATGTATTTTGAGTGTTATGCAAATAGGTCTAAATTACAAAGTTGTGAAATACTAAGGGTAAAATAGTAATTTGCCCATTTATGTGCTTAGGGACTAAATTGAGATGAATTGTGCTTGAATGAGCTAAATTTAATGTGTTTTAGATCAAGAGCAAAGAAAAACGGAGTTAGATCGGGAAAAGACGAAGGTTCTCGAATAGCCGATTCATGACTACTTATCGACAACCGAGGTAAGTCCTAACAAATTTATGTTGAGAAATTATTTACGAAAGTAGTGTATGATAAAAATTGGTATTGAATGCAAGAAAATGGAGATAGGTAGAATGTGGGTATGAAATGTTAGTAAATTTATTTGTTGAGTGTGATGTGAATAATTATGTTCGGTTTAACATGAAATTGTAAAATAATGCATACGAGGTGGATGTGATTTTAGCTTTAAGCAATGTGTATGAAAATATTGATTGGTTTGATAATCGGGCTTAAATGCCTAGCGTGCCTCGTGCTTGATATATTCGGGCTTAGTGCTCAGCGTGCTTCGTGCGTTGATTTGTTTCGGCTAAATGCCTAGCGTGCCTCGTCTTGGTGATATATTCGAGCTTAGTGCCTAGCGCTTCATGCCATGGATGATCTGCTTTCGCTAAATGCCTAGCGTGCCTTGTGCTTGATATATTCGGCTTTAATGCCTAGCGTGCTTTATCTTTGGTGTTTAAATCTTGGACCTTTGGTTTAGCGGGTTTTATATTAGCGAGTGTTAATTCGAGCTTATGCTTATGAATAGAAATGGTCTATATATGATGGTAATGACTAAGTCAAGGTTTGTTACTATAGTATTCTCTTGAAAGTTAGGTATTGAATCAAGTTTACGATACTTGTGATGCTTCATGAATAAATAAGTTGATAGAATGTGTTGGTACATTTGGTATGTAAAGTATTTGATTAAAATAAAAGACATTGAGTTGATGTGGATTATTTCCTTATAAGAGTAATTATGTTATATATATATATAGTTCGGCCATGCTTTACATATATATATATATATACACACATTCAACTATGTGAAATCATTTTAGATGTGCATTGAAGATGTTATTCAGAGGTGTGTGAAATTGTATAAGAATTTATTTATCGAGATTAAGATACTTTCGATAAGTTTTACAAGTCAAGTATATAATGAATAAGGCTTCGTTATTTATGTATGAACATTGAAATTCGGCTAAGATGGTATATAGTGTGTATATGTCATAAATACTACTTGGGACTTACTAAGTTAGTAAACTTATTTGTGTGTAATGTTCTCCTCTGTTTTATAGATTAGGTAAAGGCTACCTGCTCAACGGGATCGTCAAGACAGTCGACCATAATATCGATCGCTATTTTGGTATTTTAAAAGCTTGAACTTCGAACCTATGGCATGTATAGGCTGTTTTTTTTTATATGTTTGGTTTTGAAGTTTGTATATAGATAGCCATGCGAAAATGGCTTGATTATAATGTTAAAGCTTGTGTGTATGTGGCTATGTCCTAAACTCATTTTGGAAAGCATGTTTTTACCTATATATTTTTGTGATGTTTTGTTATATAGGTTCGGTTGCTAAATGATAAGTAATGAATATGTTTCATGACTATTTTGTTGATTATTTTGGTACGGATCCAAATGGTAAATGATGGTTATGAATTAGGTATATTTTGGATAGTTTTATTGGATAGTTAAAAGTGCCAAGTTGATGTTAATATTAATATAGGTATGCATACATGTATGGTTATAAATTCGGTTACAACAAGTGGTTCATTTTGGATAAGCATATGATCTTGATTATGGTGTGATTGAATCAATGATTAGCTAATAAAATGAAATATGAAGTTAGGTATAATAATATATATATGCGAATTAGGTGTACATTGAAATGTTATTTGTGTTTAAATGTTAAATATGGCTTTTGGTTTTAGGGTAAAATGCTACTATATATATATATGCATCAATAGTATGTTCACCATGTTGTAATGTTACTAAAGTCGCATATATGATTGCATAATAATTAATGTAGAATGGTTTTATTTTGTGCTTGTGTAGAAGCAATAAAATGATATGTTTGATATTCAACTAATGAAATAGATATATAACCTATATTTGATGTATGGAATGTAATGTATGGGCTTTTTTTTTTAATATGGTTGAGTTTTGAAGCATAGTTTGTATATGTATTATAAATAACTAAGCATGATTAACTTTATCTAGTTGTGTGTTTCATATGTGCAAATTTAACTAATATGATTTAGCGGATGATTGCTATTGGATTTAAAAGTTATATCGTATAGAAATTGATATAAACTTGTGTATGAAAAATGATAAATGACTGTGTGGAACTGTGTTTTGTCCGGTAATGCCTCGTAACCCTATTCCGATGACGGATACGAGTTAGGGGTGTTACATGAACATTCAATTTATCAAATTCATCAACTTTATAACATAAACTAGGCAAAATTGGCCAATTCATCATGGCCATTTACAAAATGAATGTGGAACATTAATAGCCAACCCTTTGGCCTTCAAATATGACATGACACAAAATGATTAAGTCCCTATACATGCCATACTCAAAATGAATTAACTTTACTATACCAAAAGAACGGTTGATAGTGTGATCCGAGCTCCGACGTTCTATGATCCCCGAGCTAACTTGGCGAAACTACAAGGAAAAAGGGAAAAAGAGAGGGGTAAGCATATAGCTTAGTAAGTTTGCATAAAATTCTAAAGCAACATAATTGCTCAAACCAATTAATCCTTTTCATGAACAATAGCAACATATGTCTCAAATTCTTAAACTTACTTACTCACATTCATTCTTACCCAATCTCATATCACATTATGATTTAGTAACTTGTACTTACTCATTGTACCTGTATCACTTAATCATATGACTTAGCACATATGCTAACATAAACATAAACTCACATCTTCATCATTCTTATTATGAATGAAACTTAAGGCTATCCATAAACGGATTTGGCTCTATACCATTTCACATACTTAACTCTTTTGCCTATGAACAAATCAGATTATCGTAGGATATTCGAACTCATCATGCATAAATCTTGATGCCAATGCCATGTTGTGGATATGGTCTTACATGGGATCACCCCTTGATGTTGATGCCATATCCCATATATGGTCTTACACGGGATCTTATAGCTCGATGCCGATGCCATATCCCAGATATGGTCTTATACGAAATCGTACATGAATGTCGATACCATGTCCTAGACATGGTCTTATACGAAATCTTCTTTTAGTGCCGAGGCCATGTCCCAGACATGGCCTTACACGGGACCTTATTTATTCAATGCTATTACATGGGTATTTTCATTATTCCAAATCTTTATTCGAAATTTCACATAGCTTAATTTCACTATTACCCCATCGAGGCTTCATCACTCGAATTTTCATAGTAAAAACATGCATTATCATAATATTAAATATTTTCAAATATCAAAACATTATGAAACTCTAACTTCATACAAACTTACCTCGATTATCAAAATGTGTATCGATACTTAATTTAGTCCTCGATTTTGTTCTTGCCTCGGTTTCGATTCGGGCTTTGTGTTTCTTGATCTATAATAAAATTTTCACTTGTTAAATACACACATTGACTAAATCGACTCATAATTTATATTTTGGAAAAATTATAATTTTGCCCCCAAACTTTTACATAATTACACTTTTACCCTTAGGCTCGTAAAATGATTTGCATTCAACTTTCTTGTATTTCAAGCCTAGTCGAATCATATTCTCAACTATAGCAACCTTCAATTTCTACTATTTCACTCATGTATGACCATTTTCATAACTTTTACAATTTGGTCCTTACATGCATTTTTCATGAAAATCACTTAGAAAAAGATGTTTATCATAAATCAAACTTTCATATTCCTCCATAAAACATAAAAATACATGCATGTCACACATGGTTAAATTTTTGAACATGAACCCTAGCTCAAAATATAGCTAGAAATAGCTAAACCGAGCTACGAGGGTTTCAAAAACAAGAAAAACATGAAAAACGGGGCTAGGATGCACTTACTATCAAGCTTGGAAGTTGAAAAAAACCTAGCGATGGAGAGCTTGAGAATTTTGGCTATGGTGAAGAAGATGGACATCAATTTTGGCTTTATTTTCCCTTTTAATTCTTTTAATAACCAAATGTCCAAAATGCCCTTAATGGTCCTTTCTTGAGATTTTTCCTTTCCATGTCCATTTTTGTCCATAATCAAATATAATGGTCTAATTGCTAAATAAGGACCTCTAGCAATTTTCATAATTCTATTTCATACTTAAATCTTCTAGAATCTCATATTTTCCATTCTTTGCAATTTAGTCCTAATGGACAGTTTAATCACTAATTAATAGAATTTCTTCATGAGATTCTCACACAATCATAAAATCATCTCATATACTTTATAGAAATCATAAAACTCATATTCATACTTCGGATTTGTGGTATCGTACCACTATTCCGACTAGGCCCTAAGTCGCGCTATTACAAATGCCCTGCAAAAGCCCAGTACTCCGGTCAAAAACCATATGATAACTCTTATGGGATACTTTGCCGAGGTTACGGGCAATGAGGCCAATTTGGACTAGAACACTTAAATTGAGAAGGTGTTCACGAGTATGTCCAAGAACTTTTTTGGTTATTGATGTGTCTCTAACTAACTACGATCACAATAAAGGCAAGCGCACCTGTCATTAAATAGTATAGTTATGGTAAGATCGGAAATATTGTATCCACAAGGACCAAGAGTACTAGTAATTACTATCTTTCTATTATCTAGCCTAAGAATTGGAGTGATTTCTTTTAAACTAAAATTAATTAAAAGCACGACAGAGAATGAATTGGGAAAATACTTTTAGACAACTATATGAGAGAGGCAATACCTAAGTAAGAATCCACCTAGACTTCATTTATTACTTTGGATTCATACGATTTATTCACTTGACTTAATCCATATAAATCCCTAAATTATGTTAATATCTCTTTCAAAACTAAAAACAACTGACTCTAGGTTGATTAATTGAAATTTCTTTCTAATTGAAACCCCTATTGCCGTATTAACTCGATCTATAGATTCCCTTATTAGATTTGACTCTAATCTGGCAGATTTATGTTGCCCTATTTATAGGGTTGCAATCAACTCCGCTTAATTGTGTTGATCTACTCTTAAACAGAGACTTTTGCTCCTCTAAATAAGCACATTCGACTTGGATCAATAACCTGAATTATCAAAACAAGAATAAGAACTCACAATTAAGAATAAGAACAAGTATTTATCTTTTAAATCAAATAGTAATAAGATTCATCTAGGTTTCATCCTCCCTAGGTATTTAGGGAGCTTAGTTCATACTTATAGAGGGAAACAACTTGAAATAAAGAAAACTACAAAACATAAGAAAACCCAAAAACTTCAAGAGAAATTGATAGGAGATCTTCGGTCTTGATGGAGATCCTCTTCCAAGTCCGCTCCAATGGCTATCTTCAAGTATTTTCGCGCCTTCTACTCAAGTGTCTTTTAGGTCCTCCCCTAGGGTGTTTATATAGGCTTTGGAACACCTCTCTTGGCCCACAAGTGGTCTTTTCTGAATGCAACTAGACTTGGGATCGATAAGGACATGCCCGTGTTTGATAGCTTAGGCCGTGCTTGAATCTGCTCGCCACACACGGCCATGTGGTCTTCCCGTGGGCGAAAGTCCATGCCGTGTTGATTTTCGAGGTAGGCCCATTTTGTCCCTTTTTGGCCCGTTTCTTGTTCTTTTTGACTCCATATGCTCTCCTGAGTGTAAAACATGAAATTAAAGGATTAGGAGCATCAAATTCATCAATTCTAATGAAAATTCATCTAAAAACAAGCCAAGCATGGGGTAAAAATATGTATAAATTATGGTCTATCAAATATCCCCACACTTAAGCGTTTGCTTGTCCTCAAGCAAAATCCTCAACTCACAATTAAAATTAAACTTCCCTAATTCATAATTCTCATCAATAATGTCTTATCATAATTCACAGATAATTCATACATTGATAATTTAACTAAAAGAGTCTTAAAGATTCAAACAATTTAAGTCACAAATTTTTATAGCACAAAAACATAGGTGTTTCCCCTTACCTAAATAATCACCTTTAATTAAAAACTGACAAGAATTGACATCCTCACTAAAGATTCACTCAAATCACTCAAAGTGTTTAAGGTTCAAGATTAAGCCCTCAAAAGTCAAACATGAAAAGTTATTACCATAGGCTTGCATGAAAATCAAATCTCCACCACT
Organism: Gossypium rotundifolium; assembly: GCA_025506655.1. Lineage (NCBI taxonomy): Eukaryota > Viridiplantae > Streptophyta > Magnoliopsida > Malvales > Malvaceae > Gossypium > Gossypium rotundifolium. The sequence continues at coordinate 150,828,671 of CP106734.1, read as the reverse complement.
ATAAAATGAGTTGATACACCAATCAAAAGGTCTTTAAAAGGTTTGTAATGGGGCTTGGGTTAAAGGTGTGGATAAAGGCCGAAAAAGAAGGTTAAAATCGAGATTGAATTGATAATTTACCTAACTAGAAAAATAAACTAATACTGAATAATTACATCAATTGAAAACATAAAAACACGAGCTTCTTCTCAAATGTTGATTGGTCAATATCGACCACGGCTTATAGGCACAGGCGTGTCGCACGCCCGTGTCATTTACTCAGTATTGCCCATAGTTTTAAGGCATACCCTTGTGGATTTATCACTTCCCGTGTTCTTTAGTTAGTGTCGACCATGGCCGCATCGCACAGCCGTGGCATGTTACCGCAGTCGGCGTTTGGGGACAATTTTCGTCCTGTTCTTGTACGGTCTCCGCCACGCTGGTGTACCTACTTGTGGTGTCTACACAGCCACGCCTATGTACAAGGCTGTATGGGTAGGGAAATCTACACCTATTAATTTGGTTAGTTTTTAGTTAGATGCTAAAATAAAAAATATGGACATTAATGAGGTTAGTGCTCAGGTTACCTCTCGAGAAGTGCTCGTTTAAAGTCTTAAGCTAGACTCACCTTACATTCTCATACTCATGGTGGTTTGAGGAGTTTACACTCCTTTCTTCTGCTATCAGTTCTATTATCAATATACAGTTTGAGTCGAGTAGTGTTTACCTTAAAAGTGTCGAACTTACGATTAGTTACCTCGACTATTCCGTATGGGAAGACATTGAGTACTTTGAAAGGGATTGCTTCGTTTGCATTAAGGTCTGAAGTGGTGAATCGAGGGTCTGTTTTATCCAACAATACTCGATCCCTGATCTTAAATCGATTTTTCCCATCTTTAAGCTTGTCATGGAGTCGCTTTGGTTCATCGTGTTTTCTCGGTTTCTCCTTGAACTGTGTTCGCCATTCATCTAATTCTTCGATCTGGAGCCTTCGTTCCTCATGAATAGTTCTGTTCTCAATATGAGAGCTAGAACATGGCTCTGTCTTCTTTTTCCGAGAAATTTCCTGCAAAGGAGGTTGATCATTAAGTTCAAATACATTAACAGGATTTGTATCATTATGATCACTAGATATTCTGACAGAATCAAGTGCTTGGAGTTTAATCATGTCATCACCTACACGAAGTATTAATTCCCCTGTATCAACATCAACCATAGTCTAAGCAGTTGCTAAAAATGGTGGTCCTAAAATTAAAGGAACGTCACTATCCTCATCCATGTTTAAAACAACAAAGTCTACTGGGAATATGAATTTATCAATTTTGACTAGCACATCTTCAATTATACCCCTAGGAACTCTAATAGTTTTGTCAGCCAATTGAATGCTCATCCTAGTTTGTTTAGGTCTCCCAAGACCTAGATGTTTAAACATTTTATAGGGCATGACGTTAATACTTGCCCCTAAATCAACCAAAGCATTATTAACATCTATACTACCAATTAAGCAAGAAATCATAAAACTCCCTGGATCTTTTAATTTGCGGAGTAGTTTATTCTGTAGAATTACTGAGCAGACTGTATTTAGCTCCACATGCGACGCATCGTCTAACTTCCGTTTGTTTGCCAAAGGCTCTTTTAAAAATTTTATTGAATAGGGCATCTGTGAAAGAGCTTTAATAAATGGTAAGTTAATATGTAATTTCTTTAAAAGTTTAAGAAATTAACCGAATTGTTCTTCTGTACGGTCTTTCTTCGTCGCATTGGGGTATGGCACACGAGGTTTGTAACACCCCTACCCTGAAGCTATCGTCGAAATAGGGTTAAGAGGCATTACCAAACAATCAGAACATTTCACATCCATTTCACGACACAAAGTCAACCATCAATTATACATACTCAAATATGTACTTATAGTCCCTTATCTAGGTCTACGAGACCTTAAATACGCATTGGAAAAAGGTCGAGACTAAACCAAACACTTATGAAAGTTATTGGAAATTTAAACATTGTTTAATACTGCTGAGGGCACACGCCCGTGCAGTCAGGCTGTGGGCCTTACACGGCTACCAGACACACCCATGTGACCAGGTCGTGCCAAAACAGAGCATACATACTGACTTATTCCCACGCCACTAGACACACCCATGTGCCATGGCCATGTAATATTAGGCTAGCTACTGACTTGTTTACCCGGCCACTAAGCACGCCCGTATACCATGGCCGTGTACACTTAGGTTGGCTACTGATTTGTTCACATAGCCACTAGGCACGCCCATGTGCCACAACCGTGTATGCAAAATAGGCCATTTGAAAGGCCAAAAATACCACCCACACTTGGGTCAGCCCTATAAGCAAAATACCAATTCATTTCATGCACAATTGACAACCAAAATCATGTTAAAAGATCAACATGTCATCTAAACTAATCTCAACTCCAATCATGCTAATTATATATCAATTTGCACAACTAAAGCATATACATTACCAAGCATGGTTCATCCTCAATACCACTAGATCATAATAGCATCAATTCATCACTAAGCTTACCAATCATAAGACATTTTCATTACCATCAAGCCATACCATAATATGCATCATATACCAAATCCATTCATACACATAACCAACATATATCTAGCCACATCACATGGCTATTTACACATTTCAAATATGTTTCAAAACAACTAGCTTATACATTGCATATTCAACTATACACATCTTTACAAAAGTACCAAAATCTATTGCCGATAGTGTGATAGAGATGCTAACGATCCCTAGATCTGAGCTAGCTCTACTAAAATTGTAAAACAGAGAAACAATCACACAGTAAGCTTTCAAAAGCTTAGTAAGTTCGTAACAAAATGCATTATACCAATACAAAACATCACATAGATTAATTCACAATCACAGATATATACCATACCATCCAAAGATAATACGTTCAATTAACTTTTCATAACTCATTCATAGTCTCATCAACCACATAGATTCTGAATGTACCTTAGCCAACACTTAGTTATCGATTTCATATACTACTCAATACTCACTATTTCATTTTGATCATCTTTCATCCCTTTTTCGATTCAATCGCACACTTAGTGCCCAAATCATTAGCTAAAGCTTAATTAGCATCACACACATAGTGCATCCATATCAAACCGATCTTAAATCGATATCGCACACACAGTGCCAACCACAAAGCTGAAGCTTATATTATTTTGCACACACAGTGCTAATCATCTCGGTCACATTTCTAAATACGCACACTTAGTGCCACATAACTCTAGCCCTCACATAGGATTCACATTTCAATATTATCATACCATTTATTTCACAACATTAAACATAGCTAAATACATGTATTATGTCCGAACTTACCTCGGACGTCGAACTATCAAAACGGTCGATTAATCGAGCACTTTATCTTTGCCTCAATCTCGACCCAAACCTCTTCTTTCTTGGTCTATACACATTCAAATTCAATCCATTCAATCACCAATTCATTCAATTTACTCCATACACACTTATTTAGGGCATTTTACAAAATAACCCTCACCTTTTCACATTTCAACACTTTAGTCCCTAATTCACATAATCACAAAATACACATAATTTACTTTTACCCATGTCTAGCCGAATTCTTACTGTACTCATACAAGCCCACATATTTCATTTATTTTACATTTTAGTCCTTCAATTTACACTTTTCTCAATTTCACTAAAAATCCAAATACAAACTATGTTAACCCAACACCAAGTTTTCATATTTCACCAACTAACATCAAAAAGCTCACACATTCATCAATGACATATCTCACATTCATTATCAATTCACAAAAGACATGGGTTAGCTACAGCACGAAGCAACGATTACAAAAACGTAGAAATTATCAAAACCGAAACAAAACTTACCTTCAATCAAGGACTCAATGTGCCGAAACCTTCTAAACTCCTAAACTTTACTTTTTTTTCTAATTTCGATGGATGAACATTCACTAAATGGCTTATTTTAGCCTTTTATTTTATGAATAATAACTTAATTGTTCATTTCCCATTTTACCTTTTTATTAAACATATAAAATAAATATATATTATGGTTATTTTGTCATTTATCCAACCACTAACCTAATATTGGTTTAATTGCATCATAAGGCCTCCTCATTAACAAGCCATATTAAATTAAGCACTTAACAATCAGCACACAACAATTTACACTTTACGCGATTAAGTTATTTTTCTTAATTAGACACATAGTCGATAAAATTACCACACACAATTTTCACACAGGCTATATCACACATAATACACACCAAAAATAATATTAAAATATTATTCTGACATCAGATTTGTGGTCTCAAAACTATTATTTTGACTAGGGTCTAAACCGAGCTGTTACAACTCTCTCCCCCTCAGGGATTTTCGTCCCCGAAAATCTTACCTATGAATAGGTGTGGATATTGCTCTCTCATAATGTTCTCAGGCTCCCATGTAGCCTTTTCCACTCCGTGTTTGTGCCACAACACTTTCACTAAGGAAATTCTTTTTTTTTCCACAACTCTTTGGTCTGTCGTGCCAATATTTGAATCGGATATTCATTATACGACAAATCTGACTGAATTTCAATCTCAGTAGGAGCAATCACATGAGATGGATCAGATCTATACCATCGAAGCATCGACACATGAAACACGTTATGAATCTTTTCTAACTCAGGTGGCAACATCAATCTATAAGCAACTGGTCCAACTCGTTCAATGATCTCATACGGTCCGATGAACCTCGGACTCAACTTTCCTTTTCGACCAAATCGAAGTATTTTCTTCCACGGAGACACTTTCAAAAACACTTTGTCGCCAACTTCAAATTCAATATCTTTTTGTTTCAAGTCTGCATAAGACTTTTGACGATCTGAGGCCGTTTTCAAACTATCACGAATCACTTTCACTTTCTACTCAGTCTCTTTTACAAGATTAACCCTGTCAATCTTATTCTCACTCAGCTCAGTCCAATACAATAGAGTTCGACATTTTCGACCATAAATAGCCTTATATGGTGCCATTTTAATGCTAGATTGAAAACTTTTATCATACGCGAATTCAATCAATGGTAGATGTTTTTCCTACGTACTCTCAAACTCAAGTACACAACACCTCAACATATCTTCGAGAATTTGAATGATTCGCTCGGATTGACCTTCCGTTTGCTGATAAAAAGCAGTACTGAAATGTAATTTTGTACCTAACGCATTTTGCAATTTCTTCCAAAATCGTGAGGTAAATCTCGGATCTCTATCAGACATAATAGATAGTGGCAGCCCGTGCAATCTCACAATTTCAGCAATATACAATTCAACTAATCTATCAAGTGAATAATCTGTTCTCACTGGAACGAAATGAGTGCATTTTGTCAATCTGTCAACTATCACCTAGATCGCATCTTTCTTTCCCGAAGATAAAGGCAATCCCGACACAAAGTCTATCGTAATTCTCTCCTATTTCCACTCAGGAATCATGATCAGTTGTAACAAACTGGATGGAACTTGATGTTCAGTTTTAACTTGCTAACAAATTAAACATTTCGACACAAAGTTAGAGATATCTCTTTTCATACCATTTCACCAATAAAATTGTTTCAAATCATTATACATTTTTGTACTCCCCGGGTGAACAGTCAAACGACTATTGTGAGCTTCATTCAAAATCATCCGAATCAACTCTGAATTTCTCAGAGCACAAATTCGATCTCTAAATCTCAAACAATCATCACTATCAATTCAAAATTCTGAATCAACATTCAATTCACACTGAATGCATTTAGCATTCATTTCAACATCACTTTTTTTGGGCATCACAAATCTGACGTACAAACTTCGGCTTTACTTTCAACTCGGCCAAAATCGTACTATCATCACATAGATGTTCTGAGCATTCATTGCTCGCAAAGCACATATAGACTTTTGGCTCAAAGCATCAGCTGTAACATTAGCTTTACCCGGATGATAATCAATCACAAGTTCATAGTCTTTCAACAATTCTAACCATCTCCTCTGTCTCAAATTCAATTCTTTTTAAGTCATCAAGTACTTCAAACTCTTATGATCAGTATAGATGTGACATTTCTCACCAAATAGATAGTGACGCCAAATCTTCAATGCAAACACAATCGCAACCACTTCAAGGTCGTGAGTTGGATAATTCTTCTCATGTGGCTTTAACTGCCTCGAAGCATAAGCAATAACTTTGCCTTCTTGCATCAGCATACAGCCTAAACCATTCAAAGATGCATCAATGTAAACTATGAATTCTTCACCTGATTCAGGTTGAACTAACACTGGTGCTTCTGTCAACAACACTTTCAACTCTTCAAAAATCTTATGGCACTTTTCTGACCACTCAAATTTAACATCTTTCTGTAGCAACTTCGTCAACGGAGTCGCAATCATTGAGAAACCTTTCACAAATCGTCTATAATATCCCACTAGTCCCAGAACACTACGGACTTTAGACACATTTCTCGGAGGCTTTCATTCTAATATAGTAGAGATTTTACTCGGATCAACTCATATTCCTTCAGCTGATACAATATTCCCTAGGAAACCAACCTCACGCAACCAAAATTGGCATTTGCTAAACTTAGCATACAACTGTTTCTCTCGTAGAGTTTATAGCACAATTCTCAAATGCTCAGCATGTTGCGTCTCATCGCATGAATAGATCAAAATATCATCAATGAACACCACAACAAAACAATCCAAATACGGTCCGAATATCTGATTCATCTGATCCATAAACACTGCGGGAGCATTTGTTAGTCCAAAAGGCATCACTAAGAATTCGTAATGTCCGTACCTCATTCTAAAAGTAGTCTTCAGCACATCAGATTCTTTAACTCTCAACTGATAGTAGCCCGATCTCAAATCTATCTTAGAAAACACTGTAGCTCCTCTCAACTGATCAAAGAAATCATCGATACGAGGCAACAGATATTTGTTCTTTATCGTCCTTATGTTTAATTGTCAATAATCAATACACATTCTTATAGTACCGTCTTTCTTTTTCACAAATATCACAGGAGCACCCTAGGGCGAGAAACTCGGTCTTGCAAACCCTCTATCAGTTAACTCTTGCAACTGTGACTTTAACTCTTTCAATTCTGTTGGTGCCATTCTATATGGAGATATTGAAATAGGAGTAGTCCCTGGTACTAATTCAGTACCAAATTCAACTTCTCGATTCGGAGGTAATCTCAGTAACTATTCGGGAAACACATTTGGAAACTCACAAACCACATGTACCGATTCAACTTTCCTTTCTAACTCTTTTGTATCAATCACATATGCCAAATAGGTTTCGCAACCCTTTTTCACATAGTTCAAAGCTTTCATCGTAGATAAAACAGTTGGTAACACTTTCAAATCACTAGATTCAATTTAAACTATCTCACCATTCTGACTTCTCAATTCAATACTTTTTCATTTACAGTTCACAACAGCATTATGTAAAGTGAGCCAATCCATACCCAAAATTATATCAAATTCATCGAATGGTAGTAACATCAAATTAATCGGAAAGCATATATCCCGAAACATCAATGGGTAAATCTTGCACACTTTATCCACCAAGACATATTTGCCTAAGGGGTTCGATACTCTAACCACAAATTCAATAGACTCAATAGGTAGAGTCTTACTCGATACAAAATTCACACACACATATGAATGGGTAGATTCTGGATCTATCAATGCAATCACATCAGTATCAAATAGAGTAAATATACCAATAATGACATCTGGCGATGACGCTTCCTCTCGCGCACGTATAGCATAAACTCGGACAGGTCTCTTGCCTCTGATCTCACAACTGTATCGGTAGTCCCTCTCTGGTTTCCACTCACATTTTTGGTGTTTTTGGGTGGTCTACCCCTAACTGTCACATTACTCGATCTCACATTCTGAACATTTTCTTCCTCAGCCATCTTTGGACTGTCTCGAATGAAGTGATCTCGTGATCCACATTTATAGCAAACACTATTATTGTACTTGCCCCAACATTCTCCCACATGTCGTCTTCCACACTGTCTACACTTAGGTTTGTTACATTTGGCACTATCAACACTTGATTCTATTGGAGCTTGAGTTCTCGGACCAACACTTAGTCTTGCACGATCTCTATTCGGATGTCCAAATGAAGTATTTGATCGGTTGTTTGTATCTCTAAATCTCTTCATCGAAGGTTGAGAAAACTTACTCATCGATCTTTTTCTTACATCACGAGCTTCAGAATCAGCTTTCTTCTTTTCTTTACTGAGCTCATCGGCTTTGCATGCTCTTTGAACTAACACAACAAATTCGTTTATGTCAAGTATCCCAACCAACAACTTAATGTTCTCATTCAACCCTTCTATGAAGCATTTACACATAGTAGTTTCGGTTGAAACACATTCCCATGCGTACTGGCTCAATCACACAAATTTCGCTCGTACTCAGTAACTGACAAACGACCTTGTTTTAGCTCAATGAACTCTTTACATTTCTGATCAATGAATCGTTAACTGATATACTTCTTTCGGAATTCAATTTGAAAGAACTCTTAAGTGATTGTCTCTCTCGAAACCATAAATATCAATGTCTTCCACCAGTTATAAGCTGTATCTCTCAACAAAGAAATTGCACACTTGATACATTCATCTGGGGTCAACGACATCTCATCGAATACCTAAATTGTATTCTCGAGCCAAAACTCAGCTCGCTCAGCATCATCATCAACTGTAGCCCTAAACTCTTTGGTCCCGTACTTACGAATCTTATCCACAGGAGGTTTATTCAATCTGATTGGATCTACAACTTGTGGCACAATAGGTACTTGTGGGGGTGGAGGTTGTGGAGCAGCCTGATTCGTTCGAACGAACTTCAAAAACCATTCACTCATCATTCGGAAGAAGGCTTGCTTAGCCTCTCCTCCCTCACCACTATCATTCGGCCTAGATGTGGCCGACGCTATCTCTTGAGAGGGAGCAGGTGCGTTACTCTCTACATCATTAGCAACTGCTCGATCGAGATCCATTTGCTATAAGAAAACACATTTATAACTATCAGAATTCATCACACTATCGCAATTTTCATATATGGTATGTATAGCTAGACTCACACGCATTACGTTAATCCGAGAATCGACTAAACCGCAGCTCTGATACCAATAAAATGTAGCACGACTAACTAGAAACCGTCGCCAGAATAGGGTTAAAAGGCATTATCAAACAATCGATACATTTCGCATCTATTTCATGACACAAAGTCAATCATAAATTATACATACTCAAATACGTACATATAGTCCCTTATCTAGGTCTACGAGACCTTAAATACGTGTTGGAAAGAGGTCGGGACTAAACCAAACATTTATGAAAGTTATTAGAAATTTAAACATTTTTCAATACTGCTGAGGTCACACGCCCGTGCAGTCAGACCGTGTGCCTTACATGGCTACAAGACACACCCATGTGTCCAGGCCGTGCCAAAACAGAGCATACATATTGACTTATTCCCACGGCCACTAGACATGCCCGTGTGCCATGGCCATGTAATATTAGGCTAGCTACTGACTTGTTTACATGACTACCAAGCATGCCCGTATCCTATGGCCATGTACACTTAGGTTGGCTACTGATTTGTTCACACGGCCACTAGGCACGCCAATGTGCCAAAACTGTGTATGCAAAACAGGCCATTTGCAAGGCCAAAAATGCCACCCACACTTGGGTCAGCCCTATAAGCAAAATACCAATTCATTTCATGCATAATTGACAACCAAAATCATGTTAAAAGATCAACATGTCATCTAAACTAATCTCAACTCCAATCATGCTAATTATATATCAATTTGCACAACTAAAGCATATACATTACCAAGCATGATTCATCCTCAATACCACTAGATCATAATAGCATCAATTCATCACTAAGCTTACCAATCATATGGCATTTTCATTACCATCAAGCCATACCATAATATGCATCATATACCAAATCCATTCATACACATAACCAACATATATCTAGCCACATCACATGGCTATTTACATATTTCAAATATGTTTCAAAACATTATACATGCCATATTCAACTATACACATCTTTCCAAACGTACTAAAATATATTACCGATAGTGTGGTAGAGATGCTAACGATCCCCGATTTGAGCTAGCTCTACTTACATTATAAAACAGAGAAACAATTACACAATAAGCTTTCAAAAGCTTAGTAAGTTCGTAACAAAATACATTATACCAAAACAAAACATCACATAGATTAATTCACAATCACAGATATATACCATACCATCCAAAGATAATATGTTCAATTAACCTTTCATAACTCATTCATAGTCTCATCAACCACATAGGTTCTGAACGTACCTTAGCCAACACTTAGTTATTGATTTCATATGCTACTCAATACTCACTATTTCATTTTGATCATCTTTCGCCCCTTCTTCGATTCAATCGCACACTTAGTGCCCAAATCATTAGCTGAAGCTTAATTAGCATCGCACACATAGTGCATCCATATCAGACCGATCTTAAATTGGTATCACACACACAGTGCCAACCACAAAGCCGAAGCATATATTATTTTGCATACACAGTGCTAATCATCTCGGTCACAGTTCTAAATACACACACTTAGTGCCTCATAACTCGAGCCCTCACATAGAATTCACATTTCAATATTATCTGATAAACCGTAAAAGTAACATATTTTAACCCCATATTTAATATGCTTTTGGATGATTTAGCCCTTTATTCATGTAAAAAGGTGCTTTTAATTCTTTCTTTTCATGTTTATACTCAGGAAAGCACCCAAGGATAAAAAAAACACAAAACGGGCTTAAAACAGAGTAATTGGGCCTTAACAAGAATACAACACAGCCTAGCCCAAAGCCCACATGATCGTGCGTCGCCAATTACCTAGAGCACGGCTTCAACTCCGTTACACATGGTTGTGCATCATCCATTTCCCACACGAACATGCCTGGTGATCTACATGGCCGTGTCTCAATCGACAGACCTGAAGCACGGCCTGAATCCAGACTTACACGGTCGTGCCCAAAACAATAGAATTAAGACACGGCCTAACCACGATTTACACGGGCGTGTGCCATGGCCGTGCCCCTACCGCGGGAGAGAGCAATTTCACTCGAATTTGGATGCTTGAAGCCAAAAAAACATACTCCTAAGTCTACTTAGACATCCTAATAGTAATTCTACTTGAAAGAGGTACTTATGAGCCAAGTATAGCATCTCAAAGCCTATATAAACAACCCAAGGTAGACATTAAAAGGGACAGCTTTTTGCAGAGGCTTTTACGGAAGCTTTTATCTTTTAGGGAGTCACTTGAAGATAGCTAGTTGATCCATTTCAAGAAGCGGAGTTCTACTCAAGACGGAGGATCTCTCCTTCAATTCCTTTAGGGGGTTTTAGGGATTTCTTATGTTTTGTTTTATATTTTCTCTTGAGATATTTTCTTGTTTAGTTATGAAGGGGATGAAACCTATGACGAATTTTATTATTTGATTTCTAAATTATATGATAAATACTTAGTTTATTCTTAATTATGTTACTTAATTTAATCTGATGTGCTTAGGTGGAGGAGGAATAGACCTTACCTAAGAGTAGATTTAGCGTAATTGAGCAGGGTTGACTGGGTGCCTAGAGATAGGGTTACGAGATTTTACTGGATTAGGGTAAAACCTAATATGAGAATCCATTGTTCGATTTACTGCTTCCTTAGGGGGTTATTATAAGAGAATGAGAGTTCCACTAATTAACCTAAGGTTAGACGTTATTCGCCTCGAGAGAGGATTTAATATAGGTTAGGGAGTCTCACGGATCAAGCTAAGTAAAGAAATCATATGGTTTGGGGAATAAATAATCAGTGAAGTCATAGGTGGATTCTTCCTGAGGGTATCGTCTTCATCAACTGAGTTTTCTAAAGTCTTTCTCCCATTCATTCTTTTGTCTTTGCATTTAGTTTAAGTATTTCATTAGTTTAATAAACCAATCACTCCATATTTCAGGCTAAATAATAGAAAGAAAGTGAGTAGTAGCACTTTTAGGTTCCTTGGGTTCGATAAGAAATTCTTGCCTAAACTATACTCTTTGCTCGATAGGTGCACTTGCCTCTATCGTTGTCATAGTTAGTCTCTGTGTTCGATCATTCTTTTATAAATATTAAAACTCATTGCTTGACATGATCAAGTTTTTAGCGCCATTGTCGGGGAGCTCTAAAATATTAAGAAAGCTCTATTTCTATTACTTTAGCCATTATTCTATTATCATTATTTTTAGACTAAATTTTTATTTTTGCTAATTCTCTTTCTTTCTTTCTTGACTTGCGAGGTACCTCTAGTTTATGACTAGAAGAAACCCGAAAGGACCATTAGAATACAAAAGTGACATTGAAGCTACCGCTCGCAGGAATCGCAGAGAAACTAGACGAGCTTTAGACTACCAAAGAGAAGAACAACAAGAAAGATCCAATCCTACTGAAGGGATGGACAAAAACAATCCACCGCCAAATGTGCAAGAATAGAATGCTCCACATACTATGTATGATTATGCTAAACCGAATTTAATAGGAGCAGAATCTAGTATTGTTAGGCCCACTATAGCTGCTAATAATTTTGAATTAAAGCCTAACATAATACAAATGATTCAACAGTTTGTTCAATTTGATGGTTTGCAGGATGAAGATCCAAACACTCATATATCTAATTTTTTAGAATTCTGTGATACCTTCAAAATAAATAGCATTTCTGACGATGCCATACGTCTTCGGTTATTTCTTTTTCATTAAGGAATAAAGCAAAATAGTGGTTGAACTCGTTACCACGAGGGTCAATCACCACATGGGATAAAATGACCGGAAAATTTCTTTTAAAATATTTTCCACCAGCCAAAATGGGTAAATTTAAGAATGACATATCTTCTTTTGTTCAGAATGACACAGAAACATTGTATGATGCATGGGAAAGATACAAGGATCTCCTAAGGAGATGCCCACACCACGGATTACCTTTGTGGCTTCAAGTCCAAACTTTCTATAATAGTGTGAATTCTCCAACTAGGCAAATGATTGATTCATCAGCCGGTGGAACTTTGAATAACAAAAATCCTGAAGTGGCTTACGATTTTATTGAGGAGTGTCATTGAACACCTATCAATGGCAAATTACAAGAGCTAAACCGACAAAATTAGCCGGAGTTTTTAACATAGACGCAGGTACACCCAACCATGTGAATAAAAGCTGATAATTTATGTTCTTCGCAGTACACCCACCATGTAATGCGAGTGGAAATGTGGCGAATTTCAGTACCCACCCTACCAACCGGGCGCAGACAATGAGCAAACAAACTATATAGATAACAATTTCTGATCTGATAATAATCCTTATAGTAACACTTATAATACAGGTTGGAGAAACCACCCAAATTTTTCGTGGGGAGGACTAGGAAATCAAGGAAATCAAAGGCAGTAACCTCTTCCAAATTACCAAAATCAGCCCTATCCACAGGAAAAGAAATCAAGCCTTGAAGAGATGCTGACAAAATTCATGGCAGCTACAGATTCTCGTCTCCAAAAGACTGAAGCAACACTTGATAAACAACAAAAATCGGTCAAGGGGATCGAGAATCAAGTTGGAGAACTTACTAGGTTAGTGGGACATCTTACAAAGCTGATTTCTAAACGTCAACAAGGACGTCTACCAAGCAACACAAAAATAAACCCAAAAGAGCAGATCCAAGCCATCACAGCACAAGAGGGTACAAAAGTAGACGAGCCCACCTCAGTACAAGAAACTAAGGAAGAAAAAGGTAAAATAGAGGTAGCACAAGAGAGGCCAAAATCGGTAATCAAAGAATACCAACCTCGCATACCTTATCCCGAAGCATTGAAAAAAGATGATTCAGAGGAACAATTCGGTAAGTTTCTAAAACTTTTAAAGAAATTACATATTAAGTTACCTCTTCTTGAACCTCTTTTTCAGATGCTCGACTCAAGGAGATTTTTAAGACAGCTCTTGATGAACAAACGCAAAATAGATGAAGAGCACCATGTGGAACTTAACACAACATGCTCAGCAATGCTACAAAACAGACTACCACAGAAACTAAAAGATCTTGGGAGTTTTATGATTCCACGTTTAATTGGTAGTTTAACTATTGATAATGCGTTAGCTGATTTAGGGGCAAGTATAAATGTTATGCCTTATGCATTGTTTAAACGACTAGGTCTATGGAAGCCCAAACAAACTAGGATGAGTATTCAACTAGCTAATAAAACTGTTAGAATTCCTAGGGGCATTATTGAATATGTTTTAGTAAAAATTGATAAATTTAGATTTTGTTGTTTTAGACATGGATGAGGAAAATTCAATCCCTTTAATTTTAGGAAAACCTTTCCTTGCGACTTCCAAGACTAAAATTGATGTTGCCACATGAGAACTCATACTTCGTGTAAGAGAAGAATCAGTCAATCTTCAAGCTCTTGACTCAGCCAAAACAACAGAAGATGAAGTCATCACAGAAGAATCACACCAAAAACAAAACTGAAAGATCGACAATTTAGAAGAGCAGAAGATACACACCAAAAAAAAGCCGGATCCACACGAAGTAAAACCTAAGGAACCAGCAGAAGAGCTCATAGGGACATCAAATCACTTTAAAATAGGAGGCCAGGTGCTGTTAGACAAAGCCGATCCTCACATCACTTTAACAGACCTGAAGAAAAAGGAAGAAATACTCTTTCAGGTACACGATGTTTTCCCACACCAAATAGTCGAGGTAAGCAATCCAATATTTAGAAATTTCAAGGTAAACGCTTCTCGACCTAAACTTTGTCACGAAAATAAAACTGTCAGTAAGAGGGAAAATATTCAAACCTTTAAACCTCCCTAAAATTTTCAAAGTCTAGGACAGTCTAGATTAACACTATAAACAAGCTCTTCTCGGGAGGCAACCCAAGCACTAACACTTTTTATTTTCAAAATTATTTTTTCTTTTCTTTCATTCTCTCTTCTCTCCACATTTAAACTAACACAAAAATGCAGGTTTCCAGGCCACACGGCCTTACGCACGGCCGTGCTCGTGGCTGTGTGGTCCACCAAAACTACCACACCGACAGAGCAGAGCCGTGCAAGTCAGTCCAACCACCCTCAACGTCATGGAGCGAACCACCCACAGCACGAGGACCAACAAAAATAGCACGGCCGTGCCTCACGAGCATGCTAAGATACTGACTTATTATGCATGGGCAGACCACGCCCATGCTTTCCAATCGTGCTCACATATTGGCTTTCTAGAAACGGGCGTGCCAATCGACAAACGGGCGTGGAAGAACAACACACTCCATAACACGGTTGTGCGATGCGTCCGTGTAAAACAACACACCCTCGATATACGGGCGTGGGAACGTGCTAGATATGAAATCTTATTTAAATCCCCACAGCCTTTTCCCTTTTTCCCATCTTCTCTTTTCCTTCTCTTCCTTTCAAATTTTTCTCTGTTCATAGAAAAGGTCCAAGACTCTTGAGCAACACAAAAATCATGCCGAAGAAACGTAAGAAGGAAAGCAACGTCTCCTCAGAGGAGACCACAACATGAGTTCATGCCGGCAGTTTCAGCTAATTGACACGCCAAGGGTCTCAAAAACCTTTTCGATTTTATTTTTCTTTTCTCCTCTCCTTTATTTTCCTTATCTATACTTTTTTCTACTTAATTTAATTTATTTCATATTAGTTTCTTGATTTTAGGTTCTAAAGGCTACTTGGGAATCACGCACCATAGCCTTCGAGGTCACATCCACTTCGCGAACCATCCAACAATAAGGGCTCCTTAGTCCATTAGTCTTTTCTTTCAATATCAGTTTTCTTCTTAGTCTCCTTCTTTTTATTTCCTTAATCTTTAATTATATTATTAGTATATTATTATTTCTCTAGATCTCTTGGCTATATCTTGGTAGGCTACCCAATTTCTTTATCTAGCAAATTACTTTTCGGTAGCCACATCACTAGGCCCATAGAGAACACCATCACCGCCACCAAAGACGCCAGGGATCATCCAGATTTCAAGGAGTATTACTTTCCCCACTTATCTTTTTGATTTGGCATCTAATTATCATTATATATCTTTGTACATTGAGGGCAATGTACATCTTAAGTGTGGGGGTAATAGTGCCTAACTTTTTGCATAATTCTCAAAACCCTGAATTTAGTCTTGATCTTAAGTATTTTTCTCATACTATTAATTAGGGTGAAATTTCTAATGATTTATGATTTTTATTGATATGTTTTTGGATAAGTCATAGATAATTATGCATTGATGATTAAATTTGAAGAATACTAGAGAATTGAGCATGATAAGTCTACTTTCTAAAAATTAAAATTGATAGGTTGTTGAACTGAATTTGAGTATCACCTTGAAGTTCAAATTTATAGGGATTGATTTCAAAAAACACCCATAATTTTTGTGAGATTTTGAGCCTTATAGGGCATATATTCTTTTTCATGCTCACTTTATTGATTATGAGTGTGTCAACTTTGAATTGTTATACTAGTACTTGCCTCGTTTATGCATGTCGAGACCATATTAATGATTTGATATACTGAGATGATAAAGGCACCTAGGTTTTAACCCGTTCACTCCACTAAAAAGTCTACCTACATAAATAACCCCTAGTGAACCCTATTGAATCTTAACAACATTTTTATTAACTCACCCACTAATATTAACCCAAAACCCCTTTGCATTTGTTATCAACATTCCTTTGACTAACCCTCTATCGAGAATTAATTTGATCAATTGCCGAATTAGGTTATTTCAATTATCAAAGTTCCTTCTATTAAGTTTTTCTTAGTTTGTTCTTAAAAAAATAGAATTTTATTTAATATTAGTAGTATATAAAAGAGCTTAGAGCATTTAAATTCCAATTGTTGAAGAAAAAGCTCGTATTAAAGTATTATCAAATCTTAAGTGGGGAAAATTTTCTTTATTATATAGTAATTATCAATAGTGGTATTATTAAGCTTTCAATTGAAGTAAATATTCATATTTAATTCAATATTTCTAGTTAGGTAATTTGTCAAGTCAATCTCGATTCTAACCTCTAATTCAGCCTGTATCCACACCTTTTAACCCTATCCCCATTACAACCCTAATTTAAGATCTTTTGATTTATGTATCATCTCATATACAGTGGTGGAGATTTGATTTTTAGGCAAGCCTATGGGATTAACTTTTCAGGTTTGACTTAGAGTGCTTATTCTTGAACCATAAACACTTCGAGTGATTTGAGTGAATCCTTAGTGAGGATGTCAGTTCTTGTCGGTTTTGAATTAAAGGTAATTACTTAGAAAAGGGGAGACACCTATGGTTTCGTGCTATAAAGGTATGACTTATCATAATTGAATCTTTAGGGTTCTTTGAGTTGAATTATCCATGTATAAATTATCTATGAATTATGATGAGACATTGTCGATAGGAATTATGAATTATGGAAAATTCGTTTTAATTATAAGTTGAGAATTTTGCTTGAGGACAAGCAAAAGCTTAAGTGTAGGTCTATTTGATAAACCGTAAAAGTAACATATTTTAACCCCATATTTAATATGCTTTTGGATGATTTAGCCCTTGATTTATGTAAAAAGGTGCTTTTAGTTCTTTCTTTTCATGTTTATATTCAAGAAAGCACCCGAGGATAAAAAGAACACAAAACAGGCTTAAAACAGAGTAATTGGGCCTTAGCAAGAATTCGACACGGCCTAGCCCAAAGCCCACACAATTGTGTGTCACCGATTACCTAGAGCACGGCTTCAACTCTATTACACACGGCTGTACATCATCCATTTCTCACACGGACGTGCCTGGTGATCTACATGGCCGTGTCCCAATCGACAGACCTGAAGCACGGCCTGAATCTTAACTTACACGGCCGTGCCCAAAATGACAGAATCAAGGCACGACCCAACCACGATTTACACGGACGTGTGCCATGGCCATGCCCCTACCACGGGAGAGAGAAATTTCACTCGGATTTGGATGCTTGAAGCCAAAGAAACATACTCCTAAGTCTATTTAGACATCTTAATAGTAATTCTACTTGAAAGAGGTACTTAGGAGCCAAGTATAGCATCTCAAAGCCTATATAAACAACCCAAGGCAAACATTAAAAGGGACAGCTTTTTGCAGAGGCTTTTGCCGAAGCTTTTATCTTTCAGGAAGTCACTTGAAGATAGCTAGTTGATCCAACTCAAGAAGCCAGAGTTCTACTCAAGACGGAGGATCTCTCCTTCAATTCATTCAGGGGGTTTTAGGGATTTCTTATGTTTTGTTTTATATTTTCTCTTGAGATGTTTTCTTGTTTAGTTATGAACTAAACCCTTCAGATACCTGAAGGGGATGAAACCTATGACGGATTTTGTTATTTGATTTCTAAATTATATTATAAATACTTAGTTTGTTCTTAATTATGTTGCTTAATTTAATCTGATGTGCTTAGGTGGAGGAGGAATAGACCCTACCTAAGAGTAGATCTAGCATAATTGAGCGGAGTTGATCGGGCGCCTAGAGATAGGGTTACGAGATTTTACCGGATTAGGGTGAAACCTAATATGGGAATCCATTGATCGATTTACTGCTTCCTTAGGGGGTTATTATAAGAGAACGAGAGTTCCACTAATTAACCTAAGGTTAGACGTTATTCGCCTCGAGAGAGGGTTTAATATAGGTTAGGCAGTCCCACGGATCAAGCTAAGTAAAGAAATCATATGGTTTGAGGAATAAATAATAAGTGAAGTCATAGGTGGATTCTTCCTGAGGGTATCGTCTTCATCAACTGAGTTTTCCTAAAGTCTTTCTCCCATTCATTCTTTTGTCTTTGTATTTAGTTTAAGTATTTCATTAGTTTAATAAACAATCACTCCATATTTCAGGCTAAATAATAGAAAGAAAGTGAGTAGTAGTACTTTTAGGTTCCCTTGGGTTCGATAAGAAATTCTTGCCTAAACTATACTACTGTTCGATAGGTGCACTTGCCTCTATCGTTGTCATAGTTACTCTACAGGTTCAATTATTCTTTTTATAAATATTAAAACTTGACTATTTGACACGATCATTATCATACCATTTATTTCACAACATTAAACATAGCTAAATACACGTATTATGTCCGAACTTACCTCGGACGTCGAACTATCGAAACAGTCGATTAATCGAGAACTTTATCTTTGCCTCGATCTCGATCCAAACCTCTTTTTTATTTGTCTATACACATTCAAATTCAATCTATTCAATCAAAAATTCATTCAATTTAGTCGATACACACTTATTTAGGGCATTTTACAAAATAGTCCTCACATTTTTACATTTCTACACTTTATCCCTAATTCACATAATCACAAAATACACATAATTTACTTTTACCCATGTCTAGATGAATTCTTACTATACTCATACAAGCCTACATATTTCATTTATTTTACATTTTAGTCCTTTAATTTACACTTTTCTCAATTTAGCCCAATTTACTCAATTTCACCAAAAATCCAAATACAAACTATGTTAACCCAACACCAAGTTTTCATATTTCACCAACTAACATCACAAAGCTCACACATTCATCAATGGCATATCTCACATTCATTATCAATTCACAAAATTTAGACATGGGTTAGCTAGAGCACGAAGCAACGATTACAAAAACGTAGAAATTATTAAAAACCGAAACAAAACTTACCTGCAATCAAGGACTCAATGTGCCGAAACCTTCAAAACTCCTAGCCCTTACTTTATTTTCTAATTTTGGTGGATGAACATTCACTAAATGGCTTATTTTAGCCTTTTATTTTATGAATAATAACTTAATTATTCATTTTCCATTTTACCCTTTTATTAAACATATAAAACAAATATACATTATGGTCATTTTGTCATTTATCCAACCACTAACCTAATATTGGCTTAATTACATCATAAGGCCTCATCATTAACAAGCCACATTAAATTAAGAACTTACCAATCAACACACAACAATTTACACTTTACGCGATTAAGTCATTTTTCTTAATTAGACATATAGTCGATAAAATTACCACATAGAATTTTCACACAGGCTATATCACACATAATACACACCAAAATTAATATTTAAATATTATTCCAACCTCAGATTTATGGTCTCAAAACCATTATTCCAACAAGGTCTAAACCAGGCTGTTACAAGGTTTGTACTCTGTACTTATCGGTTTTGGTTTATTAGGGCTTACCTCAACCTTACCTTTATCTTGCACGTTTTCTTGCCTCGGTTTTGGTTCGTCTAACCCTTAATTATCATGGGAAGTAATGGCATGAAGTTGCTCCTTTGGGTTAGTTTCATTGTTGCTTGGTAGGCTACCTTGTGGTCGTTTTGAGATCAACTTGGCAAGTTGTTCTATTTGGTTCTCGAACCCTTGAATTGACGCCTGCTGGTTTTTGAGTGCTATTTTAGTGTTTTGAAAATAGGTTTTTAACACCGAGATGAATTTTGTTAGCATCGCCTCAAGGTTCGGCTTCTTCTATTTTGGGTAGGGTTGTTGTCTCTGAATTCCTTGACCACCCCATGAGAAGTTTAGGTGGTTCCTCCAACCTACATTGTAAGTGTTACTATAGGGATTATTCTGAGGTCTAGAATTATTACCCATATAGTTCATCTTTTCACTTTCTATGCCAGGGTTGTAGGGTAGATATTCTGTATTGTTCATTCCTCCTCCATTCGTATCGCACTGCATCACTGGATGTACCTGAAAGAACCACACAAACCATCAATCTTTTTATTTAAAAGCTCTACCTGATTTAATAGCATGGTAACTGCATCGAGGTTGAACACTTCGGCTGCTTTTGTTGGCTTCGTCCTCCTAACTTGCCAGTGATAGTTATTTAGTAACATCTTCTCAATAGATCCTTGTATCTCTCCTAAGCATCGTAAACTATTTCTAAATCCATCTGCACAAAAGAAGAGATATCATTCCTTAACTTAGCCATTTTAGCCGGCGAAAAATATTTAAGTAAAAACTTTTCGGTCATTTGTTCCCATGTAGTGATTGATCCTCGTGGTAAGGAGTTTAACCACTGTTTTGCTTTGTTCTTCAACAAAAAAGGGAATAACCAAAGGTAAATGGCATTGTCAGAAACACCATTTATTTTGAAAGTATCACAGAGTTCTAGAAAATTTGCTAAATGAGTATTTGGGTCTTCGTCCTACAAACCACCAAACTAAACAAACTGTTGAATCATTTAAATAGTGTTAGGTTTCAATTCAAAATTATTTGTAGCAATAGTAGGTCTAACAATATCGATTCAGCCCCAGTTAAATTAAGCTTAGCATAATCATACATAGTAAGAGGAGCAGGATTTTTGGCAACCACTAGAGGTAGCGGATTATTATCAGCCATCTCCTCGGTAGTATTAGTATTGTCCTCTTTCTCTTCCTCTATGTATTGTAAACTTCGCCTTATCTCCGTACGATTTCTGTGAGCGGTACTTTCTATCTCACTGTCAAAAAGTAAAGGTCCTGATGGGTTCTTTCTAGTCATAAACTAGAAATACCTGCCAGAAGCAAATAAAAGAAAAATTAGAAAAGTAGAATAAAATAATAAATTGCAAATAAAAAATGGCTAAAGTAATAAAAATTTAGTGTTCCTAATATCTTAGTCCCCGGCAACGGCGCTAAAAACTTGATGTGTCTCTAACTAACTATGATCACAGTAAAGGCAAGCGCACCTATCGTTTAATAGTATAGTTATGGTAAGACCGGAAATATCGTATCCACAAGGACCAAGAGTACTAGTAATTACTATCTTTCTATTATCTACCCTAACAATTAGAGTGATTTATTTTAAACTAAAATTAATTAAAAGCATGACAGAGAATGAATTGGGAAAATACTTTTAGACAACTATATGAGAGAGGCAACACCTAAGGAAAAATCCACCTAGACTTGACTTATTACTTTTGATTCATACGATTTATTCACTTGACTTAATCCATAGAAATCCCTAAATTATGTTAATATCTCTTTCAAGACTAAAAAATTGACTCTAGGTTGATTAATTAAAATTTCTTTCTAATTAAAACCCCTATTTTCGTATTAACTCGATCTATGGATTCCCTTATTAGATTTGACTCTATTCCGGGAGGTTGCCTTATTTCTAGTGTTGCAATCAACTCTGCTTAATTGTGCTGATCTACTCTTAAACAGGGACTGTTGCTCCTCTAAATAAGCACATTCGACTTGGATCAATAACCTAAATTATCAAAACAAGAATAAGAACTCACAATTAAGAATAAGAGCAAGTATTTATCTTATAAATCAAATAGTAATAAGATTCATCTAGGTTTCATCCTCACTAGGTATTTAGGGAGTTTAGTTCATACTTATAGAGGGAAACATTTTGAAATAAAGAAAACTACAAAACATAAGAAAACCTAAAAACTTTAAGAGAAATTGATAGGAGATCTTCAGTCTTGATGGAGATCCCTCTTCCAAGCTACTTCCAGTGGCTGTCTTCGAGTATTTTCTGCCTTTTACTCTGCGTGTCTTTTTTGGTCCTCCCCTAGGGTGTTTATATAGGCTTTGGAACACCTTTCTTGGCCCACAAGTGGTCTTTTCTGAATGGAATTAGACTTGGGATCGGTAGGGACACACTTGTGTGACATGTCCGTGTTCGATAGCTTAGGTCGTGCTTGAATCTGCTCGCTACAAATGGCCGTGTGGTCTACCCGTGTGCTATAGTCTAGGCCGTGTTTGATTCTGCTCGTAACACACGATCGTGTGGTCTTCCTGTGGGTGAAAGTCCAGGCCATGTTGATTTTTGAGGTAGGCCCATTTTGTCTCTTTTTGGCCCGTTTCTCTTTTTTTTCAACTCCCTAAGCTCTCTTGAGTGTAAAACATGAAAATTAAAGGATTAGGAGTATCGAATTCATCAATTCTAATGAAAATTCATCCAACAAGCATGGGGTAAAAATATGTATAAATTATGGTTTATCAATTAGTTGGTCGCATATAACATTGGCAATAGAAATTTGATGCTTACACAACTCATGAAGGAGTTACAATTGCATGAGTTGATGTTGAATGATGTTTAGTTGGTCTGAATAACATAAGCAAATATAGTTGTCACTTCTTCCTCAAAAGGGAAGGAAAAGCATGCTAAGAAAAGCAAGAAGGTCTCTGGGCCACAACAAGTGGAATGGAAGAGAACCAGAAAGCCTAAAGACTTATCTAAGTCTAAATTTTTCTTTTACAATATAAAAGGGAACTTCAAGGCAAACTGTAGAAAGTGGAAGGAATACCTTGCCACCAAAGTCAAATGTATAAAACTCTTTATAATAGAAGCTTGTTTAGTTAAGGATTCAATGGACCACCAGGTCATTGATTCGAGAGCCAATAATCAAGTTTGTGTTTCTCTGTAGGAGTTTGAGGAGACGAAAGATCTTTAAGATGAGAATCTATCATTGCGGACTGCAAACATGACAATTGTGACAGTTGAAGCAGTGGGAGAAGTGCATCTTTACTTTGATAATGTTAGGAAGATTATTTTGAATGACGTTTTCTATGTTCCAAGTTTCAAAAGAAACTTGATTCTCGTTACATATCTATATAAAGATAACTTGATCGTGACTTTTAATAATGGAATTGAAAAATTTAGAAATCGTAATCTTATCTATAATGGTCAGATGTCAAATAATTTTATTTTATCAAACCAAAGATGTATACACTGCTTGAGACTGAAATATCAAATAAGAAACTTAAATCTTTTTGCTTTAATGAGGCGTACCTTTGGCATTTGAGACATGATCATATTAACCAAGAAAGAATCACTAGACTTGTGAAAAAAGGCATATTAAATTCACTTAAAGAAATCAATCTTCCATAATGTGAATTTTCCTTAGAAGGAAAGATGACCAAGTGATCTTTTAATGCAAAAGGAAAGAGGTTCGTAAAACCCTTAAAACTTGCGCACTCTAACATATATGGCCCCATGACGTTAGTGCAAGAGGGGGTTATGAATATATGTAACCTTTATTGTTGATTACTCTAGATATGGGTATATATACCTAATGCATCGCAAGAGTGAAACCTTTGATAAATTTAAAAAGTTTCGTGCATAAGTGGAGACACAACTAGGTTTACCCATAAAGGCACTTCGATATGATTGAGGTGGGAATATTTATCAAATGAGTTCTTAGGGTACCTCACTGAGAACGTGATTCTATCCCAATTGACCGCATCAAACACTCTAAAATAGAATGGCATGGCAGAGAGAAGGAATCAAACATTGTTAGACATGGTACGTTCGATGTTAAGTTATTTGAAGCTGCCAAACTCTTTTTTGGGATATACAGTACAAACGGTTTGCTATATTCTAAATGAAGTGCCAAATAAGGTAGCATCAAAACTCCATATGAATTGTGGCATGGTAGGAAGCCGAATCTTAATCACTTAAGAATTCGAGGATGTCTAGCCTATGTATTGGACAAAGATGCGAGGAAGTTGGAATCATGGATAGAATTGTGCATCTTTGTAGGATATCCAAAAAGAACAAATGGTGGCTTGTTTTATAACCCAAAAGAGCAAACTATAATAGTGGCAACTCATGCTACTTTTTTTGAAGAAAGTTACATGAATGACTTCAAACCTTGAAGTAAAGAGGTACTCGAGGAAATTTTGGGAAATATACAAAACCTTACATAAACGGTTCCAGAACCAACTCTTAATATTAGCAGCATAGGGTGCTTCGTTGTAGCGGGAGGGTCTCTCGTAGGCCTGAGTTCTTCCAATATGGAAGAAGTGTTTTTAACACTGATTATTTTGAACAGGAAGATGATAACCCATTTATGTATGATGAAGCGATGCAGAGTGTTGATTCCAAACTATGGGAAATAGTTATGAAAAATGAGATCGATTTTATGGACTTTAACATTGTGTGGGAACTTGTAGACTTACCGGAAGGGATAAAATCCATAGGGTGTAAGTAGATCTACAAGAGGAAAAGAAATGCGGATGGAAAAGTGGAAACTTATAAGGTAAGACTTGTAGCAAAAGGTTATAGACAACATTTTTAAACGATTATCTTGAAGAGAGCATCTATATGATGCAACCTATCGAATATATAACTAAAAGAAACAAGCATAAAGTTTGCAAATTTCTTAGATCCATATATGGACTTAAACAAGCATCTCGCTCATGGAATAAAAGATTTGATCAAGAGATCAAGGCTTTTGGATTTGAGAAAATGTTAAACCTTGTGTTTATAAACATTTAGGGGATGGAGAGGTGGTGTTTCTTGTTCTATATGTCTATTACATTTTACTCATTGGGAATGATGTAGGGATATTGTCATTGGCTAAACTATGGTTAACTTAATAGTTTAGCATGAAGGACTTGGAATAAGATAATTTTATTTTGGGTATTTGAATTTTAAGGGATTGAAAGAAAAAAAAGTGATAACACTGTCTTAGGCTTCATTTATAGACAATATATTGGAGCGTTATACAATGAATGATTTAAAGAAGAGATACACCCTCCGTATCTGGATTTCATCTCTATTTAGAAGATTGTCCTACGACAGCTAAAGAAAAAGAGAACATAGGAAAGTTTCCCTATATTTTGTAGTAAGAAGTCTCATAAGAAAGGTTAATTATGCTTCAGCAGTAGGAAGGCTCATGTATGCTATGTTATGCAATGGGGTTGGTAAGTCGATATCAAGCGAATCGAAGACCAAGACACTAGCAAGTAGATAAACATATACTTAAGTATTTACGAAGAATGAGAGATTATATGCTTGTGTATTTTGAAGAAGATCTTACTCTGATTAGATATATTGATTTTGACTTCTAAATGTGGCGGGATTCAAGGAAATCAATATCGGGTTTTGTTTTTGTCCTAGGCGACAAGTCTATTATGTGGAGAGATGTAAAGTAGAGTTGCACTGCTGACTCCACTATGGAGGTTGAATATGTGGTTGCTTCTGAGGCTACCAAATAAGTAATAAGGCTTTGAAAGTTCCTTAAAAATCTTAAAATCGTTCCTGGTATGGGGAAAGCTGTCACACTATATTGTGACAACAGTGTGACAATAGTTAATACCAATGAGACGAGAAACCAGGACAAAACATATTGGTTGTAAGTATCACATGTAACACCCCTTACCCATATTCGACGCCAGAACCGGGTATGAGGCATTACTGTACTTAACTTGCTCAAACATACAACGTCGAGACATACAATTTCATTTCGACTTAAAACTTCTCAATCGAGATCATAACATCCCTATTATAGGTCCACGAGACCCAAAGCATACATATGGAATGGTTTGGGACTAAACCGAAAACTTTTGAACACTTAGAAATTTTTTTCTTAAATAGGGCCACACGACCTTGTGGTTAGGGACACAGCTGTGTGGTCACACACGCCCATGTCCTTAGTCCGTGTGGATTTTATTTTTTCATTTTGAACCTACAGGGGATTTCACACGGTCGAACACACGCCCGTGTCCATTGCCCGTGTCCTTCATGCGACCTAGACACGGCTGTGTCTTAGCCTGTGTGCAAAAACCTTGACATTCTATTTCTAACGTCATCAACCTATTAAATTCACAAGTCCAAGGCACACATCTGTGTCTTTAGACTGTGTGGCGAATTAAATTCCTAAATTCAGGTGTAGACTTCACATGGCCTGAGCACACGCCCATGGGGCTGATCGTGTCATACACACAGTTTCGACACACGCCCGTGTGTCTACCCTTGTAAACAATTATAAGGCTATCTACCAAGCCAATTGCCACCCTAAAAAAAGCAACCACACTTATACCATTTCAATACAATACACAACATGACAATAAGGTACCTCTAATACCCAAAATCAAGACATCCACACATGGGTTTACACTACATTCATCATGTGTATACTTTACTCATTACTCATCCAATCACACAAGCATGCACTTCATGAACTTCATCATCATTGAATATATAAAACTTATCAAGTATTGGCCAATTTCCAATGGCCATTTACTAAATCAATTGAATGACATTAATAGCCACACATGGGCTAACAAATATGACATATCACAAAATAACCAAGTTCCTATATATGCCATACCTAAAATTAATCAACTTTACTATACCAAAAGAGTAGTTGATAGTGTGATCCGAACTCCGACGTCCTACGATCCCCGAGTTAGCTTCGTAAGACTACAAGAAAAAGGGAAATGAGAGGGGTAAGCATAAAGCTTAGTAAGTTTGCATGAAATAAATAGAGACATAAAGATTCATTATAACATCCATTCATCACATTAAATAATACACAAGTTCTCGAGCACATTGACATAACTTACTCATGCTTACCCTTACCAAATCACATATCACATTTTGCATTCATTTCTCATAAGTTACTAATGGATACCTGTATCACATCATCACATAACTTTTGCACTTTTATTCTCTTGAACATAGACTTAGCTCTTTGCTATCTTTAACATAAACTTAGTTCTTTACCCATTGAACTACTTGGAATATCGAAGGATACTCAATCTCATCATACATGTAACATGATGCCAATGCCATATCTGTAACATTCTAAAATTAGGGGTCTGTAAATTTGTGCAATTGCACGTTATGCGGTTTTTGTATGTTGTTTAAGGGTGTTTGGGGGCCTTAAGCAGGCCTGGGGTCAAGTTTGGGCCCTGGTAAAATTTTGGTTTTTGGGCACTTAAGGGGAGAAGGTTATTGGCGGTAAGGCTTAAGAGAAAAGGTTGGTATTTTGAGAGCACAAGTGAGCTGGTGGCACACTGGCATTGGCGTGAAATGGCAGAGGAGAGAGCTTGGGTTCGAATCCCACCTACTGCAACTCTTTTAATTTATTTTGTGCTAAGAAGGTGAGGGTGGTAGAGTTCAGCTTGGACTCTGCAGGAGGAGTTGAAGACTCAGTCAAATAAATTTGAATGAGTGATGGGGTGGTGTTTGAGGAGTAAATTAAGGAGAAAATCATGGAGTGAGGTGGGAGGGAGTAGTGGCCGATTCTTGGGAAGTTCAAGAGGGGAGAATTTCAGTCAAGAGGGGTCTTTTGGGTTAATAGGGCATTCGGTTTGGTAGGGTGAGGAGGTGCCAAAATTCTTAAGTTTTTTATTGTTAAAGTTTTTGTGCGTTAGGAGCTTCTTTTCTTTTTGCCATTTTGTGCACTTTTTTTCTTGCTAAAACCTTGACCATCGAGTGACCTCCTCTTTGTTTTTTTTTCCTCTTATCTTTTCTTTAGTCATTCTCTCCTCTTCATTAGTTGACAAACACTTGGTGGTCGAATCCCTCTCTAGTATCCTTTTCTCCAAATAGCTGAATCTCTTCAACACTTCATCTCCTCTTCCTCTGTGTGTTTAGCACCATCTCCGTTGGCCGAATTTGGTAAGTAGGTTCTTTTCCTTCCTTTTCTTTTCTCTTCTTCATTGCTGAATGTATAACCTTCACCATTCGTTTGTTTCATTTCATCTCTAACCGAAACTCTATTTCCCTTATACTTTCTCCTTGTGACTTCCTCTTGTAGTGCTTAAAGGGATTGCCGAATCTCTCTTTCTCAGTAAATTCGTCTGTAATCAAGGTAAGGTGATTCATGCTCTTCTTTCTTTTCGTTTCATCCTTATGTCTCCCATAGCCGGGGTGGCTATTTCACTTTCTCTTCGTTCCCAATTAATCCCTTCTTTGTTTCTCTCAATCATGCCATAACCGAACCTTTTTGTGTTCGATTCTCCTTTGATCAAGGCCAGTTGTGCTCTGGAGAAAGTATCGCTCTTCCCTGTTTTCTAATCGTTCGAACTTCAGGAAGTGGTGGTATGAGCCAAAACCCTTGTACCGTTTTCACTGTGGTACTCTACTTATCAAGTTTTCCTCATGGAGGCAAGTGTTAACCAGTCGAAGGGGGTATCGCTAAGGGAACCTAAGGGGAGTGGACACGTAACCCCTGCTCTCAAGTTCAAACGAAGGAGGTGTCGGCAGTTCGAGATTTTGCACCGGGTTGTGAAAGGGAGTCGATATCCGCGCGGATGGGCAAATCGTGGTTGTTCGCGATAGTGAGGGTAAGCGTTGTAAATCGTTTGTTTTATATGTGGATTAAGATCTCCCTTTCGTTAGTTAATTGTGTGGTATGTTGGCATAGGTGACGGCGATCAGGAGGGTATAGTTCTCTACGTAGTCAGGTGTGTAATCTCACACTGTAGTCATGTAGTTTCGTATTGCGCTCCAATGTTGGTAAAACCGAATCATCGTTACTCGTAAATTTAATAAACCAGAAATGGCATGGAATTGAATAACTCGTTTAAACAAATTTAGCTCTGAGATTCGCTGAAATCGGTGTTACCGACTGATTTACCAAAATGTCTTTTTTGGGCTGATTTACCAAAATACCCTTATTGGGCCGATTTACCAAAATGTCCTTATTGGGCCGATTTACCAAAATGTCCTTATTGGGCTGATTTACCAAAACGCCCTTATTGGGCCGATTTGCCAAAACGCCCTTATGGGGCCAATTTACCAAAATGCCCTTAGTGGGCCGATTACCAAAATGCCTTTATTGGGCCAATTGTGTGTTACTTTACACCGAGATATATTGATATGTATGTTGCATTTAAATCATGTTGCATGGGGTGAGAATTTGAATGAAGAGCAGTGTAGCCTGGTGGCATAGCCACAAAATATATTGATTTTACTCGTAATTATGACTCCGGTAGCTCAGCCACAAATATTCTATGTTTAGCAGCTTGATTGCATTATTGGTGTGAGCGGCAGGGTGGGTTGACTTGATCCCACATGTGTGGTTGGCTGGTCGGGGGTGTGTTGGATGGTTTGGGTTGGGCTGCATTAATGCATCTGCACTAGTATGTTTTTAGGGCTTAGGCCCAACTCACCCTAAAAACATACTGAGTTCTTACAACTCACCCTCTTTTTTTATCCTCGCAGGTAATACTCAGCAGTAAGGACTTAGAGCTTTGGATGACTCGGTGGAGGCCATACTTTAGGAGCATCGCTTGAGAAACTTAGTAAATTTCTTTTCTGTTTTATTTTATAAGATTATTTTTAGTATTATGTGGGTTTAATATTTTGTAATAAGGCCTCTGGATTTAAATTTCTTTTAAATTCTCTTTTCTACTATAATTATTATTATCACTTGTTTAATTTGGTGGTTTTTCTAAAGCCTTAAAACTGGTTTCTAAAATATCATGTTTTTATCGAATCTTCAAATTTGATTTTCATAAGAAAGGTTGTTTTCAAGCTAATTATAACTGTTATAAAATGAACACTGAGTAAAATGGATTTTTATAAACAATCAACGCAACACGGAGTTTTTAAAAGTGATGCAAACATTTTTAATGATTGCATAGTTTTAAACAACCCTTTTTATGTGACACACCAGATCCGATCGTAACGTCTAGGCCGAGTATGGGGTGTTACATTTTATGGTATTAGAGCTAAGTTGCAAAGCTCGGCTGTGGAGTGGGTTCAAAAATGTTATCCAAAGTTGTTCGAAACTTGGTTTAAAAATGCACGTCCTTAGTGGAAGTATGGCACCACGAGTATCCGGCACCAAATCTATAAGTCTCCTCATTTAATGATTACTGATATGATAATGTCATGACTGTAGAAAGAAATTGTACGAGACAGTAGTGCACTGGAACTTCTAGCTCTAGGAGCTAGGACTATTGAGATTGAGACTTTAGGAATTCGAGTTGCAAAACCAACTTTTATATTTACTTTCCATAAAACACTTGTTAATAAACACTGAAATACATACTGATTCATAAGATTATTAATCAGATTAAATTGACTTAACAATGATGAGCGTTAGAGGACGTGGACACAATAGATGTAGCCGCGGTAGAGGTCGAAGTGCTGGGGTTGGGTCCGAAGCATCTGGGCACATGCCATAAATGGACGCACCTGCATCACCTGTGACTGAAAACTAGGTCTCATGACCGAATGGGAGGGGACGATGCTCTGTCCCAAGCTATGCTGAGGGTACTGGAAAGGGTTGCTAGGGCAAGTACTGAGTCGACAACTCGTGGGTCCATATCTGAGCGACTTAGATCGAATAGGGCTGAAGTTTTTAGGGGCATTTCGAGTGTAGCCCCAAATGTAGCGAAATATTGGCTTGAGGCTGTGGAACAGTTATGGATGATTTGGATTGCACAGTTGAACAAAACCGAAAGAAGTTGTGTCATTGCTGAAAGACGAGGCGTACCAGTGGTGGCTCACTGTTAAAGAAGGCACGCAAGCTGATTGTATCACCTGGGATTTCTTTAAGACAGCATTCCAGGGAAAATATGTCGGGGCTAGCTATGTGGATGCCCGAAGGAAAGAATTTTTAAATCTGGTTCAGGGAGGTAAATCTATAACAGCATACAAGGCGGAGTTTTTGTGTCTGAGCCGGTACGCTTGGGGAATAGTGTCGATTGAATATGAATATTGTGTACGTTTTGAGGACGGGCTGCGTAATAAGTTGCGGGTACTGATAGCCCCACAGAGAGAGAGGAATTTTGCTACATTAGTGGAAAAAGCTAAAATTGCTGAGGAGGTAAAACATTCGGAGCAGCAGAATCGAGATAAGGACAGGGGCAAGAACAAAAGAGATTCTAGGTACCCAGGTCCTGCAAGAGGGTTTCACAAAAGGCCTAGGTTTGAGGGGCCAGCTCGAGTGGGTGTTTCAGCTGCTACTAATCAGTTGTAGTCTTGCGTGGACTGTGGGAAATTTCATTTGGAGGAGTGCTGGAAAAGAACCAGTGGGTGTTTCAGATGCGAATCTAAGGATCATCGGTTCAGAGACTACCCTCGAGAGCTTGTTCATACACAAGTAGTATGTCACAGATTTGTGCAGCCAGGGAGAGGTGGTCAGTAGCCACTTGGAGGTCGTGGTCCGACTAGAGGGGGAAATGGGTTTGGACGAGGTCGTGGAGTACCGGGCAGAGGTACGGGTAATGTAGATGCAAGACAGCCTGGGCTAGTTTATGCGGCTAGACGCCGAGAGGATGGCGACACACTGAATGTTATAACTAGTACGTTTTTTATATTTGATGTGCACTTTACAGCTTTGATAGATATTGGATCTACCCATTCATATGTTGCCTATACTGTGTCTGGAAATTTGGGTATAAAATCTGAGATTGCTGCTAGAGAAATGTCTGTGATTAGCCATTTAGGAGGGATGTGCCTCTAGAAGTTCATAGAGTAGTATTTCTGGCAGATTTGATGGAACTACTGTTCGGTGAGTTTGATCTGATCTTAGGCATGGACTAGTTTGTTAAGCATCGTGCAAACTTGGATTGTGCTGCTAAGCGCATGATGTTGAAGACTCCCGAGGATAAGGAGGTGCTGGTATTAGGAGAGAGAAGGAATTACATGTCTAATGTGGTGTCAGACTAAAGGCTGAAAGGATGGTGTGAAAAGGGTGTGAGGCATTCTTAGCTTTCATTAGTGCTTTGGAGGCCAAAGAACTATATATAAGGGATGTTAGAACCGTGAAGAAGTTCTTAGACGTCTTTCCAAAAGAGCTTCCAGAGTTACCTCCAGATCACGAGGTGGAATTTGGCATTGAACTGTTGCCAGGAACGGCTCCGGTGTCCATCGCCCCATATAGGATGGCGCCGAAGGAGCTGGTAGAACTTAAAGCTCAGATCCAGGAGCTGTTGGATCGTGGTTTTATCCGACCAAGTGTGTCTCCATGAGGAGCGCCGGTATTGTTCATTAAGAAAAAATATGGGTCGATGCATACTTGCATTGACTATAGGCAATTGATCAAGTTGACAGTCAAGAACAAGTACCCGCTACCAAGAATTGGTGACCTGTTTGATCAGCTGCGAGGAGCTTCGGTCTTCTCAAAGATAGATTTAAGATCTGGTTACCATCAGCTAAAGGTCAGGGAGGCGAATATTCACAAGACTGCATTCTGAACTCGGTATGGGCATTATGAGTTTCTAGTGATGCCGTTCAGGTTAACAAATACACCAGCTACTTTTATGGACATGATGAACCGAGTCTTCCAACCCTATCTAGATCGGGTCGTGGTGGTATTTATAGACAACATTCTGGTGTACTCAAGGATAGAAGAGGAGCATGATTCTCATCTTCGGGTTGTACTGCAGGTATTTAGAGAGAAACAATTGTATGCCAAGTTTAGTAAGTGTGAATTCTAGATGAGGGAAGTGACCTTTTTAGAGCATGTTGTGTCTGCTGATGGGATTAAGGTTGATCCTCAAAAAATCAAAGCTGTTTTGGACTAGAATCCGCCGAATTCTGTGTTAGAAAGTCGAAGTTTCCTTGGTTTGGCTGGGTACTATAGAAGGTTCATTGAGGGGTTTTTGTTGATTGTTGCACCATTAACCAAGTTGTTACGAAAATGAGTACCGTTTATTTGGGCTGATAGGCAATAGGAAAGCTGTGAGAAGCTAAAGAAAATTCTAACTGAAGCATTAGTATTGATTCAACCTGAACCAGGAAAAGAGTTTGTTGTTTATTGTGATGCTCACACACAGGCTTGGGATGTGTGTTGATGCAAGAGGGGAAAGTGGTGGCTTATGCATCTCGTCAACTAAGGCCGCATGAAGTGAACTACCCCACACATGATTTGGAGCTAGCCGCAGTAGTGTTTTCCCTGAAGATATGGAGACATTATCTGTATGGAGAAAAATCGATCATCTATACTGACCACAAAAGTCTAAAATATCTCCTTACCCAGAAGTTAAATCTCAGGCAGCAGAGGTGGATAGAGTTGTTGAAGGACTATGACTGCTCAATTGAGTATCACCCAGGTAAGGCCAATGTGGTAGCGGATGCCTTATGTCGGAAGGTGGTATCTGAGTT
Organism: Gossypium rotundifolium; assembly: GCA_025506655.1. NCBI lineage: Eukaryota > Viridiplantae > Streptophyta > Magnoliopsida > Malvales > Malvaceae > Gossypium > Gossypium rotundifolium. The sequence goes on along the minus strand of CP106734.1, from coordinate 150,794,765 downwards.
GAGAGCTATGTTTGCTCGTCTCAACCTTTATGAGGATGGTAGTTTGTTGGCAGAACTTTAGGTGAAATCGTCTTGGATTAATCAGATTAAGGAGAAGCAATGGTCGGACGAGTCACTGGGTTCTCAGTTTTAGCAGGTAAAAAGTGGTGAGACAGTGGATTTTGGGCTGAATAGTGAGGAGATACTTTGTTTCTGTGGAAGAGTTTGTATGCCGAAGGATTTTGAGTTGAGACAAATGATTTTACGGGAGGCGCATTGATAAACCATAAAAGTAACATATTTTAATCCCACATTTACCATACTTTTGGATGATTTATTCCTTATTTTATGTAAAAAGGTGATCTTAATCCTTTCTTTTCATGTTTTATACTCAGGAAAGCACCTAGGGACGAAAAGAACAAGAAACGGGCCTAAAATAGACCAAATGGGCCATATCACGAAATTGGCCCGGCCTAGACTTAAGCCAACATGGCCGTGCCTCTTAAGAGAAGTCCGAATATGGCCTAACCATGATTCACACGACCGTCCCTCCGTCAACAGACCCAAACACGGCTGAAGTCGATTCACACGGGCGTGTGCCTTAGGGCGTGTCTCTGCCGCAAAAAGAGTAATTTTATTCGGAATAGGGTACTTAGAGGCAAAATAACACATTCCAAAGCCTATTCAAACACCCGAGTAGGAATTATACTTGAATTAGGATACGTAGGGGCCAATTAAAGCATTCCTAGAGCCTATATAAACACCCTAAGCATAACCTTCAGGAGGAGTTCGACAAAAACCTTCTGCCATAGCCAGCGGGTAGCTAGGCCAAGGAGCCAAGCCAGAAAGGTCAGATTTGTGGGAATCACTCGAAGGAAGCTAGTTTATCCATCTCAAGAAGCCAGAATTCTTCTCAAGACGGCGGATCTCTCTTTCAATTCGTTCAGGGAGTTTTAGGGATTTCTTATGTTTTGTTTTATCTTTTCTTCTAAGATGTTTTCTTGTTATTGTTTTTTGAACTATATGATAAATACTTGATTTGTTCTTAATTATGTGTGCTTAATTCTTGTGTTAATATTTCCGGGATATTGATTCAAGTCGAATGTGCTTAGGTGGTGGAGAAAAAGTCCTTGTCTAAGAGTAGATCTAGCATAATTAAGCGGAGTTGATCGTGCGCCTAGAGATAGGGTGACGAGATTTTACTGGATTAGGGTGAAACCTAATATGGGAGTCCATAAATCGAGTTAATGCGATTCTAGTGGTTTTAATTAGAAAGAGATTTCAATTAATCAACCTAGGGTTAGACGTTATTCGCCTCGAGAGAGGGTTTAATATAAATTAGGGAATCTTACGGATCAAGTTAAGTGAATAAATTGTTTGGTTCAGTGTTAGATAACAAGTGAAGTCTAGGTGAATTCTTCCTAAGGGTATCGTCTTAGTTTTCCTAAAGTTATTTCCCCAATTCATTCTTTTTGTCTTTCCGTCTTTAGTTTAGTAGTTAGTTAATTTAGATTAAACAACCAACCACTTAATATTTAGGCTAAATAATAGAAAGAAGGTTAGTATTAGTACTTTTAGTTCTTTTAGGTTCGACAATCCGGTCTTGCCTAAACTATACTACTGTTCGATAGGTGCACTTGCCTTAAGTCATTGTCAGAGTTAGTTTCCAGGTTCGATCATTCTCTTTATAAATTTTAAAACTTGACAAAAAAACGATCAAGTTTTTGGTGCCGTTGCCGGGGAACTAAAATATTAAGAAAGCCCTGTTTTTATTACTTTAGCCATTATTTTTGTTTTTTCGCAATTTATTTTTTTATTTTATTTTTATTTTAGTTTTAACCTTGTTAAATTTTCTTTCTTTCTTTTCCAACACAGGTACCTCTAGTTTATGACTAGAAGGAACCCGAAAGGACCACTAGTATATGACAGTGATAATGAAGCTACCGCTCGCAGGAATCACAGAGAAATTAGGCGAACCCTAAATAACACAGAAGAAGAATGAGAAGGGAGATCCAATCCTACTGAAGGGATGGACGAGAATAATCCACCATCACAAGATGTGGCAGAAAACAATGCTCCACGTACTATGTATGATTATGCTAAACCTCATTTAACAGGAGCAGAATCGAGTATTGTTAGGCCTACTATAGCTGCTAATAATTTTGAATTAAAGCCTAACACTATACAAATGATTCAACAATTTGTTCAATTTGATGGTTTGCGTGATCGAAGACCAATACCCATATAGCTAATTTTTAGAGATATGTGATACCTTCAAAATAAATGGCGCTTCGATGATGCCATACATCTTGATTATTTCCCTTTTCATTATGAATAAAGCCAGCGTTGGTTGAACTCGTTACCACGAGGGTCAATCACTACATGGGACCAAATGATCGAAAATTTTTTATTAAAATATTTCCTATTGGCCAAAATGGCCAAATTATGGAATGATATCTCTTCTTTTGTACAGATGGATTTAGAGACATTATACGACGCATGTGAGAGATACAAGGATCCAAGTCCAAACTTTCTATAACGGTGTAAACCCCTCAACGAGGCAACTAATTGATTCAGCCGCCGGTGGAACCCTGAACAATAGAACTCCTAAAGCAGCCTACGAGTTTATTGAATAGATGTCACTGAATAACTATCAGTGGTAGGTTACAAGGACAAAACTAACAAAATTAGCCAGATTTTTCAACCTCGGCGCAGTAACCATGCTATCAACGCAGGTGGAGATGATGAATAAAAAGCTTGATAGTTTGTGTTCTTCGTAGGTACATCCAGTAATGCAGTGCGACGCAAGTGGAACTGTGGCGAATCCTGAGTACCCACCCTACTAACCGGGCACAGAAAGCAAACAAATGAACTATATAGGTAATAATTTCAGATCTAATAATAACCCTTATAGTAATACCTATAATCTAGGTTAGAGGAACCACCCAAATTTTTCATGGGGAGGTCAAGGAAATCAAAGACAACAACCTCCTCAAAATTTCCAAAATCAGCCATATCCACAAGAAAAGAAGCTGAACCTCGAAGAGATGTTGACAAAATTCATGGCAGCCACAAAAAACCATCTCCAAGACACCGAGGCAACACTGAAAAGCCAACAAACATCGATGGAAGGAATCAAGAACCAAGTTGGGGAACTTACTAAGTCAGTCGGGGAAGTCACAAAGTCAGTTGGACAACTTGCAAAGTTAATGTCTGAACGACCGCAAGGGCGTCTACCAAGCAACACCGAGATCAACCCAAATAAGCAAATCCAAGCCATAATAGCTCAAGAAAATGTAGGGTTAGATGAACCCAATTCAATTCAAGAAAGTTAGGTAGAAGAAGGTAAAATTGAAGTAACACAAGAAAAGCCAAAACCGGTAATCAAAGAATACCAACCTCGCATACTTTATCCCGAAGCGTTAAAGAGAGACGATATAGAGGAACAATTCGGTAAGTTTCTTAAACTTTTAAAGAAATTACATATTAACTTACCTCTTCTTGAAGCTCTGTCACAGATGCCAGATTCGAGGAAATTTTTAAAACAACTCTTGATGAACAAGCGTAAGTTAGACGAGGAGTCGCATGTGAAGCTAAACGCAATGTGCTCAGTAATTCTACAAAATATTCTACCGCGGAAACTAAAAGATCCAGAGAGTTTTACAATTCCATGTTTAATTAGTAGACTAACTGTTGATAATGCCTTAGCTGATTTAGGGGCAAGTATAAATGTCATGCCATATAAAATGTTTAAACAGCTAAGTCTAGGGAAACCTAAACAAACTAGGATGAGTATACAATTAGCTGATAAAACTGTTAGAATTCCTAGGGGCATTATTGAAGATGTTCTCGTAAAAATTGAGAAATTTGTTTTCCCAGTAGATTTCGTTGTCTTAGACATGGATGAGGATAATTCGATTCCTTTAATTTTAGGAAGACCCTTTTTAGCAACTACTAGGACTAAAATTGATGTTGGTATAGGAGAACTCATTCTTCGTGTAGGTGATGAATCGATTAGTCTACAAGCTCTTGACTTGACCAAGACATCAATTGATGAAGGTGAGAAAGTAAATTCAGTTGATAACTAATTTGTTCACCTTTTACCACAGGATCCACCAAATAGTCGCAGACCTAAGCCGGATCATAGACCTCGTGCAAATAAAGAAGAATTATATAAGGAAAGAAGCCTTAAGGTCAACGAACAAGACGAATGGAAAACACACTTTAAAGAAAAATCGGAATCACATAAAGTAAAACCGAAGGAGCCCCCAGAAGAGCTCTTAGGAACATCAAATCACTTTAAAATAGGAGATAAGGTATGGATGAACAAAGCAGATCCTCGAATCATCCCATCAGACCCAAATACAACTGAAGGAATCCCTCTTGAGGTACGCAATATCACACCATACGGAATAGTCGAGGTAAGCAATCCAACATTCGACACTTTTAAGGTAAACACTTCTCGACTTAAACTTTATCATGAAAATAAAACCGACAGCATGAGGGAAGATGTTCAAACCTTCAAACCACCATGATTATACAAATGAAGGGAAAGTCCAGCTTAAGACTTTAAATGAGCGCTTCTCGGGAGGCAACCCGAGTACTAACCTTAAGTACTTTACATTTTTTATGTTCTTTTATTTTATTTTATTTTATTCTTTCTAAATGACTAGTTGTAAACTAACCAAAAGCGCAGATTCCCAAGTCACACGGCCTTACACACGGCCGTGGCCATGTGGAAGTACATAATCTCAGTACTGACAATGGCAGAAGAGGTACAAGTTAGAGAAAATAATCTTTGAGTCATGGACTCCAACCACCACCCTATGGGCACCGACAGAACACCACTGCCGTGCGACGCAACCGTGGTCGATACTGACTTCTCAAAAATGAGCGTGGCAATCTGAAAAATGGGCAAGGGGAAACAACACGCCTCATAACATGGCCCTACGAGGCATCCGTGTGAATCGACACGCCCACAATCCATGGGCGTGGGGAGGTGTCAGAATTCAAAACTCTATTTAAACCCCTACCCCTCCCCTCATTACCCTTCATCCCCACCATTCTTCTCCTAACAAAGCCTCTGCTCTACCATCATGATGTCAAAGAAGCGGAAGGATTCAAATACAATCTCCCTGTGGGAGACCGATCTACATAAGTTCATGCCAGCCGCTTCAACCCTCCAACACGCCAAGGGTCTTCGAGACCTTTTCAGTTCTATTTTTCTTTTCTCTTTTGCTTCAATTTCCTTATCTTTACTTCTCTTCTGCCTAATTTAGTTTATTTTACTTTAGTTTCTTAGTTTTAGGTTCTAAAGGCTGCTAGGGAATCACACCGGAACCACGACCACCGGTTCAACACAACCTTAGAAATCACACCCACCTCGCTAACCATCCAACAATGAGGACTCCTCAGTCCATTTACCTATTCTTATAAGTTTATTTTCCTTTTTATTTTCCTTCACTTTAGCTTTCTTTTCTATAAATATTTATTTTGTATATTTTGAATCTTTATTCTTAATTCCTGGCTAATCTGTCCTGAGTTTCCCAAATTCTTTATCTAGCACAGTGACTGTCGGCATCCACCACAACACCATCGCCTCCTCCTCTAAATCGAGCTGGAATAGTGATCCCAGAAAAAAATTTAGGAAATTTCACTTATCCCTTCTTTTGATTTTATCATTACATGATTATTTATCTATCTTTGTACATTGAGGGCAATGTAGATCTTAAGTGTGGGAGGTAAAAGTGCCTAACTTTTTGCATTATTCTCAAATCCTTGAATTATATCTAGTTCTTAAGTAATTTTCTCATATTACTATTTAGGATGAAATTTTTGATGATTTATGATTCTTATTGATATGTTTTTGAGGAAGTCATAATTAATTGTGCATTGATGATTTATACTTTAGGATACTAGAGAATCAAGCATGATAAGTCTATTTTTTTAAGAATAAAAAATTTTTAGGTTGTCGAACTGAATTTGAATATTACCTTGAAGTTTGAAATTTACAGGATTGATGTCAAATACCCATAATTTTTGTGAGATTTGAGCCTTTTAGAGCATATATTCTTTTTCGTGCTCACCTTATTGATTATGAGTGTGTCAACACTGAATTGTTATTCTAGAACTTGCCTCGATTATACATGTCAAGACTACATTTTTTTATTTGATATACTGAGATGATAAAGGCACCTAGGTTTTAACCCATTCACTCTACTAAAAAGCCTACCTTCATAATTAACCCCTAGTGAACCTCTTTGATCCTAACAACCCTTTTTGTTGATTCACCCAATAATATTAACCCAAAACCCCGCTCGTATTTGTTATCACCATCCCTTTGACTGCCCTTCTATCGATAATTGATTTGATCAGTTGCCTAATTACTTTATTTTAGTTGATAAAGTTCTTTCTTATATTATGTATTTATTTGATTTGTTCTTAAAAAAAAACACGAAGTATATTTATTATTAGTTCTATGTTTTATGAGCTTACATGTTTAAATTCAACATCTTGAAGAAGAAAGCTCGTATTATTAGTATTTTAAATTTTCATGTGATGTAATTATTCGAGTTATCAATTCTTTTTTCTAAAGTTAGGTAACATGTCAATTCAATCTCGATTTTAACCTTCCAATTCAGCCTTTATCCACACCTTTAACCCTAGCCCCGTTACAACCCTGATAAAGACCTTTTGATTTGTGTATCATCTTATATTATAGTGGTTGAGATTTGATTTTTAGGCAAGCCTATGGGATTAACTTTTCAAGTTTGACTTATGAGTGCTTATTCTTGAACCGTAAACACTTCGAGTGCTTTGAGTGAATCTTTAGTGAGGATGTCAATCCTTGTCAGTTTTGAATCAGAGGTAATCATTTAGATAAGGGAGACACCTATATTTTCACGCTACAAATAAATGACTTAGAATTGTTTGAATCTTTAGGAGTATTTGAGTTAAATTATCCATGTATGAATTGTCTATGAATTATGATGAGGCATTCTTAATGAGAATTATGAATTGTGGAAAGTTCGTTTTAATTGTAAGTTGAGAATTTTGCTTAAGGACAACCAAAAGCATAAGTGTGGGGGTATTTGATAAACCATAAAAGTAACATATTTTAATCTCACATTTAGCATGCTTTTGGATAATTTATTCCTTGTTTTATGTAAAAAGGTGCTCTTAATCCTTTCTTTTCATGTTTTATACTCAAGAAAGCACCTAGGGACGAAAAGAACAAGAAATTGGCCTAAAACGGACCAAATGGGCCATATCACGAAATCGGCACGGCCTAGACTTAAGCCCACATGGCCGTGCCTCTTAAGAGAAGTCCAAATACGGCCTAACCATGATTCACACAGCAGTTCCTCCATCAACAAACCTAAACACGGCCTAAAGTCAATTCACACGGGCGTGCGCCCTAGGGCGTGTCCCTGTCATAGAAAGAGCAATTTTATTCAGAATATGGTACTTAGAGGCAAAGAAACACATTCCAAAGCCTATTCAAACACTCGAGTAGGAATTATACTTGAATTAGGATACTTAGGGGCCAATTAAAGCATTCCAAGAGCCTATATAAACATCCTAAGCATAACCTTCAGGGGGAGTTCGACAGAAACCTTCTGCTAGAGCCAGCGGGTAGCTAGGCCAAGGAGCCAAGCTAGAAAGGTCAGATTTGTGGGAATCACTTGAAGGAAGCCAGTTGATCCATCTCAAGAAGCCATAATTCTACTCAAGACGGCGAATCTCTCCTTCAATTCCTTCAGGGAGTTTTAGGGATTTCTTATGTTTTGTTTTATCTTTTCTTCTGAGATGTTTTCTTTTATCATTATGAACTAAACCCTTCAGATACTTGAAGGGGATGAAACCTAGATGAATCTTGTTATTGTTTTCTGAACTATATGATAAATACTTAATTTGTTCTTAATTATGTGTGCTTAATTCTTGTGTTAATATTTTTGAGATATTGATTCAAGTCGAATGTGCTTAGATGGTGGAGCAAAAGTCCCTGTCTAAGATTAGATCTAGCATAATTAAGGGAAGTTGATCGCGCCTAGAGATAGGGTAATGAGATTTTGCCGGATTAGGGTGAAACCTAATATGGGAGTCTATAGATCAAGTTAATGTGATTCTAGAGGTTTTAATTAGAAAGAGATTTCAATTAAAAAACCTAGGGTTAGATGTTATTCGCCTCGAGAGAGGGTTTAATATAAATTAGGGAATCTTACGAATCAAGTCAAATGAATAAATTGTCTGGTTCAGTGTTAGATAACAAGTGAAGTCTAGGTGGATTCTTTCTAAGGGTATCATCTTAGTCAACTGAGTTTTCCTAAAGTTATTTCCCCAATTCATTCTTTTTTTCTTTGTATCTTTAGCTTAATAGTTAGTTAATTTAGATTAAACAACCAATCACTTAATATTTAGGCTAAATAATAGAAAGAAGTTTAGTATTAGTACTTTTAGTTCCTTTAGGTTCGACAATCTGGTCTTACCTAAACTATACTACTGTTCGATATGTGCACTTGCCTTAAGTCGTTGTCAGAGTTAATTTCTACGTTCGATCATTCTCTTTATAAATTTTAAAACTTGACAAAACAACGATCACGTATAGTAGCCCATACGCTATGCACCCCGGTGGAAACAAGATGTATCGAGACCTTTGTGAGCAATATTGGTGGCCAGGGTTAAAACGAGAGGTTACCGACTTCGTGAGCAAGTGTTTGATGTGTCAGTAAGTGAAGGCGAAACATTAGTTACCTTCAGGATTGCTGTAACTGGTAAAGATTCTACTTTGGAAGTGGGAGAGGGTAACGATGGACTTTGTTAGTGGGTTACCCTTGACACCTACTAAGAAAGACTCAGTGTGGGTAATCGTTGATCGACTGACTAAGTCCACTCACTTTGTTCCAGTCCATACCGACTACTCGCTTTAGAAGTTGACCAAGCTGTATGTGGCAGAAATTGTGAGGCTAGATGGGGTGCCAGTGTCTATCATATCGGACAGGGACCCAAGGTTTACATCTCAATTTTGGAAGGCTTTGCATCAATCTCTAGGTACCAAATTGGATTTCAGCACAACGTTTCATCCTCAGACTGATGCTCAGTCGAAAAGAGTAATCTAGATCTTAGAAGACATGTTAAGGGGCTGTGTAATTGATTTCAGTGGCAGCTGGGAAGACTATTTGCCTTTAGCAGAATTTGCGTACAAAAATAGTTACTAGTCCATCATTCAGATGGCACTTTACGAGGAGTTATATAGTCGTAGGCATCGTACCCCTACTTGTTGGACGGAATTGGGTGAGCGATGGTTATTAGGCCCGGAATTAATTTTAGAGACTGAGGAAAAGGTTAAGTTGATTCGGACTCAACTAAAAGAAGCTTCTAATAGACAAAAATCGTACGCGGATCTGAAACTAAGGAGATAGAATTTTCAGTGGGGGATCAGGTCTTTTTGAAGGTCTCACCTTGGAAGAAGGTCTTAAGATTTGGACGGAAGGGTAAGTTGAGTCCCAGATTTATTAGACCATATTGGATAGTGAGACGTGTGGGACCGGTCGCTTATCAGCTTTAGTTGCCTCCGGAGTTAAATCGGATACACGATGTATTCCATGTTTCAATGTTGAGACGCTACCATTTAGACCCATCTCATGTAGTGCTAGTGGAAGAAATTGAAGTCAGACCTGACCTAACATTTGAAGAGAAACTCATACGAATTTTGGATCGAGATGTTAAGGTGTTGAGAAAGAAGTCTGTTCAGTTAGTTAAGGTGCTGTGGAAAAATCACGGGTTTGAGGAAGCCACGTGGGAGCCAGAAGAGGCAATACGACAGCAATACCCTCATATCTTTTAACCAAGTAAAATTTCGAGGCCAAAATTTCTTTAAGGGGGTAGAGTTGTAACATTCTAAAATTTAGGGGTTTGTAAATTTGTGCAATTGCACGTTATGTGGGTTCTATGTGTTGTTTAAGGGTGTTTGGGGACCAAAGAAGGCCTGGGGTCAAGTTTGGGCCCTGGTAAAATTTTGGTTTTTGGGTACTTAAGGGGAGAAGGTTGTTGGCGGTAGGGCTTAAGAGAAAAGGTTGGCCTTTTGAGAGAACAAGTGAGCTGGTGGAACACTGGCGTTGGCTTGAAATGGCAGAGGGGAGAGCTTGGGTTCGAATCCCACTTGCTGCAATTCTTTTAATTTATTTTGTGCTAAGCAGGTGAGGGTGGTAGAGTTCAGCTTGGACTCTACAGGAGGAGTTGAAGACTCAGTCAAATGAATTTGAATATGTGATGGGGAGGTGTTTAATGAGTAAATTAAGGAGAAAATCATGGAGTGAGGTGGGAGGGAGTAGTGGCCGATTCTTGGGAAGTTCAAGGGAGGAGAATTTCAGTCAAGAGGGGTCTTTTGGGTTAATAGGGCATTCCATTTGGTAGAGTGAGGAGGTGCCGAAATTCTTAATTTTTTTTTTGTTGTTGAAGTTTTTGTGCATTAGGAGCTTCTTTTCTATTTGCCATTTGTGCACTTTTTTTTTCTTGCCGAAACCTTGACCATTGAGTGACCTCTCCTCTTTGTTTTTTTTTCTCATCTTTTCTTTAGTCATTCTCTCCTCTTCGTTAGTTGACAAACACTTGGTGGTCGAATCACTCTCTAGTCCCTTTTTCTCCAAATAGCCGAATATCTTCAACACTTCATCTCCTATTCCTCTGCGTGTTTAGCACCATCTCCCTTGGCCGAATTTGGTAAGTAGGTTCTTTTCCTTCCTTTCATTTTCTCTTCTTTATGGCCGAATGTATAACCCTCACCATTCATTTGTTTCATTTCATCTCTAACCGAAACTCTATTTCCCTTATACTTTCTCCTTGTGACTTCCTCTTGTAGTGCTTAAAGGGAGTTGGCGGAATCTCTCTTTCTCAGTAAATTCGTCTGTAATCAAGGTAAGGTGATTCATGCTCTTCTTTCTTTTCGTTTCATCCTTATGTCTCCCATAGCCGTGGTGGCTATTTCACTTTCTCTTTGTTCCCAACTAATCCTTTCTTTGTTTCTCTCAATCATGCTATAACCTAACCTATTTGTGTTCGATTCTTCTTTGATCAAGGCCGGTTGTCCTCTATAGCAAGCAACTCTCTTCTCTGTTTTCTAATTCAAACTTCAGGAAGTGGTGGTAAGAGCCGAAACCCTTGTGCCATTTTCACTGTGGTACTTTACTTATCGAGTTTTCCTCATTGAGGCAAGTGATAACCAGTCGAAGGGGGTATCGCTAAGGGAACCTAAGGGGAGTGGACACGTAACCCCTGCTCCCAAGTTCAAATGAAGGATGGTGTCGACAGTTCGAGATTTTCTGTCGGGTTGTGGAAGGGAGTCGACATCCAGCGCAGATAGGCAAATCGTGGTTGTTCGCAATAATGAGGGTAAGCACTGTAAATCATTTGTTTTTGATGTGGATTAAGATCTCCTTTTCGTTAGTTAATTGTGTGATATGTTGGCATAGGTGACGGCGATCAGGAGGGTATAGTTCTCTATGTAGTCAGGTGTGTAATCTCACACTGTAATCATGTAGTTTCGTATTACGCTCTAATGTTGGTAAAACCGAATCGTTGTTACTCGTAAGTTTAATAAACCAAAATGGCATGGAATTGAATAACTCGCTTAAACAACTTTAGCTCTGAGATTTGCTGAAAATGGTGTTGTCGACCGATTTACCAAAATGCCCTTTTTAGGCCGGTTTACCAAAACGCCCTTATTGGGACAATTTACCAAAATGTCCTTATTGGGTCAATTTACCAAAATGTCCTTATTGGGCTGATTTACCAAAACGCCCTTATTGGGCCAATTTACCAAAACGCCCTTATTGGGCCAATTTACCAAAATACCCTTAGTGGGTCGATTACAAAAATGCCCTTATTGGGCTGATTGTGTGTTACTTTACGACGGGATATATTGATATATATGTTGCATTTAAATCATGTTGCATGGGGCGGGAATTTGAATGAAGAGTAAGAAGTAGTTCGGTGGCATAGCCACAAAATATATTGATTTTACTCGTAATTATGACTCCGGTGGCTCAGCCACAAATATTCTATGTTTAACAGCTTGACTGCATTATTAGTGTGAGCGGCGGGGTGGGTTGACTTGATCCCCACAGGTGTGATTGGCTAGTCAGGGTGTGTTGGATGGGTTGGGTTGGGCTGCATTAATTCATCTGCACTAATATGTTTTTATGGCTTAGGCCCAATTTGATGTCATTTGGGCTCGAGCCCAGTGGGTGACGGTAAGGGGATTATATACTGAGTTCTTGCAACTCACCCCTCTTTCTTTACCCTCGCAGGTAATACTCAGCAGTATGGACTTGAAGCTTTGGATGACTCGGTGGAGGCCATACTTTAGGAGCATCGCTTGAGAAACTTAGTAAATTTCTTTCCTGTTTTATTTCATAAGATTATTTTTACTACTATATGGTTTAATATTTTGTAATAAGGCCTCTGGATTTAAATTTCTTTTAAATTCTCATTTCTGCTATAATTATTATTATCACTTGTTTAATTTGGTGGTTCTTCTAAAGCTTTAATAACTGGTTTCCAAAATATCATGTTTTTATCGAATCTTCAAATTCGATTTTCATAACCAAGGTAGTTTTCAAGCTAATTATAACTGACGATTGCATAGTTTTAAACAACCCTTTTTATGTGACACACCAGATCCGGTCGTAACGTCTAGGCCAAGTATGGGGTGTTACAATATCCCAGATATGGTCTTACATAGGATCATATCTCGATGCCGATGCCATATCCCAAATATGGTCTTACACGGGATTTCATATCTCGATGTCGATGCCATATCCTAGATATGGTCTTATAAGAGATCGTATATCAATGTCAATGCCATGTCCCAAACATGGTCTTACACGAGATCTCCCTTCGGTGCCGAGGCCATATCCCAGACATGGTATTATACGGGACCTTCTTTGTCTCATGTAGTGAAAATAGTATCCTTGCTATTCCTAATGTTCAACCGGGACTTCAACTTTACATAATTTCATTATACTTTCATCGAGGCACCATCAATCAATTTCATAGAAATAATATACATTCCTCATGATATCGAGCAATTATAAACATAATAGCATTATGTAGCTTTAATTTCAACCAAACTTACCTCGATACCAAAATATGTATAGTTGTTCGATTTAGTCCACAATTTTTTCCTTTCCTCGGTTTCGGTCCGGACTTCGTGTTTCTTGATCTAAAATAAAAACTTCATTTATTTAATGATCACATTGATTAAAATAACTCATGAATCATACTTTTGCAAAAATTATGATTTTGCCCCTAATCTTTTACAAAATTATGATTTTGCCCCTATGCTTGTAAATCGATTCTAATCAAATTTTCTCCTTTAACAAGCCTAGCTAAACATTTATTACTCTTACACAATACCAATTATTTCACACATTTGCCACCTATTTACAACCTTTAAAAAAGGCCCTTTTAGGGGTTTTCATTGAAACCCTTTTCACAAAAAGTTATTTATTTAACAATTAAGTTTCATTTTCTTCCAAAAAAATTCAGCAAACAACATAAATGCTCACATGAAAAAACCCTAGACTCTTAACCATTTTGCAAAATAGTCCCTTCATTAGCTAGATCATGCTACAAGGGTCCCAAAAGTATAAAAATTATCAAAAAAGACCACCAAAATCACTTACTTTCAAGGGTGAAAAGTTGCTGAAAATTTTAGGCTTCCAAAACCCCTCCTTGGTTGATATTTTTAGTGGAAGAAGATGAATGAAAAAGGTGATATCATCTTTTTCTTTATTTTATTTATTTCCTTTAATTTAGTCACCTAATTCACCTACCTTGACTAGTTTTGACATTTCTTGTCCCCCTATGGCTGGCCAACCCTTTTCTAAGGGTCTAATTGCACATTAAAGACCTCCAATTTAATATTCTATAACTATTAGACACCTTTAGCTTGTAGAACAACATTTTTGCACTTTATGCGATTTAGTCCTTTTTCACAATTAAGCATGCAATCACTAAAATTAATGCACCAAAATTTTCATGCATTCATACAATCATGCTATAACACATAAAATAATATTAAAAATAATTTCTCCAACCTAAGATTGGTGGTTTTGAAACCACTGTTCCGACTAGCCCCAAAATTGGGCTGTTACAATTCTCCTCCTTAGGGATTTTCGTCCCCAAAAATCTTACTGGTAAAAAGGTTGGGATGTTGGTTTCTCATAGCTTCCTCGGGCTCCCATGTAGCCTCTTCTACCCCATGTCTTTTCCATAGTACTTTCACAAGGGCTATACTTTTGTTTCTCAACTGTTTGACTTCTTGTGCCAAAATCTTAACCGGCTCTTCATCATAAGTCTTGTCCAGTTGAATTTCTACCTCTGATGGTACAATCACATGCGAAGGGTCTGATTGGTAGCGATGTAACATAGACACGTGGAAAACATCATGAATCTTTTCCAACTCAGATGGCAAAGCCAAACGATAAGCTACCGACCTTATCCTCTCGATAATCTCATACGGTTCGATAAAGCGCGGACTCAATTTGCCTTTCCGGCCAAATCTGAGAACGTTCTTCCATGGTGACACTTTTAAAAATACCTTATCACCAACTTGAAACTCAATCTCTCTCTGTTTCAAATCAGCGTAGGACTTTTGTCTATCTGAAGTAGCTTTTAAACAATCACGTATCACTTTTACTTTTTCTTCAGTTTCTCTGACTAGATCGACCTTGTGAATCTAATTTTCTCTAAGTTCCGTCCAATATAAAGGTGTTTGGCACTTACACCCATACAATTTCTCAAAAGGTGCCATTTTCAAGCTTTACTGAAAGCTGTTATTGTAGGTAAATTTTACTAATGGTAAATACTTTTCCCAACTACTTTGAAACTTCAAAACACAACATCGGAGCATGTCTTCAAGAATCTGGATTACTCTTTCCGACTAATCGTCGGTCTGCAGATGGAAAGCTGTACTAAAACTCAAATTTGTGCCCAAAGCTTCTCGCAACTTTTTCCAAAACCATGATGTAAATCTCAGATCTCTATGAAAAATAATCGACAACGGTACTCTGTGTAATCTCAAAATTTCTGACACATACAAATCTGCCAACTTATCAAGTGGATAGTCAACGCATACCAGTATAAAATTGGCTGACTTTGTGAGTTTATCAACTACAACCCATACAACATCTTTCTTTTTTGATGACAAGGGTAAACCCGCCACAAAATCCATAACAATCCGGTCCCATTTCCACTCGGGAACCATAATAGGCTAAAGTAAACGTGAGGGTACTTGGTGTTCAGCTTTCACTTGCTGATAAATGAAGCATCTCGATACAAAACCAAAAATATCTTTCTTCATGCTCGGCCACCAATACCATTTCTTCAAATCATTAGACATTTTTGTGCTATTTGGATGTACAGATAAACATCCACTATGTACTTTATGTAAAATTTTCTGAATAAGTTCATCATATCTTGGTACACAGACCCTGTCTTGGAATGTTAAACACCCCTCAGAATTAATCCAAAAGTTTGACTCAACACCCGACTCACATTGAACTCTTTTATCTTGCAAATCAGTGTCGCCTTTTTGAGCCTCACAAATCTCTTAGAGAAACGTCGGTCTAACCTTCAATTCAGCTAGAATAGAACCATCATCTGACAAAGCCATCTGTGTATTCATGGCTCTCAATGAAAACAAGGGTTTCTTACTCAAGGCATCAGCGACTATGTTCGCCTTTCACGGATGGTAGTCAATCACTAACTCGTAATCCCTTATCAACTCTAACCATTTCTGTTGCCTTAGGTTCAACTCCTTTTGAGTCATCAAGTACTTTAGGCTTTTATGATCAGGGAATATCCGACATTTTTCACCATACAAATGGTGGCTCCATATCTTTAGTGCAAATACAATAGCGACTAACTCTAAATCATTGGTCGGGTAATTCTTCTCGTGCAGCTTTAACTGTCTAGAGGTATAAGCTATCACTTTTCCTTCTTGCATGAGTACACAACCTAATCCATTCAAGGAGGCATCACTAAAGACCACAAAATTTTTTCCTGGTTCGGGTTGTACTAGAATTGGAGCCTCGGTCAACAATGCCTTCAATTTCTCAAAACTATGTTGGCACTTTTTTGTCCATTCAAACTTCACATCCTTTTGTAATAGCCTCGTCATTGGAGTAGCTATCATAGAAAATCCTTTGACAAATCGTCTGTAATAACCAGCCAAACCCAAGAAATTTCTAATCTCGGATACGTTCCTTGGCGGTTTCCAATCAACAACTGTTGAGATCTTACTCGAGTCAACTCTAATTCCATCTTCCGAGACAATATGCCCAAAAAATCTGACTTCTTTAAGCCAAAATTCACTTTTACTAAACTTGGCATATAACTGATTTTCTCGTAAAATTTGCAAAATCGTTCTCAAGTGCTCAACATGTTCGTTCTCATCGCGAGAGTAAATTAGTATATCATCACTAAAAATCACAACAAATTTACCCAAATACGGCTAAAAATGCGGTTCATCAAATCCATAAACACAGCAGGGGCATTTGTTAAACCAAAAGGCATGACTAAAAATTCGTAGTGACCATACCTTTTCCGAAATGCTATTTTCGGCACATCTGAGTCTTTGACCCTTAACTGGTAATAACCAGACCTCAAGTCTATCTTGGAAAACACAATATCTCCCTTCAATTGGTCAAACAAATCATTGATCCTTGGCAACGAGTATTTATTCTTCATGGTTACATTATTAAGCTGCCGATAATCTATACATAACCTCATGGAACCATCTTTCTTTTTCACAAATAATACGGGAGCACCCAATGCGAATAACTCGGCCTTGCAAAGCCTTTGTCCGTCAACTCTTGTATTTGTGCCTTCAGTTCTTTTAACTCGGTTGTAGCCATTCTGTACGGAGCAATCGATATAGGCGCAGTACCAAGGGCTAACTCAATTCCAAATTCAATCTCTCTAACCGGAGGCAACCTTGGTAATTCTTCTGGGAAAACATCTGGATACTTGTAGACTATGGGCACCAATCAATTCTTAACTCAGTCTCTTTGGCATTCATCACAAAGGCAAGATAGGCTTCATATCCTTTTCTTACATATTTTTGAGCAGACATATGAGAAATCACTACAGGCAGTCTGTCTTGATCATCTGATGCAATACGAAGAATATCCCTATTTTCACTTTTTAGCTCAATAAATTTCCTTCCACAATTTACTATCACATCATGAGTAGTTAACCAATCCATACCAAGAATTACTCGAATTCATCAAATGGCAATAACATGAGATTTTCCAAAAAATAATGACCTTTAATCATTAAAGGGACACCTTTGCATACTTTATCAACTAACATACATTTGCCTAGGGGATTTGACACTTTTATTACAAATTCTGTAGACTCTACAGGCATGTTCATGCTAGAGGCTAATTTCATGTAAATATACAAGTGGGTAGATACCGTATTAATTAAAGCAACAACATAAGTGTCATAGAGAGAAAATGTACTTGTAATTTTATCAGGGGATGATGCCTCTTCGAAATCGCAAATGGAATAAGTCCTTGTAGGCACTCCACCCTCAGATCTTGCAACCTGCTCTCTAGACGTATTTTTACTACTTGTTCCATTTCACGGGTTTCTTTGTGGCCTCCCTCGAGCAGTACTTCCCAGTTTGCACTCTGGGATTTCTCTTTTTCAACCATCTCAGGGTAATCTCAAATAAAATGGTCTAGGGATCCACACTTAAAACAAGATCTCTTATTTGCTCAGCACTTACCAGGGTGATGCCTACCACACTGTGGACATTCCAGTCTACTTGGTCGAGTGTTACCAACACTAGCAACTGAAGTGGTCTGAGCTTTAGACCCCGAGTACTATTTACCCTTACTTCTATTTAAAAACCCAGCTGAAGTGGTTGATCGAGTAGTGAAATCTCTTGACTTCTTGGATGCAGATTGGAATGACTTACTCAGTTATCTCTTCTTCGAGTCACGAGACTCAATTTTAACTTTTCATTTCTCTTTGGCCAACTCCTCGGCCTTACAAGCTCTATCTACTAACACAACAAAATCTTTTAGTTCTAGGACACCAACATACAATAGGATATCCTCATTTAATCCGTCCTCAAACCTTTTACACATAATGGCTTCAGTGGATACACACTCTCGAGCGTATTTACCGAGCCTTACGAATTTATGCGCATACTCGGTTATTATCATTTGACCTTGTTTTAACTCGAGGAATTCCTTTTTTTGATCAATAAATCTCTTGCTAATGTACTTCTTCCGAGACTCTTCTTGGAAAAACTCTCAATTAACCTTCTCCCTTGGTACGACCGACACAAGGGTGTTCCACCACTGATAAGTTGAATCTCTCAAGAGAGATACCACATATTTCGTACACTCATTGGGCGTGCATGACAACTCATCAAACACCCTGATGGTATTCTCAAGCTAAAATTCTGCTCTTTCTGGATCATCATCTTTTTTAGCTCGAAATTCCTCAGCTCATTGTTTTCGGATTCTAGCAACAAGGGGTTTTTCCTTTATTACTACCTCTACCACTTGGGGAGCTACAGGGGTAGGCTGAGGAATAGGTGGGGGTGGAGGGGGTTGTACGTTCAGGTTCATTCGAACGAACTTCGTGTACCAAGCATTCATCATATGGAGAAAGGCTTCCCTAGCCTCTTCTCCTCCTTTCTGACTTACAGAAGTTGGACTATTTTTATTTTTATTTTCAGTTGGCACCGTCCCTTGGGCGGGGGCCAATGTGTTACTTTCTACATCGTCCGCCACGGCTCTGTCGGGATCCAATTACTATAAGAAAACATAATTTAAATCGTCAGGAGTCGTCACACTATAATTATATAAATACTCATATGTATGGCATGTATAGCTAGACTCGTGCATACGCTACGTTAGTCTGAGAATCGACGAAACCGTAGCTCTGATACCACTAAATGAAACACCCCTTACCCATATCCGATGCTGGAACCGGGTATGAGGCATTACCGTACTTAACTTGCTCAAACATACAACGTCGAGACATACAATTTCATTTTGACTTAAAACTTCTCATTCGAGATCATAACATCCCTATTATAGGTCCACGAGACCCTAAAATACATACAAAATGGTTTGGGACTAAACTAGACTGAACACTTAGAAAATTTTACTTAAAACAGGGCCACACACCCTTGTGGTTAGGGACACTGCCGTGTGGTCACACACGCCCATGTCCCTAGTCCGTGTGGATTTTATTTTTTCATTTTGAGCCTAAAGGGGTTTTCACACGGTCGAACACATGGCCGTGTCCATTACCCATGTCCTTCACATGGCCTAGACACGCCTGTGTCTTAGCCTGTGTGCAAAAACCTATTAAAGTCACACGGCCAAGGCACACGTCCGTGTCCTTAGACCGTGTGGCGAATTAAATTCCTAAATTTAGGTGTAGACTTCACACGGCCTAGGCACATGCCTATGGGGCTGACCGTGTCACATACACGGCCTAGACACACGCTCGTGTGTCTACCCATGTGGACAATTATAAGGCTATGTACCAAGCCAATTTCCACCCAAAAAAAGCAACCACACTTATACCATTTCAATGTAATACACAACATGACAATAAGGCACCTCTAATACCCAAAATCAAGACATCCACACATAGGTTTACACTACATTCATTATGTGTATACTTTACTCATTACTCATCCAATCACATAAGCATGCACTTCATGAACTTCATCATCATTGAATATATAAAACTTATCAAGTATTGGCTAATTTCCAATCGCCATTTACAAAATTAATTGAATGAAATTAATAGCCACACATGGGCTAACAAATATGACATCACAAAATAACTAAGTTCCTATACATGCCATACCTAAAATTTATCAACTTTACTATACCAAAAGAGTAGTTGATAGTGTGATCCGAACTCCGACGTCCTATGATCCTCGAGTTAGCTTGGCGATACTACAAGGAAAAGGGAAATGAGAGGGGTAAGCATAAAGCTTAGTAAGTTTGCATGAAATAAATAGCGACATAAAGATTCATGGTAATATCCATTCATCACATTAAATAATACACAAGTTCTTGAGCACATTGACATAACTTACTCATGCTTACCCTTACCAAATCACATATCACATTTTGCATTCATTTCTCGTAAGTTACTCATGGATACTTGTATCACTTCATCACATAACTTTAGCACTTTTATTCTCTTAAACATAGACTTAGCTCTTTGCTATCTTTAACATAAACTTAGTTCTTCACCCGTTGAACTACGTGGAATATCGAAGGATACTCAATCTCATCATACATGTAACATGATGCCAATACCATATCCCAGATATGGTCTTACATTGGATCACATCTCGATGCCGATGCCATATCCCAAATATGGTCTTACACGAGATTTTATATCTCGATGTCGATGCTATATCCTAAATATAGTCTTATACGAGATCGTATATCGATGTCGATGCCATGTCCCAGACATGGTCTTAAACGAGATCTCCCTTCGGTGCCGAGGCCATATCCCAAACATGGTCCTATACGGGACCTTTTTTGTATCATGTTGTGAGAACATTATCCTTGCTATTCCTAATGTTCAATCAAGACTTCAACTTTACATAATTTCATTATACTTTTATCGACGCATCATCAATCAATTTCATAGATATAATATATATTCCTCATGATATCGAGCAATTATAAACATAATAGCATTATGTAGCTTTAATTTCACTCAAACTTACCTCGATACCAAAACATGTATAGTTGTTCGATTTAGTCCACAAATTTGTCCTTTCCTCGATTTTGGTCTGAACTTCGTATTTCTTGATCTAAAATAACAGTTTCATTTATTTAATGATCGCATTGATTAAAATAACTCATGAATCATAGCCCCTAATCTTTTACAAAATTATGATTTTGCTCCTACGCTCGTAAATCGATTTTAATCAAAATTTATCCTTTAACAAGTCTAGATGAACATTTATTACTCTTATAGCAAGTCACAATACCAATTATTTCACACATTTGCCACCTATTTACAACCTTTACATAAAGGTCATTTTATGGGATTTCATGGAAACCCTTTTCATAAAAGTCGTTTATTTAACAACTAAGATTCATTTTATTCCATAAAAATTCAACAAAAAAAATAAATGATCACATGGAAAAACCCTAGACTCTTAACTATTTTGTAAAATAGTCCCTTCATTAGCTAGATTATGCTACAAGGGTTCCAAAAGTACAAAAATTATCAAGAAAGACCACCAAAATCACTTACTTTCAAGGGTGAGAAGTTGTTGAAAATTTTAGGCTTCAAAAATCCCTCCCTGGTTGATATTTTCGGTGGAAAAAGATGAATGAAAAAGGTGATATCGTCTTTTTATTTATTTTATTTATGTCCTTCAATTTAGTCATCTAATTCACCTACTTCGACCAATTTTGACATTTCTTGTCCCCTATGTTGGCCAACCCTTTCCTAAGTGTCTAATTGCACATTAAGGACCTCAAATTTAATATTCTATAGCTATTATACACCTTTAGCTTGTAGAAAAACATTTTCGCACTTTATGCAATTTAGTTCTTTTTCGCAATTAAGCATGCAATCGCTAAAATCAATGCACCAAAATTTTCATATATCCATATAATCTTGCTATAATACATAAAATAATATTAAAACTAATTTCTCCAACCTCGGATTAGTGGTTCCAAAACTACTATTTTGACTAGCCCCAAAATCGGGCTATTAAATCACATCATAAGGGAGGTAGTTGCAAACAAAATCATAGATGTAGTCAAGGTCGCATCCGAGGACAGCCTCGCTGACCCGTTTACCAAGACTCTACTAGCTAGGAGTTTTGAGAAACACATGGAGAGCATAGGAATGAGGAATATGACTCATGTACTTCACTAGGAAAAGTGGAAGACTATTGGATTTGGTGCCCTGAGGTAGTATATTCGTTTGTAAACTTGTAATTATTTTTCAAACAAATTGAATAATAAAAAAAAATCATGGATTATGTTAATATACTTTGTATGATTGTCCACGTATTGTTTTTTCACACAAAGCAAAATAGAAGCAAATGTTACTCATTGGTTGTTTGACATTTAATCTAATACTAATCGATATTACGTGGTCAGATCGTAATATGGAAATACAACTTGTATTAGTATACGAACCTAAACATGTCATTAGTCTAATTGAAAACGAGCAAACCGATTGAAAGACTAATATGTCATCTATCAAGTCAAATTATGGAAATGCTTTATTTTGGGCATAGAAGCGAATGACTCTCGGAAGATAGAGACATAGTTGTGACTGACAGGACTGACAATACATCAAACAAGATCCAAGAAGAATAGATCTTTAATTCATTTATGGATTTATTCACTTGTGACATTTATAGTGTGGCATACCTAAATCCTAAGTGAATGACAGACTATGTATGCGTGACTCGTACACTTTGATGTAAGTAAAAACTTCAGTTTAAATAGATAAGGAACTGAAAGCTAGTGCATTGGGTGTACGCTTCTGCAGTATGTAAAGTCATTCACAATAGTGGAATTCATGGCCCGAGACATGGGTAAATTATATCCTCTCATCGGCATTACATGGTTAATGAAAAGTAAACGTGGGCACAAGTCATTCGTCTTTGTGATGAATGACTTGATTACTATTTGATAGTTATTGACTTTTCATGAAGAAAGATGTAATGGTTACCGTGAACAAAATAATATCATATTGGGAGAACGGGTATGTAATAACCCATTTTTTAGTGGTGTCGAAAATAATGTTTTAGAGACCACAATTCCAATGAGTGAGTATGTAGATAGTATTAATTAATATTTATGAGTTTATTAGAGTGTCATATTAAATTTTGGTATAGTGATTTTGATGTTTAGTTGGTCCATTAATGAAAAAGGACTAAATTGTAAAAGCTATAAAAGCTAATCGGTATTGATTTTTATTATTTAAAATGCTGAATTAATATTTGTTTAAGGGCTTAAATGGAAAATTAACCCCTTTTTTTATATTGGATGGTGAGTGAATTGTTTTAATGTTTTTAAGTTAAAACTTTAATTAAAAATAATGTTAAAAATAAATATAACATAAAATAAGAAAAGAAAACTTCACCATCTCTTTCATTTCTTTTCCCCCCACCAAAAAGCCACCATTGAAGGAGAAAGAAAAGCTTCAAGAAACCTTAGATATTTGGCCCTTGCATGTAAGTTAAATCCAAACCCGTTTTTAGTAAATTTTATTTTTTTGAGATCGTTGTAGCTTAATCTTGCTGACCTAGGGACAATTTTGCAAAACTGTCAAATATTTTAAAAGTTTCCATTGTTGTTGGATGTTAAATGGTAGAGTTTGGAAATTTGTTGTGAAATATGACTTATTTGTAAAGAGATAGTTGTTAGTTTTTGGATTAGGGACTAAAATGAAAACTTCCTAATATTAACATGAAATTTTTATAAATTTTAGTCCTAGGAGGTTTTGTGAGGATAGAACAAATGGGGATTGTTTACAAAAGATGTAATTGTTTCAATTTTAATGCCTACGTTGAATAAAATGTAAAATTTTAGGAAAATACCATAAAAGGTTAAATAAAGTGTCATATGTATATACTTATAATTTATAAGTATTTGAAATTGATAATTGAATCAAACTATTATATAGATCAAGAAACGAATTATCTGGTAGATAAATACGAAAAGGGAAAAATTGTTGAGTAGTCATTGGTTTCGTGTTTGCTGCTGATTTTGATTAGGTAAGTTCGTATAACATTTATTCTGATTTATACTTGTTTTTGTGATATTTTATGTAACAACTTGTAGTTAATTTTGCTATGGAACAGTAATTTTGATTGTTAGAGGGACTAAATTGCAAAGTGAAGTGTAGTTGTTGAATGTGATTGAAAATACGAAAGTATACGATGAATTATATGTATATGATGATATTCAAAGGATTGATTGGTATGAATATGAATTGAGGCCCGTATGAACTTAGTGAACGACTAGGACACAAATGACATGTCATTAGGGTTATTACCATTTTAGGTGCTATTCTTAAATGTTTTACCAATGGCTAATGTCCTACATTTGTTGTATATTCTTCACTACACGTGTGAACAAGATCGTGTAAAATTACCATCCCGACCTGTAACATCCTTAAAGTGGGCCTACGCATTTATATGATAGTCTAATATGTTAAATTAAGATTTTAAAGATTGGGCTGACTTTTTGATTAAATATTTCAACTAGGGTTAAAGTTAGTGCTTTGGGAATTTAAAGAGAAATATTGGGCTTTAAAAATTTAGGTTTGGTGGCTAATAAATGGTGTTAGCCCATAATTTAAGAAGATGGTTAATTAAGTGACAAGCTGGGCTTGTGGCCCAAAGAATTGAGGTGTTTTAAGTGGGAAAAAGGTGGCGTCATAAGGGGGGAGAAGTTTGGGCCCTTCTGTGGCCGATTGGGCCTTAAGAAATGGGTCAAATTCGGCACTTAAATGGGAAGGGGGTGGATGGCATGTAGGCTACTAAATTAGGAGCTTTATTTCTTTTTATTTAAGTAATAAAAGATGATAAACAAGGATGGAGGAGTTAGCTTTAGTAAGGGCTCTTCAAAAGGGTAAGATAAGGATTGGGGTTATTAGGGAAAGTACGTTGGGGCTAGTTATATGGATGCTCAAAGGAAAGCATTCCTGAATTTGGTGTAGGGGAGTAAGTTTGTGGCTAAGTATGAGGCAGAGTTTCTACGCCTGTGCCGTTACGCTCGAGGAATGGTGTCAACGGAGTATGAATAATGCGTTCGGATCGAGGATGGGCTAAGAAATGAGCTAAGGGTTTTGATCGCGCCACAACGAGAGAGAATTTTTGTAGCTCTAGTGGATAAAGTTAAAATACTTGAGGAAGTGAAACGGGTGGAGAAACAAGAGAAGGATAAGGATCGAGGCAGGAGTAAGAGGAGTTTTGGACCCTCCAAAGCAACTAGAAATTTCAAAAGAAGCCTAAAACTGATGGGCCAGCTCGTGCTCCATCGGGCCAGAGTCAAGCATGTTCTATATGTGGGAGAACCCATTATGGGGAGTGCAAAGTAAAAATTGGTGGATGCTTTAGGTGTGGATCCACAGAACATTTGATGAGGGACTGTCCTCAAATGGATCGTGGGTAGCCAACGGGTCGAGGTTTTGATCAGACTAGGAGGGGTGATCAGCCTGGACCAAGGGGTAGAGGTGTAGCTAGAGGAAGAAATAGACCCGGTCGGGGTCGTAGAGCATCCGACAGAGGTACAGGTAATATAGATGTAAGGTAGCCGGGTTTAGTTTATGCGACTCACCGAAGGGAGGACGGTGATGCACTAGATGTTATAACCGATATGTTTCTTATCGCTAATAACCCTTTTCTTGCTTTAATTGATATTGGATCAACCCACTCCTATGTTACATGCTCAGTATCTGAGACTCTAAGTATAGATTATGAGATAACCACTAGGAAAATGACCGTGGTTAGTCCCCTAGGACAATCTAGGGTAGTGGACAAGCTGTTTAGGGAAGTACCTTTAGAGACCCAAAGAGTAGTGTTCCCGGCAGACTTGATGGAATTACCATTTGGAGAGTTTGACCTCATCTTGGGAATGGATTGGTTAACTAAGCATCGTGCCAAGTTGGACTGTGAGAACAAGCGTATGATGTTGGGTACCCCGGAAGGCGGGGAGGTGGTTGTGTTAGGAAAAAGGAGGAATTACTTGTCCAACGTGATATCCTCCTTAAAAGCTATTAAGATGATTCAAAAGGGATGTAGTGCATATCTGGCTTTTATTAGTGCATTGGATGCTAAGGAGGTGATCATTAATGAGGTTCGAATAACAAGGAGTTCGTGGATGTCTTTCGGAGGAATTACTGTGATTACCCTGATTGCGAGGTGGAATTTGAATAGACCTACTTACGGTGCAGCCCAAAGATCTATTGCTCCTTATAGAATGGCGCCAAAGGAATTGGTGGAGCTCAAGGCTCAGATTCAGGAACTATTGGATCGTGGATTCATTCGATTGAGTGTGTCTCCATGGGGAGCGCCGGTCTTATTCGTGAAGAAGAAGGACGGATCCATGCGTATGTGCGTGGATTATTGTCAATTGAACAAGTTGACGATCAAAAACAAGTACCCATTACCGAGGATCGATGACCTGTTCGATCAGCTCAAAGTAGCATCGGTCTTTTCTAAGATTGACTTAAGGTCTGGATACCATCAATTAAAAGTTAAAGAAGGGGACATTCATAAGATAGCGTTTCGGACTCGGTACGGGCATTATGAGTTCATGGTAATGCCGTTCGGGTTGACGAACGCACCAGCAGCCTTTATGGATATGATGAACCGGGTGTTTCAGCCATATCTTGATCGGTTCGTGGTGGTGTTCATTGACGATATCCTAGTTTACTCTAAGTCGAAGGAGGAGCATGACGAACATCTTCGCATGGTGTTGCAAACTCTAAGGGAGAAGCAGCTGTTTGCAAAGTTCAGTAAGTGTGAGTTCTGGCTGTAGGAAGTGACTTTCTTAGGACATGTGGTTTCTGCCGAGGGAATCAGGGTCGACTGTAATATCCCGGATTAGGGCTTATGCACTATTGCTAAATTATATGAAATAGCATGTCTTATGTGTTATGAATGTGTTATGTGAATTTTAGAATCTTGAAACATAAGGAAAATGCCTCAGAAAAATATCGAGTTTTAAGTCTAAAAGAGGGAACTGAAGCAAGGTGGCCTTAAGAAAATAAATAAGGGAAATGTGACATATAATTGGGCTTGGAAAAGTGGCCCGGAGACACCACTTAAAACCTCTGCAAATGATGCCACCAGCAGGGTAAATGGGCCAAGGTTCGAGTCGCTAGGGAAGCAAATAAAAGAATTTTTATTTTACGACAAGGAAAAGAAAGGTGGACGGCAAAAGGAGTCTATGGGAGGAGTTTGAGATGAGGTCTAGTTCTCCTAAAATTTCAGCTAAGGTAGGAAAAGGGGTAAGGAAGAGTGAATTAAGGAATTTGATAGTGAGAGGAAGAGGTGGCCGGCCAAGGGACTCTTTTGGTAGTAATTTCGGCCAAGGAAGGAGATTAAGGCTTTTCTTCATTCTTTTCCTTCCCTTTGAGTCTCTACCAAATTCTCTCTGCAACTCTTTCTCTTTCCTTTTTTCTCTCTAAAAGCCGAATATAGGACCCTCTAGTCTTGTCGATTTTTCCCTAAGTCCTACACCTTTTCCTTTCTTTCCTTATTGAAGCGAAATCCTATAGTGTTCATCAAAAGTCGAAATCAAGTGGACAGCATTTAGGCCATAGCCGAATAGCCCAATGGATTCAAGTAAAGGTGTCACGATTTTTCAAGAGAGGTGAGATCAAGTTTGATTTCTATTCTTTTCTTTTAGGACTTGTCGAATTTAAAGACTAATTCCTATTACTATTCTTTGACCGAAATCTTAAGGAGGGATTTCGGGATTTAGTAGTTATCGACCTCAAAGAGAAGCACAACGAAGTTTCGGGATTTTTAAGATCTAAGGTAAGGCATTCGGCCATAGGCTACTTTTATGTGATTTAAAGTTAGAATTAAATTTAACCAATGCCTATAGGTATCTCGACATCTCCTCAAGACAAGTGACAAGTTTTTGGGATTTCAAATCACAAGGTAAACACTTAGGTACATTCGGCCAAGGCTATAAACAATGATAGAGATCTATTTCTTAATTATTCAAAAGTCAAAACTAACCCTTTAAGTGATCTGATGTTAGCCGAATACAAGGTAGAAGGATTTCAACGATTCGAGATTTGATTAGTAGTGAGATCGGCACCAAGGTAAGAATTTGATTACAATAATCCTATTAGGATTTGGATTTATAGCCGAATGGCTTTTTACTAATAAGATTAGGGTTGGTAGAATATAGGCAAGAAAGATCTAAAGCAAGAGATTGGATTTTCTGGATTTGGAGTGAATTTGCAAAGTATATCGTGTGTTCTACACTAAATCTTGATAGATTTACTGCTTTAATTTATTATATGTGCTAATATAAAAGTGTAAGATTATGGTTAAGGTACCATGTAATGGTACAAAGTACTCAGGTACGTTTTCCTACTCCTACTAGGAATATAATACGATCTATTATGGCACATAAGTGCAACTATAAGAATGTGAATAAAGCATAAGGCATAATTTTTGCATGTTTTTGCATGACATGGGGCATATGGGTGATATGTGAAGGGGAAGTGAATTGGTGGTTCTAAACCCCAATATAAGAATGTGGTGACTTATGTCACAATATAAGAATGTGGTGACTTATGTCACAAAATAAGAATGTGGTGACTTATGTCACAATTATATATATATGGTGGCTATGCCACGAATTTTATAAGGGCGATGAGCACGTCGACTGCAGCGACTGCCTTCGATGGTGTATAGCGGATGGAGGGTTGACTTAGTAGTTCCCACGGTGTGATGGTTGGTACGGGTGACGTGTAGCGGATGGATAACTAGGCTTGGGTCCGGGATTGCATCATTTTATTTAAATGCTATATGAATATGTATGATTTGACATGCCTAAATCTGATTGAGACTTAGTGTTGATTGTACACATTGAGTCTGTTTGACTCACCCCTTGTGGGACTACTTTTCAGGTGATGATCAGTAATGGACGGGGTCGGGAGAAGCTCAGGGGTGGCCATGCTCAATTCGACGATCGTTAGATTTTGTTTTTATAGTTTCAAAATTTCCAAGTTTTGAATTATTCCAGGTTTTCATTTGATGTAATAAGGCCATCAGTACTAAATTGTTTATGCATGCTATTAAAGTACTTAGTATGATATAATTATTGTCATATTAAAGTTATAAGTGAAATTTTTCTTAAGTATAAATATCAAATTGATTTTAACACCTTATCGACACGGGTTCTTAATTCAAGCCCAACCCAAATCGAGTGTTTTCAAAAATACACAAGTTTTTAGCAAAGTTTCAAACAGGAGTCGAATGGATTTTCTTTAGAAGCATGCCAGATCCAGTCAGGGCTTGTAGGCCGGGTTTGGGGTGTTTCATCGACCCTCGAAAGATAGAGTCTGTATTGGATTGGAAACCACCAAAGTCTGTGGCGGAGGTTCGGAGTTTCTTAGGTTTGGCAGGGTATTACCGAAGGTTCGTTGAAGGGTTTTCTAATAGTGGCTCCTCGACTAAGTTGTTGAGGAAGGGAGTATTATTCAGATGGACCGACAAACAAAGAAGAGAGCTTTGAGAAGTTGAAGAGAATTCTACTAAGTGCCAAGATTAATTCAAATTGGAGGCGGGAAAAGAATTTATCGCTCATCAGAATGCGTCACACACAGGTTTAGGGTGTGTGTTGATGCAAGAAAGAAAGGTAGTGGCGTATGCGTCTCGACAGTTGAAACTGCATGAATTGAACTACCCTACGCATGACTTGGAGTTGGCGGCAGTAGTGTTTGCCTTAAAGATTTGGAGGCACTACTTATACGAGGAGAAGTCAGTAATTTACACCGACCATAAAAGTCTGAAGTACCTCCTTACCCAGAAGGAGCTGAACTTAAGACAACGTAGGTGGATCGAGCTCCTGAAAAATTATGATTGTTCGATCGAATATCACCCTGGTAAGGCGAATGTTGTAGCAGATGCACTAATTCGCAAGGTAGTATCGGAGTTAAGAGCCATGTTTGCTCATTTGAGTTTATTTGACGATGGGAG
The DNA here is from genome assembly GCA_025506655.1 of Gossypium rotundifolium. NCBI lineage: Eukaryota > Viridiplantae > Streptophyta > Magnoliopsida > Malvales > Malvaceae > Gossypium > Gossypium rotundifolium. The sequence continues at coordinate 150,765,019 of CP106734.1, read as the reverse complement.
TTTGCTGCCTGAGTTGTAAGTAAAGCCAACATGGGTAAGTCAAGTTAAGGATAAGCAGTTAGGAGATAAAGACTTGAGTGCTCGACTTTTGCAAGTGAGGGATGGTGAAATAGAGGACTATAGTTTGAACAAGGATGGAGTTCTGTGTTATCGTGGAAAGATTTGCATGCCTAAGGATGATGAGCTAAGATAGAGGATTCTTCGGGAATCGTATAGTAGCCCTTATGCTATGCATCCTGGAGGAGTCAAGGTGTATCGTGATTTGTGAGAGCAATTTTCGTTGCCAGGTCTGAAGAAAGAGGTAATAGAGGTCGTAGGAAAATGTTTGATGTGTCAGCAGGTCAAAGCTGAACACCAAGTGCCATTGGGATTGTTGTAGCCGGTGAAGATTCCCCAATGGAAATGGGAGAGAATCACGATGGATTTTGTTAGTGGGTTACCCCTTACACCCACTAAGAAAGATTCAATTTGGGTGATTGTCGACCGACTGATAAAGTCTACTCACTTCATACCGGTTCGAGTGGACTTTTCTTTACAAAAGCTAGCTAAATTGTATGTGGCTGAGGTTGTAAGATTGCATGGTGTGCCAGTGTCGATCATATCAGATAGGGACCCTAGGTTCACGTCACGATTTTGGAAGGCTCTTCATCAAGTAATGGGAACAAGGTTAGACTTTAGTACCACTTTTTCACCCACAGACTGATGGTCAGTCCGAGAGGGTAATTCAAATCTTGGAAGATATGCTAAGGGGTTGCATCATCGACTTTAGGGGCATTTGGGAAGAGTATTTTCCCTTGGCAGAATTTGCATATAATAATAGTTATCAAGCTAGCATTCAGATGGTGCCTTATGAAGCGTTATATGGAAGGAGATGTCATACTCCAACATGTTGGATGGAGTTGGGTGAACGTAAGGTGTTAGGTCTAGAATTAGTTTCGGAAATCGAGGAAAAAGTAAAGTTAATACTGGTTTGGCTAAAGGAAGCATCTGATCAACAAAAGTCTTACGCGAATTTAAAGTGGAAGGAGGTGGAATTCGCGGTAGGTGATCAAGTCTTCTTGAAGGTATCTCCGTGGAAGAAGGTAATGAGGTTTGGTCAAAAGGGGAAGTTAAGTCCACGGTTTATTAGGCCTTACCGGGTAACAAAACGTGTGGGCCCAGTGGCTTATCGGTTAGAGTTGCCTTTGGAGTTGGAGCAGATACATGACGTGTTCCATGTCTCGATGTTGAGACGTTATCGATTTGACCCATCGCACGTAGTGTCGGTGGAAGAGATAGAAGTAAGGCCGAACCAGTACAAATTCTGGATCGAGATGTGAAAGTGTTGAGAAGGAAGTCTGTTCCTTTGGTTAAAGTTTTGTGGCAAAATCACAGCGCAGAAGAGGCGACGTGGGAGCGTAAGATGTTATACATCGCCAGATCCCCATCTTTTCGACTGTAAATTTCGAAGCCGAAATTTATTTTAAGGGGGTAGAACTGTAACATCCTTAAAGTGGGCCTACACATTTATATGATAGTCTAATATGTTAAATTAAGATTTTAAAGATTGGGCTGACTTTTTGATTAAATATTTGAACTAGGGTTAAAGTTAGTGCTTTGGGTAATTTAAAGAGAAATACTGGGCTTTAAAAATTTAGGTTCGGTGGCTAATAAATGGTGTTAACCCATAATTTAAGAAGATGGTTAATTAAGTGACAAGCTGGGCTTGTGGCCCAAAGAATTGAGGTGGTTTAAGTGGGAAAAAGGTGGCGTCGTAAGGGGTAGAAGTTTGGGCCCTTGTGTGGCTGATTGGGCCTTAGGAAATGGGTCAAATTCGGCACTTAAATGGGAAGGGGGTGGACGGCATATAGGCTACTAAATTAAGAGCTTTATTTCTTTTTATTTAAGTAATAAAAGATGATAAACAAGGATGGAGGAGTTAGCTTTAGTGAGGGCTCTTCAAAAGGGTAAGATAAGGATTGGGGTTATCAGGTGAGATGAAGGCTATCAGGAGGAAGAGAGTTGGTAGAAACTCCAACTCTGTGTATGGGTATGATATGCCGAAATTGGGAGGCCAGATATCATCTTTTCCATTTGGTTTTTCTCACTTTCTCAACTTTTCTCCTCAACCGAAAATTCTTTCTCTTTTGTACCTTTGTTTCTTGTCAAAACCGAAAACTCTCTAGCTCTTGTCTTTTCTCCTAGATCCCTTCTGAAAGTCTAATGCTCTTAGTGCATATCATCTTTCTCTATAGCTGAATCTACAAGGGAGATTTCTGTTTTCCCGAAGGTGCACTGTAAGCCGTATACTCCTTAGTAATCCGGTGAGTTTTGAGATTTCTCCTTTTCTATGATTCCTTTATTTTTATCAAACTCCTAATCTAAATCATTGTTTCCAAGGCCTTGTCGATTATACTCTTTACCCTTGAAGCCGAAACTATCCCATTAAAGCCGATTTGGTGGAAAAATCAAAGGTATGAAGTGGTAAGTGTGGCCGAATGGCCTTCCATGATTCTCTGTGCTTTGGCCGAATACTATTTGGGGTTAGGTTGAATGTGTGTATCAGTTGGTTTGATATTTGGTTGATGGCCGAATGTAGGAAGGTTGGTGGTGACAATTTCTAAAAGATATTCGGGATTTGGCTAACTAGGTAAGTGTTTGTTTTAAAGGTTACATTTAACTAATGAGTTAGATCTCATCGTTTATTTGGTTTAGTGATTAAGGGATTATTATGGACTCAACTAACAGTCAAGCAGAGAAGGTTCGATCTGTAAAACCATCGCCCAAATTCAAAAAGCGATCTGTTTCGGTAGTGCGAGATTGGCGAATGGGGTGTGGGCCAAAATCAAATCCAGATCGTGGGCCAATAGTAGTTGTTTCAAGTGATAGTAACGTAGATATAGCAAAAGCCTTAGTATGCAAATCAAGTGTGTAATACTTCCCCACCGTCTAAATCTGAATAATAATAAAAATATATATGTATATGTGCTCATAAGATTTATATGTTACATTAAAAGTCGAAATCTCAGATTTAAACGACGGACCCTCAGGTTAGTAAATAATCTGACTATATGTTACAAGTAAACTGTTGTACATATTTTAAATTATTGTGCATGTTGCATGGGTTGGGTGATGAAAGGAGGAAGTTATATGTACATGTATATGAGTAACGGTTTTTATCGTGAATTATCAGTAGCTATTGCCGTGAATCGCTATATCTGGGCTTCACCATTATATGTTATAAGGGCTTTACCAATATATGTTGATGACCAGCATGACTGCCATCTTGGAGAGTAGCGGTGTGGGTTGATTGTAGAAATCCCCAATGGTGTGTTGGTTGGTACGGGGGTGTGTAGCGGATGGAAACCTAGGCAATTGGGTTGGGCTTTGCATATTACTTGTTATCCGTGTAAATGAAATTGTTGCTATGTTGTATGTGGCCCAAATCTAGTGGTGCATGAGGGTTGCACACTGAGTCTCGCGACTCACCCCCTTTGAACTAACCTTTCAGGTGACGATTAGTGCATCGGACCGGGCCAGAGTGAAGCGCAAGGTGGCCATGCAAAGGAAGGTGGATCCAGCGACAAGTCCCCATATTAGTTTTTTTTTAAGTATTTTATATGATGGATTTAAACTACATTGTAATAAGGCCATGAACCATTAGTTTACATTTTAGTTTTATTATGGGCCTTTATCATTTATTCTTGTTTTAATTTTTTTTTCAAGGACATGTAATCTAGTTTTGGGCTTTTGCTTATTAAGGCACATTTTATGAAATTCTTATTTGGGCTTTTTGTCAACACGATTTATTTAACTGAAAATTTTCTTAGTGACAAACTAGATCCAGTAGTAGTGTTTGGGCAAGGTTTGGCGTGTTACATGACCCATAGCTCGTGTGAGTAGGCCCATATTCACATCTCATGTGAGCATTTATATCTCGAGAATCCAATGTTATTTCTCTATATTTCATTGGGTAAAAACAAGACTTATGGAATGGAAATGATAGTATGATTTTATTATATGTGAATGGTATTACGTGAACCAAGTATGTTTGCTTGTATATGATAAAAAGCATGGAAAATGTTTTATGTTTCGATTGTGAAGAAACTAACTTGTTGGGTTTGTAGTTTGCATAAGATATCAAAGAATACCATGTTTCTTGATTAAATAATTGTGTTTAATGCTTAGGTGATCGTGATATGAGAGTTTCAATATTTATATAATGAATGATCGAGCCTAGAAACTAACTATCACCATGATTGAGGCAAGTGCACCTATCGAACAGTAGTATAGCTTAGTGGCAAACCGGAATGTCAAACCCAAAAGAACCAAAAGTACTAGTACTGACTTTCTTTTTATTATCTAGCCTAAAATAAAGAGGATTTTATCTAACTAATTACTAAGCTAAGGATGCCAAGACACAAAGAACGAATTGAGAAATTACTTTTGGGAAAATCAATTGATCAAGACAATACCCGAGGAAGAATCCACCTAGACTTCACTTATTATTTAACTCGAACCAGACGATTTATTCACTTGACCTGATCCGTAGGATTCCCTAATTTATATTAATACTCTTTCGAGGCTACTAACATCTAACCCTAGGTTGATTAATTGAAATCTCTTTCTAATGAAAACCCCTAGTGTTGCATTAACTTGATCTATGGACTATCATATTAGGTTTGACCTTAATCTGGCAGATTTTTGTTGTCCTATCTCTAGGAGTGCGATCAACTCCGCTTAATTATGCTAGATCTACTCTTAGACATGGACTTTTGCTCCTCTGAATAAGCACATCAATACTTGAATCAATATCCTGAAATATTTAAAACAAGAATTAAGAACACATAATTATGAACAAATCAAGTATTTATCATACAGTTCAGAAAACAATAATAAGATTCGTCTTAGGTTTCATCCCCTTCAAGTATTTGAGGGGTTTAGTTCATGTTCATAAAAGAATACATCTCAGAAGAAAGTAAATAATAAAAAATAAAGAAAAACTCTAAAACCCCTGAAGGAATTAAAGGGAAGATCATCAGTCTTGAGCGTGATTTCGACTTCTTAAGATGGACCAACTGGCTTTCTTCAAGTAATTCCCTGTATTCAGCCTTCTCTGGATTCGCCTCCTTTGGCTCCTCCTTTTAGGTCACACTTAGGGTGTTTATATAGGCTTCAGAATGTCTTTCTTTACCTCTAAGTAACCTTTTCTGCGTATAATTAAAATGGGTCACGGTAGGGACACGCCCATATGGCACGCCCGTGTGAATCGAGCCCAGGCCGTGTTCGAGTCTGCTAAAGTGGCACGACCGTGTGGTGAACTCTAGGCCGTGTTGATTTCTCACTTTGGCCCAATTTCTCCGTTTTGGCCTGTTTCTCGTTCTTTTCATCCTCCTATGCTCAGCTAAGTATAAAACATGAAATTAAAGGATTAAGAGCATCGAATTCCATAATTCAAGGGATAAATCATCCAAAAGTATGCCAAATGTGGGATTAAAATATGTATATATTATGGTTTATCAAATACCCCCACACTTAAGCATTTGCTTGTCCTCAAGCAAAATCCTCAACTCATCATTAAAATTCATTCTTCTCAACTTATAACTCCTATAAATAATGTTTCGAAATAATCCATAGGTAATCATACATTGAGAATTCAACTAAAAGAACTTCAAAGTTTCAAACAATCCAAGTTGAGCATTTTATTCATGGAAAACATAGGTATTCCCCCTTATCTAAGTAATCACCTTTGATTCAAAAAATCATAGAGTTAACATCCTCACTAAGGGTTCAATCAAATCGCTCGACATGTTTAAAGGACAATAAATTAAGTACTCAATAGTCAACATGAAAAGTTAATCCCATAGGCTTGTATGAAAATCAAGTCTCCACCACTGTAAATTGAGATGATACATCGATCAAAAGGTCTTTAAGAAGGGTTGTAACGTGGCTTGGTTAGGGGGTGGGGTTATAAGCTGAAAGAAAAGGTTAGAATCGAGATCGAATTGACAAATTACCTAATTAGAAAATAGACAAAAACTGAATAATTACAATAATAACACGAGCTTCTTCTAAAGATGTGAAATTTACTGTTTAAGCTCATAAAAACATAGAACTAATGAAAAATATACTTTCAAAATTTTTTTAAGAACAAATCAAGTAAAAATTACATACTAAAATATAAAACATAGTTAGGCAACTAATCAAATCAAATCTCAACAAAAAGGTTAATACAATAGGGAAAATTCTTAATGAATCAAAAAGGGTAGATTTTTGGTTAATATTAAGGGTAAATCAATGAATGGTTTGTTAGGATCAAAGGGGTTCACTAAGGTTTAATTATGAATGTAGGCCTTTTGGGAATTAAGTAGGTTAAATCCTAGGTGCCTTTATCCTCTTAATATATCAAATCAATGATGTGATCTTGATATGCATAATCTAGGCAAGTTCTAGAATAACATATCAATATTGACTTACTCAAATCAACAATAAAAGTGAGCACAAGAATGTATGCTCTAAAGGCTCAAAATCTTATAGGAATTATTGGCTTTTGATGTCAACCCTGTGAACTTTAAACTTCAAGACAATACCTAAACTTGGGGAAATAACCTAGCAAATTTTTAATTTTTCAAAAATCAACTTATCATGCTTGATTCTCTAAAGCCGTCAAGTTTAAACAATCAATGCACAACTGCCTATGTTTTAATTCAAGACATTAATAAAAATCATAAATCAATCAAGATTTGTTCTAATAGTGATATGAGAAAGAAAAGACAAAATTCAAGGAATTGAGAATAATGCAAAAAGTTAGGAACTTTTTCTAAATAAAATTCACCCCCACACTTAAGATGTACATTGCCCTCAATGTACAAAAATAGATATCTAGAGATTAATAGCATGATATCATAAGAGAGAGGTAGAAATGAAACTTCTTAAATTTTGGATGGATTCCTTGAGTTGGAAGTGTGGAAACTTGATTCGAAGGTGTAAGATAAGTTGGAGGAGGCTATTCCGGTGGAGGTGGATACTAGGGTCGTGGTGTGGTGATTCCCTAGTAGCCTTTTGAACCTAAATCAAAGAAAAAATATAACAATATAAATTAAGCACAAGAAAGTTAAAGAGAAGGAAAATAAAGGAGAAGAGAAACGAAAAAGAAAAAATAGATGGATTCAAAGGTCCTTGTCTTGTCGAGGGAATGAAACGGTCGGCATGAACTTATGGAGATTGGTCTCACACGGGGAGACTGTGCTAGGTTCCTTTCGCTTCTTCGACATGGAGATGGTGGTTTTGAGGAAGAATGATGGAAAGGGGAAGAGGAAAAATGGAAGGACAAAGGTAATAGAAAGGAAGAGGGGTGTGGTAGTTGAAAAAGAATTTGGGGAGAAGATGAGAAGAAGGGGGGTTTTAAATAGAGTCAGGGATCTGGTTGCTTCCCACGCCCGTGTGTCATGGGTGTGTTGGGTCACACGACCATATCGTACGGCTGTGTTGTGCTTCGTTCATTTCTCTCATGCCTGTGTAGTGGTCACCACACCCATGTTGATAAATCAGTGTCGACCACGGTTGTATCGCACGGTCATGGCATTTTATCGCCACCCGTGGTTTGTAGATTTTTTCATCCTTAATTAGTACGATCTCAGCCACGGCGGTGTGTAAATCTGTAGTGTCCACACGGCCACTCCCGTGTGTAAGGCCGTGTGGTAGGGAAACTTATGTTTCATTAATTTTGTTAGTTTGTAGTTATATGCTAAAAGTAAAAATAAAAAATAAAAAATAAAAAATGAAAATTAATGGGGTTAGTGTTCGGGTTGCCTCCCGAGAAGTGCTCGTTTAAAGTCTTAAGCTAGACTTACCTCTCATTCGCACATTCATGGTGGTTTGAGGAGTTGAAACTCCTCTCCCCTGCTTTCAGTTTTATGATCATTATATAGTTCGAGTCGAGTAGTGTTTACCTTAAAAGTGCATAATTTAAGATTAGTTACCTCGACTGTTCCATATGGGTAGATATTCAGTACCTCAAAAGGATTTCTTCATTTGTATCAAGGTCTAAAGTGGCGATCCGAGGGTCTGTTTTATTCAACAATACCTGATCTCTGATCTTAAATTTGTTTGGCTTATGGTGTTGCCTCGGTTTTACTTCGTGTGTTCCTAGTTTCTCTTTGAAATGCATCTTCCACTCATCTAGTTCATCGATCTAAAGCCTCTGTTCCTCATGAGTTATTTCCTTGTTAGCACAAGGTCTAGGATCTGGCTCAGTTGTGTAATTTCGTGGTGATTCCTGAAAATAAGGTTGAACCAAATGGTCATTAATAGAATTTATGATCTCACCTTTATTACTTGATGTCCTAGCCAAGTTAAGAGCCTGGAGAACATCAATTTTAGTTCTAGCAGTTGCTAAAAAGGGTCTTCCTAAAATTAAAGGAATATTATTGTCCTCATCCATGTCTAAAATGACAAAGTCTACTGGGAATATAAATTTATCAATTTTCACATGTACATCTTCAATTATACCCCTAGGAATTCTAATAGTTTTATCAGCTAATTGAATGCTCATCCTAGTTTGTTTGAGTTTCCCAAGACCTAGCTGTTTAAACATTTTATAAGGTATAACATTGATGCTTGCCTGTAAATCAACTAAAGCATTATTAACAGATAAACTACCAATTAAATATGGAATTGTAAAACTCCCTAGATCTTTTAAGTTTTGTGGTAGTTTATTTTGCAAAATTGTTGAGCACACTGCATTTAGCTCTACATGTGACATATCTTGTAACCTCCATTTGTTTGTCAAAAGCTTTTTTAAAAATTTCCTTGAATCTGGCATCTACGAAAGAGATTCAAGAAACGGTAAGTTAATATGTAATTTGTTTAGAAGTTTAAGAAATTTACCGAATTGTTCATCTGTGTGGTCTTTCTTCATCGCATTGGGGTATGGCACACGAGGTTGGTACTGTGTAATTACCTATTTTGGTTTATTATGGCTTACCTCAACCTTATCTTCCTCTACCACATTCTCTTACCTCAATTGTAGTTCATCTAACCCTTCACTATCTTGATCGGTAACGACATGAAGTTGCTCATTTGGGTTTGTTTCAGCGTTGCTTGGCAAGCTACCTTGTGGTCATTCAGAGATCAGCTTATCAAGTTGTCCTAATTGGTTATCGATCCCTTGAATTGATGATTGCTGGTTTTTGAGGGTTGTTTCGATTTTCTGGAAGCGTGTTTCTAACACCACGATAAATTTCATAAGCATCTCTTCAAGGTTTGGCTTTTTCTCCTACGGGTAGGGTTGTTGTTGGAAGCTTGGAGGAGGTTGTTTTCTTTGATTTCCTTGACCACTCCATGAGAAATTGGGGTGGTTCCTCCAACCTAGATTGTAAGTATTACTATAAGGGTTATTTTGAGGTCTAGAATTATTACCCATATAGTTCATCTGTTCGCTTTCTATGCCATGGTTGTAGAATGGATATTCTGTATTAATCATCCCTCATCCATTTGTATCGCACTGCATCACTGGATGTACTTGGGAAGAACCACACAAACTATCAATCTTTTTATTTAATAGTTCTACCTGGTTTGATAGCATGGTGACTGCGTCGAGGTTGAAAGACGGCTTTTGTTGGCTTTGTCCTCATAACTTGCCACTGATAGTTGTTCAATGCCATTTCTTCTATAAACTCATAAGCCGCTTCATGGGTCTTATTATTTAGGGTTCCACCGGTGGCTGAATCAATCAACTGCCTAGTTGAGGGGTTCACACCATTATAAAAGGTTTGAACCCGTAGCCACAGAGGAAACCCATGGTGAGGGCATCTCCTTAGTAGATCTTTATATCTCTCCCATGCGTCGTAGAGTGTTTCTTGATCCATCTGCACAAAAGAAGAAATATCATTCCTCAATTTAGCCGTTTTAGCTGGCGAAAAATATTTTAGCAAAAATTTTTTGATCATTTGGTCCCATGTTTAGCTTTGTTCCTCAACGAAAAGGGAAACAACCAAAGGCGAATGGAATCATCAGAAACACCATTAATTTTAAACGTATCATATAATTCCAAAAAGTTAGCTAAGTGTGTGTTAGGATCCTCATCCTACAAACCATCAAACTGAACAAACTGTTGTATCAGCTTATAGTGTTAGGTTTCAATTCGAAATTATTTACAGAAATAGTAGGTCTAACAATACTTGATTCAGTACCGACTAAACTAGGCTTAGCATAATCATACATAGTATGAGGAGCAGGATTTTGATTCACCGGATTTCCCATAGCCACCAGAGGTAATGGATTATTCTGATTTTCAACCATCTCTTCAAGAAAATTGGTGATGTTTTCTTGCTCTTCCTCTATGTATTGTATACTTCCCCTAATTTCTCTTCGATTTCTGCGAACGGATTCCTCGATCTCAATGTCAAAAAGCAATGGTCCTGATGGGTTCCTCCTAGTCATAAACTAGAAAAACCTATCAGAACAAATAATAGAGATTAGAAAACTAAAACTAAAAATTATAAATAAATAAATAAATAAATAAATAAAAGAAAAATGACTAAAGTAATAAAAATTAAGCATTCCTAATATTTCAGTTCACTAGCAACGGCGCCAAAATCGTGATCTGAGAGTTTTAATATTTATATAATGAATGATCGAGCCTAGAATCTAACTATCACCACGATTGAGGCAAGTGCACCTATCGAATAGTAGTATAGCTTAGTGGCAAGACCGAAATGTCGAACCTAAAGGAACCAAAAGTACTAGTACTGACTTTCTTTTTATTATCTAGTCTAAAATAAAGAGGATTTTATCTAACTAATTACTAAGCTAAGGATGCCAAGACACAAAGAACGAATTGGGAAATTTCTTTTGGGAAAATCAATTGATCAAGACAATACCTGAGGAAGAATCCACCTAGACTTCACTTGTTATTTTCACTTGTTATTTAACTCTGAACCAGACGATTTATTCACTTGACCTGATCCTTAGGATTCCCTAATTTATATTAATACCTCTTTCGAGGCTACTAACGTCTAACCCTAGGTTGATTAATTGAAATCTATTTCTAATTAAAACCCCTAGTGTTGCATTAACTCGATCTATAGACTCCCATATTAGGTTTGACCCTAATCCGGTAGATTTTCATCATCCTATCTCTAGGGATGAGATCAACTCTGCTTAATTATGCTAGATCTACTCTTAGACAGGGACTTTTGCTCCTCTAAATAAGCACATCAATACTTGAATCAATATCCTGAAATATTTAGAATAAGAATTAAGAACACATAATTATGAACAAATCAAGTATTTATCATATAGTTCAGAAAACAATAACAAGATCCGTCTTAGGTTTCATCCCCCTCAAGTATTTGAGGGTTTTAGTTCATGTTCATAAAAGAATACATCTCAGAAGAAAGTAAATAACAAAACATAAAGAAAAACCCTTAAACCCATGAAGGAATTAAAGGGAAGATCCTCAGTCTTGAGCGTGATTCCAGCTTCTTGAGATGGATCAACTGGCTTTCTTCAAATAATTCCCTGTATTCAGCCCTATCTGGCTTTTCCTCCTTTGGCTCCTCCTTTTAGGTCACACTTAGGGTGTTTATATAGGATTCGGAATGTCTTTCTTCACTCTAAGTAACCTTTTCCGCGTAGAATTAAAACGTGTCATGGCAGGGACATGCCCGTGTGGCACACCCATGTGAATCGAGCCTAGGCCGTGTTCGAGTCTTCTAAAGTGGCACAACCGTGTGGTGAACTCCAGGCTGTGTTGATTTCTCACTTTGGCCCAATTTCTCCTTTTTTGGCTTGTTTCTTGTTCTTTTCATCCTCCTATGCTCAGCTAAGTATAAAACATGAAAGTAAAGGATTAGGAGCATCGAATTCCACAATTCAAGGGATAAATCATCCAAAATATGCCAAATGTGGGATTAAAATATGTATATATTACAGTTTATCATTAGGTTATATTAATTTGGGGTAATTTATGTTAAATTTGTGTACAAACTTACTAAGCACTATGTATACTTAAGTCTGTTTTATTTTATTTCTTGTAGATCATTAAAAATTGTGCAGTAAGTTGGAATCAAGTCGGAGCTCACACTATCAGTTTAACAACTTGGTAGATTTTTTAATCATTTTAAGCTAGGTTATAAGTGGCATGTAAATAGGTGTTGTGGTTCTATGTGTATATATACAACTTTGTGGTTTCAAATGGTTACATGAATGTTGAAGTGATATTTTGGTTAAGTTGATAGTCTTGTGTGTATGATTGTATATATGTTTATATGTAATACTTTGATCATGCTCCAAAGGCTAAGTTTTAATGCTTAATATGGAAATGGTGTAAATGGAAAATATGCATTTGATGTTGTGTATGAATTTGTGGGCATTGGTTTGGATGAAATGGATTGTGGGTATGGTAAATGATATCATATTTAGTCCTTGTTACATGGTGTATAGAAATGTTTATGATGCTTTGTATTGGTGTAAAATATAACTATAGTGTTTCAAATTTTTGATGTTGAAATGGTGTCATTGAGGCATATTGGTTAGAATTAGGAAAATGATATAATTTAGTATGCTTTTGGAACAATTTGAATAGGTTTCTGGAATGGATAATTGCATATTGATAATATATGTGAGAGTGTGGTTTGCAACTTGCATTATAATGCACATTTTAGCACACAGGTGCTAACATACAACCGTGTGTCACACACAGTCAAGTGAGATGGCTGTGTGCTCTATATGATCAGGGTGGTTTTAGTTAAACACGGTCACAGTCTCTCAAATGCTCTGGCTACACGACGGTGTGAATGTTTGTAAGTTTTTATATTTAAGTCCACACGGCCTGGATACACATCCAAATGGCTCAAGCTTACACGATATCAATTTTTAACACGAGCTAGGCAAACAATCGTGTGGCATTGTTTTTTAATTTTCTCCTAGTTGTTTAAAAGTTTGTAATTTAGTCCTTATTTGTACTTGGGTCAACTAAAGAGCTTTTGTAAGCTCGATTAAAATTCATATTTGTTTGTAATTCATAATAACCATGAATCATGACTTGTATTTGTTGATTTATTGAAAATTTATTGATGTTAAATGTATGTGATTGATCATGTCAATTGTTGTAACATCTTGTAGCTTGGTTCGACAATCGGACCAGGTAAGGGGTGTTACAAGATATTATCCAAAGTGACTAAAGATATCCTATTAGGGTAACATGCTTATGACAAGGTCACTGGACGAGCACTAATCGAGTTGATTTCGTAATGGTATGCCATTAGGGAGAGCTTTATCATGATACTATAATGGAATGACTTCGTGACTAAATGAGTTTATAATTAATAGGAAAAAATCTAAAACTTAATTATAAATTATTTGAGCCCCAATTGCATATGTCCAATCAGTCCTTCTGCTAGCTCGTGGAAGCTAGAAATGAATTGCATGTTGAATCAAAATGAATAGAATGAATAGAAAAGGAGAAATGGAAAACATTCAGGAAATGATTATGGTTTTCTCCAAAATGAAAATGAAAATGGAGAAAATGGAATCATTTGGAAATGGATCTGGAATTTTTTTTAAAATGGAAATGAAAATGAAAATGAGAAATGAATTCATTTAGAAATGAACAAGGAATTCTAAAAAATGATCAAATGATTGAGTTTATGTTTTTGAGCTATTTTAAAGCCCAAAAATGAAAATAAATCATACGATCATAGTGAAAAAGTTGAATGGTGAAATATTAAATATATTTTTTCAAAAATTTTATTAGGCATAATTTTACCGGGGATAAAATTGGGATGAATAAAATTATTTAATTAAATATAAATATTGAAGTTTATCTTGGGAAATAGTAAAACAAAATTGGGTTGGATCATATTACAAAGTACTAGGTCAAAAATTCTGGAAAGTATTCATAATTAGACTCAATGTGAGAGAGACTCAAAGTCCCCTCATGGAATATAAAGGGGGGACAACCCTAGTAGGAATATTAGGGGTGTGCTGCCCAACCTAACCCTACCCTAAGTATGAAGTATTTTTCTATTTGAAATAAACTTCTCTAATTCAACAAGAATTCTACCTTCTCTCCCTATAAATAGATGGCACCGGTAGGGCTATTTATAAAACTTTTAGATATCGTTATTCTACTCGAAAATAGAGATAATTTTATTATCTAAGAATTAAATATATTTTCTGGAGGAATTATTTTGCTTTTTTTTTAGAAGAGAATTTTTGTTTTCACCCTAAAAGAAAAGAAAATTATTTCTAGTTTCTATGTTTGATTCAATTTGATAAAGCCCACACTTGAGGCAACTCAGTTTTCTAACAATTCAAGAAAACGAGTTTTGAACCCTTCACCTATTTTTTGATACTTTTTTGAATGTCGAAGGCCGTTATTGTGGAATGGGATACCTTGTTAAGCTGCAAACCGTAGAGAAAACAAAAAAGAAAGAAAGAAATTGTAGCAAAGAAAAAGGTGGCAACAACTTTGTAAAGGAAAATCAATGAGGGGAGTTTTTGAAGGAGTTTTGGAAAAGTTTTCTTAGCTAATAGATGTTTCAATGGCTCAAGTGAGGTAAAGTGGCATTTATATTTAAGTTTGTAGGGCTTAAAATCAATGGGTTTTAGGGTTTAAGTGTCGAATCATGTCACTAGGTTGGGTATATTGTTGCAGAACCCAACTTGATGTCATGACACCTACTTTTTCTGTCACGACATTCCACTTTGAATGCTAGTGTCACGACATTCACCCTTGAAATTTGTAACACCCCAAACTCGGCCCATACGTCATGACCGGATCTGGTATGCTACGGGTTGAACTTTGAAAACTTTGCTTTGAATGGTTTTGAAAAGCTCAGTTTATTTTAACCGATTAATCATTAATGGGGACATTTTTGAAGAAACTTTATCATTTGCGTTGAACATGCTTGACAAACCTATTTTCATTTCACTTTATGATTAAGACTTTGAAAACTTAAGTTTATAAGATGTAACATAAAATAAATATAAATCGATAACCTAAGTTATAGAGGCCTTATTACAAAAATAATCCCAAAATTGAAACTTAAAGGAAAACCGAAAATAGTCTATGAAGAGAAAAGACTTGATGGCCCCTCGAGTCTGCCTTGGCTCCCATGTCCATGATCTATTGCTCATCTGAAAAGTTGGGAAAAATAAAAGGGTGAGTCACCAAGACTCAGTGTGCAAATCTCGAAAACACATAAAACCCTTGGGCCCACAAACACATTATGGGCCTTGGGCTATACACAATGGCAACAGAATATATTTGCATGCAATATGGCCCATCCTAAACCTAAGAGTCCATCCTCTACACACCCCCGTACCAACCATCACACCGTGGGGATTTCTACAATCAACCCTCCATCCGCTACACACCATATCGATAGCTGTGCTGCCTTTCATAAAGGCCGATCACTATGTGACCTATGTGGCGAAGCCACCGATCTCCATGCGACCTTAATAATATATTGTGGTATTTCAACACCTGTGCTGCCTGTCATAAAGACCGATCACTCTGTGACCTATGTGGCAAAGCCATCGATCGCTATGCGACCTTCTTCCCCTTCATCGTATCAATCCCATCCCATGCATACATACATGTAAGAATCAGAACATTATACTATCTAAACAGATCACAGACTTTCACATACTCCGATACACATAGAGAAGTTTCTATGATTACGTACCTGGCATCCCTTACCTACCCTACCTGGGTAATACGACTGTTCATACAGCCTCATTTTCTGGCTTTTAGCCCATAACATACATATAATACAGATTAAATAGTGTGATAGAGATCTACACACCTGATTACTGACAAGACGATACTATCTAATTCGACACTATCAGTAGCTTCTACGACTGCTAACAGTCTAAGGTTTTGTTCTGAAGCCAGTCCATAACCCGGTGGTCAATCCTGAATTGCTGACACCGCTCACTTCTTAAACATAGGGATTGGTTTAACAGATCCAATCCCCTCCTTCGCCTGATCGATATTTGATTCCATCAAAAGACCTTATCAGTTGCTACCATCATAACATATGGTTAAGATCACAATTACGATAGTGAATCTAATGGAAATCTAAAGAGAACCCCTTACCTTGAAATCCCAAAAAGAGAGATACGAGGTTCAGAGACTAGCGGTTCCGGCTTTTAGATCTACGCGATCTACTTCACTTCTCGAATGTCGCCCAACACGTAGACACAAGAAACCAACAATCCATTAGCCTTTCGGCTTTGACTTCTAAAAATCAGAAGAGAAAGAAAAAAGAAAAAAAATAGATCAGAAGAAATTGGCACCTACCTTTATAGAGAATTCGACAACCCCTTGAAGATTTCGGCTTAATGGAGAAATCAGCACAAAAGGAAAAAGAATGAAGAAGAGAGTGAAAGAAGAGGTTTCAACTTCTGAAGAAATAAAAAAAAGATTGCAGAGATTGACTGGGTTTCGGCTTGTAGAAGAGAACAGATAATGAGAGAAAAGATTAAGAGAATGGGATTGAAATGCCGAATTGAAGAGATATCCCCCGTAATTAAAGAGAATTTTGGCACCTACCTTTCAAAAGCCGAAAATGCCCCTTCCTCGCACTAAAATCTAATCAATTAATGAGGGAAATTTTGGCACCCCTCTGGCATATTGAAAGTGATTTCTTCCCCCTCCAAGAGATGGAAATTCGGCCACCACAGGTTGCTCAGCAGATAACTCCTATTCTTTCTCCCTTATCTTTATCCATTCACACCTCCAAAAGAGGCCTAAATAACACCACCGCTTCTTTCCTTTATCAGCACATTATCCACATTATCCAAGTCATTTAATCCCTCCTAATTTTAAGCCTTATTGCCATCCCACTTGCTCCTCCTTTAACTACCAAAAATGGCCCAAATACATGGGCTCCAAGCGGCCATAACTTAGGCCTCTTCACCTGCTAATGACGCTACCTTATAGTTCCTTTGCAGCGCCCCTTGCTACTGGGCCACAAGCCTATTTGTAATTTAAACCACAAATACCATCTTTTAAACCCTATAGTGTCCAAACAGAAAATTTAACCAAGGTCTCGGCCCTATCCTGAGCCCAATCTGGACCCCTAACACTCTAATTAACACATTACACATAACCACAGATTAAACGCATAGGCCCCTTAATTCAGGATGTTACAGTTCTACCCCTTAAAGAAATTTCACCTCGAAATTACCTCGATCGTAATAGATGTGGTATCGCTGCAGATCATCTCCTCTCGTTCCCATGTAGCCTCCTCGAATCGTGATTACGCCATAGAACCTTAACCAATGGAACCGTCTTCCTTCGCAACACTTTGACATCACGATCCAAGATTTCTACTGGTTCCTCTTCAAAGGATAGGTCAGGTCTTACCTCGATTTCCTTTACAGACACCACATGAGACGGATCTGAACGATATCGTCTCAACATAAAAACGTGGAATACATTGTGAATCTGGCTTAGCTCAGAAGGTAGCTCTAGCTGATAGGCTACTGGCCCCACTCGTTTCAACACTCGATAAGGTCTGAGAAATTCGGGACTTAATTTACCCTTTCGTCTAAACCTCAGCACTTTCTTCCATGGCGACACCTTCAAGAACACCTTGTCACCCACTGCAAACTCTATGTCCTTACGCTTCAAGTCTGCATAGGACTTCTGTCACCGATGCTTCCTTTAGTCGAGCTCGAATTAACTCAACCTTCTCTTTTGTCTCGGTAACTAACTCCGGACCCAAAATCTGACGTTCCCCTAATTCCTCCAACAGGTAGGAGTACGACACTTCCGCTTGTACAATGCTTCATAGGGCGCAATCTGAATACTAGACTGGTAGCAGTTGTTGTAAGCAAACTCGCCAAAAGTAAAAACTCTTCCCAATTACCTTCGAAATCAATGACACATCCCCTTAACATGTCCTCCAAGATCTGAATTACCCGCTCAGACTGTCTATCTATCTGAGGATGAAACACTGTACTGAAATCCAACTTCATACCTAACGTTTGATGCAAAGCCTTCCAGAATTGCGACGTGAACCTTGGGTCCCTGTCCGATATGATTGATACTGGTACCCTATGCAACCTCACTACCTCCGCTATATATAACCTAGCCAGCTTCTGTAGAGAGTAATCGACCCATACTGGTATGAAATGAGCAGATTTCGTCAAGCGATCAACAATCACCCAGACTGAATCTTTCCTAGTAGGTGTGAGAGGTAGCCTACTAACAAAGTCCATTGTGATCCTTTCCCACTTCCATTGTGGAATATTCACTGGCTGCAACAACCCTGATGGTAACTGATGCTCTGCCTTTACCTACTGACAGGTCAAACACTTACTCACCAATTCAGTTACCTCACGCTTCAAGCCCGGCCACTAGAACTGATCCCGCAAATCCCTATACATCTTACTCCCTCCGGGCTGCATAGCATATGAACTTCCATGCACTTCTTGCAAAATCCTATGACTCAATTTCGGATCTTTTGGCATGCAAACTCTCCCTTGAAAATATAACAGTCATTCCTCATTCATACTGAAGTCCGTCGATCCATCACTTGATCCTACATGAAACTTCTCCTTTAGCAACTCATCGGTCTGCTACTTCTCCTTAACCTGACTGACCCAAGAGGGTTTCACTTGAAGTTCATCTAATAAGCTCCCATCATCATACAGACTAAGGTGAGCAAACATTTCCCTCAAGTCAGAGATTACTTTACGACTTAAGGCATCCGCCACCACATTAGCTTTACCCGGATGGTACTCGATCGAGCAATCATAATCCTTTAACAACTCAATCCACCTCCTCTGCCTTAAATTCAACTCTTTCTGGGTCAAAAGGTATTTTAGGCTTTTATGATCTGTATAAATAACAAATTTCTCCCCGTTCAGATAATGCTCCAAATCTTTAAAGCAAAAACCACCGCTGTCAACTCCAAATCATGGGTGGGATAATTTGCTTCATACGGTCTTAACTGCCGAGATGCATACGCAACAACCTTTCCATCTTTCATCAACATGCATCCCAGTCCCGTGTGTGACGCATCACAGTAAATCACAAATTCTTTCCTAGCCTCCGGTTGAATCAATATCGAAGCCTCCGCCAAAATCCTTTTCAACTTCTCGAAACTCTCTTGCTGCTTACTAGACCAAATAAACGAAACTCCTTTC
Source organism: Gossypium rotundifolium (assembly GCA_025506655.1). Lineage (NCBI taxonomy): Eukaryota > Viridiplantae > Streptophyta > Magnoliopsida > Malvales > Malvaceae > Gossypium > Gossypium rotundifolium. The sequence continues at coordinate 150,745,873 of CP106734.1, read as the reverse complement.
CGTAATAACTTAGTTAATGGTGCCGCGATTGAAGAAAATCCTTCAAAAAACCTTCGATAGTACCCGGCCAGACCAAGAAAACTCTGAATTTTGCCACAGACCTAGGTGGCTTCCAATCCAACACCGCTTCAATTTTTCAAAGGTCAACCCTAATCCCCTCTGCCAACACAACGTGGCCTAGAAAAGTAACTTCACTTAGCCAAAATTTGCACTTACTGAATTTCGCATACAACTGCTTCTCCCTCAGAATTTGCAAAACCACTCGCAGATATGAATCATGCTCCTCTTTCGATCTTGAGTAAACCAAGATATCATCTATAAATACCACGACAAACCGATCCAAGTAGGGTTGGAACACTCAGTTCATCAAATCCATAAACGTCATTGGTGCGTTAGTCAACCCAAATAGCATTACCAAAAATTCATAATGGCCATAACGGGTCTTAAAAGCTGTCTTATGAATATTTAATTCTTTGACCTTAAGTTGATGGTACCTGATCTCAAATCTATCTTTGAGAACACTGACGCCCCTTTCAGTTGATCGAACAAGTCATCAATCCCTGGCAACAGATACTTGTTCTTGATAGTCAACTTGTTCAGCTGACGGTAGTCAATGCACATACGCATTGATCCATCCTTCTTCTTAACAAATAACACCGACGCTCCCCAAGGTGACACACTAGGTCGAATAAATCCTTTATCCAACAACTCTTGTATTTGTGCTTTTAACTCCACCAACTCCTTTTGCACCATCCTATATGGAGCGATAGACACTGGTGTTGTTCCCAGAAGAAGATCGATACCAAACTACACTTCACGATCCATGGGTAACCCCGGAAGCTCTTCTGGGAAAACATTAGGAAATTCCTTCACTGTCCTAATGTCCTCAATAGTTAGGTCCTTGGATTCCAAAGCCCAAACAAACATTAAAACTGCCTTGCATCCTTTTCTCACCATCCTTTCTACTCTTAAGGCAGTCACTACATTCGACAGACAGTTCGCCCTTTTTCTTATCACCAACACTTTACCACCCTCGGGGTTTTCAACACCATATGCTTGGCTGCACAATCTAAATTAGCTTGATACTTCACCAGCCAGTCCATGCCTAATATTAAGTCAAACTCCCCGAATGGTAATTCCATCAGATCCGTCAGGAAAATTATTCCCTGAACTTCCAAGGGTACCTCCCGATAAAGTTTATCTACTACCACAGATTGTCCTAATGGGCTAATTACAGTCATCGCCCTAGGGTAATCTCGAAATCTAAACTTAAAGTTCCAGACACACTACTAGCAACATATGAATGTGTCGATCCAATGTCAATCAATGCAGTGTAAGGCAAACCAAATATTAAAAATGTACCGATTATAACATCCGGTGCGTCGGCCTCCTCTCGACGTCTGGCAGCATAGACCAACCCCGACTGCCTCGCCTCAGTGTTTTCTGCCCCTCGGCCTGGTGCTCCATGGCCCCGACCAAAACCGTTACCACCTCTAGCTGGACCACGACCCCTGTACGACTACTGACCTCCTCTACCTAGCTGAGCATTTCCCTACCCTACGGGTCCTACATCGCTCTGTGGCTGTGGACAGTCCCTAATCTGATGGTCCAAAGACCCACACCTAAAGCACTTTCCACTGCCTGCCCAACACTCACCTACATGGAATTTACCACAGCGAACACACCTCCGTGTCTGGTTAGCAGCAGGTATCTCCACCCTGTTCGGCCTATTCGACCTAGGTCTTTTCTAAGTACGCCCAGCTTCTCCTGACGATCCAAAATTCCTTCTACTTCCACTTCTATCTTTATCCCGATTCAGCTTTTCCGTTCGCTTTACCTTCTCAGCTATCTTAGCCTTCTCCACAAGCATAGCAAATTCCCTCTCCTGCTGTGGAGTTATCAAAACACGTAAATCATCCTTCAAGCCATCTTCAAATTGAACACACCATTCATGTTCTATGGCCACTATCCCTAGAGCATAATGGCTCAAGCGTAAGAATTTCGCTTCATATGCTGCCACCGACCTACTTCCCTGAACCAGATTCAGAAATGCTCTATGCTGCGCATCTACATAACTCGTTCCAATATACTTACTCTGGAATGCCATTCTGAAGTAATCCCAAGTGATACGGTCAGCCACTGCACCAACCTTAACTGTAAGCCACCATTGATACGCTTCGTCCCGGAGAAGAGACACTACTCCTTTCAGCTTCGCTTCTTCCGTAAAGTCGAGATCATCCATTATACATTCCACCGCTTCCAACCAATATTCAGTTGTACTCAAGGCTACCCTAAAAATTCCCCTAAATACTTTTGCCCCATTAGCTCTAAGTCGCTCCGACACAGATTTTCGGGCTCCTATACTCATGCCTGCCCCAGCAACCCTCTCTAACACCCTCAACATCGCCTGAGATACTGCATCATCTCTGACCGTCTGATCCTAAAATTCCACCTCTACAGCTGGTGAAACTAGTACCTCATTCCCCGACTCGTGACCAGACCCTACCAGTTCTGACACAGCAATCCTGCCTCTACCTCGGCCACGCACACCACGTCCTCTAGTGCACATTCTACCGATTCGCATTTATCTGATTAGGAATTTTATGAATTATTAATTTCTTCCACTGATTAATAACGAACAATCTTATGGAAAGTAGTTTTAACAGTAGTTCTTTCGAATTCGAACTCTATCTACAAGGTTCAATTCTCAGGTCTGTATTTCCTAGCTCTAGAATCCACATACATTCAACCATCCATTTACATTCCAAACAAAGCACCACATAAATGCATCAAGCACACAAGTAACATCCATGAACTCACCTTCGTCACATAGGGGTATTTTCGTCATTTCACTACCTAGGGGTATTTTCGTAATTCTACCCTATAGGGGTATTTTTGTATTTTCCCAAAATAGGGTATCTTGGTGATTTTACAAAATAGGGATATTTTGGTAATTTTACAATCTGGAGGTATTTTGGTAATTTTACAAATCGAGGATATTTTGGTAATTTTGTAATCTGGGGGTATTTCAGTAATTTTACAAATCGGGGGTATTTTGGAAATTCACAAAACTATGGGCATATAAGTAATTTTACAAAATAAGGTATTGGTCCCTTTTGGGTTTTAGTTAGAAATTTTGGCCCGTCAACAAATCCTTTCGGCTAAAGTGAACAAACACTACACACCAGGTAGAATTCTAGCGAAGAGGAGGTGGGCCACTAGGACCGCTTAAATACCAAGCTCTCCCTAGATCCAATCCTAGACATGCGTATGCCTGTTGCCGCACTTCAACCCAACGACTTGTTCACGGACATGATTAGAGAAATTAAGTCTTATAAAACTTAAAGAGTTGGTTATACTAGGCCTAAGGTCCATAAATTCTAGCATACTTGTCTCCATCCCATAAAGCCCAACATGCATATCACATAATGAGTTTAGAATACTTACCTATGTGGATTGAGTGCCGGTAGACTCGAAGGCCATATCTCAACCGAACTTTTCTCAAACTTACATCACTTTTACAAATTACTATTAGACCCATTTCACAGCCCGAGTTTTAAACTGGGCTCTGATACCAAAATGTAACACCCCAAACCCGGCCCATCATCATGACTGGATCTGGTATGCTACGGGTTGAACGTTGAAAACTTTGCTTTGAAGGGTTTTGAAAAGCTCAGTTTATTTTAACCGATTAATCATTAATTGTGTCATTTTTGAAGAAACTTTATCATTTGCGTTGAACATGCTTGACAAACCCATTTTCATTTCATTTTATGATTAAGACTTTGAAAACTTAAGTTTATAAGATGTAACATAAAAAAAATATAAATCGATAACCTAAGTTATAGAGGCCTTATTACAAAAATAATTCCAAAATTGAAACTTAAAGGAAAACTAAAAATAGTCTATGAAGAGAAAAGACTTGATGGCCGCTCGAGTCTGCCTCAGCTCCCATGTCCACGATCTACTGCTCATCTAAAAACTTGGGAAAAATAAAAGGGTGAGTCACCGAGACTCAGTGTGCAAATCCCATAAACACATAAAAGCCTTGGGCCCATAAACACATTATGGGCCTTAGGCTATACACAATGGCAACAGAATATATTTACATGCAATATGGCCCATCCGAAACCTAAGAGACCATCCTCTACACACCCCCGTACCAACCATCACACCATGGGGATTTCTACAATCAACCCTCCATCCGCTACACACCATATCGATAGCTGTGCTGCCTGTCATAAAGACCGATCACTATGTGACCTATGTGGCGAAGCCACCAATCGCCATGCGACCTTAATAATATATTATGGTGTTTCGATAACTGTGCTGCCTGTCATAAAGACCGATCACTGTGTGACCTATGTGGAAAAGCCACCGATCGCTATGCGACCTTCTTCCCTTCATCATATCAATCCCATCCCATGCATACATACATGCAAGAATCAGAATATTATACTATCTAAACAGATCACAGACTTTCACATACTCTTATACACATAGAGAAGATTCTATGATTACGTACCTGGCATCCCTTGCCTACCCTATCTGGGTAATACGATTGTTCATAGAGCCTTATTTTTCAGTTTTTAACCCATAACATACATATAATACAGATTAACTAGTGTGATAGAGATCTACACACCTGATTACTGACAAGACGATATTGTCTAAGTTGACACTATCAGTAGCCGCTACGACTACTAACAGTCTAAGGTTTTGTTCTGAAGCTAGTCCACAAATCGGTGGCCAATCCCGAACTGCTAACACCGCTCACTTCTTAAACTCAGGGATTGGTTTAACAGATCCAATCCCCTCCTTTGCCTAATCGATATTTGATTCCATCAAAAGACCTTATCTGTTGCTACCATCATAACATATGGTTAAGATCACAATTACGATAGCAAATCTAACAGAAATCTAAAGAGAACCCCTTACCTTGACATCTCGAAAAGGAAGATATGAGGTTTAGAGACTAGCGATTTTGGCTTTTAGATCTACGCGATCTACTTCGCTTCTTGAATGCGCCCAACACGTAGACACAAGAAACCAACAATGCATTAGCCTTTCAGCTTTATCTTCTAAAAACTGAAAGAGAAAGAAAAAAGAAAAAAATAGATCAGAAGAAATTGACACCTACCTTTACAGAGAATTTAGCAACCCCTTGAAGATTTCGGCTTAATGGAGAAATCAGCACAAGAGGAAAAACAATGAAGAAGAGAGTGAAATAAAAGGTTTCAGCTTCTGAAGAAATAAAAAAAAAGATTGCAGAGATTGACTAGGATTTCGGCTTGTAGAAGAGAACAGATAATGAGAGAAAAGATTAAGAGAATGGGGTTCAAATGCCAAAATTGAAGAGATATCCCCTCTAATTAAAGAGAATTTCGGCACCTACCTCTCAAAAGCCGAAAATGCCCCTTCCTCGAACTAAAAACTAATCAATTAATGAGGGAAATTTTGACACCCCTCTGGCATATTGAACTGATTTCTTCCCCCTCCAAGAGATGGAAATTCGGCCACCTCTGGCTATTCAGCAGATAACTTCTATTCTTTCTCCCTTATCTTTATCCATTCACACTTCCAACAGAGGCCTCAATAGCACCACCTCTTCCTTCCTTTATTAGCACATTATCCACATTATCCAAGCCATTTAATCCCTCCTAATTTTAAGCCTTATTACTATCCCACTTGCTCCTCCTTTAAGTGCCAAAAATGGCCCAAATACATGGGCTCCAAACTGCCATAACTTGGGCCTCTTCACCTGCTAATGACGCCACTTTATAGTTCCTTTGCAGCGCCCCTTGCTAGTGGGCGACAAGCCCATTTGTAATTTTAACCACAGATACCATCTTTTAAACCCTATAGTATTCAAATAGAAAATTTAACCAAGGCCTTAGCCCTATCCTGAGCCCAATCTGGACCCCTAACACTCTAATTAACATATTACACAACCACACATTAAATGCATTGGCCCTTTAATTCAGGACGTTATAGAATTTCTAGGTTTCAGCTAAAAGTTTTGTGTGGCGACATCGAGGTTCAATGTCACAACATTCCCCCTAAAAGTTCATAATTTTGGTTTGAAATATGGTGTTGCGACATTGTTGGCCCAATGTCGCAACAACAACTCCATTTTTGTAAAAAAAAAATGGTGCTGTCAAACTATCATATCCTCAATTCTTACTTACCTACGTTAAACCTAAGTATTCAACATACATTACCTCTTATATTATTATTTCTATTCCTACATAAAAATTGAGCTAAGTTAAAAAATACAAAAAATAAAAATAAAATTTTTAAAAAAATATTGAAGTTCAATGATTAAAGTATTAAGTGTTGCTTTTGGATTCATTCAACAACCCATTAGATTTCTTCACTAACTTCCTACCTCGAGTTCAACCATCTTGATCTGTCTAGTGTTTGTCATTCTAGCTTGAGTCCTTCCATTTATCTCTCTCTCTCTCTCTCTCTCTCTCTCTCTCTTTCTCTCTCTCGATTAGATATGTTTTCCTACACATATAAGACAACAATTATACCTTTCATCAAGGTTGTTAGTGGTACGATAAGATAATAACTAACAACTTTCCACTAACTACCTTATTGGTTCCTTATCCTTGGAAGGATTATCGCATTTACACGCTTCCACTTCTCCTTCGATTTTTATTATTATTTCATTTTTCTCTAAAGTGATGGTGGGTTTGGATGTGGCAAAAACGGTCTTCTCAACGGGATGGGAATCTCGTGATCTTTCTCAAATTCGAGGATAATGAAATCTATTAGAATTATAAATTATCTCACTTTGACCAATACATCTTCCAATAAACCTTTAGGGTGTACCAAAGACATATCGACCAATTGTAGTGTTATTGAAGTGCTCTTTAGTTCTCTTGATCCGAGTTTTCTGTAAGTAGATATGAGTATTAAATTTATACTGGCCCCTAAATTGCATAGGGCCTTACCAAAGTTCATATACCCTATCTTTATTGGAATTATAAAGCTACTCGGATCTTTTAATTTAGGGGCATCCTTTTAGTAATAATAGCACTGCATGAGGTATTAACATTTATTTATTCCCCTTTCTTTATTTTCCTATGCCTAGACATAATCTCTTTTAAAATTTGGCATATTTTGGATTTTTTTCCGATTAGATCCAGTAGGGGTAAATTAACATTTAAGGACTTAAATAATTTAAGGAAACTTACAGATTTGGCTTCACCCCTTTTTCACTTGCCTTCAAGCCTCGATGCGAATGGTATGCTTTTGAAAGTCGGATCAATGCTTAATTGTGTTTCCAACTCAGCTACTTCTTTAGTTTTTATGGCTCTTCAGCATTTGGGGAATTATCCACATGATCTTCATTTAACTCCTTTAGATATGAGACATTCGGGTTTTTTAGGACTGTACTCGAACAAAGCGTAATACCTTTTATGTGATCATTTGCATCTCTCTGAGGGTTATTCTCAGTGTTACTTGGGATGCCTATGTCAACTTCCCTTTGCATCGTGCCCATCGTTTGGCTAAGTTGTTCCTAGATGTCAGCCAACTGTGTGATTGTTTGGGTGCACTTATTCTGCACCTATCGGATCACAATACGCATTAATTGCATCTCCTCTTCTATCTTATCCATTCATTGCTCACATGAAGTGTCGTCCATACTAATAAGGCACCTTTTGTACTCTTAAGATTTTTGCATATGTGGGGGTTGATAATGAGGGTTCTATTAATTTTGAGTGAAATTTTTGCCTCATTAATTACCTCCCCACTTAAGATTGGGATGATCATTCCAACTTGGATTGTAAGTGTTGGAATAGGGATTTCTGACACTATTTCCCATATAGTTGACCTCATTGGATTGGCTCTTAGGGCAGTACCCACTAATACGAGATGGCTAGTTCATGGACGGTCTAGTGGCATTCATCTCTAAATGGTTCAACGTTTCTATGATCTGCTAATATTTGTCTTCCTCCTGGATAGCTTTCACAATTGGTGGTCTTGGGTTGTACGTAAATCTTTCATTTGGCCACATTCATAACCATGTCTTCAATCAACTGATAGGCTTCCTCATAAGTTCTATTCATTAAGGCCTTTCCTAATGCTCCATCTAGTCTAGACCTTAGGTTTCCATCCAACCCGTTGTAGAATATTTACATTTGTAGCCACTCTTGCATACCATGATGTGGACACTTCCACAATAGAAACTTAAATTATTCTAATTGTTAAAAGATGTTACGTGAATTTTGTGGTTAAATTGATCATTTATTAACCCTAACTGAATCTAGCAAAACATTTAACTTAATTAATTATTAAACCTATTTCACATATTTCTATGTTCAATAGACTCAAAATTTCAAAAGCAAAACATATTATTAGGTTATGTAAGGTAATAATAGTTTTGGTATTATTATAGATTTAATCCCTGCATGATTAAACATTACACCATACAAGTAGTGTAACATCCTGAAATTAGGGATTTTATGTTTTGCATTATGTCATGCGATAGGTAAGTTAAGAGTGTTAATTTAAGAGTGTTAATGTGTATGTTTAGGGGTCCTAAGAAGGCTTGAGGTTGAGTTGGGCCTTAGTAAATTTTTATGTTTATGCACTTAAAGGGGAGAAGGTAAGTAGCGTAAAGACTAAAAAGAATAAGTGTGTATTTTGCTAGCACAAGTGGAGCTAGTAGCAGAGTGGTGTGGAGTCACATGAAGGGGCTTGTGGGGTGGAGTTCGAATCCCACCTATTGCAAATTTTTGGATTAATTTTTGTGCTTCTTTTCCAAAGTGATGCCCAAGACTCTAAAGAAGGTAAGGAAGACTTTCTAATGATGGAAATAACACTAAGGAGAAGAGTAAGGAGTAGATCAAGGGAAAAGGAAGGAAAGAAGTAAATGAATTGTGGTAAAAGGAGGATTTATTGGCCAAAGTTTTGGAAGGAGCTTGGGGAAAGAAATTTTCGTCAACCATTATCTTTATGGTGTTAGAGGTATACGATTTTTGTATGGAGAATGTGGGAGCCGAATTTCTATAACCTTTTTGCAAGTTTATGCATGAAAGGTTTAGTTTCTTTTTAACATTTTGGGATTTTCTTTTCCAACCTTTTTCTCCCTTGTTTTGCCGAAACCCTCAAGCCAAATTGTTCACATTTTTCTTTTATTTTGCCATAACATTTAATCCATTTTGTTCATTTTTCTTTTGGTGTTAGCCAAAACTCTCTAATACTCCTTTGTCCATCATTTCTATTCTTTTTCACCATTTCTTCAACCTTTCTCCCTTTCTCTTAAATCGACATTACTTTGTGGCCAAATCTTCTTTGTTCTTTTCTCTTCAATAGCCGAATCTTTACCATATTCTCTCTTCTCCATCTTGCTTGTTGGGCATTTCTTCCTTAGTTGAATCGGGTAAGTGGTTTCATTCTATTCCTTTCATTTTTTTTCTCCTTAGTCGAATATATACCCCTTATCATTGGTTGGTTCTCTAAACTAAAACACCATTTCCTGCTACTTCCTCATATCGTCATCATCTCAATTTTTGTAGAGCTCTAATAGATTGGCCAAATATCACATCCTTATCGACTCATCTTTAGCCTTAAGACGAATCGGTGGGAGTCGGATCTATCATCGTTAAGGTAAAAAGTTTCTTTATGGTTTATTTCGAGATCTCATTGCTCAATTATTTTGCAAATCGGATCAAAGGTTATGACTAATCAATTATTTTAGAGATTAAATCACTCGTTCATCTCTACTCGTTAACCTTTGGAAGTAGTGGTAAGCCGAAATCCTCTCCCTAAACAACTACATTCTCTCATCATAGTATTTTTCTAACCGAGACTCTTTCAATGGAGGCAAGAGGTGGCGATATTAAGGGAAAATTGATAGGAGGGCAAAAAGGAGTGAAATTGCAATCTCTACTTCCAAGTTCAAACGTAGGGCGGTATCGAAAGTTTGGGACTCTCCATCAGGTTGTGGACCATCATCGGGTGAGAGTAGGCAAATTGTGGTCGTTCACAATTCTAAGGGTAAGCATTTCTTTAGATCGTTGGATTTAGATTTGGATTAAAACACTATCTTTTGTTAGTAATCGAGTGTTATTGTGTCATAGGTGCTGACGATCAAGAAGGTTTAGTCCTTACCGTAATCAGGTGTGTAATCCCACACTGAATTCCCGTAGATTCAGGATTCACTATCATGGTGAAAAATAGATCGTTGTTGCTTACAAATCTAATAACTGTAATATGGCATGAATTGAGTAACTTGCTTAAACAACGTTAATTTTTAAGATCTGTCAAAATCTGTATTAATTTGCTAAATTACAAAAATGCCCTTATGGGTCAAATTACTAAAAAGCTTTAATGGGTCGTTATACGCAACTGCCCCTATGGGCCAAATTACCAAAATGCCCTAATAGGTCGATTTGCTAGAATGCCCTTATGGGTCGAATTACCAAAGTGATTAAATAGGCCGATACACCAAAATGTTTCACTAGATTAATGGTTGTTATATATGTGGATATATTTTTATAATGTTGCATCTGTACATATTGCATAGGATTGGAAAAAAATTGTATGGAGAGCAGTGTAGCCTGGTGGCATCGCCACAATTCATTGTTATTGTGCTTAATTATGATTTCGGTGGCTTGACCACAAAAATATTATACAATAGCAGCTCGACTGTAAATTGGTGTGAGCGGCGGGTTGTGTTAACTTGATCCCCACAGGTGTGAATGGCTAGTCGGGGTATGATGGTTGGATGGGTTGGGTTACATTCATTTCATTTATTTATTACTATGTAAATGGGCTTAGGCCCAAGATTATGCTATGTAGGTTCAGGCCCAGTGAATGACAGTAAGGGGATTATACACTAAGTTCTTGTAACTCACATCGTTTTCTTAATCCTTACAGGTAAAGCTCAGTAACGAGGACTTGGGGCCATGGATGACTCGGTGGAGGCCATACTTTGGGAATAATATTTTTGAACTTTAGTATACTTCTTTTTCGCTTTATTTCATTACTTTTACTATTTTGGATTTAAAGTTGTAATAAGGCCTTTAGGATGTGTTTTAATTTGCTTTATGTTTTGACATACTTATTATCTTTCATGAATTATTTTAAACGGAGATTTTTCTAAAATTATAAATAACGGTTTTCCAAAATTGATTAACAAACAGATTTCATAACAATTATATACAAATAATTTAACTTGGATTTTCTTTCAAATTGTTAACATCATCTTCAAAAGTCACGGTTTTAAAGTTCATTAGTTCAATTTTCGTTTCATCAATCAATCCTCTCGAGAATAGTAATATTTTTATCGAAATTTTATAAACTAAACTTGTTTTCTCAACTATAACCAAATAACGTCAACTTTAGTTCAAAGACAAGTCCTTTAAACATTTTCTTCATGTGACATGCCAGATCCGGTCATACCGCATGGGTTGGGTTTAGAGTGTTACATTTTACGGCATCAGAGCTCGGTTGCAAAATTTGGCTATGGTTTGGGTTCAAAAATATTTTCTAAAATTACTTGAAATTCGATTTATAAATACATCTTTTAGAGGAAGTATTGCAGCACGGGTATCCGGCACCAAGTCAGTAAGTTTTTTTTATTTTATGATTATTGTGGTATAAATGTGGTAATAAAACTCCACAAAATAGAAATACTCTAGAACTTTTAGCTTTAGGAGCTGAAACTATAGAGATTGAGACTTTAGGATACGTTTTGCGAAAACAAATTTACTTCCTATACTCCATAAAACATTGTTTAATAAATATTAAATAGTATATTGATTCATAAGACTCGTAATCAGATTAAAATGACTTATCAAACATGAGTGCTAGAGGACGTGGACGCGGTAGATGTGAACGTGGTAGAGGTCGAAGTGCTAGAGTTGTATTTGAGGTATCGGGACATATACATGAAATGGACGCACCTGCGTCACCAGTGACTGAAGCTGGGTCACATGATCGAATGAGAGAGGACGACGCTCTGTCCCAAGCAATGTTACAGGTACTGGAAAGCATTGCTGGGGCAAGAACTGGGTCAGCAGCTCGTGGGTCGATATCAGAGCGACTCAGATCGAATGGGGCCAAAGTTTTTAAGGGTATTTCGGGTGTAGCCCCTAGTGTAGTGGAGTACTGGCTTGAGGCAGTGGAGTGGATTATGGACGATCTGGATTGCATAGCTGAGTAAAAACTGAAAGGGGTTGTGTTATTGCTAAGAGACGAGGCGTATCAGTGGTAGCTCACTGTTCGAGAAGGCACTCAGACTGATCATATTACCTGGGATTTTTTTAAGACAGCATTCCAAGGAAAATATGTTGGGGCTAGCTATGTGGATGCCCGAAGAAAAGAATTCTTAAATTTGGTCCAAGGAGGAAAATCTATGGCAGCATACGAGGCGGAGTTTCTGCGTCTGAGTCGGTATGCCTGGGGAATAGTGGTGACTGATTATGAATGCTGTGTGCATTTTGAGGATTAGTTGCGTGATGAGTTACGGGTAATGATAGCCCCACAGAAGGAGAGGAAAAGCTAAAATAGCTGAGGAAGTTAAACACTCGAATGGAAAAATCGAGACAAGGATAGGGGCAGGAACAAGAGAGACTCTGGGTATTCAGGTCCTGCTAGAGGATTTCAAAAAAAGCCCCAGAATGATGGACTAGTTCGAGTGGGTGCTTCAGTTGCTACCAATTAGTTGCAGCCTTGTGTGGATTGTAGAAAAATTCACTCGGGTAAATGCTTGAAGAGAACTGGTGGTTGTTTCAGATGTTGATCCGAGGACCATCGGTTTACGGATTGCCCTCGAGAGCTTGCTAAGACTCTGGTAGTTCGTAACAAATTTCTGCAGCCAACAGGAGGTGCTCAACAACCGCCGAGAGGCTGTGGGCTAGGTCGAGGTGGTAATGGCGTAAGACGAGGTCAGGGTGCACCGGGTAGAGGTACGGGTAATAGGGGTATCACGGAGCATTGATAGACATTGGATCCACCCATTCGTATGTTGAATGTGCTGTGTCTGGAACTCTGAATATTAGATCTGAGATTACTGTTAGAGAAACAACTATAATTAGCCCTTTAGGACAGTCAGTGGTAGTAAATAAGTTATTTAGGGATGTGCCCTTAGAAGTCTAGGGAGTGGTATTTCTAGCATATTTGATGGAACTGCCGTTCGGGGAGTTCGACCTTATATTGGGCATGGACTGGCTGGTTAAGCATCGTGCAAACTTGGACTGTGCTGCAAAGTAGATGGTACTAGGAACTTTAGGGGATAAGGAAGTGATGATGATAGATGAAAAAAGAAATTATCTATCTAATGTAGTATCTGCTTTAAAGGAGAAAAAGTTGGTATGAAAGGGGTGTGAAGCATTCTTACCATATATCAGTGCTTTGGATACCAAAGAGTTGTCGGTAGAGAGTATTAGAATAGTGAAAGAGTTTTCAGACATCTTTCCTGAGGAGCTTCCAGGATTGCCTTCAGATCGAGACGTGGAATTTGGTATCGAGCTGTTGCCAGGAACGGCTCCAGTGTCCATTGTTTCTTATAGAATGGCGCCGAAGGAGCTAGCAAAACTTAAAGCTCAAATTTAAGAGTTGTTGGATCATCGATTTATTTGACCAAGTGTGTCACTGTAGGGAGCACCAGTTTTTTCGTTAAGGAAAAGGATGGGTCGATGCGTATGTGCATCGATTATAGACAATTGAATAAATTGACGATTAAGAACAAGTACCCGTTATCGAGGATCGATGATCTGTTTGATCAGCTACATAGAGCTTCCGTCTTCTCGAAGATAGACTTGAGATCGTGGTATCACCAGCTTAAGGTCAAGGAGATGAATATTCATAAGACTGCGTTCCGAACTCGTTATGGGCATTACAAGTTCTTGGTGATGCTGTTTGGGTTGACAAATGCACCAGCTGCATTTATGGACATGATGAACCGAGTCTTCAAACCCTATCTAGATCAGTTTGTGGTGGTGTTCATAGATGACATCTTGGTGTACTCAAAGACTGAAGATGAGAATGATTCGTATCTACTGGTCGTATTGTAGATATTAAGGGAGAAGCAACTGTATGCCAAATTCAGTAAGTGTGAATTTTGGCTGAAGAAGGTGACCTTTTTGGGGCATGTTGTGTCTGCCGAGGGAATTAGAGTTTATCCTCGAAAGGTCGAGGCTATATTGGATTGGAAGCCACCGAAGTCAATTGCAGAAATTTAGAGTTTTCTAGGTTTGGCTGGGTATTACAGGCAATTTGTTGAGGGGTTTTCATTAATTGCTGCATCCCTAACTAAGCTATTGCATAAGGGAGTACCATTTGTATGGTCAGATATGCAGTAAGAGAGCTTTGAGAAATTGAAGAAGATTACGGCGAAGCACCAAGATTGATTCAACTTTGAGCTGGTAAAAGTTTATTGTTTATTGTGATGCGTCACACACGGGCTTGGGATGTGTGTTGATACAAGGGGGAAAGTGGTGGCTTATGCATCTCGTCAATTAAGGCTGTATGAGGTGAACTATCCAACACATGATTTAGAGTTAGCTGCAGTGGTTTTTGCTCTGAAGATATGGAGACACTATTTGTACGGGGAGAAGTCAATTATCTACACGAACCACAAGAGTCTGAAGTGCCTCCTTACCCAGAAAAAGTTGAACTTAAGACAGCGGAGGTGGATAGAATTGTTGAAAGATTATGACTGCTCAATTGAGTATCACCTAGGTAAAGTTAACATAGTGGCAGATACGTTGAGTCATAAGGTGATATTAGATTTGAGAGCGATGTTCGCTCATCTCAGCCTTTATGAAGATGGTAGCTTGTTAGCTGACTTTAAGTGAAACCTGCGTGGGTAAGTCAGATTAAGGAAAAGCAGCTGTTAGATGAAAGGTTGGGTTCTCGGCTTCAGCAAGTGAAAGGTAGTGATATTGGAGATTTTGGATTAAATAGTGATGGAGTATTGTGTTTCCGCGGAAGAGTTTGTATGCCCAGGGATTCAGAATTGAGACAAATGATTCTACGTGAGGCGCATAGTAGCCCATATGCTATGCAGCCCAGGGGAAACAAAATGTACCGAGACCTCCGTGAGCAGTATTCGTGGCCAGGGTTGAAGTGAGAGGTTACAGATTTCGTGAGCAAGTGCTTGACATGTTAGTAGGTGAAGGCGAAACATCAACTGCCTTTAGGGTTGCTACAACTGGTGAAAATTCCACTATGGAAATGGGAAAGGATAATGATGGACTTTGTTAGTGGGTTACCCTTAACGCCTACTAAGAAAGATTCAGTATGGGTTATAGTGGATCGGTTAACGAAGAATGCTCATTTCCTACCTATTTGTACGGATTATACGTTGCAGAAGTTGGCCAAGTTGTATATAGCAGAAGTCGTGAGATTGCATGGGGTACCAGTGTCTATTATATCGGACATGGATCTTAGGTTTACATCATAGTTCTGGAAGGCTTTACATGAAGCTTTGGGTACAAGACTAAATTTCAGCACGGCGTTTCATCTATAGACTAATGGCTAGTCGGAGAGAGTAATCCAGATTCTAGAAGACATGCTAAGGGGCTGTGTGATCGAATTTAGGGGTAGTTGGGAAGATTTTCTTCCATTGGCAGAGTTCACATACAACAATAGCTATCAATCCAGCATCCAGATGGCACCCTATGAGGCGTTGTATGGTCGTAGGTGTCGTACTCCTACTTGTTGGACTGAGTTGGGGGAGCGACAGTTATTGGGTCCAGAGTTGATCACGGAGACGGAGGAAAAAGTAAAGGTAATTCGGGCTCGATTAAAAGAAGCTTCGGACAGAAAAAAATCATACGCAGATCTGAAGCATAAAGATATAGAGTTCTCTATTGGTGATCAGGTCTTTTTGAAGGTCTCACCTTGGAAGAAGATCTTAATGTTTGGACGGAAGGGCAAGTTGAGCCCTAGATTTATCAGACCTTACCGTGTATTGAAGCATGTTGGGTCGTGGCTTATCAACTTGAGTTACCTCTAGAATTAAGTTAGATACATAGTGTATTCCATGTCTCGATGTTAAGGCATTATCGTTCGGATCTGTCTCATGTTGTGCCAGTGGAGGAAGTTCAGATAAGACCTGACTTGTCTTTTGAAGAAGAGCTAGTGTAGATTTTAGATTGGGATATTAAGGTGCTGAAAAGGAAGTCAGTTCCATTTATCAAAGTATTATGGTGTAATCACGGGTCAGAGGAAGCTACTTGGTTGCCTGAAGACATGATCCGGCAGTGATACCCTCATATCTTTTAATCAGATAAAATTTCGAGGCCAAAATTTCTTTAAGGGGGTAGAATTGTAACATCTTGAAATTTGGGATTTTATGTTTTGCATTATACCATGCGATAGGTAAGTTAAGAGTGTTAATTGTGTATGTTTAGGGGTCCTAAGAAGGCTTGGGGTTGAGTTGGGCCTTAGTAAAATTTTTGTGTTTAACCACTTAAAGGGGAGAAAGTAAGTGACGTCAAGACTTAAAAGAATAAGTGTGTATTTTGCTAGCACAAGTGGAGCTAGTAGCAGAGTGGTGTGGCGTCACATGAAGGGGCTTGAGGGGTGGAGTTCAAATCCCACTTATTGCAAATTTTTGGATTAATTTTTGTGCTTCTTTTCCAAAGTGTCGGCCAAGACTCTAAAGAAGGTAAGGAAGACTTTCTAATGATGGAAAGAACACTAAGGAGAAGAGTAAGGAGTAGATTAAGGGAAAAAGAAGGAAAGAAGTAAAGGAATTGTGGAAAAAGGGGTATTTGTTGGCCGAATTTTTGGAAGGAGCTTGGGGAAAGAATTTTTCGTCAACCATTACCTTTATGGTGTTAGAGGTATATAGTTTTGGTAGGGAGAATGTGGGAGTCGAATTCTATAACCTTTTTGCAAGTTTAGGCATGAAAGGTTTAGTTTCTTTTTAACAATTTGGTATTTTCTTTTCCAACCTTTTTCTCCCTTGTTTTGCCGAAACCCTCAAGCCAAATTGTTCACCTTTTTCTTTTATTTTGCCGTAACATTCAATCCATTTTGTTCATTTTTCTTTTGGTGTTAGCTGAAACTCTCTAATACTCCTTTGTCCATCATTTCTTTTCTTTTTCACCATTTCTTCAACCTTTCTGCCTTTCTATTAATTCGACATTACTTTGTGGCCTAATCTTCTTTGTTCTTTTCTCTTCAATAGCTGAATCTTTAACATCTTCTCTCTTCTCCATCTTGCATGTTGGGCATTTCTTCCTTGGTTGAATCAGGTAAGTGGTTTCATTCTATTCCTGTCATTTTCTTTTCTCCTTAGCTTAATATATACCCCTTATCATTGGTTTGTTCTCTAAACCGAAACATCATTTCCTTCTACTTCCTCATATCATCATCATCTCATTTTTTTAGTGCTCTAATAGATTGGCCAAATATCACATCCTTGCCGACTTATCTTTAGCCTTAAGATGAATCGGTGGGAGTCGAATCTATCATCGTTAAGGTAAAGAGTTTTGTCATGGTTTATTTTGACCTCTCACTGCTCAGTTATTTTTGCAAATCTGATCGAAGGTTATGACTAATCAATTATTTTAGGGATTAAATCACTCGTTCTTTTCTACTCGTTGACCTTTGGAAGTGGTGGTAAGCCGAAATCCTCTCCCTAAACAACTGCATTCTCTCATCGTAGTATTTTTCTAACTGAGACTCTTTCAATGGAGGCAAGTGGTAGCGATATTAAGGGAAAATCGATAGTAGGGCGAAAAAGGAGTGAAATTGCAACCTCTACTCCCAAGTTCAAACGTAAGGCGGTATCGGCAGTTCGGGATTTTCCACCAGGTTGTGGACCATCTTCGGGTGAGAGTAGGCAAATCGTGGTCGTACACGATTCTAAGGGTAAGCATTTCTTTAGATAGTTGGATTTAGATTTGGATTAAGACACTATCTTTTGTTAGTAATCGAGTGTTATTGTGTCATAGGTGCCGACGATCAAGAAGGTTTAGTCCTTACCGTAATAAGGTGTGTAATCCCACACTGAAATCCCGTAAATTCGAGATTCACTATCATGTTGAAAAATAGATCGTTGTTGCTTACAAATCTAATAATTGTAATATGGCATGAATTGAGTAATTTGCTTAAACAATGTTAATTTTTAAGATCTGTCAAAATCGGTATTAATTTGCTAAATTAAAAAAAATGCCCTTATGGGGAAAATTACTAAAAAGCTTTAATGGGCAGTTATACGAAACTGCCCCTATGGTCCGATTTACCAAAATGCCCTAACGGGCCAATTTGCTAGAATGCCCTTATGGGCCGAATTACCAAAGTGATTAAATAGGCTGATACACTGAAATATTTCACTAGATTAATGGTTGTTATATATGTGGATATATTTTTATAATGTTGCATCTGTACATATTGCATGGGATGGGAAAAAAATTATATTGAGAGCAGTGTAGCCTGGTGGCATTGCCATAATTCATTGTTATTGTGCTTAATTATGACTTCGGTGGCTTGACCACAAAAATATTATACAAATAGCAGCTCAACTGCAAATTGGTGTGAGTGGCGGGGTGGGTTGACTTGATCCCTGCTGGTGTGATTGGTTGGTCGGGGGTGTAATGGTTGGATAACATTCATTTCATTTATTTATTACTATGTAAATGGGCTTAAGCCCAAGATTATGCTATGCGGGTTCAGGTCCAGTGAATGATAGTAAGGGGATTATACACTGAGTTCTTGTAACTCACACCTTTTTCTTAATCCTTACGGGTAAAGCTCAGTAACGAGGACTTGGGGCCATGGATGACTCGGTGGAGGCCATACTTTGGGAATAATATTTTCAAACTTTAGTAAATTTCTTTTCCGCTTTATTTCATTACTTTTACTATTTTGGGTTTAAAGTTGTAATAAGGCCTATGGGATGTGTTTTAATTTTCTTTATGTTTTGATGTACTTATTATCTTTCATGAATTGTTTTAAACGGGATTTTTTGAAATTATAAATAACGGTTTTCCAAAATTGATTAACAAACAGATTTCATAACAATTATATACAAATAATTTAACTTGGATTTTCTTTCGAATTGTTAACATCATCTTCAAAAGTCACGGTTTTAAAGTACATTAGTTCAATTTTCGTTTCATTAATCAATCCTCTCGAGATTAGTAATATTTTTATCGAATTTTTATAAAATAAACTTGTTTTCTCAACTATAACCAAATAACGTCAACTTTAGTTCAAACACAAGTCCTTTAAACATTTTTTTCATGTGACATGCCAGATCCGGTCATACCACATGGGTCGGGTTTGGGGTGTTACAAGTAGTTTGTCAATTAATTAAAACATTGTTCATATTAATTAATTAATTCATAGATTACTTCACATTATCATGCAATAGAATCTTAATAATGATTTTACTTGTACGAATAAATAGATAAAAAAAGCACAGAACACCTTTTAATTGTATTGATTAAAACGAACTAAGGAAATCAGATCATTCTAACACCAATGAATTTAAGAAATCCTAATATTATTGAAAAGAAAATACTTAATTGAACTCATGTTTATGAATTGAACAAAACAAATAATAAAAAGGGAAGAAGAAACTATAGCCAAATCTAGATGTTCCCAAGGCATAAACTGATCCCTTCTTCCTTTTCTCTTCTTGTCTTGCCATCACAACTAAGCCAATTTACCCTCAATAAAGTCGACTAAGGCTACTCTCAAGTCTATGTAAGAATTCTTTTTCAAGAGACATAATTAGGGAATGGATAAAAGAGAAAGCTATTGGAGAGAAAATGAAGAGATGATGAAATGAAGGGATGATGAAAAGTGAATGAAATCCATTGAAAGGAAAATAAGGGTCCTATTTATACTAGTTTGTAACAGCCATGTTTAGACCCTAGTCGGAACAGTGGTTCGAGACCACAAATCCGAGGTCGTGAAAATATTATAATGATATTTTCTGTGTGAATGATATGTGACATAGCCTGTGTGAAAATTCTGTGTGATGATTTGATCGTCTTAGTGACGGATTAAGAGAAAGGACTTAATCGCATAAAGAGTAAAAGCTGTGTACAGATTTATAAGTACTTAAATGTTGATGACTTTTTAAGGAGGAGGCCTTATGTTGTTAATAAACCATTTTTTTAGATAGTGGAGTGTTAAATGACAAATTGGCCTTAATATATATATTTGTCTTAAAATGACAAATTGGCCTTAATATATATTTGTCTTATATGACTAATGAAAGGGCAAATTGGTAAAAGGGATTATTAAGTTAATATTAAACAAAAAAAAGATGAATTACAGCTTTTACTCTTTATGCGATTAAGTCCTTTCTCTTAATCCGACACTAAGACGATCAAATCATCACACAGAATTTTCACACAGGCTATGTCACATATCATTCACACAAAAATATCATTATTATATTTTTACAACCTCGAATTTGTGGTCTCGAACCACTGTTCCGACTAGGGTCTAAACCTGGCTGTTACAACTCTCCCCCCTTTAGGGATTTTCGTCCCCGAAAATCTTACCAGTGAATAGTTGTGGATGTTACTCTTTCATAACGTTCTCAAGCTCCCACGTAGCCTCTTCGATTTCGTGTTTGTGCCATAATAATTTCACTAGGGAAATTTTCTTATTTCTCAAGTCTTTGATCTCTCGTGCCAAAATTTGGATCGGTTATTCATTATACTACAAATCTGGCTGAATCTCAACCTCAGCAGGAGCAATCACATAAGACGGATCTGATCTGTACCGTCGAAGCATTGACACATGAAACACATTATAGATCTTTTCTAACTCAGATGGCAATCTCAATCTATAAGCAACCGGCCCAACTCATTCAATGATCTCATACGGTCCAATGAATCTCGGACTCAACTTGCCCTTTTGGCCAAATCGAAGTATTTTATTCCACTGAGACACTTTCAAAAACACTTTATCAGCAACCTCAAATTCGATATCTTTTCGTTTCAAATCTGCATAAGACTTTTGGCGATCTGAGGCTGCTTTCAAACTATCATGAATCACTTTCACTTTCTGCTCAGTCTCTTTTATAAGATCAACCCCGTGAATTTTGTTCTCACTCAGCTCGGTCCAATACATGGAGTTCGACACTTTCGACCGTAAAGAGCCTCATATGGTGCCATTTTAATACTAGATTGAAAATTGTTGTTATACGCAAACTCAATCAACGATAAATGCCTTTCCCACGTGCTTTCAAATTCGAGTATACAACATCTTAGCATATCTTCAAGAATCTGAATAATTCGCTCAGATTGACCATCCGTTTGCGGATGAAAAGCAGTACTGAAATGGAATTTCGTTCCTAAAGCATCTTGCAATTTCTTCCAAAATCGTGAGGTAAATCTCAGATCTCTATCAGACACAATAGATAGCGGCACTCCGTTCAATCTCACAATCTTATTAATATACAGTTCAGCCAACCTATCTAAAGAATAATCAGTTCTCACCGGAACGAAGTGAGCGAATTTCATCAATCTATCCACTATCATCTAGATTGCATCTTTCTTACTCGGAGGATAAGGGTAAACCCGGCACAAAGTCCATCGCGATCCTCTCCCATTTCTACTCAGGAATCATAATCGGTTGTAATAAACGGACGGAACTTGATGTTCAGCCTTAACTTGCTGACAAATTAAACATTTCAACACAAAGTCAGAAATATCCCTCTTTATACCATGCCACCAGTAGAACTGTTTCAAATCATTATACATTTCCGTACTCCCCGGATGTACAGTCAAATGACTATTGTGAGCTTCAGCCAATATCATTTGAATCAACTCTGAATTTCTCAGAACACAAACCCGATCTCCGAATCTCAAACAATCATTATTATCAACTCGAAATTCTGATTCCGCATTTGAATTACATTGAACTCTTTTTGCTAACAAGTCATTATCAATCTTCTAAGCCTCACATATCCACTGTACAAACATCAGCTTAACATTCAATTCAGCTATCACCGCATTAGCATCGCACAGATCTTTCTGATTACTCAGAGCTCGCAAAGCGTATAATGATTTCTGACTCAGGGCATCAGCTACAACATTAGCTTTACCCGGGTGGTAATCTATTACAAGTTCATAGTCTTTCAACAATTCTAACCATCTTCTCTATCGCAAGTTCAAATCTTTTTGAGTTATCAAATACTTTAAACTCTCATGATCAGTATAGATGTGACATTTCTCTCCAAACAGTTAGTGACGCCAAATCTTTAATACAAACACAATTGCAGCCAATTCAAGATCATGTGTTGGGTAGTTCTTTTCATGCGGTTTTAACTGTCTCGAAACATAAGCAATGACTTTTCCTTCCTGCATCAGCACACTGCCCAACCCATTCAACGATGCGTCACTATAGACTATAAACTCCTTGCCCGATTCAGGTTGAACTAACACCGTTGCTTCCGTCAACAACACTTTCAACTGTTCAAAACTCTGTTGACACTTTTCTGACCACTCGAATCTAACATCCTTCTGTAACAACTTTGTCAACGGAGTCACAATCATCGAGAAGCCTTTCACAAATCGTCTATAATATCCCGCTAGTCCCAGAAAACTACAAACTTCAGACACATTTCTCGGAGGCTTCTAATCTAAAATGGCAGAGATTTGATGCGGATCGACTCGTATCCCAGCAGCAAATACAATATGCCCCAGAAAACTGACCTCAGGCAACCAAAATTCACACTCGCTAAACTTTGCATACAACTATTTCTCAAGTAGAGTTTGTAGCACGATTCTCAAATGCTCGGCATGTTGTGTCTCATCGCGCGAATAGATCAAAATATCATCAATAAACACCACCACGAAGCGATCTAAATACGATCTGAATATTCGATTCATCAAATCCATAAACACTGTAGGGGCATTTGCTAGTCCAAAAGGCATCACTAAGAATTCATAATGTCCATACCTCGTTCTGAAAGCAGTTTTCGGCACATCAGATTCTTTAACTCTCAACTGATAGTAGCCCGATCTCAAATCTATCTTACAAAACACTGTAGCTCCTATTAGTTGATCAAACAAATCATCGATCCGAGGTAACGGATATTTGTTCTTTATCATCACTTTATTCAATTGTCGATAATCAATACACATTCTCATAGTTCCATTTTTCTTTTTCACAAATAATACAAGAGCTCCCCAGGGTGAAAAACTCGATCGTGCAAATCCTCTATCGGTCAATTCTTGAAATTGAGATTTTAATTCTTTCAATTCAGTTGGGGCCATTCTATATGGAGCTATCGAAATAGGAGCAGTTCCTTGCACTAACTCAATACTAAATTCAACTTCTCTAATCGGAGGTAATCCTAGTAACTCATATGGAAACACATCTGGAAACTCACATATCACAGGCATAGATTCCATTTTCTTTTCCGTCACCTTTGTATCCATCACATATGCCAAATAAGCTTCACACCCTTTTCTCACATAGTTCATAGTTTTTATCACAGATACAACAACTGGTAGTCCTTTCACATCACTAGACTTAATTTGAACTATCTTACCATTCTGACTCTTCAATTTAACATTCTTTCTTTTACAATTCACAATGGCATTATGCAAAGTAAGCCAATCCAAACCCAGAATTATGTCGAATTCATCAAATGGTAACAACATCAAATTGACCAGGAAACATAAATCACGAAACACCAACAGGCAATTTTTGCATACCTTATCCACCAAAACACACTTGCCTAAGAGGTTCGATACTCTAATCACAAATTCAGTAGACTCAACAGGTAGAGTCTTATTCGATACTAAATTCATATACACATAAGAATGAGTTGATCCAGGATCTATCAATGTAATGACATCAGTATCAAATAAAATGAAAGTACCAGTGATCACGTCTGGAGATGATGCTTCCTCTCGTGCACGTATAGCATAGGCTCGGGCAGGTGCTCTCGCTTCTGACCTCACAGCTGTATCAGTTGTTCCTTTCTGGCTTTCGCTCATATTTTTAATGTTTCTGGTTGGTCTACCCCTTTTTGTCACATTACTCGATCTTTCATTCTGAATATTTCCTTCTTCAACTATCTTTGGGCAGTCTCGAATGAAATGATCTCGAGATCTACACTTATAGCATGTTCTATTGTTATACTTGCCCCATCAGTCTCCCACATGTCGTCTCCCACATTGTCTAAATTCAGGCTTGATACTCTTAACACTGCCAATACTTGTTTCATTCGGAGCTTGCATTCATAAACTAGTACTCTGTCTCGAACAATCTCTATTTGGATGTCCAAATGAGCCACTTGAATGATTACTTGCATCTTTATATCTCTTTGCTGAAGATTGAGAGAACTTACTCATCGATCTCTTTCTTTCATCACGATCCTCAGAATCAGCTTTCTTCTTTTCTTTACCGAGCTCCTCAGCTTTGCATTCTCTTTCCACTAATACAACAAATTCATTTATATCCAGTATTCCAACCAACAACTTAATGTCTTCATTCAATCCCTCTATAAAATGTTTGCACATAGTAGCTTCGTTAGAAACACACTCTCTAGCATATTGGCTCAATCATACAAATTCTCGCTCGTATTCAGTATCAGACAAACGGCCCTGTTTCAGCTCTAAAAACTCTTTACGTTTCTGATCAATGAAGCGCTGACTGATATACATCTTTCCAAACTCGACTTGAAAGAAATCCCAGGTTATTCTCTCTCTCGAAACCACAGATATCAACGTTTTCCACCAATTGTAAGCCATGTCTCTCGATAAGGAAACTGCACACTTAATGCACTCTTCAGGGTTCAGCGACATCTCATCAAATCTCTGATTGTATTTTCAAGCCAAAACTCGGCTCGTTCAGCATCGTCATCAGATGTGGCCCTAAACTCTTTGACCCTATACTTGTGAATCTTATCCACAGGAGGTTTATTCAATCTGATCGGATCTACAACTTGTGCCACAATAGGTACTTGTGGGGGTGGAGGTTGTGGAGCAGTCAGATTTATTCTAACAAATTCTGAAAACCATTCACTCATCATACGGAAGAAGGC
Source organism: Gossypium rotundifolium (assembly GCA_025506655.1). Lineage (NCBI taxonomy): Eukaryota > Viridiplantae > Streptophyta > Magnoliopsida > Malvales > Malvaceae > Gossypium > Gossypium rotundifolium. The sequence continues at coordinate 150,720,879 of CP106734.1, read as the reverse complement.
TTGCTTAGCCTCACCTCCCTCACCACTATCATTTGGCCTTGATGTGGCCAGTGCTGTCCCTTAAGCGGGAGCAGGCACATTACTCTCTATGTTATCAGCAACTACTCGATCGAGATCCATTACTATATTAAAACACATTTCAACTGTCAGATTTCATCACACTATCGCAATTTCACAATATGGCATGTATTGCTAGACTCACACGCGCTACGTTAGTCTGAGAATCGACTAAACTGTAGCTCTAATACCAATAAAATGTAACACCCCTAACCCAAGACCATCGCCAGAATAGGGTTTAGAGACATTATCGGACAATAGGATCGTTTTCCATCACATTCACGACACAAAGTCAATCATTATCAAACACATTCATATACAATCATAGTGTCCCTTAAATGAGTCATCGAGACTCTAAGCATGCTTATAAACCGAGTCAGGACTAAACCGAAACATATATAAAATTTCATAAAAAAAATTGAAACCTTTCTAGAATATAGGGGAGACACGCCAGTGGGGGTAGGCCGTGCCTCTCCCACGGCTACATGACACACCCGTGTGCCCTCCCTGTGGTCACCTACTGCCAAAATCAACACGATCACCAAGCATGTCCGTGTGCTAAGGCCGTGTACTACTAGATCACATACTGCCATTTCTCACACGGCCATCAAACACACCTGTGTCCAAGCTGTGTGCAATTTAAGCCACATTCTGCCAATTTACCCACGGTCTTAGGCACGCCCGTGTGCCTCAACCGTGTGACCTTATAAGCCATTTTACAAGGCCAATATGCCACCTATAAGGGTCCAACCTACAAGCTATACAACCAAAACATCTCATGCTCATATTATCACCATAAACATACCAATATTTTCATTCAACTCATGCATTCAATTTCAACTCTATTCATACCAAATTCAATACCAATACTTATTCTATCACAAGCATAATTCATTCCCAATTTCACTACCCCTATTAGCATTTATCAACACAAAGTTATCACTTGATAGCAAATTTATCAATCCACAAATCATATCAAAAGATACATCACACATTTCACATTCATTCATGCCAAACCTATCACATATCTAGCCACATCTCATGGCTAATTACAATTCTCAAGCTTGATTCAATTTACTAGCCTATACATGCCATATTTCAACTATATACATCCTTTCAAAAGTACCAAAATATAATGCCGATAGTGTGATTGAGAAGCTGATGATCCCAGATCGAGCTAGCTTTACTGACACTGCAAGGCAGAGAAACAAATCACACAGTAAGGTTTCCAAAGCTTAGTAAGTTTGATAAACAATACTATATGTCATCAAAACGACTAATGTAAGTATTAAACATCACATTCATATCTAAAATACTCATTCATTCCATCGTAGCTTGTTTATAACTCATCAACCACAAAGATTAATTACATACCATAGCTAACACTTAGTTATTCAACTTCCAAGCTATTCAATGCTCGATCTTACATGTCGATCATCATTTGAAATTCGTTTAAAGTAACCGCACACTCATTGCCACATACATATTTGAAACATAATTGTTATCGCACACTTAGTGTCTATTCTTTTAACCGACTCGTCTTGGTGTTGCACAAACAGTGCCAATTCAATAAGCGAAGCTTTCATATCATTGCACACACAGTGCCAATTCAATAAGCTGAAGCTTCTATCTTTACACACACACAGTGCCAATCATATCTTTCTCATTTCAAATTTTGCACACTTAGTGTCCCTTTATCTCAATTCAGCACATAGCATTTCAAATCTCATAGATACATATACATCCATTCAATTTATATCACATAGATAAAGTTTACAACTAGTATTATATCTAAACTTACCTCGGATGTCAAAATATCGAAACGGTCGACTAATTGAGCACTTTATCTTTGCCTTGACCTCGATCCGAACCTCTCCTTTCTTAGTCTATACACATTCAAATTCAATCCATTCAATCATCAATTCATTTATTTTATTCCAAACACACATATTTAGGGCATTTTACAAAATAACCCTCTTATTTACACATTTTGACACTTTAGTCCCTATCTCACAAAATCATCAAATACTCAAACTTTCATTACACCATGCTTAGGCCGAATTCTCCTTAGTCTCATAGGAGTCCACACATTTCATTTATTTCACATTTTAGTCTCTCAATTTACACTTTTCACAATTTAGCCCAAAATACTCAATTTCATCAAAAATCCAAAGACAAAACATGTTAATCCAACACCAAGTATTCATATATCACTATCATCTAGCACATAGCTCACACATTCATCAATGGCTCATCACAAAAACATCACCAATTCACAAAATTACAACATGGACTTGATAGTAGAAGAAGCAACGATTACAAAAACGTAGAAATTATCAAAAATCAAGCTAAAAACACATACCAATTGGAGCTTGAAGTAGCCGAAAGTTTCAAAGCATTCAAACCCTTTATTTCCTCTCTATTTTTGGTTGGAAGAAAAAAAAAGATGAACATGTTTCATCATTTTGTTTTGTTTAATATTAACTTAATAATCCATTTTACCAATTCGCCCTTTCATTAGTCATATAAGACAAATATATATTAAGGCCAATTTGTCATTTAACACTCCACAATCTAAAAAAATGGTTTATTAACAACTTAAGGCCTCCTCCTTAAAAAGTCATCAACATTTAAGTACTTATAAATCAGCATACAGCTTTTACTCTTTATGCGATTAAGTCCTTTCTCTTAATCCGACACTAAGGCAATCGAATCATCACACAGAATTTTCACACAGGCTATGTCACATATCATTCACACAGAAAATATCATCATAATATTTTTACGACCTCGAATTTGTGGTCTCGAACCACTGTTCCAATTAGGGTCTAAACTCGGCTATTACATTTCATCATTATTTTTGTTTAATATTAACTTAATAATCCCTTTTACCAATTTACCCTTTCATTAGTCATATAAGACAAATATATATTAAGGCCAATTTGTCATTTAACACTCCACTATCTAAAAAAATGGTTTATTAACAACATAAGGCCTCCTCCTTAAAAAGTCATCAACATTTAAGTACTTATAAATCGGCACACAGCTTTTACTCTTTATGCGATTAAGTCCTTTCTCTTAATCCGACACTAAGACGATCAAATCATCACACAGAATTTCCACACAGGCTATGTCACATATCATTCACACAGAAAATATCATTATAATATTTTTACAACCTCGAATTTGTGGTCTCGAACCACTGTTTCGACTAGGGTGTAAACCTGGCTGTTACATACTTGGTGTTGGATAAAAATAGCATTTAGGAGTCTTGAATTTCTCCTTTAAGTGATCATCCATGAATTGAGGAGAGATAGGTTGATTGGTTTACAAAAACTAGCCAGGTGCTTGAAAATGGAACGCTTGAAAAGTGGAGAGCTTGGAATGGTAATGAGGAGAAGTTTAGGGGATTTTTTTTTAATTATTGATAGCTGATTTGGGATGGTTTGTTCTACTCTTCTCTTAGTGGATCAGTCCTCTCTCAATTGGATATTTTGGGCCCCTTTCTCTGCTTCAAGTTGTCCAAATTAATTACCTCAATTAAGAACTAGATTAATTAAAATGTAGAGGTCCAAAATTAATTTTTTTGGGTGTCCATGGATGTTGAATATTAATCTATCGTTGTGTGACAAATGCTTTTGAAAAATATTCAACAATTTGACCTTCTCAAGGTGTCTTCAAGGCAGATTTTGTCCCTATTTCGTAAAGCTGCTCAAAATTGGCATAATTACGTAAATTTATTATCAAAATAACTAAAATTCAAAATGTATCTTAAATCATGTCAAAATTAATTATTTTATAATATGAGCATAAAATCGAATAGAAAATACTTGGAATTTGTACGAATTAATGTTCAGAAGGCACTAAAAAAGTTTATATATTTTAGTGTTTCCAATTATCTGAATGATTATCGACTTTATCCCAAAATTGTTAGCGTTTATTGCTGGTCGGTTGATGCTGCCTCACACAACGTCTAGAGTTGGTAGCGCATAATCTCGTAAAGTGTGATTTTACTCTACCATCAGTTCTGCTACTGATCTATCATTTTACTCTACCATCAGTTCTACTACTGATCTATCGTAATTTGATATGTCAAATTAGGCTCCCCAGTACACTTAATGAGCTTGTTTCCAAGAAAATTATATGTTTTTACTCAATTTCTTTTCTTAGAATTAGTGTGTTCTCGATTACTTTTGAGACTCGAAATGGCCAAATGCACCACAGGGACCCTAACTATTAATTGAGTGTTGGAGGGAGTCAATGGTGGCCCGAAAGTGAACAAAAATATCACTTAGAAAAGGGGTGTCGCGATATTAATGAATAGAATTCGTGATACCCCTGATAATGTTGAAACGAGAAGAACTATGATAATCTAAAGTGGCATTACGATACCCAACATCTAAGGCAACCCCACACTTCAAGAATGACAAGGTTATAACGATACGAAACCATATGGATCGCAATACCACGTGTCATAAGAGGAAAAAATGATAGTAGGGGTAGTCCTTGTCCAACTTCAACACCAATAAAAAACATACACTGAGGGGAATTTTGGGCATAAGAAGTTGGGCCAGAACACTACTAAAAGAAGTGAAAATTGGCTGAGAGAAACACACTAGATACAAGCCTTAGTTTAGTTTTCTTAGGTTTTTCTTCATCTTTTAGGGTTTTAGTTTTCTCTTCTCTTCTCCATAGCTTAGGTTTTATTTTTCCTACACATTTTCCTTGTTTTTTTTCTTAGTTCTATTGTTGATAGTTAAGTTAGTTATCACTGTAGCTAGGGTTTATTTGCTTATTTAAACCTTCAACCTCTTTTGTATTTACATTTTAATCCCATGTTAATGTTATTCAGTTTTGTTTAATTTCCTTTATTAAAAATCATTTCTTTGGAGTTTTTATTTATTATTCTTGCCTTTATTGTTATGCTAGCCAAGCTTTTGCAAGAAAACTTGGGTTTTTATTGATTTCCTTAGGGTTTAATTAATGTTGTTTTTGCAAGAAAACCTGTCTGATCTGTCGTAATTTGATACGTCAAATTGGGCTTTCTATTACACTTAATGAGCTTGTTCTCGAGCAATTTGAATGTCTTTTTTGTGTGTTTACTTAATTTTAGTTCTTCATTTTAATAAGTGAATTAACACATTTTATGCTATTTTAATACCTGAGATGACCAATTAGCACCCGGGGAGTCTAATGAGGTTTGTAAGTGATGCAGGGTGTAACACCCCTAACTCGACTCTGTTGCCGGATTAGGGTTCCAGAATATTACCAAGAAATTTCAAATAATTTTTATCAAAATATATATCATGTAACAACCCAAACCCGATCAATACGTTACAACCAAATCTGGATGGTTACAGGAAGGGTAGTTTTGAAAATGTTTAACGGTACATCGTAACTTGTGAAAAACTATTCATTTAAGTGATTCCATGATAGGGGTAATTTAGAATTTGGTTTGGATATATCTTACCAACTTCTTATTAGGTTATCTAGAAGCTGAAAATGGGTTTATTTTGTAAAGCCAAATTTAGAAACTTTCAGTGAGGTGACAGTTGAAAACAATGTTGAGGAGCGTGACTTTTTGAAAATAATATTTGTAGTACTAAGAAAAATCCCAATTTTAATTATTTGTGGCTTGTGATCCGTATGTTAATATTTTGGAAAACCGTTAGTTACGTTTTTAAGAAAACCCCATATTTGACAGTTTATAACGTATATAATATCAAATTTGAATCAAACCCTAATTCAAAGTTAAAGTGGCCTTATTACAAATCAAAATCCCAATTAAAAATAAACTTAAATAAGAGAATGAGTTTACGAAAGAAGCGATAACACATGGACACCTCGAGTCCGCCTCGACTCTGATCCGCGATCTAGTGATTACCTGGACAATTAAGTAGATAGGGTGAATCGTCGAGATTTAGTGTGTAAATTCTTGTATAACGCAAACTAGGCCTTAAGCCCACAGATGCACATTGGGCCTTAACCCACTCAATATGGCATATATATCACATGTATGCAATGCAGCCCAGCCCAGTCTAGCTATCCATCCAAACACCCGTGGCATTACGCCACTGTGGTTCTTAACCACCATGGTCCCAGACCACTCGTGACAAAGTCACTTAAATATATAATCGTAATAACCCATCGTGGTCTCGCACCACCGTGACGATCTCTGATAAGTTTATGTATTCGGGCCAACCTACTGTGGTCCTAGACCACCGAGACAAGTCACTGATATATGTATTCGTGGTTTCAAACCACCGTGGTTCTCAGACCACCGTGACAATAGTCACTAATTCACGCTTCCCCTTTCATTCAATGCCAAGCCCATGCTCATTTTATCATGTTAAAAATGAATGCAACATAATCTCAACGTGTAACAGACAATAATTTTATACAAGTCTTATAATCGAAAGTATCATCATAGCAGAACTTACCAGTGTCTCCAACCTTACCCACAAGGGTATCTTGACTATCAAACAATCATTTCGGCTTTCAGCCTACACAGTTAAAAACTCAAATAGTAAAGAAGCGTGTAAGTAATACACATAACTAATAATGCATAACACTAAGATTTCTACATCGATTGCTTACCTCGACTATTTCGTGTGGGAAGGTATCGTGTACCTTAAGAAGAATTTCTCCCTTTGCCCTCAGGTCTGTTGAAGTGATGTGGGGATCGGCTTTGTCTAATAGTACCTAGTCTCCTATTTTAAAGTGATTTGATGTCCCTACGAGCTTTTCTGGTGATTCCTCTGGTTTTACTTCATGTGGATCCTGCTTTTCTTTGACTTGTATCTTCTACTCTTCTAAACCTTAAGGTTTTGTTTCCTGTGTGATTCTTCTTTGTCGATTTGGGGGCTATGAGTTGGCTCAGGTTTGATGCCTTGTGATGTTTCCTGTAGTGAAGGTTGAATAATTTGATTATCTATTGAACTGACTTTCTTACCTTCATCATCCGTTGTTCTGGCTGAGTCGAGAGCTTGAAGCTTAATCGATTCGTCTCCTACGCGAAGTATGAGTTCACCTGTGGCAACATCAGTTTTAGTTCTAGTAGTTGCTAGGAAAGGTCTTCCTAGAATTAAGGAGATTAAATTATCCTCATCCATGTCTAAAACAACAAAATCTACTAGGAAAAAAAATTTATCAACTTTTACAAGAACATCTTCAATAATGCCCCTAGGAATTCTAACAGTTTTATCAGCTAGTTGAATACTCATCCTAGTTTGTTTGGGCTTCCCTAGACATAGTCGTTTAAACAATGCATAAGACATGACATTTATACTTGCCTCTAGATCAGCTAATGCATTATCAATAGTTAAACTGCCAATTAAGCATGGAATCGTAAAACTCCCTGGATATTTTTATTTCTGCAGTACTCTATTCTGTAACATTGTCGAGCATGTTGCATTTAGTTCCACGTGGTGCTCTTCAACTATTTTGCATTTGTTTGCCAAGATTTGTCTTAAAAATTTCCTCGAGTCTAGCATATGGAAAAGAGCTTCAAGAAGGGGTAAGTTAATATGTAATTTCTTTAAAAGTTTAAGAAACTTACCGAACTGTTCCTCTGAATCATCTCCTTTCAATGCTTTGGGATAAGGTATGCGAGGTTTGTATTCTTTGATTATTGGTTTTGGCTTTTTATGTGCTACCTCTATTTTACCTTTTTCTTCCTTGGTTTCTTGTGCCATAGTGGGCTCGTCTACCTTTGTACCCTCTTGAGCTGTGATGGCTTGGATCTGTTCTTTAGGGTTTATTCCTGTGTTGCTTGGTAGACGTCCTTGTTGATGTTTAGAAATCAGCTTTGTGAGATGTTCCATGACCTAGTAAGTTCTCCAACTTGATTCTCAATCCCTTTGATTGATTTTTGTTGTTCATCAAGTGCTGCTTCAGTCTTTTGGAAACGAGAATCAGTGGCTGCCATGAATTTCATTAGCATCTCTTCAAGGTTTGATTTCCTCTCCTGAGGATATGGTTGATTTTGATAATTTGGAGGAGGTTACTGCCTTTGATTTCCTTGATTTCCTTGTCCTCCCCATGAAAAATTTGGGTGGTTCCTCCAACCTGGGTTATAAGGGTTACTATAAGGATTATTAGATCAGAAATTGTTACCTATATAGTTTGTCTGCTCATGTTCTGCTCCTGGTTAGTAGGGTGGGTACTCAGGATTTGCCATATTCCCACTCGCTTTGTATTGCATTACCGGTGTACCTGTGAAGAACATAAATTATCAAGCTTTTTATTCATCATCTCCACCTGTGTTGACAGCATTGTTACTGCATCTATGTTAAAAACTCTGGCTGATTTTGTCGGTTTGGCCCTTGTAATTTGCCATTGATAGGTATTCAACGACATATCTTCAATAAAGTCGTAAGCCGCTTCAAAAGTTTTGTTATTCAAAGTTCCACCGGTTGATGAGTCAATCATTTGCCTCATTGAAGAATTCACACCGTTGTAAAAAGTTTGGACATGAAGCCACAAAGCTAATCCGTGGTGTGGACATCTTCTCAGGAGATCCTTATATCTTTCCCATGCATCATATAATCTTTCTACTTCATTCTTCACAAAAGAAGTTATGCCATTCCTAAATTTGGCCATTTTGGCTGGTGGAAAGTATTTTAAAAGAAATTTTTCGGTCATTTGATCCCATGTGGTGATTGACCCTCATGGTAATGAGTTCAACCACTGCTTTGCTTTATTCCTTAATGAAAAGGGAAATAACCGAAGACGTATGGCATCGTCAGAAGCTCCATTTATTTTGAAGGTATCATAGTATTCTAAGAAATTAGCTATATGAGTATTTGGGTCTTTGTCCTGCAAACCATCAAATTGAACAAACTGTTGAATCATTTGTATTGTGTTAGGCTTTAATTCAAAATTGTTAGTAGCTATAGCAGGCCTGACAATACTAGATTCTGCTCCTGTCAAATTAGGTTTAGCATAATCATACACAGTACGCGGAGCATTCTGTTCTTGGATATTTGGCGGTGGATTATTTTCATTCATCCCTTGCAGATCTATTTCTTATTTCGTTTGAAAGCCGAAACTAATTAGTTAAGTGATTTTAGTGCCTAGCCGATTGCAAGGGGAGAACTCTGCAAAGTTTCGGGAATTAACTATAGTCAATTCGACACCAAGGTAAGTTTTAGTGTACAAATCCTACTAGGATTTGGTTTTATGGTGAATGAGTTTTTCATTAAATATTTAATATGGGCCGAATATAGGGAGTTAACGATCTAAGATCGAATTCGGGATTTCAAGTGAAATCATTAAGCGAATCAGGTGTGTACCCTACCCTAAGTTTTAATACGTTCAAGGCTATGTTTTAAATTAAATATGTTATTAAGAATGTGAAAAGCATGGTTAAGGTACCATGTGTACCCCACACTAAATCTCAATAGATTTACAGTTTTAATTCATTATATGTGTTAATATGAAAGTGTAAGAATATGGCTAAGGTACTGTGTGTACCCTACTCTAAGTTTTAATATGTTCATGTGAAACACCCCAAACCCGGCCCACGAGCCTTGACTGGATCTGGTATGTTCCCCGGTGTAAATCGTTCCAAATTCTTTTGTTACTTAGGAAAAACTTGTGTGTTTTGAAAGAAAGATTGTTTTGGGTTGGGCTTGAGATGAAAACAAGTTTATTTCATTATTAAAATCCTTTACTTTAAGTGACAAACGTTTGGGCTTTGTTTTAAAAATAGATTTACTTAATCTTTTAATAAGTAAAAGTTTGTAAGCTCAATAAATAAAAACAAAATAAAATAATTCTACTAAGGCCTTATTACATCAAATAATTCCCAAAATTGAAATTCAAAATACTTAAAGTAAAATAGTCCAAATAAAAGAAATCAACTTCACATGGCCTCCACTAAGCATCTCGGCCCATCCATCACCTGGTCGTCACCTAAAAAGTAATCCCACAACGGGGTGAGTCAATGACTCAATGTGTAACCAACACTAAAATTTAATATTTCAGGCATACAAGTATCATACATGTTCATAAAGCATTTAAACAATATGATGCAACCCAACCCAAACCTATATGCCATCCACGCACACCACCGTACCATCCTCGCACACCGTGGGGACTACTAAGTCAACCCTCCATCCGCTACACACCATCGAAGGCAACATCGCAATGACGTGCTCATCGCCTCTTATAAAATTCGTGGTCTTAGGTCACCACATTCGAATTCGTGGTCTTAGGTCACCACATTCGCTTTCGTGGTCTTAGGTCACCACATTCGGTTTTGGGTCTTAGGTCACCAGATTCAGATTTCGTGGTCTTAGGTCACCACATTAACTTCCCTTTTCATATAACCCATATGCCCCCATATTTCATACACAATATGTAAAATCATGCCTTAATTCACATTCTAATCACTTTCCACATGTTAAAATCACATATATTCATATTCCTAGTAGGAGTAGGAAACGTACCTTAGTACTTTGTACCATAGTATGGTACCTTAGCCATATTCACATTCTTATAAACATGCACATTTAATTTAAAACATAGCCATGAACATATTAAAACTTAGAGTAGGGTACACACAGTACCTTAGCCATATTCTTACACTTTCATATTAACACATATAATGAATTAAAACCGTAAATCTATTGAGATTTAGTGTGGGGTACACACCTGATTCGCTTAAGGTTTCCAATCCAAATCCCGAAAAGCTTGATCTAATGCCTTGGATCTTAAATCTTTACATTTAATCAATCATTTAATACTTAGTAAGCCATTAGGCCATAAATCCAAATCCTAGTAGGATTAGTACACTAAAACTTACCTTGGTGCCAAATCCCGAAATCTTCACTATACTCTTTCTTGTATTCGGCAAAGCTTTAAAATACTTTAACAAATTAGTTTCAGCTTTTGAATAAATATGAACTAGATCTAAAACACCAAAAATAGGCCTTGGCCGAATATTCACATGCCTTACCTTGTGGATTTTAAATCCCAAAATTCACCAAATAACTAGGGAACACGCGGCCTATGGTGTACCTTCGGGAAAAGAACTTCTCCTTCTTGTAGTTGACTTAAACAAATCCCGAAAAGATCTCTTCAAAGTTTTGGCAACAAGATATTAATAGGGTTAGTCCTAGATTTCGGCAAATCTTAAAAGAAAAAGGATGAAAATTGAATTATAACTAGTTCTTACCCTTAATACAGAAGTCGACAACCCCTTGTTTGAAGTCTCAAAACTATTCGGCTATGGCCTTGATTTTAGCAAACTTTCGGCTTTTGAAAGATTATGAAAGAAGAAGAGAAAAGAGTTTGAGCAATTTGGTAATGAAGTTTCGACTACACAAGGTGTATTTTCGGCTTGGCAAAACAATGAAGAAAGGAGATATTTGCTAGAGAGAATTCGGCAGAGAGAGAGAGTTAGAAGAAAGAATGAATGGCCCTCTTTTCCTTTTATAGCCGAAGTTACTAACTTAGAATCCCTTACTTGGCCATCAGTCTTCTATTTTGATAACTTTATCTCTTTAATTTTAAAAAAAAATAAAGAATAATCCTTATTATCTCTTAGAAATAATCCAAAACAAAATCCTTTATTTATCCCCTAATTAGCCGAATTTAAAAGAGAATGAAACTCCTCTTTTGCAAGCCTTGTGCCGTCCACCTTTGTGCTTCTAGAAGTAAAAATAAAACTTCTTTTATTTGATTCCCATGTGACTCGAACTCAGGCCCAACACCCTTGCATGTGGCACCATTTCCAGAGGCCCTAAGTGGCATCTTCAGGCCACTTTTCCAAGCCTGTTTGTGTATCAAATTTCACATACTTTTTCTCTTAAGGCCACCTTGCCTTAATTTCCTCTTTTAAACTTTCAAACTTGATATTTCTAAGTCATTTCTAAGTTTCCAAAAATTTTTGTTTGGCTCTTTAAACTTGACATTTCCTTACATTTCCAAGTTTCCAGAAATGTTCACTTTCCTCTTTTGAATCATTTCTAAATCATTTCCTTACATTTCCTAGTTTCCAAAAATGTTCACTTTGAACTTAACATTTCCTTATATTTCCATACATTTCTTTACATTTCCATACATTTCCATACATTTCCATACATTTCCATACATTTCCTTACATTTCCTTACATTTCCTTACATTTCCATTTCCTTACATTTCCTTACATTTCCATACATTTCCATACATTTTCTTACATTTCCATATATTTCCTTACATTTCCATACATTTCCTTACATTTCCATACATTTCCATACATTTCCATACATTTCCTTACATTTCCATACATTTCCTTACATTTCCATACATTTCCAAGGTTCTAAAAATGCACACAACATATCACAGTAAATATGCTATTTCATAAATTGAGCAAAGATGCACACAATGGGATTCAAACCTCTTCCTCAAAGTACTTCACTTGATGCCATAACCCTTGCACCTTAGGTGGCGTCCGTTGCCACTTTTCCACATCACTTCTTGTTTTTAACTTAAAAACCAATAATTGTCCAAAGCTTTCTTTTCCATCCTAGGATTTTAAAAACCCTTAATTCACTTCCAAACACTGCCAAAACCTACTACTCATGAATTATGCACAAACGCGTAACCCCTAATCTAGGATGTTACAGTTCTACCCTCCTTAAAAATAATTTCGTCCTCGAAATTACTTACTAATAGTCATACAATCCTTCTCACCGCACTATGCTTACGCTGCGCACTCTGATCTTAATAGAACCATCATACTTTCCAGGCACAATCTCTAAGTTCACGTCCCTTAGAACTTATTTCTAACGTCGCGATTTAATCTGATTAAGAAGTTTTATGTATTAAAAAAAAAATTTGTTTCACTGATTAACCACCAAGAAGTTTTATGGAAAGAGTTTTTTTAGAAGTGGCTCTTTCATATTCATACATGCACACAGTCTTTTACATTCATACATCCATCAATCAATTATGAACTTTCGTTCATTCAGAGAAATGTTGTAGTTTTCATTGTTGTTGTTTTTCCACTACCCAGGGGTATTTTCGTAATTTACCCTACAGGAGTATTTTTGTAATTTGTCAAAATAAGGTTCCTTGGTGATGTTTTCAATAAGGGTATTTTGGTAATTTTTGAAATCCTAGGGCTTTTCAAAAATTTTAAAATTATAGGGGTATTTCGGTAATTAACCAGGGTAAATTTGTAAATCTCAATAAATCAAGGGTATTTCAAAATTTACAAAACTTGAGGGTTCTTTTTGAGAATTTGTTTTCCAAATCGGTGATATTGCAAAAATTTTGAAAATCAGGGTCATTTTGGTAATTTTGTCAATCGGGGGTAATTCGATAAATTTTCAAATCGGGGTATTTTGGACTTTCGCAAAATAGGGTTTTTAATAACTTTTACAAAGTGAGGAAATTTTATTGAAATCAAGGGTAATAAGGTAAATTTAAAACCAAGGGCATTTTTGAAGATTTCTAATTTGAAGGTACTTCGTTGATTTTCCCTTCTAAGGGTATTTTGGTCATTTTGCAAATCAGGGATATTTTCGTAAATTTCTTTCCATAATCAAGGTATGTTGATATTTTGTAAATTTAGGGTTCCTTTAAGCAAAGTAGTGAAATTTTGATAAGAACTGTGGGTATTTGGAAATTTCATAAACCAAGGGCATTTTTGTAATTTTATTACTAGGGTATTTTGTAAATTTATAAATTTGAAATATTTCAAGAAAATTTTATAAAAATAATCTTTTTCAAATCAAGAGGATAATTTAGAAATTTTAAAACTAGGGTTTCCATAAAATACTACTTGTCCCTTTCGGGTTTTAGTTAGGGTTTAGCCTGTATAAGTCCTCTTGGTTAAGGTGAACCGAGGCTACGCACTGTAGGATTCGAGTGGAGAGGAGGTGAGTCACGGATCGCTTAAATACCAAGCTCCCACCAAACCAATCCTAGACATGCGTACCATGATTGCCACACCCTAACTCCTGACTTAACCACGTGTTTGTTTGATTAGGCATTTAAGTCTTATGTAATTGTTGGGGTAACTAGTCCTAGGGTTCAAGTACTTAATCTCTATTCTACGTTCCATTCCATTTCTACCCTTCTACAAATCATAATATAAATCACACAATGGATAGAAGTACTTACCTGGTGGACTTCGGGTCGGAGACTTAGTGGGCCATTCCAGAAAAACCTGCTTAATTCACAAAATCCCTTTTGGGCTTAAATTTGAAAACGTTTTGGGCCTTAAACCCAAGGCCAAGAGTTTAAAACTGGGCTCTGATACCAAACTGAAACACCCCAAACTCGGCCCACGAGCCTTGACCAGATCTGGTATGTTCTCCGGTGTAAACCGTTTCAAATCCTTTTGTTACTTAGGAAAAACTTGTGTGTTTTGAAAGAAAGATTGTTTTGGGTTGGGCTTAAGATGAAAACAAGTTTATTTCATTATTAAAAATCCTTTACTTTAAGTGACAAAATGTTTGGGCTTTGTTTTAAAAATAGATTTACTTAATATTTTAATAAGTAAAAGTTTGTAAGCTCAATAAATAAAAACAGAATAAAATAATTCTACTAAGGCCTTATTACATCAAATAATTCCCAAAATTTAAATTCAAAATACTTAAAGTAAAATAGTCCAAATAAAAGAAATCTGAACTTCACATGGCCTCCACTAAGCATCTGCCGGCCTGGTCCATCACTGGTCGTCACCTAAAAAGTAATACCACAACGGGGTGAGTCAACAGACTCAATGTGTAACCAACAATAAAATTTAATATTTTAGGCATACAAGTATCATACATGTTCATAAAGCATTTAAACAATATGATGCAACCTGAACCCAAACCTATATGCCATCTGCTACACACCACCCGTACCATCCTGTACACCGTGGGGACTACTAAGTCAACCCTCCATCTGCTACACACCATCGAAGGCGGTCGCTACAGTTGACATGCTCATTGCCCTTATAAAATTCGTGGTCTTAGGTCACCACATTCAGAATTCATGGTCTTAGGTCACCACATTCAGTTTTACGTGGTCTTAGGTCACCACATTCAGTTTTCGTGGTCTTAGGTCACCACATTCAGATTTCGTGGTCTTAGGTCACCATATTAACTTCCCCTTTTCATATAACCCATATGCCCCCATATTTCATACACAATATGCAAAGTCATGCCTTTATTCACATTCTTATCACTTTTCACATGTTAAAATAACATATATTCATATTCCTAGTAGGAGTAGGAAACGTACCTTAGTACTTTGTACCATAGTATGGTACCTTAGCCATATTCACATTCTTATAAACATGCACATTTAATTTAAAACATAGCCATGAACATATTAAAACTTAGAGTAGGGTACACACAGTACCTTAGCCATATTCTTACACTTTCATATTAACACATATAATGAATTAAAACCGTAAATCTATTGAGATTTAGTGTGGGGTACACACCTGATTCGCTTAAGGTTTCCAATCCAAATCCCAAAAAGCTTGATCTAATGCCTTAGAGCTTAAATCTCTACATTTAATTCATCATTTAATACTTAGTAATCCATTCGGCCATAAATCCAAATCCTAGTAGGATTAGTACACTAAAACTTACCTTGGTGCCAAATCCCGAAATCTTCACTATACTCTTTCTTGTATTCGACAAAGCTTTAAATCACTTTAACAAATTAGTTTCAGATTTTGAATAAATATGAACTAGATCTAAAACACCAAAAATAGGCCTTGGCCGAATATTCGCATGTCTTACCTTGTGGATTTTAAATCCCGAAATTCACTGAATAACTAGGGAACACGCGGCCTATGGTGTACCTTCGGGAAAAGAACTTCCCATTCTTGTAGTTGACTTAAACAAATCTCGAAAAAATCTCTTCAAAGTTTCGGCAGCAAGATATTAATGGGGTTAGTCCTAGATTTCGGCAAATCTTAAAAGAAAAAGGATGAAAATCGAATGATAACTAGTTCTTACCCTTAATACAGAAGTCGACAACCCCTTGTTTGAAGTCTCAAAACTATTCGGCTATGGCCTTGATTTTAGCAAACTTTCAGCTTTTGGAAGATTATGAAAGAAGAAGAGAAAAGAGTTTGAGCAATTTGGTAATGAAGTTTCGGCTACACAAGGTGTATTTTTGGCTTGGCAAAACAATGAAGAAAGGAGATATTTGCTAGAGAGAATTCAGCAGAGAGAGAGAGTTAGAAGAAAGAATGAATGGCCCTCTTTTCCTTTTATAGCTGAAATTACTAACTTACAATCCCTTACTTGGCCATCACTCTTCTATTTTGATAACTTTATCTCTTTAATTTTAAAAAAAAAATAAAGAATAATCCTTATTATCTCTTAGAAATAATCCAAAACAAAATCCTTTATTTATCCCCTAATTAGCCGAATTTAAAAGAGAATGAAACTCCTCTTTTGCAAGCCTTGTGCAGTCCACCTTTGTGCCTCTAGAGGCAAAAATAAAACTTCTTTTATTTGCTTTCCATGTGACTCGAACTCAGGCCCAACACCCTTGCATGTGGCGCCATTTCCAGAGGCCCTAAGTGGCATCTTCAGGCCACTTTTCCAAGCCTGTTTGTGTGTCAAATTTCACATACTTTTTCTCTTAAGGCCACCTTGCCTTAATTTCCTCTTTTAAACTTTAAAACTTGATATTTCTAAGTCATTTCTAAGTTTCCAAAAATTTTTGTTTGGCTCTTTAAACTTGACATTTCCTTACATTTCCAAGTTTCCAGAAATGTTCACTTTCCTCTTTTGAATCATTTCTAAATCATTTCCTTACATTTCCTAGTTTCCAAAAATGTTCACTTTGAACTTAACATTTCCTTACATTTCCATACATTTCCTTACATTTCCATACATTTCCATACATTTCCATACATTTCCTTACATTTCCTTACATTTCCTTACATTTCCATACATTTCCTTACATTTCCATACATTTCCTTACATTTCCATACATTTCCAAGGTTCTAAAAATGCACACAACATATCACAGTAAACGTGCTATTTCATAAAATTGAGCAAAGATGCACACAATGGGATTCGAACCTCTTCCCTTACAGTACTTCACTTGATGCCATAACCCTTGCACCTTAGGTGGCGCCCCTTGCCACTTTTCCACATCACTTCTTGTTTTTAACTTAAAAACCAATAATTGTCCAAAGCTTTCTCTTCCATCCTAGGATTTTAAAAACCCTTAATTCACTTCCAAACACTGCCAAAACCTACTACTCATGTATTATGCACAAACGCATAACCCCTAATCTAGGATGTTACATCATGGCTATGTTTTAAATTAAATGTGTATGTTTATAAGAATGTGAATATGGCTAAGGTACCTTACTATGGTACAATGTACTAAGGTACGTTTCCTACTCCTACTAGGATTATGAATATGTTAATTGTAACATGAGAATAAGAATAAGAATGTGAACTCTGGCATATTTATGCATATTACTATTATGTGGGGCATATGTGTTTATTTTTGGGGAAGTGAATGTGGTGACCTAAGACCACAAACACGGTGACCTAAGACCGTGATATCTTAATGTGGTGACCTAAGACCACAGTAATCTGAATGTGGTGACCTAAGACCATAGAAATCTGAATGTGGTGACCTAAGACCACGAATGCGGTGACCTAAGACCGCGATATGGAGTGTAGCAGAAGGAGGGTTGACTTAGTAGTCCCCACGTGTGCCAGGATGGTACGGGTGGTGTGTAGCGGATGGCATATAGGTTTGGGTTTGGGTTGCATCATATTGTTTAAATGTTTTATGAACATGTATGATATTGTATGCCTGAAATATTAAATTTTAGTGTTGGTTACACACTGAGTCTGTTGACTCACCCCGTTGTGGGATTACTTTTTAGGTGACGACCAGTGATGGATCGGGCTAGCAGATGCTTAGTGGAGGCCATGTGAAGTTCAAATTTCTTTTATTTCGACTATTTTACTTTAAGTATTTTGAATTTAAATTTTGGGAATTATTTGATGTAATAAGGCCTTAGTAGAATTATTTTATTCTGTTTTTATTTATTGAGCTTACAAACTTTTACTTATTAAAAGATTAAGTAAATCTATTTTTAAAACAAAGCCCAAAACATTTTGTCACTTAAAGTAAAGGATTTTTAATAATGAAATGAACATGTTTTCATCTCAAGCCCAACCTAAAACAATCTTTCTTCCAAATCACACAAGTTTTTCCTAAGTAAGAAAAGAATTTGAAACGGTTTACACCGGGGAACATACCAGATCCGATCAAGGCTCGTGGGCCGGGTTTGGGGTGTTTCAATTTGGTATCAGAGCCCAATTTTAAACTCTCAGCCTTGGGTTTAAGGCCCAAAACGTTTTCAAAGTTAAGCCCAAAAAGAATTTTGTGAATTAAGCAGGTTTTTCTGGCTTGGCCCACTAAGTCTCCGACCATGCATCCACCAGTAAGTACTTGACTTCAAGTGATTTGAATATGTGAAATGTATGGGCTTTTATGGCAACATAGATTAGTCGATAAGTATTTGAACCCTAGGACTAGTGTACCCCAACAAATACATAAGACTTAAATATCTAATTAAACAAACCTGTGGTTGAGTCACCGAGTTAGGGTGTGGCAACCATGGTACGCATGTCTAGGATTGGTTTCAGTGGGAGCTTGGTATTTAAGCGATCATGTGACACACCTCCTCTCCACTCGAATCCTACCAGTGCGTAGCCTCGGTTCACCCTAACCAAGAGGACTTATACACTGCTAAACCCCTAACTAAAACCCGAAAGGGACTAGCCGTATTTTTATGGAAACCCTAGTTTTATAATTTCTAAATTACCCTCTTGATTTGAAAAGATTATTTTTACAAATTTTCCTGAAATATTTCTGATTTACAAATTTAGTAAAATACCCCTAGTGGTAAAATTACAAAACGCCCTTGGTTTATGAAATTTTCAAAATACCCATAACTCTTATCAAAATTTCATTACTTTATAAAATGTTCAAAAACCCTAATTTGCAAAATGGCAAAATACCCTAATTTTAGAAAAATTACGAAATTACCTTTACCCTGCAAATTACCAAAATACCCTTATTGACAAAATCACCAAGGAACCTTATTTTGACAAATTACGAAAATACCCCTGTAGGGAAAATTACGAAAATACCCCTGGGTAGTGGAAAAACAACAATAATGAAAACTACAACATTTCTCTGAATGAACGAAACTTCATAATTGATTGATGGATTTATGAATGTAAAGACTGTGTGCATGTATGAATACGAAAGAACCACTCCTAAAATTCTTTTCATAAAACTTCTTCGCGGTTAATCAGTTGAATAAAGGCTAATTCATAAAATTTCTTAATCAGATTAAAGCGCGGTTGTAGAAATGAGTTCTCGGGAACGCGAACTTAAAAAAAAATATGCTTAGAAGGTATGATAGATCTTTAAGATCAGAGTGCGCAGCAGTAGTGTAGTGTGGTGAGTTAAGATGTACGACTGTTTGTTAATAGGTAATTTCAAGGACGAAATTATTTTTAAGGGGGTAGAACTGTAACATCCTAGATTAGGGGTTATGCGTTTGTGCATAATTCATGAGTAGTAGGTTTTGGCAGTGTTTGGAAGTGAATTAAGGGTTTTTAAAATCCTAGGATGGAAGAGAAAGCTTTGGACAATTATTGGTTTTTAAGTTAAAAACAAGAAGTGATGTGGAAAAGTGGCAAGGGACGCCACCTAAGGTGCAAGGGTTATGGCAACAAGTGAAGTACTTTGAGGGAAGAGGTTCGAATCCCATTGTGTGCATTTTTGCTTAATAGCATGTTTATTGTGATATGTGGTGTGAATTTTTAGAACCTTGGAAATGTAAGGAAATGTAAGGAAATGTAAGGAAATGTCCTGGAAATGTAAGAAATGATTTAGAAATGTTAAGTTTCAAAAAGCGGAAAGTGAACATTTTGAAAACTTGGAAATGTTAAGTTAAAAGAGGAAAGTGAACATTTTGGAAATGCTAAGTTAAAAAGAGGAAAGTGAACGTTTATGGAAACTAGGAAAATGATTTAGAAATGATTCAAAAGAGGAAAGTGAACATTTATGGAAACTAGGAAAATGATTTAGAAATGATTCAAAAGAGGAAAGTGAACATTTCTGGAAACTAGGAAATGTAAGGAAATGTCAAGTTTAAAGAGGCAAACAAAAATTTTTGGAAACTTAGAAATGACTTAGAAATGTCGAGTTTTAAAGTTTAAAAGATGAAATTAAGGCAAGGTGGCCTTAAAAGAAAAAGTATGTGAAATTTGACACACAAACAGGCTTGGAAAAGTGGCCTGAAGATGCCACTTAGGGCCTCTAGAAATGGCGCCACATGCAAGTGTATTTAGGCCAGGGATCGAGTCACTTAGGAAGCAAATAAAAGAAGTTTTATTTTGCTACAAAGAGCAGAGAGGTGGATGGCATGAGGGCTCTTAAAATAGGGGTTTTATTTCCTTTAGAATTTTGGCTAAATAGGAGATAAATAATAGATTTAATTATCATTATTTTTAGGAGATAATTGTTGGATTAATTCTTTTAATAAAGTGATAATTCAAAGGATAAAGTTATCAAAATAGAAGAGTAGCGGCCAAGTAAGGGATTCTGAGTAGTAAATTCGGCTATAAAAGGAAAAGAGAGGCCATTCAGCATTATTTTCTCTTCCTTGATAACCTCTGCCGAATTCTCTTAAGCAACTATTCTTTTCTTCTTCATTCTTCTCCTCTTAATATTCCAAAACCTGAAACTTGTGTGACTACTCTCTAAGTCTTAAGCCGAATCTTTGAGGACTCAAGAAAAGGGGGCTGTCGATTACAAAGATTAAGGGTAAGGTCAGTAGTTATCGATTTCCATTCTTTTTCTTCTAAGATTAAAGCCGAAACTAGGAAATCTAACCCCATTATTGTGTTAGTCAAAACTTGGAAAGAAGGCTCTTCGGGATTTACTAAGTGTCGACTACAAGGAAGGAGAAGTTCTTTTCCCGAAGGTACACCATAAGCCGCGTGTTCACTAGTTATTCGGTGAGTTTCGGGATTTAAAATCCCCAAGGTAAATGTCTATAGCATTTGGCCAAGGCTTATTTTGGTATGAAGATCTATTTCTTATTTCGTTTGAAAGCCGAAACTAATTAGTTAAGTGATTTTAGTGCCTAGCCGATTGCAAGGAGAACTCTGCAAAGTTTCGGGAATTGACTATAGTCAATTCGACACCAAGGTAAGTTTTAGTGTACAAATCCTACTAGGATTTGGTTTTATGGCCGAATGAGTTTTTCATTAAATCATTAATATGGGCCGAATATAGGGAGTTAAAGATCTAAGATCGAAATTCGGGATTTCAAGTGAAATCATTAAGCGAATCAGGTGTGTACCCTACCCTAAGTTTTAATACGTTCATGGCAATGTTTTAAATTAAATATGTTATTAAGAATGTGAAAAGCATGGTTAAGGTACCGTGTGTACCCCACACTAAATCTCAATAGATTTACGGTTTTAATTCATTATATGTGTTAATATGAAAGTGTAAGAATATGGCTAAGGTACTGTGTGTACCCTACTCTAAGTTTTAATATGTTCATGGCTATGTTTTAAATTAAATGTGCATGTTTATAAGAATGTGAATATGGCTAAGTTACCTTACTATGGTACAATGTACTAAGGTACATTTCCTACTCTTACTAGGATTATGAAATATGTTAATTGTAACATGAGAATAAGAATAAGAATGTGAACTCTGGCATATTTATGCGTATTACTATTATATGGGGCATATGGGTTTATTTTTAGGGAAATGAATATGGTGACCTAAGACCGTGATATCTTAATGTGGTGACCTAAGACCACAGAATTCTGAACGTGGTGACCTAAGACCACGAATGCGGTGACCTAAGACCGCGATATGGAGTGTAGCGGAAGGAGGGTTGACTTAGTAGTCCCCACGGTGTGTAGGATGGTACGGGTGGTGTGTAGCGGATGGCATATAGGTTTGGGTTCGGGTTGCATCATATTTTTTAAATGTTTTATGAACATGTATGATATTGTATGCCTGGAATATTAAATTTTAGTGTTGGTTACACACTGAGTCTGTTGACTCACCCCGTTGTGGGATTACTTTTCAGGTGACGACCAGGGATGGACTGGGCCGGCAGGTGCTTAGTGGAGGCCATGTGAAGTTCAAATTTCTTTTATTTGGACTATTTTACTTTAAGTATTTTGAATTTAAATTTTGGGAATTATTTGATGTAATAAGGCCTTAGTAGAATTATTTTATTCTGTTTTTATTTATTGAGCTTACAAACTTTTACTTATTAAAAGATTAAGTAAATCTATTTTTAAAACAAAGCCCAAAACGTTTTGTCACTTAAAGTAAAGGATTTTTAATAATGAAATGAACATGTTTTCATCTCAAGCCCAACCCAAAACGATCTTTCTTCCAAATCATACATGTTTTTCCTAAGTAAGAAAAAAATTTGAAACGGTTTACACCGGGGAAAATACCAGATCCGGTCAAGGCTCGTGGGTCGGGTTTGGGGTGTTTCAGTTTAATTAGACTTAGGAGTATGTTTCTTTGGCTTCAAGCATCCAAATTCGAGTGAAATTTTACATTCCCGGGGCAGGGGCAAGCTCATGGCAAACGCCCGTGTAAGTCGTGGCCAGACCGTGTTGGACTTTTGTCGACGAGGCACGGCAGTGTAAATTGGGGTGAGGTCGTGTTCTAAATAAATGGCAAGGTACAATCGTGTGGCTTGAATTCCAGGCCGTGTCGATTTCTTGGGTTGGCCCAATTTGGTCCGTTTTAAGCCCGTTTTACGTTCTTTTTATCATTAGATGCTTTCTTGAGTATAAGACATGAAAAGAAAGGATTAAGAGCACCTTTTTACATAAATCAGGGATAAATAATTCAAAAGCATACTAAATGTGGGATTAAAATATGTTACTTTTATGGTTTATCAAATATGAAGGCTCGATGTGTAATAAATGACTTTTGCTAAGTGATTTTCGGTAAAAATGCTTAAAAAGGACTAAATCATAAAAGTTATAAATTAGTCATAAAAGGGTGATTTAGTGGAGATTGGGGGCTGCCATAGTATGAAAATGATTCGGATAGGCTGGAAATGCAAGGGAATTGAATGAAAATCATTTTACGAGCATTGGGGCAAAAGTGCAAATATGTGAAAGTTTAGGGGTCAAAGTGTAAATTTGTAGAAATATGATTTTTGGACCCATATGAATAATGTGACTAATTAGTAGGCTAAATGTGATATAGATCAAGGAAATCGAGATTGTAAGAGTATGCCCAAAGATCAATCATGAGATGGTTGTAATAACATACTTGATTTACCATGTTTATTAATATAAAGTGTTGTCATTATTATTTCAGTTTTTCCTTCTGTGTGTACAGATAAATTGTTTTATAATAATTTTCTGAGAATAATATGATTATTCTTAAAATATCCTTAGTCAAGTATTATTGTTGACTAGGACAACAATAATGCATTAAGACTAACATGTAGTTGATTGATGATAAAGAGTTGTCATTGATATGGAGTGTCAAAATCAGTGCATGAATATGTGTGTTAGAGAACAACATATTGGACTGACCCGCTATGAGTATGTTTCTTAGATTATTATGTAATTGTCACAACATTACTCATAGTGATTAATATGTATATGATCCTTAGACTTGAGATAATCATTATCCCAACATCGTGAGTCGTATATTTTGATACTGATCAAACGTATAATCGTGAATCGGTTATTCTATAAAGGTGATGTTGGATATACCACAATCTATGTAGAGGGATATTGTTGATCAATATAGGATAAGTCCCTTCCACATAATGGGAGTAATATCTTAGGCCACTTGATTGAGTGAGACTAGAAATGCATGGCCATGCTCAAATAAGTTGACATGAGATGTCATACTAATTTGTATATCATAGTCTACTCAAGATATCAAGAAACATTGGATGGACTATACAAGTGTGACTATTCCATGATTTGTATCCATTCCAGAGATAAAGGATTCAAGGATTAATGCATGAAATGTTAATCACAAAAAGTTATGTCAAATCATGACTTCTTGTAACTTAGGTAGTAATGATGCATTGCTAGATGCCACTCATTGTTTGTGGCATTAGAATGGTTCTAGTATTACTGCTAACATTACAAGAACCTACAGGGTCACACCCTATGGTTGAAATGAACGGAATAAAACATAGTTGGTATTGTGTTTGATTGCCACATGAATTAAATTAATTAAAGAATTAATTTAATTGGGTAATCAAATATTTAATATATTATATGTACAAGGATGTTGTACACATAATGAGAATTAATATATGAATTTGGTTCATATATAAATTTAAATAAATATAGTTTACGAAATCCATGTTATAATTAATGTAATTATAACTTTTGGGTATAATTAATGTAATTATAATTTTCGGTTAAAACATTATTATATTTATTTAATTTTATAATTCATAAAAGAAATACCGATTATAAAAGGGAATAAGTGATAAAAAACTCATTAAGAGAAACCCTAAGAATTTGCTTGAAAAGTCTAGTAGCCGCAAAGCAAATAAAAAAAACCTCTAAAATAGTTTTGGAGATTTCTGCTGTTCATAGTCAAACCGGGTGGATTACGTAGAGGCTAACATCAAAAAGGTTGCGGCTTGTTTCGACAGTAGATCAAAACTCTTTTTGCTGAGGCGTCACTGTCTACTCAGATTGAAATTTCGGTAATTTTGAAATCATTATTTCACCCCGATTCGTTCCTCACACATGGATTCATGGTTTGGATCGCTGGGATTAATTTTATTTCGCTGCGCCATGGGGGTGCCGATGTTCCAACAGAGATTCGGGCTTAAATCGAGAAAATACAAGGTTATGGACTAAAATGGTAAATTGCCGTTTATGGATTCGAGGTAAGTTCGTGTGTTAATAATAATGCAACACCATGCTTGAATTGTAATTCTCCATTGATATGGCATTAATTGTATGATTTAATATGTTTAGGAGAAGTTGATGGATGGTATATATGGTATGGAAAATGTGATGTTTGTTGTGTCATGTGAAATTGAATGGCAAGTTAATGTTACATGAATTGAATGTTAAATTAATATTACATGGGTTGTATGAGTTGCTACACGGTTGTACCTGACGAGATTTTGACAAGTAAGTTGTATGTAAATAATTCATTATTTTTATTGACGTTCTTATATTTCAGCATATTTTATGTATTGTAGCTGATTTTTGAATCATAATTGACTATTGAAGGAATGGAATAAAGTATTAGAAAGTGAGATACTTCCCGTTTGAACCTTCAGAATTGAAAGATATAAATGGTATGTAGCTAGGTCACATGAGTGGTACTAATTGAAGCCACTATGTGCACAAGAGAGCTACAAGATACATATATATACATAGCTAGGTCACATGTGTGGTACCAAGAGTACACCATGTGTACAATAAAGCTATATATAGCTTGGTCACATGTGTGGTATGTAGTGTGAGCCACTATGTGTACAAGAGAGCTATGATATGCTAGGTCATATGAGTGGTGCTAAGTGAAGTCCACTATGTGTACAATCGAGCTAGGTCATATGAGTGGTACTAAGTGAAGGCCACTATGTGTACAAGAGAGCTTCAGCTTCAATGATGGGTTGTGTGCGAAACCACTGCATATCTGCTATTATTCCGAAGCGTTTAATCAGAAAATAGATTAAGTGAAATTATGTGTGAATTTATAGTGATAAGTGTAGTTATATGCATGTGTAATGTATAATCAATATGCTCGATATGTAATCGGAAATTGAAAAGATTGTTATAGGTAAGTAATGAATACAACTAAAGTGAAAGAGAGCAAAAATTTACAATAAAATCATTTTGGACAGCAGTAGTGATGTGAATTTGAAAAATCACCAAAAATAGTAGAAATTTATTTATAAGTTGTATGAGATATCAATTTAAATATTATTGAGTCTATTTTCATATAAAAGAAACAGAGAAAACAAAGGTTTTGTATATTTTGAGATATTTAAATTTTTGTGAGACTTGTTCAGAATGATTATGTGATCCCCTATTCTTCCTTAGAGAAATCATTAAAAATTGTAAAAATATAATTATGGGATATAAGTTATATTCTTAAAATCCTTAATGAGTTTAGTGTCACATGAAATAAATTATAACATCATATGAATTCTGTACAAGGAGAAAATTGATTCGTAGTGAAAAGTGGTCAGAATAGTCGAATAGTGAAACATGGGTAAATTAAATGAATAAACTGTACTTATTGGCTAAACCAAAAATTCTAAAAATTTTATGATAAGAAGATAAATGAGTCTAGTTTCAGGGAAAATTAACGGATCTTAATTTGGAGTTCAAGATATAAATAATTTAATGAATGTGACTCGAGAAAATAGCTTAACTGGAATTTGAATAAATAGAAAGAATATGAAAATAGCATGTTATCGCATTGCTTATTACTTTCATGGGAGCTTACTAAGCGTAAAGCTTACTCCCTCCTTTCCATTTCTTTTAGTTTTGTCAGGTCAGCTCAGGGTTGGAGATCGTCAGAGGCAGCATCACACTATCGAGCCATTATCCTTGTAGTATTGGCATGTGTATGTTAAATGTTTTCAAGTGAATGGCATGTATAGGGACTTACTTTTTCTATGATGGGTGTTGTTGTGATTAGCCAAATGTATTGGCTTATATTGATTTGTTGATTATATCCATGAGATGTGGCTTATAATGATTTTGGCTTGTAAGCCTATTTGTCCATGGTATGTGTTAATGTCTTGTTATGTGGTATAAGTGATTAAATAGATGACAAGGTCAAATGCATGTGTTTGAAAAATTTTAATTTTGGGCGAAATTTGGTAACCCGGTTTTGTATGATTGTGAATGTTTAAGTCCGATAACGCCTCGAACCCTGTCCCGGAGTTAGATATGGGTGAGGGGTGTTACACACACTACTGTGTGCCAGGCCGTGTAACTTACTAACTTAAAACACTAGGAATTTACAAATGACACATGACCGTGTCGCCAAGCTGTGTGCACCAAATTTGACCCAAAAATCATGCCATTTTAAGACCAAACCATACCTATTCAACCACTTCAATTATACATATATTCAAAAGACCCAGGCAATATTCCAACACATCTAAACATACCAAATCAATCAACTTATTCCATCTAACCAATATATCATTCAAAGGCACCACATATATACTAAACATTTAGTCTAAAAAATGATCAAAAGACCTTCTTTATAAAACATTAAGCAAATAAGCATTACACTATGATTAAAACTACTTCATTCAACAACTAAACATCAAGGTGTTCATATATGCATTATATATGTATACTTGCTTCATCAAACATACCCTAAGCAAAACTCATTCATGAACTACATCTATCAACATTTCAAAACTAGATATTTATCTATTGATCGTCTAATTGTCGAGTTTTAAAATTTATAAAGAGAATGATCAAACCTGGAAACTAACTCTGACGATGACTTAAGGCAAGTACACCTATGGAACAGTAGTATAGTTTAGGCAAGACCGGATTATCAAACCCAAAGGAACTAAAAGTACTAATACTCACTTTCTTTATATTATTTAGCCTAAATATAAAGTGATTGGTTGATTAAATAAAAAAACTAACTGATTACTAAACTAAGACGCAAATACAAAAAGAACAAATTGAAGAAATAACTTTTAGAAAAACTCAATTGATTAAGATGATACCCTTAGGAAGAATCCACCTAAACTTCACTTGTTATCTAACACAGAACCAGACGATTTATTCACTTAGCTTGATCCATAGGACTCCCTAATTTATATTAAACCCTTTCTCGAGGTGAATAACGTCCAACCATAGGTTGATTAACCGAAATCTCTTTCTAATTAAAACCCTTAGAATTGCATTAACTCAATCTATGGACTCTTATATTAGGTTTCACTCTAATCCGGCAAAATCTCGTCACCCTATCTCTAGGCGCGCGATCAACTCTGCTTAATTATGATAGATCTACTCTTAAGCAGGGACTTTTGCTCCACCACCTGAGCACATCACACTTGAATTAATATCCCAAAATATCGACACAAGAATTAAGCACACATAATTAAGAACAAACTAAGTATTTATCATACATCTCAGAAAATAATAACAAGATTCACTTAGGTTTCATCCCCTTCAGGTATCTGAAGGGTTTAGTTCATAATGATAAAATAAAACATCTCAAGAGAAAAAATAAAACAAAACATAAGAAATCCCTAAAACCCCCTGAGGGAATTGAAGGAGAGATCCGCCGTCTTGAGTAGAATTCCGGCTTCATGAGATGGATCAACTGGCTATCTTCAACTGACTACCACAAATCTGGCCTTTTGGCTCGGCTCCTTAGCCTAGCTGACTGCCTAACTGATCGCCCTTTTTTAGGTTACACTTAGGGTCTTTATATAGTCTCTTGGAATGCATTTCATTCTCCCGAAGTATCCTTTTCCGAGTGAAATTCTTCTTTTCCGCGATAGGGGCACGACCATGGCACACGACTGTGTGAATCGACTTTAGGCCGTGTTCGGGTCTGTTGATGGAGGCACGGCCATGTGAATCATGGTTAGGCCATGTTCTAGTTAATTGTCGAGGCACGTCCATGTCGATTTCCACTTTGACCCAAATTGGCCCATTTTAAGCCCATTCCTCGTTCTTTTCGTCCCTAGGTGCTTTTCTAAGTATAAAACATGAAAAGAAACGATTAAGAGCACCTTTTTACATAAATCAAGGAATAAATCATCCAAAAGTATGCTAATTGTGGGCCTAAAATATGTTACTTTTACGATTTATCATCTATATATACATGCCACTACCAAAAAGATACAAAAACTACCAAATTAGATGGATAGTGTGAGTCGGATGGTTGATCCTTCTAGAAAGTTAGCAAAGATTATCAACAATGTAACATCCTAAAATTTGAGTATCAATTGGTTGCTTGTGTTAGCTCGGGTAGTATTGTTTGTGTGCTTAGCATAGCCTTGTGAAGGCTTGATTTTATTTATAAAGCTACAATAATTCTAAGTATTTAAAATTTAATGAAGTGGATTACGCAATCTTGACACTTAAGATAATTTAAGTGTTAAATTCAAGCACATGAGGAGTTAGTGGCAAGGTGGTTATGATGCATGAAGGGTTGCTTGAGGGAAGAGGTTCGAGTAGCATGGGTTACATTTGGAAAACTTTATTTTTATCCACCTTTGCATCAAGTGTCGGCCAAGCTATTCTTATGGTAGGTTGGACTTCCAATTTTTAAGGCAAGTTGAATATTAGTTTAGGAAAGCTTGTAATTTGGGATAGGAATCTTAAGATTTATGGAAGGATGGGGGGACAAAGGGCTTGGATGATGGAGAGTGTTTTGAAAACTCATCTATGGCCATTAGTTCATGTATGTGGACGGCATTTTGGCCTAGGGGAGGGGTTGACCGATTTTTTTTTGGAGGCTTAGGGAGGTTGATAGCTAGTTGGCCATTTTTCCTAAGCATTTGAGCATAGTTTTCTTTTCTCTCCAATAAGACTCTCTATAGCCGAATGTGTCTTGGCAATAAAGTGAATTTTGTTTTAGTTTTGGCATTGTTTTCTTGTTTTGTGTCAAAGCCGAAAAGACCATAGTGGTTTGCCAAATTTTCTCTTAGGCATTTGGCCGAATATACAATTGAGTCTCTCACATATTTTAATCTCTTTGTAGCCTAAAACCAACCCTTTTCTCTTTCATCTTTTTTCTTCATCTTTAGTGGTTGGCCGAACCTTTCTTCTCCCCATTTCATCTTTTTCTTTCTTCCACTTTTGCTCAAAACCGAAAGTACCATCTCCTCCATTTCATCTTTTTCTTTTTCTTATCTCAAACTTTTGTGCCAAAGTTCTCTCCACCTTCTTTTGCCAAAATCCCTTTCTTGCATTTCATTTTCTTTTTCTTTCTTTTCCCCACTCTAACCGAATCTTCCTCCATCATCTAACACCATAGCCAAATCTTCTTTCTCTCATTTGGTGTTATCTTGGCCGAATATCATCAAGGGTAGATTTTCTAAGTGTTCATCTGTAATCGGTTTTGGAGAATAGGTAAATGTTCATGGCCGATTTTCCTTATTATTCTATTTTCTCTATTGATTTTCATGAGGATAAAAGCCAAATTTTGGGCTTGTTAATAAGGTTCTAATCATTCTTAGAAACCGATCTCTTCTAGGCTCTTTGGGACTTTGGAAGCAATTGATCTAAGACTTATTTCTCTAGCAATCAAAGTTGGTAAGTCAAGTGGTAAGGATTCATGTGGATTAATTATTCTTTTAATGGTTGAAAAGCTAAAGGCTATTGGAATTAAAGTGTGATGTTGGCCGAATGGTCTTGATTATAGTTTTGTGGTTTGGACAAATGTAGGACAAGGTGATCTAGTGCGGTAGATCGGGTCTTCAAAATTTAGTATTTACGTTTGTGGAAGGTGTGTACCTTACACACTTTATAACTCGGTTTATATATATATATATATATATAATAAACTAATCATGTTACAAAAGTGGAAAACTATGAGATCTTGATATGATACCTTGATGGGTATGAACAAGGACTCGGGTAAGTCCGTTTCGATATGATGTTGTTATATGTTGATCTATATCATGATTTAAGATATATATGTTTGTTATATGATCATATCATAAATGAGCATGATGGCATGATTTACTATTGTAAGACATTGGTTTGGGTGATTTGAGAGGAGGGGAAGGATTTGATATCCGTGTCTTTGGGACACCGAGGTTTGGCACCTCCAAAGGGTTTGGTACCACGCTTATTTCGTGTCTTTGGGACACGGAGGTTTGGCACCTCATAGCGACTCGTCCCAGTGGCTTAGTACCATCGTGGGTTGGCCCCACTTTCGATACATTGGGATCGTCGCCAGTGATTTGGTATCACACGTGGGTTGGCCCCACAACTTGATTATTTGTGACTTTGGGTCACCAGTGATTTGGCATCACATTATTGGATATCGTGACTTTAGGTCACCAGTGGTTTGGCACCACCAGTGGTTTGGTACCACACGGGGTAGAAAAGGAGTTATGGATGGCTAGGTTGGGTGCATTATATATATTGCTTAGCTATGAATTGTGTAAGAATGTTGCATTAACCGGGGGAAGGATTATGCACTGAGTCTTGGTGACTCACCTTCTCCTTTATCTTTTCAGGTGATTCTTGATCGCGGAGGAGGAGCCGGATGAACTCGAGGAGGCCATGCAATAAAAATTTGGTTTTATAAGAACTTCGATTTGGGTACTTTATTTTACCTTAATTTGGTTTATATTTTTAATTGGGTTTGTAATAAGGCCTCTTTAATTATGTTTTTGAATTATTTATATGCTTTAGGTTTGATTTAAATATGGCTTATAAATTACATGATTGGGATAATAATTTGAGCACAAAGTTTTCTAAACTACAAACGCAATGTTTTTTTTTTAAACGTTACCATCGTGTAATATAGATCGTTTGATAATATTTAACAACTTAAGTGATTTTGATAACTCATACGTTTTTCCAAAACTTAAGTTTGCGAATTTCAATAAACAACGGTTTTCAACTATTCGCTTGAGTCTTTCATAAAAATTATAAAATGTTTTCTAATCTATGGATCTGTAAGTAATTTTTAAAGATTTATTCACGAATTTCAAAGTAAATTATCAATTTTTAACTTATTATAACTTGTTTTCTTCAAATATAGAATAACAAAGAGTTTTTCACTAAAAATTTATCGTTATCTCAATTTTCTTCAAAATGTTTTCCTCCGTGGCATGCCAGATTCAGTCTTGCGTATTGATCGGGTTTAGGGTGTTACAAATTGGTAGCAGAGCCAAGTTTAAAAGCTCAGCTGTGGGCCCAAGGCCCAAAATGATTTAAAGTATGGTCTTAAAATGTTTTTGTTAAAAATTATATGATTTGAAAGGCATGGCACCAAGTCTCCGACACCGATCCGCCCGGGTAAGTACTTCAAACTGTTGATTTTGATGTTATGATGATGATGGTATGACTGTATAGTAGTAGGAACTACTCTAGAGACTCAAAACTATAGGTTGGATGTACTCGCGAAACAACCTCTTATTAAAACTATTCATAAAACTGTGTTTTAAAAATAGTGGAATATTGACTAATGCATAAAACTTTTAAATCAGCTAAGTCAAGACTTTAGACATGAGCACTCGAGGTCGGGGTCGTGTTATGCATGGACGCGGTAGGGGTAGGATGGCTGTGTCTGAGCCAATGAGGTCGGGTCAAGGATCCGAGAATGAGGTACCACCACCCCCACCACCAGCAGTTGGAGTTGAGTTTTAGGAGCAAACGGGGGATGACACAGTGCCTCAGGCGATGCTGCGAGTTCTTGAGAGAGTAGCTGGAATAGGAGAAGGCGCAGGAGCTCAAAATCTGTACCTGAGTGACTCCGAGCCAATGGGGCCGAGGTGTTTCGAGGTGTTTCGGGTGTTGCTCCCAGTACGACTGAACATTGGTTAGAGGCGATGGAGCGAATCATGGATGACTTGGATCTGAATGTTGAGGAAAAGCTAAAGGGGATAGTGTCGCTTCTTCGGGATGAGTCATATCAGTGGTGGCTCACGGTGAGGAACAGTGCTGCGGTGGAGGATCTTACCTGGGATTATTTTAAGGCAGCGTATCAGAAGAAATATATTGGGTCTAGTTACATTGATGCACAGCGTAAGGCATTTCTGAGTTTGGTCCTGGGGAGTAAGTCCATATCAGAATATGAGGCAGAATTTTTAAGACTGAGCCAGTATGCTAGAGGTATCGTGGCTTCGGAGCACGAGCGATGTGTTCGGTTCGAAGATGGATTGAGGGACGAGCTAAGACTGCTGATTGCTCCACATCAGGAGCGAGAGTTTGCTGTGCTAGTTGAAAAGACTAAGATAGCTGAAGGGATAAAGGAATCTGTAAGGCAGAAGAGGGCTAGGCAAAATGGGCCGAATCAATCTAGGAGGCCTGTTACTGCTAATCAGGGACCAGCGTAGTGTAATCGATGTGGGAAATATCATTGGGGCGAATGTTGGACCGGAGGGAAAGGATGTTTTGAGTGTGGTTCGCTAGATCATCGTATGAGGGACTGTCCAAGTTAGCCAGGAATCAGATTGAGGGTCAAAGTCGTGCTCAATTCAGAAAGGAGGGACCGTCATCACAGAGAGGTCGTGGTAATGGTAGAGGAGGTAATGGTTCTGGTCGAGGCCGCGGAGCATCGGGCAGAGGTGCAGGCAACACTAAGGCAAGACAGCCTGGGTTGGTGTATGCAGCGAGGCGTCGAGAGGAGGGTGACGCACGGACGTCATAATCGATCCGTTCTTAATTTTTGGTGTACCATATACTACTTTGATAGATGTGGGTTCGACGCATTCGTATGTTGCTAGTAGCATAGTAGAGACCATGAACCTAAACTCTGAGACTACTTCTAGGAGGATGACAGTACTTAGCCCTCTAGGTCACTCTGTAGAAGTAAATAAGTTGTATAGAGATGTACCCCTAGAAATTCAAGGGGTAATGTTTGTAGCTGATCTGATGGAACTGCCGTTTGGGGAGTTCGATCTAATTCTTGGGGTGGACTGGTTGGTTAAGTACCAGGCGAGTTTGGATTGCGCTGCTAAGCGCATGGTTTTGAAGACAGCTGAGGGTGAAGAGGTGGTTATGATAGGTAATAGAAGAGATTATCTATCTAACGTGGTATCTGCATTGAAAGCTGAGAAGATGGTCAGGAAGGGCTGCGAGGCATTTATGGTTCATATATGTGCGTTGGAGGCTAAGGAGTCTGCTGTAGGAAATGTTCGAACAGTGAAGGAATATGCTGACGTATTTCCAGAAGAACTTTCGGGACTGCCTCCAGATCGTGAAGTTGAATTTGGTATAGATTTGTTACTAGGAACTGGACTAGTGTCAATTGCTCTGTATAGGATGGCACCGAATGAATTGGTGGAATTAAAGGCTCAGATTCAGGAGTTGTTGGATCGAGGTTTTATCCGACCAAGTGTTTCGCCTTGGGAAGCGCCGGTACTTTTTGTCATGAAGAATGATGGTACGATGCGGATGTGTATAGACTACTGCCAGTTGAATAAGCTGACGATCAAAAACAAGTATCCTTTTCCGAGAATAGATGACTTGTTTGATCAGCTTAAAGGGGCAGCGATTTTCTCCAAAATTGATTTAAGGTCTGGATATCATCAGCTAAAGGTGAAAGAGGCTGATATCCATAAGACGACATTTTGCACTCGGTATGGGCACTACGAGTTTCTAGTAATGCCGTTTGGGTTGACTAATGCGCTGGCAGCATTCATGGATATGATGAATCGGGTATTTTAGTAATTTTTGGATCAGTTTGTAGTGGTATTTATAGACGATATTTTGGTATACTCCAAGTCAGAGGAGGAGCATGATGCGCATTTGCGAGTAGTGTTGCAGATCCTAAGGGAAAAGTAGCTATATGCCAAATTTAGTAAGTGCGAGTTTTGGCTTAGGGAGGTGACTTTCTTGGGTCACATAGTATCAGCTGAGGGGATTAGAGTGGATCCTCAAAAGATTGAAGCAGTGTTGGATTGGAAGCCGCCTAAGTCAGTGGCTGAGATTCAGAGTTTTCTAGGTCTGGCAGGGTATTACCGAAGATTTGTGGAAGGATTTTCTTTGATAGCAGCACCTATGACCAAGTTATTGAGGAAAGGAGTTCCATTTGTGTGGACTGAGAAGCAACAAGAAAGTTTCGACAAGTTGAAGAAGATTCTGACTGAAGCTCCGATTTTAATTCAACTTGAGGCAGGCAAGGAATTCACGGTTTACTGTGATGCATCACATACTGGTTTGGGATGTATGCTGATGTAGGAAGGGAAGGTAGTGGCTTATGCATCTCGACAGTTGAGACCACATGAAGTTAAATATCCAACGCATGACTTGGAATTAGCTGCAGTGGTTTTTGCCTTGAAGATTTGGAGACACTATTTGTACGGAGAGAAGTCGATAGTCTACACGGATCACAAGAGTCTAAAGTATCTTTTGACTCAGAAGGATTTAAATTTGAGGCAGCGTAGATGGATTGAATTGTTGAAGGACTACGATCGCTCGATTGAGTATCATCCGCAAGGCTAACGTGGTGGCGTACGCGTTGAGCCGTAAGGTTGTATCGCACTTAAGATCGATGTTTGCTCGCCTTATTTTATACGACGATGGGAGTCTTTTATGTAATTGCAAGTCAAGTCGACTTGGTTAGAGCAAATCAAGAAGAATTAGTTAAAGGATGATGGTTTGAATGATCGGAGGTTGCGTGTTCGAATGGTGGTTTAGAGGATTATAGTTTGTCCAAAGGATGGAGTATTGTGTTTTCAAGGGAGAGCTTGTATGCGAAAGATGTCGAGTTGAGGCGAAAATTCTTCGGACGCACATAGCGATCCATACGCTATGTATCCTAGAGATAGCAAGATGTATCGGATTTAAGAGAGCAATTTTGGTGGCAGTGTCCAAGCGGGAGGTAATCGAGTTTGTGGGAAATGTCCGACGTGTCGGAGTTAAAGTGAGCATCGCCATCATTCTGGTTACTTCACCGTGAAGATTCCATAGTGGAAGTGGGAAAGGATCACTATGGATTTTGTCCTCTTACACCTGGAGGTGATTGTGGATCGTTTGACTAAGTCAGCTTATTTCATTTCGGTAAGGGTGGATTACTCGCTTCATAAGTTAGCTAAGTTGTATGTGACGGAGATAGTGAGGTTGCAAGGTGTACCAGTGTCGATCATCTCAGACAGAGATCTTAGATTTACGTCGAGGTTTTGGAGAGCGTTACATCAGGCTTTGGGTACGCGGTTGGATTTTAGTACGGCATTTCATCCACAGTCTAACGGGCAGTCGAAAGAGTTATTCAGATCTTAGAGGATATGTTGAGAGGATGTGTTTTGGACTTTAGAGGCAGCTGGGAAGAGTTTTTATCATTAGCTGAATTCACATACAATAATAGTTATCAGGCAAGCATTAAGATGGCACCATATGAGGCATTGTATGGTAGGAGGTGTCGCACACCTACATGCTGGACAGAGTTGGGTGAGCTTCAGATGTTAGGACCAGAGTTGGTTGCAGAGACTGAGGTTAAAGTTAAGATGATTCAGGCTCGTTTGAAGGAAGCTTCGGACAGGCAGAAGTCTTATGCCGATCTCAAGCGAAGGGATACAGAGTTTGTCGTGGGTGACAAGGTTTTTCTGAAGGTCTCGCCATGGAAGAAGGTATTAAGATTTACGAGAAAAGGCAAGTTAAGTCCAAGGTTCATTGGGCCGTATAAGGTACTGAGACGAGTGGGACCAGTATCCTATCAGCTCGAATTGCCAGCAGAGCTGAGTCAGATTCACGATGTGTTCCATGTCTCCATGCTTAGATGCTATCGTTCTGATCCATCGCATGTTGTGATAGTGGAGGAATTAGAGGTGAGTCCAGATTTGACAGTGGAAGAAGAACCAGTGCAGATTCTAGATCGAGATGTGAAAGTTTTGCGTAAGAAGTCAGTTCCTTTAGTGAAGGTCTTATGGCGAAACCATGGCGTAGAAGAAGCTACGTGGGAACCAGAGGATGTTATGAGGCAGCAGTACCCTCAACTCTTTTGATCAGGTAATTTTGAGGACGAAATTATTCTAAGGGGGGTAGAATTGTAACATCCTAAAATTTGAGTATCAGTTGGTTGCTTGTGTTAGCTCGGGTAGTATTGTTTGTGTGCTTAGCATAGCCTTGTGAAGGCTTGATTTTATTTATAAAGCTAGAATAATTCTAAGTATTTAAAAT
The DNA here is from genome assembly GCA_025506655.1 of Gossypium rotundifolium. NCBI lineage: Eukaryota > Viridiplantae > Streptophyta > Magnoliopsida > Malvales > Malvaceae > Gossypium > Gossypium rotundifolium. The sequence goes on along the minus strand of CP106734.1, from coordinate 150,683,988 downwards.
TTAATGAGGTGGACTAGGTGATCTTGACACTTAAGATAATTTAAGTGTTAAATCCAAGCACATGAAGAGTTAGTGGCAACGTGGTTATGATGCATGAAGGGTTGCTTGAGGGAAGAGGTTCGAGTAGCATGGGTTACATTTGGAAAACTTTATTTTTATGCACCTTTGCATCAAGTGTCGGCCAAGCTATTCTTATGGTAGGTTGGACTTTCAATTTTTAAGGCAAGTTGAATATTAGTTTAGGAAAGCTTGTAATTTGGGATAGGAATCTTAAGATTTATGGAAGGATGGGGGGACAAAAGGCTTGGATGATGGAGAGTGTTTTGGAAACTCTTCTATGGCCATTAGTTCATGTATGTGGACGGCACTTTGGCCTAGGGGAGGGGTTGACTGATTTTTGTTGGAGGCTTAGGGAGGTTGGTAGCTAGTTGGCCATTTTACCTAAGCATTTGAGCATAGTTTTCTTTTCTCTCCAATAAGACTCTCTATAGCCGAATGTGTCTTGGCAATAAAGTGAATTTTGTTTTAGTTTTGGCATTGTTTTCTTGTTTTGTGTCAAAGCCGAAAAGACCATAGTGGTTTGCCAAATTTTCTCTTAGGCATTTGGCCGAATATACAATTGAGTCTCTCACATATTTTAATCTCTTTGTAGCCTAAAACCAACCCTCTTCTCTTTCATCTTTTTTCTTCATCTTTAGTGGTTGGCCGAACCTTTCTTCTCCCCATTTCATCTTTTTCTTTCTTCCACTTTTGCTCAAAACCGAAAGTACCATCTTCTCCATTTCATCTTTTTCTTTTTCTTATCTCAAACTTTTGTGCCAAAGTTCTCTCCACCTTCTTTTGCCGAAATCCCTCTCTTGCATTTCATTTTCTTTTTCTTTCTTTTCCCCACTCTAACCAAATCTTCCTCCATCATCTAACACCATAGCCGAATCTTCTTTCTCTCATTTGGTGTTATCTTGGTCGAATATCATCAAGGGTAGATTTTCTAAGTGTTCATCTATAATCGATTTTGGAGAATAGGTAAGTGTTCATGGCAGATTTTCCTTATTATTCTATTTTATCTATTGATTTTCATGAGGATAAAAGCCAAATTTTGGGCTTGTTAACAAGGTTCTAATCATTCTTAGAAACCGAACTCTTCTAGGCTCTTTGGGACTTTGGAAGCAATCGATCTAAGACTTATTTCTCTAGCAATCAAAGTTGGTAAGTCAAGTGGTAAGGATTCATATGGATTCATTATTCTTTTAATGGTTGAAAAGCTAAAGGCTATTGGAATTAAAGTGTGATGTTGGCCGAATGGTCTTGATTATAGTTTTGTGGTTTGGCCGAATGTAGGACAAGGTGATCTAGTGCGGTAGATCGGGTCTTCGAAATTTAGTATTTTCATTTGTGGCAGGTGTGTACCTTACACACTTTATAACTCGGTTTATATATATATATATATATTAATAAACTAATCATGTTAAAAAAGTGGAAAACTATGAGATCTTGATATGATACCTTGATGGGTATGAACAAGGACTCGGGTAAGTCCGTTTCAATATGATGTTGTTATATGTTGATCTATATCATGATTTAAGATATATATGTTTGTTATATGATCATATCACAAATGAGCATGATGGCATGATTTACTATTGTAAGACATTGGTTTGGGTGATTTGAGAGGAGGGGGAAGGATTTGATATCCGTGTCTTTGGGACACCAGAGGTTTGGCACCTCCAGTGGTTTGGTACCACTGTTATTTCGTGTCTTTGGGACACCAGAGGTTTGGCACCTCATAGCAACTCGTCCCAATGGCTTAGCACCACCGTGGGTTGGCCCCACTTTCGATATATTGGGATCATCGCCAGTGATTTGGTATCACACGTGGGTTGGCCCCACAACTTGATTATTTGTGACTTTGGGTCACCATTGATTTGGCATCACATTATTGGATATCATGACTTTGGGTCACCAGTGGTTTGGCACCACTAGTGGTTTGGTACCACACGGGGTAGAAAATGAGTTATGGATGGCTAGGTTGGGTGCATTATATATATTGCTTAGTTATGAATTGTGTAAGAATGTTGCATTAACCGGGGGAAGGATTATGCACTGAGTCTTGGTGACTCACCTTCTCCTTTATCTTTTCAGGTGATTCTTGATCGCGGAGGAGGAGCCGGATGAACTCGAGGAGGCCATGCAATAAAAATTCGATTTTATAAGAACTTCGATTTGGGTACTTTATTTTATCTTAATTTGGTTTATATTTTTAATTGGGTTTGTAATAAGGCCACTTTAATTATGTTTTTGAATTATTTATATGCTTTAGGTTTGATTTAAATATGACTTATAAATTACATGATTGGGATAATAATTTGAGCACAAAGTTTTCTAAACTACAAACGCAATGTTTTTTTTAAACGTTACCATCGGGTAATATAGATCGTTTGATAATATTTAACAACTTAAGTGATTTGGATAACTCATACGTTTTTCCAAAACTTAAGTTTGCGAATTTCAATAAACAACGGTTTTCAACTATTCGCTTGAGTCTTTCATAAAAATTATAAAAGGTTTTCTAATCTATGGATCTCAGAATTAATTTTTAAAGATTTATTCACGAATTTCAAAGTAAATTATCAGTTTTTAACTTATTATAACTTGTTTTCTTCAAATATAGAATAACAAAGAGTTTTTCACTAAAAATTTATCGTTATCTCGATTTTCTTCAAAATGTTTTCCTCTGTGGCATGCCAGATTCGGTCTTGGCGTATTGACCGGGTTTGGGGTGTTACAGACAAAACAATCCACAAAAAACCATAAGCTCACATAGCTTAGAAAGGACATAGTATAACATTTAATCTAAATACAATTTGACACAGTTCACATATTATTTGATTACTAAAATTTCAAGAATACAAATGATGAGTTGATGTAATGATATAATGTTCTTAACGATACTAGAATAAAATCAGCAGAATGTATATGCCTTTAGGAGTACCAAAGTACAAACAGGGGCATGTATGTGCATTCAGGAGTACCGAAGTACAAACAGGGGCACGTATGTGCATTCAGGTGTACCAGAGTACAAACAGGGGCACATATGTGCATTCAAGGGTACCAAAGTACAAACAAGAACACATATGTGCATTCAAGGGTACCAAAGTACAGACAGGGGCATGTATGTGCATTCATACAATAATTATCTATAAACATATTAAATAAAGAACAATAATATAAAATTACAAGTAGAATTTCATTTACGTAATGAAATACTATGAACTTACCGACGATTTAATTTCGGTCAACACGCAGGGACAATATATTAATCTCATACACATTTCAAATTCCATTCAAAGAATATGACCCTTAACTTTTCATTAATTACACATTTTCCCTAAACTTTTACAACTTTTACAATTTAGTACTTTAACCCAAAAATAATCAAATCAACCATTTTCTCTAGTCAAAATTTACTGCCAAATAATATAGGCCCTTAAACAGTCCTAATTATACCTCAAATTCACTAATAAAACTTGAAAATTTGACATTTTAACAATTTAATCCTTAAATTAAAATCTAATAAAAATCACTTCACAAAACAACTAAATACCACAATCAAAGCTTCAAACACATAATTATCATAAAAAACATTAAAGATTCACCAATGACAACTTCTAAAATTTTTAACAGATTCAAAAAAAAAAAAGTACGGGCTAGCTAGACCTTGTTGCAACGATCTCAAAAACATAAAAACTACTAAGAATAAACTTAAATAGAACTCACATGCAAGAGGAACTACGGCAGAACCTCCCTAAGCATTTTAATGGTGTTTTTACCTTTAAAATTTCGGTGGAAGAACATAGAAAAGATGATAAAATTTTTATTTTTATTATTCTTTATCTTATTATTACTTAATTACAATTTTATCCCTAGTAATAAACATACCAAATGACAATTTAATTATCCTTTACCATCCATCTAACTTCTCTATGATCTAATTACTACTTAAGTCCCTTCTCCTTTGATAATTAAACTATCAAAGCATAACAATTCAATAATTACTAAGTTTTGCATCTTTCACGATTTAATATTTTTCCTTAATTAACTATCTAAAGGTTAAAATTTCATCACCAAAATTTAACACGAATCCAATGCAACCCTATAAAAATTAATTAAAATATAAAAATTCAACTTCACATATTGGATTTATGGTCTCGAAACCACTATTATGTTACCACTAAAAAATGGGATATTACCTATGAAGTCCACGGTGGCCCGAACAGCAAGAGGACATCACTGATAAGGGGGTATCACGATATCAGAGCATGAAAGTCGTGATATCCTTGGCAGCATTGAAAAAAGGAAGATAGAGCCACCAGCAAAGGGATTGCTATGCCTAAACTCCCAAAGGACCCCTTATTTCAATACTAATGAGGATATCGTAATACCGAACCATGGGTATCATGATATCGCTGTCAAGGGAGACAAAAAAATGACCGTAGGGGTAGTCCTTTTCCAACATGTCCACCAACCAAAATTAGACAATCAAGGGCAATTTGGTTACATTTTAGATTGTAATCAATTCAGTAGCCTTCTTTTTGGCTGAGAAAAAAAAGGAGACCTTTAGTTATTCATTTTTTCCATCTTTTTAGCTTAGGGTTTAGTGTTTTTCTCATCTTTTTAGGATTCAAACTCTTTCTTTTGTGGTTCAATGTTAAGTTAGTTAGTTAGTTAGGTTTACTGTAGCTAAGTGATAATTACCTTTTAACACTTCAACTTTCCTTGTAGTTATATTTTAATCCTATGATTTAATCTTATTCAGCTTTGTTTCATTTCACCCGTTAAAAATCATTTCTTTAGTGTTTTTGTTCATTTATTCTGTTGCCATTGTGGTTTTTTCCATGTTTTTGAAGGGAAGCTTCAGGTTTTTATTGTTTTGCCTTGTGGTTAAGTTGATGAATTTTTTATTGATTATCTATTGTTAAGGTGTCTAGAGATAAGCATGAGTATCTAAAGTATAGGTGGTTGGTTGATGGAAAGGTAGGGAAGTTGATTTTTGGGTTTATGGACTAAATCAAATAGACTTCAAAACTTAGGATTGACGCCCTTAAGGGAAAATTAAGACAAGTGAAACCGAGAAGAGATCTTATTAGGCACCAATTTGATAGTCCCAGGTTTGTTCGATAAGGTCGAGAGATAAATCGAACTAATTTGTCTAAATCAGTAAAATTAAGACCAAGAGGTAAAATTGAACCAATTTAGGAGTATTAGCAATTTAGATCCTTAAGTCAAAGGTTAACCAACCACATGGGAATCAACCAACTGCTGCTTGTTATAGTATTTGTTAGTTTCATACTTTGCTCACTTTACAATTTAGTCATTGTTTACTTCTACGTAGTTAATCAGTGTAATTAGCCTCTTGTATGGCTTATCGTAATATACTTACTTAGTGATTAGTCAGCTAGATCCTTTTTTAGTTGCATATCCATATTTTAGAAATCACTTAATCATCGACTCATTTGGGTTCGTGTAACATTCTGAATTTGGGCCTAGAAGTATTGGGCCAATTGGGCTTTGGGCTTTGGATCTTAGAAAATTTTTAAGTGAGAGAGAAAATGACAATTGGCATGTCGGATTTGAAGGTTAATGAATTTGGAATGTCTAGGGGTGTTGGAAAAGTCCTGGGATCAAGTAAGGGTATAGGAAAAATTTTGGTTTTAGCCCCAAGGGAATTGTGACTTCAGTCAGTAAGCCTCTTAAGCAGATTAAGGGGAAAATAGGACACAAGTGGGCCTGTGGTCCAATGGCAAGGTGGCGTCACTTGGGGAAGCTACAAGGTGGCATGAAGAGGTCCTAGGTTCGAGTAGTGGTAAGGTGTTTTTGGAGTGTTTATTTTGCATAGTGGGTGGCCAGAGTTGTGTGGAATTTGGACTCTTTTGTTAAAGTGTTTGAATTGGTCTTGTGAGCTGATAAAGGAGGGAATTTCGGATGAGATAAGGGAGATATCACAGAGAAAAATTAGGAGATGAGAGGTGGGAAGAGTTGGTGCTGAATTGGCTGTGGGGGAAGGTATGATTCGGCTATTGGCTATAAAAGGAGGTGCTGAATTCTTTTGAAAGGTTCCATTACTCTTCTTTTTCTCGCCCTCAGCTGAATTCTTCCATTTGCTAGAAAAAAACCCATCATTCCTTTGTGAAATTTTGGTTTTCTCTCTAACCGAATTCCCCATACCTTCTCTTCTTAAATTCCTTCTCTTGTTCACCTTTAGTTCTAGCCGATCACTTCTCCTCTTCTTCTCCCTATTGGTGCCGAATTATCTCTGTCACCATACTAATCTCAAAAGCTGAATTTAGGCCGCAAGATTGAAAGTGGATTTGGTAAGTATTTGATTAACCTCTTTTGTACGTTTTTCTAAAAGCCGAAAGGCTATCTAACTGTCCTATCGTTAACTCTGTGATAACAAGGATAAGGGTCAAAGGAAGGACTACTAGAACATGTGGCACATAGTAAGGGTACGGTGAGGTTTCAGTTTCTGATAAAGTATGTGTTAAGCCATGATTGATCATTAGGTGTTGTCGATTGTAGGTTCGTGATTAAGGGGTTTGCAGCACATGTGGTACCCAGGTGTGTCCAAACACTATGCACACACGACATCGGCAATGCCGAAAAGCTGAAAGTGGCTAAATGGGCCCGGTGGGCCCTGAGGCTAAGTTTTCTAAAATTGTTTGATTTGGTTATATGAATTGAGTTAGTCATGCATGTTACTTGATCTAGAATTAATTTGGGCCTAATAGGCCATAATAATGAGATTTGGGCCTAATGGGCCATATTGATGTGATTTGGGCATAAGGGGCTATATGAACGTGAAATGGGCTTGATGGGCTTTATGAGGACGTAGACAAGTATGTTAGGGTTTAATGGACTTTAGGCCTAGTCCTGAACAACTCTTAAATCACATAAGACTTAATCTAATAATTAAACATGTCCGTGAACAAGTCACTGGGTTAGAGTGTGGCAACGGACATATGCATGTCTAGGATTGGATCTAGGGAGAGCTTGGTACTTAAGCGGTCCTGTGGCCCACATCCTCTTCTTTGGAATCCTACCTGGTGCGTGGTGTCTATTTGCTTTAGCCAAAAGGACTTGTTAATGGGCCAAAGTTCATAACTAAAACCCGAGAGGGACCAAACACCCTTAGATTTGTAAAATTACTAAAATACCCCTAATTTGAAAATAACCAAAATACCCTTAGTTTGAAAAATTACCAAAATATCCTTAGATTTGCAAAATCACTAAAATACCCCCGAATTGTGAAATTACCATAATACCCTTGATTTGCAGAATTACCAAAACATCCCTGATTTACAAAATTTCCAAAATACCTCTGTTTTGCAAAATCACCTAATTACCCCTGTAGGGTAGAATTACAATAATACCCCGATAGGGTAGAATTACGATAATACCCCTGTAGGGTAGAATGACAGAAATACCCTTGATTGTGAAATGACTAAAATACCCTTATGTAATGAGTATGAGTTTTTATGGATGTTACTTATGTGTTTGCTGCATTCATATGATATTCTGTTTAGGATGCATATGGGTGGTATGGTACGGAGGAAGAATTTGAGGATCGCATAGTCGTTTGACGACTGTGGATCCACCGGTGGCTTTAAGCCCATTATATGATTAGCAACTTTGCTGCAACGTTGAGTAGTGCCGCTGTGAGTGCTACCATTGGAGTGTAGCAGAGGGGTGGGTCGAGCTAGAATTCCCCACAAGTGTATAAGGTTGGAAGAGAAATGGTGTGTGTAGCAGATCGATTTTTGGAGAGGTTTTTACATTACCTTGTTTTGCATATGATATGATATGAGGTCATTGTGGGCTAAGGCCAAGACCACCGATTTTGATAGGGCTTAGGCCCAATATGAATATTTGTATGTTGCTTTGATTGCCAAGGGTTGTACACACTGAGTTTCGAAACTCACACCCTTTATTTAATGTTTCAGGTGATCCTCAGTAGACAGCTTGACGTTGGAAAGGACTCGGAGTTGGCCACACTACGAGATGTTAAAATTTTTATTTATTTGTTTCAAAAGACATGGTTTTAATTGCTTTGTTTTAGTTGGATGTAATAAGGCATTGTATCTCCAATTAGACTTTACTTGTGGGTTTTATTATTATTTCTGTTGCTTAATTTTTATTTTAACTTAAATAAATTTCTAAAGTTTAGCAAGGTTTTCAAAATAACTATAACCTATGGGCTTTTATTTAAAACATGAGCTTTCTTCATAACTTTTCAAGTTACTTAGATTTTGTGCTTCTAAACCTTAAACTTAATTTTTCCGCTAAACAAAGTCGTTTTGAGATTTTCCTTCAATGTGACATTGCTAGATTCGGCCATAACGTCCCAGCCGGGTTTGGGGGTGTTACATTTAGACCTTTGGGATACTCCGGTGTTTCGTTGGACACTATAATATTACAACAGACACTTTACGCTTCCAATTAAAACCGCAATTTTAATTTTTTATTAAAATTTTTTGTTTTCTGCAAACACGTGCAGCCGAGTCATCGTTCGAGCTAAACCTTTAAAACAACATCAAGTTACTTGTTTGAGATAAACCTGTGTCACATGTATTTGTGAGTCCGTAACAAATGTTGGATCTCAGGAACATCTTTAATCAATCCCGTACAAGTGTGCACAAAACCCTATTAGCATGCAAATCGTATCCTAACATTTACTAAGTTCACACATGAATCTATGACATATATAATCATCACTTTTCAATTTAATCCAATTCTCACCTTTTTGTACCAATTCATAACCAATTTAGTTTATAATCAAACATACATATTTAGAATTCAAATACATACAATCTGATTTATAGATTGGATTCAATTCTTTAGGACTAAATCTTCATGAACTTACCTGTTCAAAATAAAAAACAACTGAATCTTTAGGGACTAATCGACAATTTTGGCTTTTCCTCGATTATCACCAGTTTGTATCAATTCTTGATCTATAAAATTATTTAATTCAATAACAAACATTTATACAATGTGCTATGACATGAATGAACCTATACAATCTTACCCTTAAAATTTTACATTTTATTCAATTTAGTCCCTCAAATCGAAATAACAATATATTTCAATTTAAAATTTGAATTCAATTACATCCCTTAGGGACCCTCTACTTTCTATTTATATTGAAGTTTTACAATAATTTTATATTTTATACATTTTAGTCCTTATGTACAAAACAAACCATTAAACTTTACAATCTAGTCATTTTTCATGATCCAAGCTTAAACTATCAATTTAACACCAATTTCTTCAATAAATCAAAAATGAAAACTTTTAAAAACTTTAGTAGTTTTGTAAATTAGTATATGGGCTAGCTAAATCAAGCTCCCAATGCCTCAAAAACATATAAATTATAAGAAAATGACTTCAAATTACTTACCAATCAAAGGCCAAAAGTTGAATGCTTTAAAAATGGTTTTTCTTAGGTTTTCAAAGCTTGGTTTGGTTGAGAGATGAAGAAGGTGAATGAAATCCACTAAAATTTTCCTTATATACTTTAAATAAATCTCTAATTACTCAATTAACTTAATTAAACTTAATCACCATTAATCAAAATAAGTGGTTTCTTCCATTATGAAGCACTAATTCATAATAAAAAAATGACTTAATTACCATTTTGAACCTTGTTCTAATTGTAATTTAAGTCCCTAAATCTTTGGCTAATTACAAACCTATAGCAATTGGACTTCTACAATTTGATCCATGTACCATAATTAAGCAATTAATAGAAAAATTAAAAGACCAAACATCAATATTCTTTTATACCAACTCCGTAAATATTCAAATTTAATAGTTACGGACTCAACTTATGGAAATAGGGTTTTGAAATTGCCTTTTTTGGTACCACTAAAAATCAAGCCATTACATCAAGAATTGATTAGAAAGGGTTGTTAGACATATTTAGCATATATCATGGATTCGAGAATATCAATATCCAATTTAGATCGATTCCTCATAGTTCGTGAATTTCCAAATGTTTTTCTTGAGGAATTACTAGGTCTACCACTTGAAAAAGAGGTCGAATTTGTTATTGAGGTGGCGTTTAGAACTACACTTGTAACATCCTGAAAAAGGGCCTATGCATTTTTAGTTTAATTATACGAAATGACATGACTTATGTATTAAGAATGTATGATGAACATTTTTGGAAACTTGGAAATGATAAGTTTAAAAGAGGGAAGTGAACATTTTGGAAACTTGGAAATGTTAAGTTAAAAGAGGAAAGTGAACATTTTGGAAGCTTGGAAATGTTAAGTTAAAAGAGGAAAGTTAAAAGAGGAAAGTGAACATTTTGGAAACTTGGAAATGTTAAGTTAAAAGAGGAAAGTGAACATTTTGGAAACTTGGAAATGTTATGTTAAAAGAGGAAAGTGAACATTTTGGAAACTTGGAAATGTCAAGTTTTAAAGTTTAAAAAGAGGAAACTAAGGCAAGGTGGCCTTAAGAAAATTAATAGGAGGAATTTGACACACAAACAGGCTTGGAAAAGTGGCCTGAAGATATCACTTGAGGCCTAGGTAGGTGACGCCACATACAAGGGTATTGGGCCTAGGTTCGAGTCACTTGGGGAGCAAATAAAGGAGTTTTATTTTTTCTACAAAGGGCAGGGAAGTGGACGGCACTAAGGAACCCAAGGGAAGAGTTTTATTCTCTTTAAATTTCGTCTAAATAGGAGAAAAATAATAGAATTATTTATCATTATTTTTAGGAGATAACTGTTGGATTAATTCTTTTAATAAAGTGATAATTCAAAGGATAAAGTAATCAAAATAGAAGAGTGGTGGCCAAGTAAGGGATTCTGAGTAGTAATTTCGACTATAAGAGGGAAAGAATAGGGCAACTCATCAATTTTTCTTCCTCCTCTTCTCCCTAGCCGAATTTCTTAGTGCTCTCCTCTCTTCTCTTCTCTTTCATTTGTTAAGCCGAATCTATAGTCCACCATTGCCAAAATTCTCAAGTTTTCTTTTCTTTATTTTGTGGAAACCGAATGCCCCAAGAGAACCCCTAGCCGACTTCTCCATTAAATCCCCAAAGCCAATACCTTATCAGCTAGTCATCAAGGCTGATTCTTTAAGGGGCTTTTAACAAGGGTGCTACCGATTTCTTAAAAGGGTAAGATCCAAAATTGGTTTCAATTCTTTTATATTTTAGACCTATCGAAAATCTAGGGACTAATCTCTATTATTGATTTTGGCCGAATTATGGAAGGGTGTATTCGAGATTTAAGAATTGTCAACTACAAGAAGGTATCTTTCAGGATTTCAAGGATCTATGGTAAGACATATGTACATTCGGCCAAACGCCATGTTTTATGTTTTAATGTTAGATTAAATCTAACATATGGTTACAGGAATTTCAATAGCATTAAGGAAGCAAGGATCCAATTCGGGATTTAAGATTTGGAAGGTAAGCACATAGGTATGTTCGGCCAAGGCCTATTTTGGATATCTAGATCTATTTCATAATTGTTAAAAAGCTGAAACTAACCTATGTAGAGATCTAGTGTTTGGCCGAATACAAGGAGAAGAATAACAAAGTTTTCGGGATTTGAGTAATAAGCAAATCGATATTAAGGTAAGTTTTAATACACAAATCCTACTAGGATTTGGTTTTATGGTCGAATGAGTTTTTCATTAAATATTTGATATGGGCCAATGTAGGAGTTAAAGATCTAAGATCGAATTGGATTTCAAGTGAAATCGTTAAGCGAATTAGGTGTGTACCCTACTCTAAGTTTTAATATGTTCATGGCTATGTTTTAAATTAAATGTGCATGTTTATAAGAATGTGAATATGGCTAAGGTGCCATACTATGGTACAAAGTACTAAGGTACGTTTCCTACTCCTACGAGGAATATGAATATATGTTATTTTTAACATGTGAAAAGTGATAAGAATGTGAATTAAGGCATGATTTTGCATATTGTGTATGAAATATGGGGGCATATGGGTTATATGAAAAGGGGAAGTTAATGTGGTGACCTAAGACCACGAAAACTGAATGTGGTGACCTAAGACCACGTAAAACTGAATGTGGTGACCTAAGACCACGTAAAATTGAATGTGGTGACCTAAGACCACGAATTCTAAATGTGGTGACCTAAGACCACGAATTTTTATAAGGGCAATGAGCACGTCGACTGCAGCGACTGCCTTCGATGGTGTGTAGCGGATGGAGGGTTGACTTAGTAGTCCCCACTGTGTGCGTGGATTGTACGGGTGGTGTGTAGCGGATGGCATATAGGTTTGGGTTCGGGTTGCATCATATTGTTTAAATGCTTTATGAACATGAATGATATTGTATGCCCGAAATATTAAATTTTAGTGTTGGTTACACATTGAGTCTGTTGACTCACCCGCTAGGGATTACTTTTCAGTGACGACCAAGATGGACCGGCCGGCAGATGATTAGTGGAGGCCATGTGAAGTTCAAAATTCTTTTATTTGGACTATTTTATTTTAAGTATTTTGAATTTAAATGTGGGAATTATTTGATGTAATAAGGCCTTAGTAGAATTATTTTATTCTGTTTTTATTTGTTAAGCTTACAAACCTTTATTTATTAAAAGATTAAGTAATCATTTTTTTTAAAAACGAAGCCCAAACATTTTGACACCTAAAGTAAAGGATTTAAAAAAAGAAATAAACTTGTTTTCAACTCAAGCCCAACCCAAAACAATATTTCTTTAAAAACACACAAGCTTTTCCTAAGTAACAAAAGAATTTGAAACGGTTTACACCAGGGAACATACCAGATCCGGTCAAGGCTCGTGGGCTGGGTTTGGGGTGTTTTAATTTGGTATCAGAGTCCAGTTTAAACTCTCAGCCTTGGGTTTAAGGCCCAAAACGTTTTCAAAGTTAAGCCCAAAAAGAATTTTTTTGGCATGGCCCACTAAGTCTCCGACCCAAAGTCCACCAGGTAAGTACTTCGATCTTTTGTGCGATTTATATTATGATTTGTAGAAGGGTAGAAATGGAACGTAGAATAGAGATTAAGTACTTGAACTCTAGGACTAGTATACCCCAACAAAAACATAAGACTTAAATGCCTAACTAAACAAACCTGTGGTTGAGTCGCTGAGTTAGGGTGTGGTAACCATGGTGCGCATGTCTAGGATTGGTTTCGGTGGGAGCTTGGTATTTAAGCAGTCCGCGTGACTCACATCCTCTCCACTCGAATCCTATCTGGTGTGTAGCTTCGGTTCACCCTAACCAAGAATACTTATACACAGGCTAAACCCCTAACTAAAACCCGAAAGAGACTAGCCGTATTTTTTTATGAAAACCCTAGTTTTATAATCACCAAATTACCCCTTGAATAGTAGCAAAAACTTATTTTGGGAAATTTTCAAAATATTTTCGATTTATGAAAATTTCAAAAATGCCTCTAGTGGTAAAATTATAAAAATGCCCTTGGTTTATGAAAATTTCAAATACCCACAATTCTTATCAAAATTTCACTACTTTGCTTAAAGGAACCCTAAATTTACAAAATATCAAAATACCTTGATTATGGAAAAATCAATTTACGAAATTACCCCTAACCTACAAATTACCGAAATACCCCCGAGTTACAAAATTACCAGAATGACCCCCGATCTTCAAAAATTTCTACAATAACACTGATTTGGAAAATAAATTCTCAGAAACAACCTTCAAGTTTCGTAAATTCCAAAATATCCTTGATTTATTAAGATTTATAAATTTACCCTGGTTTATTACTGAAATACCCTTGTAATTTCAAAATTTTCGAAATACCCCCGAGATTTCAAAAATTACCAAAATACCCTTATTAACAAAATCACCAAAGAACCTTATTTTGACAAATTATGAAAATACCCCTGTAGGGCAAATTACGAAAATACCCTTGGGTAGTGGAAAAATAACAACAATGAAAACTACAACATTTCTCTGAATGAACGAAAGTTCATAATTGATTGATGGATGTATGAATGTAAATACTGTGTGCATGTATGAATATGAAAGAACCACTCCTAAAATTCCTTTCATAAAACTTCTTCGTGGATAATCAGTGGAATAAGGGCTAATTCATAAAACTTTCTTAAATCAGATTAAAGCGCATTGTTAGATATGAGTTCTAGAGGACGCGGTCGTCATGGATGCGGTAGAGGAAGAATGACTGTGTCAGAACCCGTTAGATCGGGTCAAGGATCTAAAAATGAAATGACACCACCACCTCCAGTCGCTGATGTGAATTTTTGTAGGAAATGTGTTAGTTTTAAGATCAGAGTGCGCAACAGTAGCGAAGTGTGGTGAGTTAGATTGTACGATTGTTCGTTAGTAAGTAATTTCGAGGACGAAATGATTTTAAGGGGGTAGAACTGTAACATCCTAAAAATGGGCCTATGCATTTTTGGTTTAATTATACGAAATGGCATGACTTATGTATTAAGAATGTATGATAAACATTTTTGGAAACTTGGAAATGATAAGTTTAAAAGAGGGAAGTGAACATTTTGGAAACTTGGAAATGTTAAGTTAAAAGAGGAAAGTGAACATTTTGGAAGCTTGGAAATGTTAAGTTAAAAAAGGAAAGTGAGCATTTTGGAAGCTTGGAAATGTTAAGTTAAAAGAGGAAAGTGAACATTTTGGAAACTTGGAAATGTTAAGTTAAAAGAGGAAAGTGAACATTTTGGAAACTTGGAAATGTCAAGTTTTAAAGTTTAAAAAGAGGAAACTAAGGCATGGTGGCCTTAAGAAAATTAATAGGAGGAATTTGACACACAAGCAGGCTTGGAAAAGTGGCCTGAAGATATCACTTAAGGCCCAGGTAGGTGACGCCACATACAAGGGTATTGGGCCTAGGTTCGAGTCACTTGGGGAGCAAATAAAGGATTTTTATTTTTGCTACAAAGAGCAGGGAAGTGGACGGAACTAAGGAACCCAAGGGAAGAGTTTTATTCTCTTTAAATTTCATCTAAATAGGAGATAAATAATAGATTTATTTATCATTATTTTTAGGAGATAATTGTTGGATTAATTCTTTTAATAAAGTGATAATTCAAAGGATAAAGTAATCAAAATAGAAGAGTGGTGGCCAAGTAAGGGATTCTGAGTAGTAATTTCGGCTATAAGAGGGAAAGAATAGGGCTACTCATCAATTTTTCTTCCTCCTCTTCTCCCTAGCCAAATTTCTTAGTGCTCTCCTCTCTTCTCTTCTCTTTCATTTGTTAAGCCGAATCTATAGTCCACCATTGCCAAAATTCTCAAGTTTTCTTTTCTTTATTTTGTGGAAACCGAATACCCCAAGAGAACCCCTAGCCGACTTCTCCATTAAATCCCAAAAGCTGAAACCTTATCATCTAGCCATCAAGGCCGATTCTTTAAGGGGCTTTTAACAAGGGTGCTACCGATTTCTTAAAAGGGTAAGATCCAAAATTGGTTTCAATTTTTTATATTTTAGACCTATCGAAAATCTAGGGAATAATCTCTATTATTGATTTTGGCCTAATTATGGAAGGGTGTAATCGGGATTTAAGAATTGTCAACTACAAGAAGGTATTTTTCGGGATTTCAAGGATCTAAGGTAAGACATATGTACATTCGGCCAAAGGCCATGTTTTATGTTTTAATGTTAGATTAAATCTAACATATGGTTATAGGAATTTCAACAGTATTAAGGAAGCAAGGATCCAATTCGAGATTGAAGATTTGGAAGGTAAGCACATAGGTATGTTCGGCCAAGGCCTATTTTGGATATCTAGATCTATTTCATAATTGTTAAAAAGCCGAAACTATCCTATGTAGAGATCTAGTGTTTGGCCGAATACAAGGAGAAGAATAATAAAGTTTTCAGGATTTGAGTAATAAGCAAATCGATATTAAGGTAAGTTTTAGTACACAAATCCTACTAGGATTTGGTTTTATGGCCGAATGAGTTTTTCATTAAATATTTGATATGGGCCGAATGTAGGGAGTTAAAGATCTAAGATCGGAATTCGGGATTTCAAGTGAAATTATTAAGCGAATTAGGTGTGTACCCTACTCTAAGTTTTAATATGTTCATGGCTATGTTTTAAATTAAATGTGCATGTTTATAAGAATGTGAATATGGCTATGGTACCATACTATGGTACAAAGTACTAAGGTACGTTTCCTACTCCTACTAGGAATATGAATATATGTTATTTTTAACATGTGAAAAGTGATAAGAATGTGAATTAAGGCATGATTTTGCATATTGTGTATGAAATATGGGGGCATATGGGTTATATGAAAAGGGGAAGTTAATGTGGTGACCTAAGACCACGAAAACTGAATGTGGTGACCTAAGACCACGTAAAACTGAATGTGGTGACCTAAGACCACGAAAAACTGAATGTGGTGACCTAAGACCACGAATTCTAAATGTGGTGACCTAAGACCATGAATTTTTATAAGGGCAATGAGCACGTCGACTGCAGCGACTGCCTTTGATGGTGTGTAGCGGATGGAGAGTTGACTTAGTAGTCCCCACGGTGTGCAGGATGGTACGGGTGGTATGTAGCGGATGGCATATAGGTTTGGGTTCGTGTTACATCATATTGTTTAAATGCTTTATGAACATGAATGATATTGTATGCCTAAATATTAAATTTTAGTGTTGGTTACACATTGAGTCATTGACACACCCCATTGTGCGATTACTTTTTCGTGTGACGGTGATGGACCGGCCACAGATGATTAGTGGAGGCCATGTGAAGTTCAAATTTCTTTTATTTGGACTATTTTATTTTAAGTATTTTGAATTTAAATGTGGGAATTATTTGATGTAATAAGGCCTTAGTAGAATTATTTTATTCTATTTTTATTTGTTAAGCTTACAAACCTTTATTTATTAAAAGATTAAGTAATCATTTTTTTAAAAAACGAAGCCCAAACGTTTTGACACCTAAATTAAAGGATTTAAAAAAACAAATAAACTTGTTTTCAACTCAAGCCCAACCCAAAACAATCTTTCTTGAAAAACACACAAGCTTTTCCTAAGTAACAAAAGAATTTGAAACGGTTTACACCGGGGAACATACCAGATCCGGTCAAGGCTTGTGGGCCGGGTTTGGGGTGTTTCAACACTAATCTCAATTGCGCCATATAGAATGGCTCTTCCCAAGTTCAAAGCCCAGTTTCAAGAGCTTCTAGATCGATAATTTATCTTACCTTGTGTTGTCGTAGGGAGCCCTAGACCTGTTTGTGAAGAAAAAGACGAAACTTTGAGATTGTGTATTGATTAACAACTAGTTAAATAAGGGAACAATAAAGAAAACACATTCATTTGTGATTGTGACCCATTTCTCTAACTTCATCATTTCCATCCATTTTTTTTCATTTGGTTCTACATGTAATTCATTTATGGTTTCAACAAGCTAGCGGGGGGACCGATTATACATATGTAATTAGGGATCAAATAATTTATAATTAAGTTCCAACTTTTCGCCTATAAATTATAACCTTATTTAGTCATGAAGTCATTCCATTGTAGTATCGTACTAAACTCTTCCTAGTTACATACCATTACGAAAGCTACGCAACCAGTGCTTGTCCAATGATGTTGTCATAAGTTTGTTACCCTCATAGGATATCATTAATCTCTTTGGGATAAATCCATTCTCCCAATAAGATCCTATTTATCTGATAGTAATCATTACATTTTCTTCATAAAAAGTCCATTACTATCAAATAGTAATCAAGTCGTTCATCACAAAGACAAACGACTCGTGGCCACGTTTACTTTCCATCTATTATATAATGTCGATGAGAGGATATCATTTATCCATTAATTGGGCTGTGAATTCCACTATTGTGAATGGCGCTAAATACTGCAGAAGTCATTGTAACACCCCAAACCCGGCCTAGAAGTTAGGCTCGAATCTGGCTTGTCACATTGAAATGTCTTTCGAAACCCAAGTTTTCATTGAACAACCCTTCTTACAATTAAAACTTGTTGCCATTTAAAACCTCAGATTTTGTTTGTTTGCTTTTAAAATGTGGTTTATTAAAAGTAATTCTCTTGTAAAACACTATTTCCTTTAAAACCTTATTTGTTGCGGAAGCTTAATTTAAAACAGTTATGGAAATGTGATATTTTGAAAAATAGTTGTTGTTTTGGTGTTCTACTTCTAGCAATTATAAACCTATAAATAAGATTCCAAATTTAAAACCCAGAAATTAGAAAAGCCCTATTACAAAGCAAAAATTAGTAAATAACGTAAATAAAATCCAAAGCAAGCCTAAATGTATGGCCAACTCCAAGTCCCTCACAGCACCGAACCATTTATGTATGGGGATTACCTGCACAGTTAAACAATTGGGTGAGTTTGCGAAAACTCAGTGTGGACCCCAAATAAAAATAGTGACCAATAAGAATAGTTTGGGCCTGGGCCCATCTCAGAAGTAGTGTCCAATTACAGAATAGATGCAGTGTGGCCTTAGCCCTAAACAAAACAGAATCAGAATAATCAAGCATGCAAAAACCCTATCTATCCAGCCTCTACACACCAGCTCCTCCCAACCGTACACACCATGTGGGGATGTAATATCGACCCACCCATCCCTACACACCACATAATAGTACCGATGCAGCACTAAATAGAATTTTTAGCAGAGTTGCCAGAACGGTAGGCTAATAGCCATTAGAGATATGTAGCAGTACTACCAGAACAGAATACTTCCTCCAATCACATAACCCAACCCCATGTTATAAAACATACACTAGTGGCATGCTATTAAATTTTACCATGCATGTAACCAAAGCAAATATACATATACAAATCATCTTATGGCATACATAGTCATCCATATTCCTATAGAATCAAAACAGACATTTTACCTATGAGGGGTATTTCGTACATTTTTACCAGTTCGGGCCCATACACGTTTAGGCCCATCAAAAAGCCCACAGTCGTCTCGAGCGACTCGTGCGGCCAAAGTAATACAACCAGTGGTAACGGGCCTATACCCAATGAGAAGGCCTATGTGGGCCCACACACTCATGTGGCCCATTTGGCCCAGAAATAGCCACAGTTATGCAAATCTCACAGTCCAAACAACACTTACAACATCACATACATTTTATCCGTGTGGGCCCATAAGCCCACTGGGCCCACACAGCCTATTTCGGCCTAACGAGGCCCAAAATAGCCCAAGACCACAAGAGTGTTCGCGGTGGCCTCTACAGACTAACGCCCATGTTCGTGGGCTCAATTTTCCACTTGCACGATTGCACGCTCGTGTGGCAACCGTTGTCATACTTTTGGAATTTTAGCATTTGCCAATCTATGGTTTGGGTGGTATGTGTACACACCTGATATGAGGCGCACTACGAATTCCTAGCACTGCACCTCAATCGAACTAGCTTTGCTAAGTCCTCCCAAACTGTTAGTGACTATTAAACCTTTTGTCGAATTCTGCATTAAATAAACTTTATTTAAAGAGATTATAACTATATAGTTAAAACCACACTTGACAGTCAATAGAGCCATCAGGAATATTCGGCCTCTAACCAAAACAAGGTAAGAACACTTACTTTGGTCAAGAACCAAAAGTAGTATGTCGATTGCTTTAAGTCACTTGCCCCTCTATCAAACCTCGAGCAACCCTAGGTACCAACCACAATAAGACTAAGAGAAAAAAGGGGAGATTTGGCAAAAAGGAAAGGAATAATACCAGTAATGAAAACTAAATAAAACAATCACTACTACTTACTCTCGATCTCGGTAAACAGTGAAGAAAAAACTCGTAACTTTATGAAATGAGAAAGAAATGAGAACAGATTTGACAATAGTTGATAGAGAGAGTAGAGGTATTCGGCTTCTGCACACCTTACGACCAAAAGAAACTAGCATTGGGGACAAAGGTAGTTTAACTCAGAAGAGGATAGTATTGAGAAAATGGAAAGTTCAGCTATGAAGGATTAATGGGGAAAGTAGAATAGAGAAACAAAAAGGAGCCACAGTTTAGAAGAGAAAAGAGGAACAATATTCGTCAAGAAGAAAAGAGAGAGGAGAGTGAAATTGGCCAAAGATGAATGAAGCATCCCAACGCATAAATGCTAGAATGGTCACAAAAATATTCGGCTACCCCACAAATACGAATGAACCAAAACCCAATCCAAGTAAAACAAGCTTAGAAGGACAGGAAAAAGAGAAATCGAAGACCCCAAATGCCCCTTAAAGAAAACGGTTACCACAAGAAAATGCCAAACTGAAAGAGCATAAGAAAATTTAGCACTGCTCCCTACACCACCTAAAATTGAAATCTATGCATTCTTAGAGTCCTATTTCGGCTCCAACCTTCCAAAAACTCAATCCCTTTGATTTTATCCAATTATCACTCCATAATCCACTCCTTAAATCACTCACTTGGCCAATTCAAACCTTCTCCACCAGAGTTCAATTCCAACTCAACTACTAGCTCAATAAAGGAGTAAAATAAATACCCCTTTGAGTAGAGAGTGATTCGAACCTAGGCCAAATGCATACTCCTAAAGCCACCTTGCCACCAGACCACATGCTTCCTTGTGTCACTTTTAGCCTTAATTATTTAAAAGGCTTTTTACCTGAAGTTAGGATTCCCCTAATGTTGAAACAAAAATTTTCCATATGATAAGGGTTGAACCTAAGACTTCACCAAGACTCCAAACACTCCAATATTACTAACCCAGCAGTACTAACATGCATTTGTACCATTTTCTTACTCTCAAGAATCTTAGGCACTCCTAAGCCCAAGGCCCAATTCTTCTAGGCCCAAAATTTAGGGCGTTACAACTCTACCCCCTTAAAGAAATTTCGTCCTCAAAATTTCCAACTATCTAATAATCGCACAACACAAGTTACACCACTATGCTTCTGCTGCGCACTCTAATTCTGATCACAAATTAGGTAAATAGCACACTATGGGTAAAGTACGTACCAGTATTTGCATCTAGAACGTCTCCATCCTCTCAGCGACGTGCTGCATAAACCAAAGCTAGCTGCCTCGCCTCCGCATGACTAGCACCTCTGCTTGGAGCTCCACGACCTAGACCGTTTCCATCCCTGGCACGACCTCTAGGTGGTTGCTGACCACCCCTTGGTGGCTGTACATTACCCACTCTAGTAGCTTGCACCTAAACTAGTCTTCGTGGATAATCCCTGATACGATGCTCCATCGATCCGCACCTTAAATAGGCTCCCATGCTTTTCTAGCATACCCTAAGATGACTCCTCCCACACTCAGCACAAGGATGCAACCTATCAGTAGCAACAAGGGGGCCAAATCTGACTGGCCCATCAACTCTGGCCCTTTTTCTGGGCCTCTACTCAAAATTGACGGGCTCTGCATCCCTTCTGTTTTTCCCTTTGTCTTTTTCACGATTCTAGCACTCTGCGCGCTTTACATCCTCAGCAATCTTAGCTTTCTCTACTAACGCAGCAAAGTCCTGCTCCCTCTGTGGAGCTATCAACACTCAGAGATTGTCTTTGAGGTCATCCTCAAACCAAACACAATATTCGTACTCTGTTGCCACAATTCCTTGAGCAAACTGGCTAAGTCGTAAAAATTCTGCCTCGTACTCAGTCGCAGACTTGTCACCTTGAACCAGATTCAAAAATTCTTTCCTACGAGCGTCGACATAGCTGGCACCCACATATTTTCCCTAAAATGTAGACTTAAAAGATTTCCCAGGTCAATCGATCAGACGGGTACCCTCTTTTATCGTAAGCCACCAATGGTAGGCTTCATCCCTCAGCAAGGACACAGCACCTTTCAACTTTTATTCTGGCGAGTAGTCGAGGGGTGGCCTCCAACCAGTACTTCGCCACACTTGGCGCCACCCTAGAAACTACCCCAAAGATCTCTGTCCCATTTGACCGTAGTCGTTCCGTAACTGACCTACAGCCCCCAATAACGGTATTAGGCCCAATAGACTCAGCAACTCTTTCCAAGATATGAAGCATAGCCTGAGACAGTGTGTCATCCCCAACAGCTAGGTCGAACGACCCTATCTCAGCCTTCGGTGAAGCAGGTGCTTCTCTTGCCTCGATATTGGGCATGTGGTCTGACGCCGAAGACCCAGCCCTAAAACTTCCATGGCCTCTGTCGCGGCCTCTTGTACCCCTTGTAGTACTCATTATCACATTACGTAAAGTCTGTATTAGAAATTTTATGCAATTTAGCTTATAATTCCAATAATTAAGCAGATGTTTTATGCAAGTAGCAGTTATGAGTTGTTTACGTAGTCGTAGGCTCACTACAGTTTTAGTCTCCTACGGGCTTCAGTTTTACTCTAACTAAGAGTCTCAATATAGTCTATCATCTAAAGTAAGCCAAGTAACTATCCATAGTATATCAATTTAAAATAGATTTCAACATTAAAAGGAACTTATTTGGTTCGGTGCCGGAGACTCGGTGTGCCACACAACAAAATCCTTAGCCCATTTCATTGCCTAAGTTTTGAACTTGGCTCTGATACCACTAAATGTAACACCTCAGACCTGGCTTAAAAGTTAGGCCTGAATCTGGCGTGTCACATTGAAGTGTCTTTCGAAACCCAGGTTTTCATTGAACAACCCTTCTTACAATTAAAACTTGTTGCCATTTAAAACCTCAGATTTTGTTTGCTTGTTTTTAAAATGTGGTTTTTTAAAAGTCATTCTCTTGTAAAATGCTATTTCCTTTAAAATCTTATTTATTGTGGAAGCTTAATTTAAAATAGTTGCGAAAACGTGATATTTTGAAAAAAAGTTGTTATTCTGATGTTCTACTTCTAGCAATTATAAACCTATAAATAAAATTCCAAATTTAAAACCCAGAAATTATAAAGGCCTTATTACAACCCAAAAATTAGTTAATAAGGTAAATAAAATCCAAAGCAAGTCAAAATGTGTGGCCAGCTCCAAGTCCCTCACAACACTGATTTATGTATGGGGATTACCTGCGCAGTTAAACAGTTGGGTGAGTTTGCAAAAACTTAGTGTGCACCCCAAATAAAAATAGTGATCAATTAAAACAGTTTGGGCCTGGGCCCATCTCAAAAGTAGTGTCCAATTGGGCCTAAGCCCATTACAAAACAGATGCAGTGTGGTTTTAGCCCTAAGCAGAATAGAATCAGAATAACCAAGCATGCAAAAAAACCTATCCATCCAGCCTCTACACACCAGCTCTGCCCAACCGTACACACCATGTGGGGATATAATAATGACCCACCTATCCCTACACACCACATAATAGTACCGATGCGGTACTAAATAGAATTTGCGATAGAGTTGCCAGAACGGTAGGCTAATAGCCATTAGAGATATGCAGCAGTGATGCCAGAACAAAATACTTCCTCTAATCACATAACCCAACCCTATGTTATGCAACAAACACTAGTGGCATGCTATTAAATTTTATCATGCATGAAACCAGAGCAAATATACATATACAAATCATCTTATGGCATACATAGTCATCCATATATCCTATAGAGTCAAAACAAACATTTTACCCATGAGGGGTATTTCAGACATTTTTACCAGTTCGAGCCCATACATGTTTAGGCCCATCAGAAAGCCCACAGTCATCTTGAGTGACTCATGCAGCCAAAGTAATGCAACCAATGTAATGGGCCTATGCCTAATGAGAAGGCCCATATGGGCCCATACATTCGTGTGGCCCATTTGGCCCAGAAATAGCCACAGTTATGCAAACGTCACAATCCAAACAACACTTACCACACCACATGCATTTTATCCGTGTGAGCCCACAAGCCTACTAGGTCCACACAACCTATTTTGGCCCAACGAGGCCCGGAACAGGACAAGACAACAAGAGCACTCGTGGTGGCCTCTACAAACTAACGCCCATGTTCGTGGGCTCGGTTCACCACACGCACAATCGCACATTCGTGTGGAAACCATTGTTGTACTTTCGACATTCTGGCATTCTGACATTTCCTGATCTATTATTGGGTGGTATGTGTACACACCTGTTATGAAGCGCACTACGAATCCCTAGCATCGTACCTCAATCGAACTAGCTTTGTTAAGTCCTCCCCAACTGTTAGCGACTATTAAACCTTTTGTCGAATTTTGTGTTAAATAAACCTTATTAAAAGAGATTATAACTATATAGTTAAAACTACACTTGATAATTAACAGAGCCATTAGGAATATTCGGCCTCTAACCAAAACAAGGCAAGAACACTTACTTTGGTCAAGGACCAAAAGTAGTATGTCGATTGCTTCAAGTCACTTTCCCTTCTATCAAACCTCGAGCAACCCTAAGTACCAACCACCATCAGACTAAGAGAAAAGAGAGGAGATTTGACAGAAAGGAAAGGAATAATACTAGTAACAAAAAACTAAATAAAAGAATCACTACTACTTACTCTCGATCTCGACAAACAAAGAAGGAAAAAAATCGCAACTTTATGAAAGGAGAATAAAATGAGAACAAATTTGACAATAGTTGATAGCAAGAGAGTAGAGGTATTCGGCTTCTGCACACCTTGCGACCAAAAGAAACTAATGTTGGGGACAAAGGTAGTTCGACTCAGAAGAGGATAGTGTTGAGAAAATAGAAAGTTCGGCTATGAAGGATTAATGGGGAAAGTAGAAGAGAGAAACAAAAATGAGCCACAGTTTAGAAGAGAAAAGAGGAACAATATTTGGCAAGAAGAAAAGATGGAGGAGAGTGAAATCGGCCAAAGATGAGTAAAGCATCCCAACACATAAATGCCAGAATAGTCACAAAAATATTCAGCTACCCTATAAATATGAATGAACCAAAACCCGATCCAAGTAAAACAAGCTTAGAAGGACAACAAAAAAGAGAAATCGAAGGCCCCAAATGCCCCTTAAAGAAAATGGTTACCACAAGAAAATGCCAAACCGAAATAGCACAAGGAAATTTGGCACTACCCCCTACACCAACCTAAATTGAAACCTATGTATTTCTAGAGTCCCATTTTAGCTCTAACCTCCCAACAACTCAATCCCCTTGATTTTCTCCAATTATCACTCCATAATACACTCCTTAAATCACTCACTTCACCAATTCAAACCTTCCCACCGAGTTCAATTCTAACTTAACTACTAGCTCAGCAAAAGAGTAAAATAAATACCCTTTTGAGTAGGGAATGATTCAAACCTAGGCCAAATGCATACTCCTAACGCCACCTTGCCACCAGACCACATACTTCCTCATGTCACATTTTAGCCTCAATTATTTAAAAGGCTTATTACCTGAAGTTAGGATTCCTCTAATGCTAAAATAAAAATTTTCCATATGACAAGGCTTGAACCCAAGACTTCACCAAGACCCCAAACACTCCAATATTGCTAACTCAGTAGTACTAACATGCATTTGTGTGCTTTTCTTGCTCTCAAGAATTTTAGGAGCTTCTAAGCCTAAAGCCCAATTTTTCTAGGCCCAAAATTTGGGGTGTTACAGTCATATAACCAACTCATTAGCTTTTGGCTCAATATCTATTTGAACTTAGGCTTTTACTTACATCAAAGTATATGAGTCACGCATACATAGCCCACCATTCCCTTAGGATTAAGGTATGCCACGCTATGAACGCCAAAAGTGAATAAATCCATAAACAGATTTAGGATCTATTCTACTTGGGTCCTGTCTGATGTATTGTCAGTCTAGCCAGTCATATCTATATCTCTATTGTAACACCCCTCACCCGTCTCCATCACTGAAGTAAGGGTTTCAAGAATTTACAACCATTAATAGAAAAAACATAGATAATTTCAATTAAAAAATTTAATTTTAAATCAAACATTAATGAAATCAAACAACCAACATGTCATTCAAATTAAAACGGGACTTAACTCGAGCCTACACAACATTAAAAGTGATTGAGAAAAAATCAAGGATCAAATTGAATCAAAAAATAAAAATGGGATAAAAATTAAAAACAATAGTCACACGGCCGTGTGGCTAGGCCGTGAATAAGACTTAGCCCATGTGGAGCACAGACATAACCGTGTGGCCAAACCATGTAATAACCTATGCCTATGTAACTCAGGGTCACACGGTCATGTCGTTAGGCCGTGTAACTCTTTGAGACCATGTGGACCTAAAGTCACCAAAAGTAAATAGAGCACATGACCATGTGTGTAAAAGCTAGTTTTTAGTTAAATCGAACAGTGGTTTTGGGACCACAAATTCATGGTTGAAATATTTATTTAATTATTATTTTAAGGTCTACAGTAGGATAGTATGATCGTGTACAAATTTTGTTATGAAATTTCGATGTTTACATGCTTAATTTAGTAAAAAGGACTAAATCGAGTAAAGTATAAAAGTTTTTGTTATGTTATCTAAAGGTATTAAATAGCTATAGAATCTTAATGGAAGGGTCCTTATGAGATAATTAGACCATTTAAATGGATAGTGGACATCCAGGACATGATTTTATGGAAATTTTAATAAATCATTAAGGTTACTTTTGTAATTAAGTAAAATAAGTTAAATTAATAAAAGAAAAAGAAGAAATTAAAACATCATCTTCTTCAAATCACCTAGGGAGAATTGAACGCCATTGTTAAACTAAGGAGGAAGTTTTGGCTAAGCAATTTACTTGCATTGTAAGTGATTTTGAGCCTGTTTTTAATGATTTCTATGTTTTTAGAATTGTTGGAGCTTAATCTAGTAGCTAGCCCAAAGACTAATTTGCAAAATTGTTAAAAGTTTAAGGTTTTACCATTGATGAATGTGTATGGGTTTTGATGTATAATGGTAGAAAATGAATGGATGTTGTTATATAAACAACATTTATTAAGTGATTTTGGTTAAAATTTCAAATTAGGGATTTATTTGAAAATGTGGAAAATTCATGGTGAAATATGTGAAATAATGAAAATTATGGGCTACTATGAGTCTAGATAATATTTGGCTATAATGGGTTGAAATTGAACTGCATGAATTTACATTTTATGAGCTAGGGACTCAATTGTAAAGAAGTTAAATATTAGGGGCAAAATAGTAATTTTGCCATAATATTAATTTTGGTTTAATTTGAATAGAATGATATTTAAATAAGTTAAATATGATTATATAGATCAAGAAAAGCAAAATAGTGGATTGATTGCTCGATTTTTTTTGAATTTATTTGAGGTAAGTTCGTATGTTTAATAAGCATTAAATTATATATGTTGAATGCTAAATTGTTATAATTGGGATGATACAACACCAAGGAAATTCTTGACGAGTTATCAGAAATGTATAAATCCCTGTTGAACCTTAGGAATAGATAGGATACAAATGACATGTCATTAGGGGTTATTGTATTTTTGGTGTTGGTCCGTACGTTCTACCAGTGGCTGAGTTTTCTGGCTTGTGTTGCGATTACTCATTAGCCTGTGTGAGCAGCACCGTGTAGTTACGTCTTGACCGTCAGCTTGTGTGAGCAGACCCGATGATAGCTCGAGATGAGCATTTATATATGATATATGAGATTGAGATGGTTTTGACCATGTATTGACACTTAGGGTGTGAGATTCCTGAGTATCCAATATTATACCAAATGGTTCAAAGGGTAAATTAAGGATATAGAAGGGTAAGAGATTGATACTTATCAGTGAAGGTATGTACGTAAATCATATAAGTATTGAATCCAAGAAATTTGTGAGTTTCATGATTAACTATGTGAATGAATATATGTTAGCCTCGTGATTAAATGGAGTTGTTGTATATTATGTTTATAATACTTAAATTGTGAATCAATGCTAAGTTATACTTATTAGCCATACGAGCTTACTAAGCTTAATAGCTTACTCTGTTCACTTTTCTGTGTCTCAGATTGGGAGTTGTCAGAGATCTCATCACACTATCGAACCGTTGTTTTGATACTTTTGATCTATGTATATTTTTGTTATATGGCATGTATCGATCATTTGGCTAAGGAAAGCCTATATGTTTTGGTTATGTAATTAGTCATTTAATATGACTTGAATTGGTTATGGTGATATATGTATGTATATATATATGGTTATTCTGATCTTGTGTGCATTTGGATTGCCATGGAATATGTTTGGATATGTAAATATGTGCAAATGGCCCTTTGATACATGGTTTATAATTGCTATGTGAAGGCCTTAATTGTGTATTTGTATTTTGAGTACCAAATAGTTGAATTTTGAGATATGGTATGCATGTTGATTTAGGCACAATGTCTTCTAAGTAAGCTTGATCATTTAGGTGATTGTTGGAGTCATATTGGTATGATTTTGAATGCCTAGTTGCGAAGTTATGAACATTATTATTGTTGGTATTGGTATAGATTAATTTGGATTTGGTTGTGAATGGTTTGAGTGCCTATTGATGATATGGTCATATGCCAATTGGAATGATTAGGTTGATGCAAGTTTGGGTGAGAAATATCGCTTGTAAAATAGCCTATTTTTGTCCACATGGGCAGAGACACGGGCTTGTGTGACACTCGGTCAGGTGGCACGGCCATGTGTCCCATGACATTTATTTAGAAACCAAGTCTGTTGGTTGTGTCAAAACTAACAAAACTGAGTGTCAACAGTGTGGAAGATGACATTTTGGAGATTGTTGGATGAATCATAAAGCCTATTTTAGATGTGGTTCGCAAAAGCATTTTATCCTTGATTGTCCTGAGTTACCCAAAAAAGACAAATTTCTGAATGCAAAGACGAGTAATACAGCTGCCAGAGGAAGACCACCTCGAAATACTGGAAATGTGACTAGTAGCACAGGCGCAACAAAAGATTCTACTATGAGATCAGTCGCTCGAGTGCCAGCAAGAGCCTATGCTATTCGCACTCGCGAAGATGCATCAACACCAGATGTTATCACCAGTACATTTTCTTTTTATGACATTGATGTAATTTTTTTGATTGATCCTAGACCAACTCATTTGTATGCCCGTAATAATTTAGTGTCTTGTAAGAGTTTACCTGTTGAGTCAACTGAATTTGTGATTAAAGTATAGAACCCCTTAAGCTAGTATGTCCTAGTTCATAAAGTTTGCAAGAATTTTCCTTTGATTACTCGGGGTTACCATTTTTTGGCCGATTTGATGCTTTTACCGTTTTATGAGTTCGATGTGATTTTGGGTATGGATTAGTTGACATTGCATGATGCTATTTTAAATTGTAGACAAAAGACTATTGAGTTGAAATGTTAGAATATATTTGAGTGGATTGCCTGTTGTGATATCGACGATGCTAGCACAAAAATATGTGAGAAAGGGTTGCAATGCTTATCTTGCTTATGTACTTGATACAAAAGTGTCTGAATCGAAGATTGAATCAGTGCTAGTGGTTTGTGAGTATCTAGATGTGTTTCCAGAGGAATTATGCGGGTTACCACCAATCAAAGAGGTTGAATTTGCTATTGAGTTAGTACCCGAAACATCACTGATATCAATAGCTTCGTATAGAATGGCTCCAACAGAATTGAAAGCTCAATTGCAAGAGTTCACAGATAGAGGTTTTGCACGACCTAGTTTTTCGCCCTAGGATGCACTAGTTCTGTTCGTAAAGAAGAAAGATGGATCGATAAGACTGTGTATTAACTATTGTCAACTTAACATGGTTACAATTAAGAATAAGTACCCTTTACCGAGAATTGATGATTTGTTTGATCAGTTGAAAGGAGCAATAGTATTTTCGAAGATTGATTTGAGATCTAGTTATTATCAGTTGCAGGTTAAAGATTCAGATGTGCTGAGCACTACATTCAAGACCAGGCATGGAAATTATGAATTCCTTGTCATACCATTCAGATTAACTAACGCTCTTGCAGTATTCATGGATTTGATGAATAGAATCTTTAGACCGTATTTGGATAAATTCGTAGTTGTATTCATTGATGATATTATGATTTATTCTCGAGACGAATCTGAGCATGCTGAGCATTTGAGGATTGTGTTACAAACATTAAGAAATAAGCAATTGTTTGCTAAATTCAGCAAATGTGAGTTTTGGCTCTGAGAAGTTGGATTTTTAGGACATATTGTTTCAGCAGAAGGCATCCGAGTTGATCCAAGTAAGATTTTAGTAGTTGTTGACTAGAAACCACCAAGAAATGTATCCGAGGTTAGAAGTTTTCTGGGATTAACTGGTTACTATCGGCGTTTTGTGAAAGGGTTCTCGATGATAGCTACATCGATGACTCGATTGTTATAGAAAGATGTGAATTTTGAGTGGTCTAATCAACAGAGTTTCGATCAGTTGAAAGCACTGTTAACTGAAGCACCAGTTTTAGTTCAACCTAAGTCGGGTAAAGAGTTTGTGATTTTCAGTGATGCATCATTGAATGGTTTGGGATGTGTTTTAATGCAAGAAGGCAAAGTGATAGCTTATGATTTTAGACAGTTAAAACCACATGACAAGAATAATTCGACACATGAATTAGAGTTGGCTGCCATTGTATTCGCATTGAAAATTTGGCGACATCATTTGTTTGGTGAAAATACCATATTTTTATCAAGCACAAGAGCTTGAAGTATCTAATGTCTCAGAAAGATTTGAATTTATGACAGCGAAGATGGGTCAGTTGTTGAAAGACTATGAATTAGTGATTGATTATCATCCGGGGAAAGCAAACGTAGTCGCAGATGCTTTGAGTAGAAAATCTTTATTCGCTTTGAAAATGATGAACACACGATTGACATTATCTGACGATGGTTTGATTTTTGCTGAATTAAAAGCTAAATTGATGTTTCTCCAGCAAATCAGTGAAGCTCAGAAATGTGACAATGAATTGCAAGCTAAAAGAGTACAGTGCAAATCGACTACTAATTCAGAGTATCAGATCGAATCTGATGATTGTTTGCTGTTCCAAGGTAGAATTTGTGTACTGAGAAATTTTGAGGTTATTTAGATAATTCTACACGAAGCACACAGTGGTTGTTTATCTTTTCCTCTAGGAATTACTAAGATGTACAATGATTTGAAATAGTAGTACTGGTGATCAGGCATGAAACGAGACATTTCAAAATTTGTGTCGAGATGTTTGGTTTGTCAACAGGTTAAAGCCAAACATCAAGTGCTTTCAGGACTGTAACAAGCAATGATGATTCCTAAGTGGAAATGGGATAGAGTTACGATGGATTTTGTATCGAGATTACCCCTATCTCTGAAAAAGAAAGATGCTATTAGGGTTATTATTGATCAACTGTCTTCACATTTCATTCCGGTACGTACAGAATTTTCACTTGATAGATTAGCTGATTTGTACATATCTGAGATTGTTAGATTGCACGGGATGCCAATTTCTATTATTTCAGATAGAGATCCGTTATTTACGTCACGATTTTGGAACAAATTGCAAGAGGCTTTGGGTACAGGTTGCATTTTAGTACTGTTTTTCATCCTCAAATCGATGGTCAATCCTAAATAGTGATTCAAATTCTTGAAGATATGCTTCATTTTTGTGTTTTTCAATTTGAAGGCAACTGGGAAAAATATTTACCGTTAGTTGAGTTTGCATATAACAATAGTTTTCAATCGAGCATAAAGATGGCACCGTATGAGGCTTTATATAGTCATAAATGCTGAACTCTGTTCTACTGGACATAGCTTAGTGAGAAAAAGATTCACAAGGTTGATTTGATCAAAGAGACTGAAGAGAAAGTGAAAGTAATTCGCGACAGTTTGAAAGCAGCTTCAGATCGACAGAAATTGTATGTGGATTTGAAACGTAAAGATATTGAATTTAAAATCGGTGACAGAGTGTTTTTGAAAGTATCGTCTTGGAAAAAAGATTCTTCAATTTGATTGTAAAGGAAAATTGAGTTCGCGATTTATTGGACCGTACGAGATTATCGAAAGAATAGGGCCAGTAGCTTATCGAATTGAGTTACCATCAGAGTTAGAAAAGATCCATAACGTATTTCATGTATCCATGTTACGACGGTATAGATCAGATCCATCGCATATAATTTCTTCAACAGAGATTGAAATTCAGCCCGATATGTCATATAGTGAAGAATCGATCAAAATTTTGGCTCGAGAGATTTAAAGAGTTAAGAAACAAAAGCTTAGCTTTAGCGAAGGTTCTTTGGCAACGTCACGGTGTTGAGGAGGCTAGGTGGGAGCTCGAAGAAGCTATGAGAAAATAATACCCTAACCTATTTTTTGGTAAGATTTTTGGGGACGAAAATTCCTAAAAGGGGAGAGTTGTAACAACCCATTTTTAGTTAAATAGGAACAGTGGTTTTGGGACCACAAATCCCTTGTTGAAATATTTGTTTAATTATTATTTTGAGGTCTACAACATGATAGTATGATCATATAAAAATTTCGTTAAGAAATTTCAATGTTTGCTTGCTTAATTTAGTAAAAAGGACTAAATCGCGTAAATTATAAAAATTGTGTTCTATTATCTAAAGGTATTAAATAGCTATAGAATCTTCATGTAAGGGTCCTTATCAGAAAATCAGACCATTTAAATGGATAGCAGTCATCCATGACATGGTTTTATGGAAATTTTAATAAATCATTAAGGTTAATTTTGTAATTAAGTAAAATAAGTTAAATTAATAAAAGAAAAAGAAGAAATTAAAACATCATCTTCTTCAAATCACCTAGGGAGAACCGACCACCATTGTTAAACTAAGGATAAAGTTTTGGCTAAGCAATTTGCTTGCATTGTAAGTGATTTTGAGCTCGTTTTTAATGATTTCTATGTTTTTGGACTCGTTAGAGCTTAATCTAGCTAGCATAGGGACTAATTTACAAAAAATTTAAAAGTTTAAGGTTTAACCATTGATGAATGTGTATGTGTTTTGATGTTTAATGTTAGAAAATGAATGGTTGTTGTTAGATAAACAACATTTATTAAATGATTTTGGTTAAAATTTCAAATTAGGGATTTATTTGAAAATGTGTAAAATTCATGGTGAAATGTGTGAAATAGTGAAAATTTTGGGCTGCTGTTAGTCTAGATAATATTCGGCTATAATGGGTTGAAATTGAATTGCATGAATTTGCATTTTTATGAGCTAAGGACTAAATTGTGAAGAAGTTAAATGTTAGTGGTAGAATAGTAATTTTACCATAATATGAATTTTGGGTTAATTTTAATATAATGATATTTAAATAAGTTAAATTTGATTATATAGATTAAGAAAAGCAACGTATGGAATTAGATTGGGGGAAAAATAAAATAGTGGATTGATTGCTCGATTTTCTCCGCATTTATTCGAGGTAAATTCGTAAGTTTAGTAAGCATTAAATTATATATGTTGAATGCTAAATTGTTATAATTGAGATGATACGACACCACAGAAATTCTTGACGAGTTATCGAAGATGTATAAATCCCGGTTGAACCTTAGGAATAGATAGGATACAAATGACATGTCATTAGGGGTTATTGTGTTTTGGGTGCTGGTCCGTACGTTTCTACCGAGGGCTGAGTTTTTCGGCATGTGTTGCGGTTACTCATCAGCTTGTGTGAGCAGCACCATGTAGATACGTCTTGACCGTCAGCTTGTGTGAGCAAACTCAGTGATAGCTCGAGATGAGTATTTACATATGAGATATGAGATTGAGATGGTTTCGACCATGTATTGGCACTTAGGGTGTGAGATTTCTGAGTATTTGATACTATTCCAAATGGTTCAACGGGTAAATTGAGGATATTGAAAGGTAAGAGATTGATACGTATCAGTGCAGGTATGTACGTAAATCATATAAGTATTGAATCCATGAAATTTGTGAGTTTCATGATCAACTATGTGAATGAATATATGTTAGCCTTGTGATTAAATGGAATTGTTGTATATTATGTTTATAATACTTAAATTGTGAATCAATGCTAAGTTATACTTATTAGCCATACGAGCTTACTAAGCTTAATAGATTACTCTGTTCACTTTTCTGTGTTTTATAGTGATTTCAAAGCTTGCTCGATTAGGAGTTGTCAGAGATCTCATCACACTATCCAATCGTTGTTTTGATACTTCTGATCTATGTATATTTTGGTTATATGGCATGTATAGGTCATTTAGCTAAGGAAAGCCTATATGTTTTGGTTATGTAATTAGTCATTTAATATGACTTGAATTGGCATATGGTGGTATATGTATGTATATTTATACGTGGTTATTCTCATCTTGTGTGCATTTGGATTGCCATGGAATATGTTTGGATATGTAAATATGTGTAAATGACCCTTTAATATATGGTTTATAATTGCTATGTGAAGGCCTTAATTTTGGATTTGTATTTTGAGTGCCAAATGGTTGAATTTTGAGATATGGTTTGCATGTTGATTCAGGCACAAAGTCTTCTAAGTAAGCTTGATCATTTAGGTGATTGCTAGGAATCATATTGGTATGATTTTGAAGGCCTAGTTGTGAAGTTATGAACATTGTTATTGTTGGTATTGGTATAGATTGATTTGGATTTGGTTGTGAATGGTTTGAGTGCCTATTGATGATATGGTCATATGCCATTTGGAATGATTAGGTTGATGCAAGTTTAGGTGAGAAAAATGGCATGTAAAATAGCCTCTTTTTTTGCACACGGGCAGAGACACAGACGTGTGTCTTAGTTGTGTGTGACACACGGTCAGGTGGCACAGTCGTGTGTCCCCTGGTACTTATGTAGAAACCAAGCCAGTAGCTTTACATGGCCTAGCCCACGGGCGTATGGCCTGGCCGTGTCGCAGAAGTCAGTATACCCTCCAGTTTTCACTCAGCCTAACACATGGCCTAGCACACGGGCGTGGGAGACCATTTCGAATGTACACGGGCTAGTCACACAGGCGTGTGGTTGGTCGTGTGACCCTAGTCAGAGAGTTACACGGGGTCAGACACGGGCTGGGACACGGCCATGTGATTCCATTTCGAATGCTCTGTATGGCCTGTGACACGGGCGTGTCTCTTGGCAGTGTGAGTCACACGGGCATGTATCCCTTGCACTATGAAAATTTTCTATGTTAGTCTAAAAATTTATTAAGTATTTGATTTAGTCCCGAACCATTTTTAATGATTATTTTGGGCCTCGAAGTCTCATGTTAGGGCCTATATGATTGAATTTGAATGGTTTTTAATTAGTTTGAGAAAATTAATTTGAAATGTATGGTTGTTTATGAGATTTATTAGGTAATGCTTTGTAACCTTATTCTGGCGATGGATACGGGTTAGGGATGTTATTGTGTGGTAGACAATGTCACAGATCGTATGTACCCAAAAACACCTTCGAGCACAAGCCATTTCACACACCCTTTCTTAGGTTCCAAGCCATACATTAACCAACATCCAAACCTAATCAAAATATGTCAAAAAATGTCCAAATATACCAATTCACAATGTAATAGCCCGTTTTCAGTGAAATTAGAACAGTGGTTTCGAGACCACAAATCTGAAGTTAAAATATTTATTTTATTATTATTTTATGGTCTACAACATGATATAAATATCGTATAAAAAATTTGTTAAGAAATTTTACTTTTTACATGCTTAATTTGATAAAAGGGACTTAATCGCGTAAACTGCAAAAACTAAGTTCTAATAACTAAAGGTATTAAATAGCTATAGGGCTTCAAAATGGAGGTCCTTGTATGGTAATTAGACCATATTTTGTTAGTGGATGATAATGGCTTGGATTTTTGTGTGATTATTAAAGTTTATAAAGGTTAAGTAGGTAATTAAGTAAATAAATGATAATTAAAATAAAACCAAATTAGTATCATCTTTTCTTTCATCTTTCTTAACTGAATATCAAGGAGAAGAAACCATTTTTCTTGAAGCTAGGTTCGGCCAAGCTTTTTTGTCTCAATTGGTAAGTGGTTTTTGTCCCGTTTTTAATGATTTCTATGTTTTCGGGATTGTTTTAGTTTAATCTAGCTAGCCCGAGGACTAATTGTTGAAATTATTAAATTGTTAGGGTTTTACCATTAATTAACATGCTTGATTTTTGAATTATAATGTTATAAAGTGAATGGTTGTTGTTAGATAAACAACATTTGTAAATGAATTTTTGATGAAATTACCAATTAGGGGCTAAATTGAAAAATATAATAAATTCATGGTAAAATTTGTGAATTTTTGAAATATGTGGGTTGCTATTAATATGTATAAAAATTGGCTAGGCTTGGGTAAGGGTAAATTTGCATGAATTTCATTTTTTGAGCCTAGGGTGTAACACCCCAAACCCGGCCTAAAAGTTAGCCCGAATCCGGAATGTCACATTAAAGGCGCACTTCAAAATGATTTACTATTTAACCATTTAAGGCCCAAAAGCCCAAAACAAAAGTTTATTTCGAAAACCATATTAACACTTTAATAATTTTATGAAATTTATTAAGTGGGTAGTTGGAACAATAATAATAACCCAAAATATAAATTCAATTAGGAGTTACAAGGCCTTTTTACAATCCAATGAAAAAAACAAACTATTTAAAATAAGATCATTTGAATGAATTAAAACATTTAAACAGCTTGTAGTGTGGCCATCTCTGAGTCCTCTCCCACGTTGAGCCATCTATTCAGGATTACCTTGTAACATCCTGATAATTAGGGGTTATGCATCTTACTTAACTGAATAATGTTGCATGCTTAATTATTAATGAGTGTATTTTGGAAGTTATTTGAGCTTCATTAATTGAGTGAATGCTTAGTGAAACTTTTAATTTCTAATAATTAAGAGAGCTAAGCAAGTTAGGCCTAAGAATTAATGACAAGGAGTTTTAAGCATAAGTTGAGTAATTGGCAAAGTGGTTAGGATGCATGGATGAGTGCTTGAGGGAGAGGTTGAATCCCCTAGCTAGCAAATGGGAAAAATTTTAGTTTTATGTTTCCTTCCCTTTAGTGTCGGCCAAGAATATTCTAGAGTGGATGAGTATTCTTTTATTTTGGCCATTTGACCATATGAAAAAGGAAGCTAAGAATTTATGGTATGGAATCATGAAGGATGATAAGATGAGGGGGGACAAAAGGCATGATTTTGGGCAATGTTTTGGGAGCTTGTTCATGGTCATTTGACCATGAACCTAGACTGTTTTAGGGGCTAAAGGGAGTGGTTAATGGTGATAGGAAAATTAAGGTTGATAGGGAAGAAATGTGGAGCAAAAAGGGGGAGTATGTTGGCTTCCTTGTTGGCCAAATTTTGGGATGGGATTAGGGAGGTTTTAGTTAACCAAAAGTTGTCAATTATGCATTTTCCTTTGTCCAATATTCTTCTTCTCTTAGCGAAATTGTCTAGTGACATTTGGTACAAGTTTGCTTTGTTTTGGCCTTTGTATTTTGACCAAAATAGGTACCTTTATTTCATCTTTTCCTCTCAAAATTTTACCTTCTTTTGATACCAAAATATTGTCACTTTTGAAGACACTTTCTTTTCTTCCTCTCTAGTGCGAATTCAACATTCACCAAAAGCTTTCTCTCTCAATTTCTTTTCTTCCTTTTCATTCTATTTCTCTTTTCTTTTCCCTCTCATAGCAAAACTACCAAATTGCAAAGAACTATCTTTTCTTCATTTCTTCCCCTTGGC
Organism: Gossypium rotundifolium; assembly: GCA_025506655.1. Taxonomy (NCBI): domain Eukaryota; kingdom Viridiplantae; phylum Streptophyta; class Magnoliopsida; order Malvales; family Malvaceae; genus Gossypium; species Gossypium rotundifolium. The sequence goes on along the minus strand of CP106734.1, from coordinate 150,646,466 downwards.
CGAATGTGCATAGGTCTCTAAACCTATCTCTTTTTCTTTTCTTCATCATCACCTTTTCTTCTTCTCTCTCTTCTTTCATTTTCATTCTCTTTCTTCTTTCTCTCAAAACCAAAACCATCATATTTGAAACCACCATCTTTTCTCTTCTCTTTTGTTAAAGCCGAATCATCAATTCCTTTCTTCTTTTTGTTCAAGGCCGAACCTTCTAGTGAATCAAAGTAAGGTTTTTGTTTGTCAATAGTTTTCATTATTCCTTTTTATTATAATTGATCTAGAAAAATAAATCTTTTATTTTTCTCTCCTAGGCCGAATCCTTGGAAAGGAGTTTTAAGGATCTTTGTTGAAGATAACTTTTAAGAAGTGATCTTTCGAAATCATCAAGGTAAGATTATCCCTTTTTGGTTATATTGATTTCTTTAGATAGACTACTAATCGATCGTATTTTTAGGGGCGATTTGAGACTAACAATATAGGTAAGAAAAGGCGATTCGAGTGTTTGGAAAGAGGAGGTATTCCTTTACCATCAAACTTCAAGCGAAGAATCATATCGGCGATTAGAGACTTTCCACGGGTTGTGGACCCTCTACTAACGAGGATCGATTATTTAAAGTAGTGCGAACAACCGAACCACTTTACGTTGGTGGAATATCGGTGGTTTTGATCCATCTAGTGGAGAAAAACCACAAATAACTGCGTTCGAGAATCGAGGGTAAGGATTTAGATCCATCATCAATAAGTGTAGTTTTGTTAGCAATAGTGTATACTAACCAAGTGTGTTAATTAATTAGGTGTTGACGAGCGAGAGGTATTGTTCTCACCGCCACGAGGTGTGTAACCTTACATTAAAATCTCATAGATTTACATATATTTAAATGTGATTATATGACCATGTGTATGATTGGGATTTTGGATACCATTCGGTGGTATACGATATTCAGGTATGTTTACCCCAATATTTTGTTCATTTTGCTATATGCATAAATGTGAGATAAGTATGACTATATTATGATCTGTGGGGTAAATAGCGTGAAAATTTATTGATATTTATGTGCATGGGCATATGGGTATATTTGATAAAGGAGGAAGTATTCTGGTGGTTTTACCACATTTCTGGTGACTTCGGTCACATATGTGAATCTGGTGACTTCGGTCACGTATATGTGAATCTGGTGACTTTGGTCACATATTTGAAATCTGGTGACTTCGGTCACATATTTGATATCCGGTGACTTCGGTCACAATTTTGTCTGGTTGCCTTGCCACAAAATTATAAGGGCGATGTGCATGTTGACTGCAACAACTATCTTCGATGGTGTGTAGCGGATGGAGGGTCGATTTAGTAATCCCACGGTGTGTTGGTTGGTGCGGGTGGTGTGTAGCGGATGGATATCTAGGTGGTAGGGCTTGCATTTCATTTCATGTACATAATCATGTAATATTGAATGATTATTATTTGATCTGCTATGAAAATGGGCCTTTGGGCTAAATGTGAGCTAAACGGGCTTTTAAGCTAAATATGAGCTAAATAGGCTTTTGGGCCAAATATTACTTAAATGGGCCTATGAATAAATGTGTTGTGAAAAATGGGATTTTTAATATATGTGTTATACATTGAGTTTATGACTCACCCCTTTTGTGGGATAAACTTTTCAGATGATTCGTAGAGCGATGGATCAGGTCAACAAGGATTTCGAGGTGGCCAATGCTCAAATAATGAAGTTTGGAAATTTTCCTACTTAAACTTATTAAGTTAATTTTTATTATTTAGACTTTATTATGGGTTGCTATTTTTGTAATAAGGCCACTATAAACTATCTTTAATTTTGTGTTTGGATTTACCTTTATTTGCCATGAACAATAACTATTAAATAACTAAATGGTTTTCGATAAATAATAATTCAAAATGTTTTTGTCACTAACATATATATATATGTTTTAAAGTAATTTCCTTAAATGTGGTTTTCTTTTTATTTATCAATTCCTCCTACAAGTAATGATTTTCTTTTAAAAGCTATAAATTTTTCTTTACAAAATGTTAAGTTAATGCTTTTCTACAAAATCATCAAGTTTTTCTTAAACAAAAATGAGAATTAGCTATAGTTTTACTCGAGAACATACCAAATTCGGTTAGGCTTTTTGGTAGGGTTTGGGGTGTTTCAACTTAATATCGAGCCAGATTTAAACTCTCGGCCTTGGGTTTTGAAGCCCACAACGTTTTCAAAAATTGGCCCAAATGATTTTTTAGTTTTCTTAAGATAAAATGGTTTTACAATAGCATGGCACTTTGGAGTTCTCGACCCAGATCCATTAGGTATGTATCCTTATTGATAAAGTGATATGAAAGTTTGATAAGCCTAAGGAAACTATACTTTAGAGACATGGACCCTAGGTGTTTGTGTGCTACTACGGAAAAACTACTAAATATCATTTCATAAAACTTTCCTTTAATAAGAAGTGAAAAGACTCTAATACATAAGACTTTTTCAGTAAAAGCAGATAAGACACGTAGTAGACATGAGTTCTAGGGGCGTGGGCGTCGTGGGCGTGGGCGAGAAAGAATGGTCGTGTCGAAACCGATTCGATCTGGTCAAGGTTCGAAAATGATGCTCCACCACCACTGTTGGGGTGGAATTTCAAGAACAAAATGATAGAGGTGACGCAAATATCACAAGTCAGTCTTGCGAGTTTTAGAACGAGTAGCGAAGCTAGTTCTAAAATGGGTCTCGAAAATCGATGGTGAGAGACTTAGATCGAATGGGTGAGGTTTTCGGGGAGTATCTGGAGTAGCCCCAAATGTAGCGGAATCTTGGTTGGAGGCGGTCGAGAGGATCATGGACGATATAGATCGACCGATGAAGAAAAGCTAAAGGTGCTATTTCACTACTCGTGATGAAGCCTACCGGTGGTGGCTCACTATCAAGGAGAGTACCCCGTGGATCGTCTGGATTGGGGTATTTTAAAGTGAAATTGAAGGAAAATATGTTGGAGCTAGCTACATCGACTCCCGAGAGGAAGACATTTCGAATTTGGTCCAAGGAAATAAGTCGATAGTGAATATGAAGCGAAATTTTTGCGACTTAGCCGATATGCTAGAGGATAGTAGTTCTTGAATATGAGCGGTGCATCGATTTGAAGATGGACTTAGAGATGAGCTACAGTGATGATTGCTCCAGACCGTGAAAGAGATTTTGCAATCTTAGTGGAAAGGGCAAGAATTACCGAAGAGGCTAAATGGACTGAGAGACAGAACCGAAACAGAGGCCCGAGCAAGAATAAGAGAAGCTTTGGGTCTTCAGGGTCGTCTAGGAATTTCCAAAAGAAACCAAGAAATGATGGACCGCGAGGTCAACAGACTACTACGGGTGGACAAAATCGTACTTGTACTCAATGTGGGAAAATGCACTTGGGAGAATGCTGGAAAAAGACCGACGGATGTTTCAAGTGCGGATCTAAAGACCATATGATCAAGGATTGCCCGAAGAATTCAGAGAAGAACCGCCCAGCAAGTCAGGGTGCTAATCAGGCTGATAGAGGTGGACAGCAGCCGATAAGGGGCCGTAGTTCAAATGGAAGGGGTAATGGCTCCGGTAGAGGTCGCGAAACTTCAGGCAGAGGCAGTGGTAATTCGGAGGCGAGACAACCAGTGTCGGTATATGCGATTAAATCAGAGAAAACGGATGCACGATGTTATTACGATGCGTTTACGATTCTTGGGTTGCCCTTTATTGCTTTGATAGATATAGGGTCAACTCATTCCTATATCGCTTAGGAAGTATCTGGACTTTGCATGTGACTTCAAATCGTACCTAGAAAGATGATCGTACTTAGTCCTCTAGGGATGATCAGTAGTTATAGACAAACTTTTAATGAAGTGCCTTTAGAAGTTCAAGGATACGGTTTTGGTGATTTAATGGAGTTACCATTTGGAGAATTTGACCTAATCTTAGGCATGGGTGGCTTGTGAAGTATCGTGCAAATGTGGATTGTCTTTGCTAAGTGATGTCATAAGAACTCTTGATGACAAAGAAGTTGTAGTAATGGGTGAGAGCGGAACTACTTATCTAATGTAGTATCCGCTCTTAAGGCGAAAAAGATGGTTAGGAAGGGATGTGTAGCCTTCGATGTTGGTGAGTGCCTTGGAGGCTAAGGAGACAACTGTTAATGAAGCCAGGACTGTGAAGGAATTTGTAGATGTTTTTCCGGAAGAACTTCCAGGTTTGCCTCCGGATCGTGAGGTAGAATTCAGGATTGATTTATTGCCTGAAACGGCACCAGTTTCTATTGCTCCATATAGAATGGCACCGAAGGAATTAGTTGAGCTTAAGGCTCAAATTCAGGAGTTGCTTGATCATGGATTCATTCGACCTAGTGTGTCTCCATGGGGAGCACCGATTTTATTCGTGAAGAAGAAGGACGGATCGATGAGGACGTGTATAGATTACAGGCAGTTAAATAAGCTGACCATCAAGAACAAGTATCCTTTGCCAAGGATCGACGACTTGTTTGATCAGCTTAAGGGAGCTGCGGTATTCTCAAAGATTGATCTAAGGTCAGGGTATCATCAGCTTAAAGTGAAAGAAGCGAATATCCATAAAATAGCTTTCCGAACTAGATATGGGCATTATGAATTTTTGGCAATGCCATTCGGATTGACGAATGCCCCAGCTGCGCTCATGGATATGATGAACCGAATTTTCCAGCCCTACTTAGATCAATTCGTCATGGTATTCATAGACGACATCCTGGTGTATTCTAAGTCCAAATGGAACATGATGAGCATCTCCGGATTGTGTTACAAGTTTTAAGGGAGAAGAAACTTTATGCCAAATTCAGCAAGTGTGAATTTTGGCTGAAAGAAGTTGCATTTTTAGGCCATGTGGTATCTGCGGAAGGGATAAGGGTGGATCCTCGGAAGATTGAGGCTATGCTAGATTAGAAACCACCTAAGTCTGTAACTGAGGTTCGTAGTTTCTTGGGGTTAACAGGCTACTACAGAAGATTCGTCGAAGGATTCTCATCGATAGCTGCACCTTTAACGAAATTGCTGAGAAAGGAAGTACCTTTTGTGTGGGCTGATAAGCATCAAGAGAGTTTTAAGAAGCTCAAGAAAGTTTTGACCAAGCTCGGCTTTGATTCAACTTTGAGGCGTAAAAGGATTTTGTCGTGTATTGTGATGCTTCTCACACGGATTAGGATGTGTTCGATGCAAGGCGGGAAGGCGATTCGTATGCATCTCGACAGTTGAGACCGTACGAGGTTAATTACCCGACGCATGACTTGGAGTTGGCAGCTGTAGTTTTTGCTCTTAAAGTTTGGAGACATTACTTATATGGAGAGAAGCTAGTTATATACACAGACCACAAAAGTCTGAAATATCTACTGACTCAGAAAGAACTAAATTTGAGGCAACGAAGGTGGTTAGAGTTATTGAAAGACTACGACTGTTCTATCGAGTACCACCCGGGCAAGGCAAATGTTGTGGCAGACGCTTTAAGTCGGAAAGTGGTATCAGATTTAAGGGTGATGTTTGCACATCTTAGTCTTTACGATGACGAAGCTTGTTGGCAGAACTTCAAGTTAAGCCGACATGGTTAAGTCAAGTGAGAGAGAGGCAGTTGGTAGATGAAGATCTGAGTGTAAAGCTTTGGCAGGTGCAGAATGGAGAAATAGGAGATTTTGGTATTAACAGTGAGGGGGTATTGTGTTTTAAAGGTAAAGTCTGTATGCCGAGGGATCAGGAGTTAAGGCAAAAGATTCTTCAAGAGTCGCATAGTAGCCCCTATGCTATGCATCCTAGAGGAAGTAAGTTATACCGAGATTTGCGAGATCAATTTTGGTGGCCTGGACTTAAGCGAGAAGTTACGAATTTGTAGGAAAGTGTTTAACGTGTCGACAAGTCAAGTTTGAACATCAAGTACCTTCGGATTGCTTCACCGATAAAGATTCCGCGATGGAAGTGGGAGAGAATCACCATGGACTTTGTTAGTGGGCTTCCTCTTACGCCTACTAAGAAAGACTCCATTTGGGTGATAGTGGACCGATTGACGAAATCTGCACATTTTATCCCAGTTCGGGTTGATTACTCTTTGCAAAAATTGGCAAAGTTATATGTGGCTGAGATTGTGAGATTGTATGGAGTGCCGTTGTCGATTATTTCGGATAGAGATCCGAGGTTTACGTCATGGTTTTGGAAAGCATCTTGCATCGGGCTTTGGGCACCGATTGGACTACTGATCGGCATTTCATCCACAATCTGATGGCCAGTCTGAACGAGTAATCCAAATCTTAGAAGATATGTTAAGGGGATGTGTGATAGATTTCAAGGGAAGTTGGGAGGAATTCTTACCGTTAGCAGAATTTGCGTACAACAACAGTTACCAAGCCAGTATACGGATGGCACCGTATGAAGCACTATATGGACGGAAGTGTCGCACTCCTACGTGTTGGACAGAATTAGGGGAACGTCAGATTTTGGGTCCAGAAATAGTGGCTGAATCTGAAGAAAAGGTTAAGGTAATCCGGGCTCGGTTAAAGGAAGCATCTGACAGACAAAAATCTTACGCAGATCTAAAGCGGAAAGAAATAGAGTTTGCTGTGGGGGACCAAGTTTTCCTAAAGGTTTCACCTTGGAAAAAGGTGATGAGATTTGGTCGCAAAGGGAAGCTAAGTCCCAGGTTCATTGGACCTTATCGGATTGTGAAGCGGGTCGGATCTGTGGCATATCAGTTAGATTTGCCTTCGAAATTGAAGCAAATGCATGATGTGTTCCATGTTTCAATGTGACGCCGTTACCGGTCGGATCCATCTCATGTAGTGCCAGTTGAGGAGGTGGAATTAAGACCAGATTTGTCCTATGAAGAGGAGCCAATTCAAATTCTGGAGTGAGATGTAAAGGTTTTACGGAGAAAGTCAGTTCCTCTCGTCAAAGTATTGTGGCGTAATCATGGATCAGAAGAAGCTTCGTGGGAACCGGAGGAAGCGATGCGACGACAATACCCTCACATATTCGGCCGAGTAATTTCGAGGACGAAATTATTTTAAGGGGTAGAACTGTAACATCCTGATAATTAGGGGTTATGCATCTTACTTAATAGAATAATGTTGCATGCTTAATTATTAATGAGTGTATTTTGGAAGTTATTTGAGCTTTATTAATTGAGTGAATGCTTAGTGAAACTTTTAATTTCTAATAATTAAGAGAGAGCTAAGCAAGTTGGGCCTTAAGAATTAATGACAAGGAGTTTTAAGCATAAGTTGAGTAATTGGCAAAGTGGTTAGGATGCATGGATGAGTGCTTGAGGGGAGAGGTTCAAATCCCCTAGCTAGCAAATGGGAAAATTTTAGTTTTTATGTTTCCTTCCCTTTAGTGTTGGCCAAGAATATTCTAGAGTGGATGAGTATTCTTTTATTTTTGGCCATTTGACCATATGAAAAAGGAAGCTAAGAATTTATGGTATGGAATCATGAAGGATGATAAGATGAGGGGGGACAAAAGGCATGATATTGGGCAATGTTTTGGGAGCTTGTTCATGGTCATTTGACCATGAACCTAGACGATTTAGGGGCTAAAGGGAGTGGTTAATGGTGATAGCAAAATTAAGGTTGATAGGGAAGAAATGTGGAGCAAAAAGGGGAGTATGTTGGCTTCCTTGTTGGCGAATTTTGGTATGGGATTAGGGAGGTTTTAGTTAACCAAAAGGTTGTCAATTATGCATTTTTCCTTTGTCCAATATTCTTCTTCTCTTAGCCGAAATTGTCTAGTGACATTTGGTACAAGTTTGCTTTGTTTTGGCCTTTGTATTTTGACCAAAATAGGTACCTTTATTTCATCTTTTCCTCTCAAAATTTTACCTTCTTTTGGTACCAAAATATTGTCACTTTTGAAGACACTTTCTTTTCTTCCTCTCTAGTGCCGAATTCAACTTTCACCAAAAGCTTTCTCTCTCAATTTCTTTTTCTTCCTTTTCATTCTATTTCTCTTTCTTTTCCCTCTCATAGCCAAACTACCAAATTGCAAAGAACTATCTTTTCTTCATTTCTTCCCTTGGTCGAATATGCATAGGTCTCTAAACCTATCTCTTTTTCTTTTCTTCATCATCACCTTTTCTTCTTCTCTCTCTTCTTTTATTTTCATTCTCTTTCTTCTTTCTCTCAAAACCGAAACCATCATATTTAAAACCACCATCTTTTCTCTTCTCTTTTGTTAAAGCCGAATCATCAATTCCTTTCTTCTTTTTGTTCAAGGCCGAACCTTCAAGTGAATCAAAGTAAGGTTTTTGTTTGTCAATAGTTTTCATTATTCCTTTTATTATAATTGATCTAGAAAAATAAATCTTTTATTTTTTCTCTCTAGGCCGAATCCTTGGAAAGGATTTTTAAGGATCTTTGTTGAAGACAACTTTTAAGAAGTGATCTTCAAATCATCAAGGTAAGATTATCCCTTTTGGTTATATCGATTTCTTTAGATAGACTACTAATCGATCGTATTTTTAGGGGTGATTTGAGACTAACAAGATAGGTAAGAAAAGGCGCTTCGGAGTGTTTGGAAAAGAGGAGGTATTCCTTTACCATCAAACTTCAAGCGAAGAACAGTCGGCGGTTAGAGACTTTCCACGGGTTGTGGACCCTCCGCTAACGAGGATCGATTATTTGAAGTAGTGCGGACAACCGAACCACTTTACGTTGGTGGAATATCGGGGTTTTGATCCATCTAGTGGAGAAAACCACAAATAACTGCGCTCGAGAATCCGAGGTAAGGATTTAGATCCATCATCAATATGTGTAGTTTTGTTAGCAATAGTGTATACTAACCAAGTGTGTTAATTAATTAGGTGTTGATGAGCGAGAGGTATTGTTCTCACCATCACGAGGTGTGTAACCTTACATTAAAAATCTCATAGATTTACATATATTTAAATGTGATTATATGACCATGTGTATGATTGTGATTTTGGATACCGTTCGGTGGTATACGATATTCGTGTATGTTTACCCCAATATTTTGTTCATTTTGCTATATGCATAAATGTGAGATAAGTATGACTATATTATGATCGTGGGGTAAATAGCGTGAAAATTTATTGATATGTATGTGCATGGGCATATGGGTATATTTGATAAAGGAGGAAGTATTCGGTGGTTTTACCACATTTACGGTGACTTGGTCACATATGTGAATCTGGTGACTTGACTCACGTATATGTGAATCTGGTGACTTGGTCACATATTTGATATCCGGTGACTTCGGTCACAATTTTGTCTGGTGGCCTTGCCACAAAATTATAAGGCGATGTGCATGTTGATATGAAGAATCGCCTTCGATGGTGTGTAGTGGATGGAGGGTCGATTTAGTAATCCCTACGGTATGTTGGTTGGTGCGGTGGTGTGTAGCGGATGGATATCTAGGTGGTAGGGCTTGCATTTCATTTCATGTACGTAATCATGTAATATTGAATGATTATTATTTGATCTGCTATGAAAATGGGCCTTTGGGCTAAATGTGAGCTAAACGGGCTTTTAAGCTAAATATGAGCTAAATGGGCTTTTGGGCCAAATATGACTTAAATGGGCCTATGAATAAATGTGTTATGAAAAATGGGCTTTTTAATGTATGTGTTATACATTGAGTTTATGACTCACCCCTTTTGTGGGATAAACTTTTTAGATGATTCGTAGAGCGATGGATCGGGTCAACAAGGATTTTGAGGTGGCCAATTCTCAAATAATGAAGTTTGGAAATTTTCCTACTTAAACTTATTAAGTTAATTTTTATTATTTAGACTTTATTATGGGTTGCTATTTTTGTAAGAAGGCCACTATAAACTATCTTTAATTTTGTGTTTGGATTTACCTTTATTTGCCATGAACAATAACTATTAAATAACTAAATGGTTTTCGATAAATAATAATTCAAAATGTTTTGTCACTAACATATATATATATATATATGTTTTAAAGTAATTTCCTTAAATGTGGTTTTCTTTTCATTTATCAATTCCTCCTACAAGTAATGATTTTCTTTTAAAAGCTATAAATTTTTCTTTACAAAAATGTTAAGTTAATCTGTTTTCTACAAAATCATCAAGTTTTTCTTAAACAAAAATAAGAATTCGCTATAGTTTTACTCGAGGAACATACCAAATCTGGTTAGGCTTTTTGGGCCGGGTTTGGGGTGTTTCATACCTAAAACATTAAAATTAAGGGTGTGAGTTTCGAAACTCAGTGTGCACAACCCTTGGCAAACAAATCACTTACAAATATCCACTTTGGGCCTAAGCCCTATCAAAATCGGTGGTCTTGGGCCTTAACCCATAATGACCTCATATCACATCGTATCCTATCATTCATAAATAAATAATGCAAAACCCACCCCAAAAATCCATCCGCTACACACCATTTCCCTTCCAACCTTATGACTCATATGGGGAATTCTAGCTCGACCCACCCCTCCGCTACACACCAAGGGTAGCCCGGTTGCGGTACTACCGAATGTTGCAGCAAAGATGCTAATCAAATATTAGGCTTAAAGCCTCCGGTGGATCCATACCATACAGCCATGCGATCCTGGATCCATACCATACGGCCATGCGATCCTCAAATATTGACACAGAGTCATCAATATATTTGTTAGGCACATAGCCACGGTAAATATGATTGGCACAAAGCCATAATAACAGCACAAAGCCTTCGGTATTGGCACAAAGCCCATAATTACGGCACGAAGCCCATATAAATGGCACATAGCCCTCGATAACATTATCGGTGCAGCATGGCTGCTCGGTGGCTAAAAGCCTACGGTGGATCCATACCATATGGCCATGCGATCCTCAAATCTTCCTCCGTACCATAATTCCCACCCATATGCATCCTAAGCAGAATATCATACGAATGCATCAAACACAAAAGTAACATCCACAAACTCTTATTCGTCACATAGGGTTATTTTCGTCATTTCACTACCTAGGGGTATTTTCGTAATTCTATCCTACAGGGGTACTTTGTTAATTTTACAAATTAGGGGTATTTTTGTAATTTTACAAACTGAGGGTATTTTGGTAATTTCACAAATTGGGGGTATTTCGATAATCTCACAAATTGGGGGTACTTTGGTAATTTCGTAAACTGGGGGTATTTTGGTAATTTTATAAATTAAGGGTATTTCAATAATTTCACAAACTAGGGGTATTTTGGTAATTTTACAAATCAAGGGTATTTCAATAATTTCACAAATCGGGGGTATTTTGGTAATTTCACAAACTGGGGGTATTTTGGTAATTTCGAAATCAAGGGTGTTTCGGTCCCTTTTGGGTTTTAGCTATGAACTTTGGCCCATCAACAAGTCCTCGCGGCTAAAGTGAACAGACACTACGCACTGTAGGATTCGGGAAAGAGGAGGTGGGCCACTAGGACCGCTTAAGTACCAAGCTCTCCTAGATCCAATCCTGACATGCGTGCCTGCCACCACTCCAACCCCGCAACTTGTTTATAGACATGTTTAATTAGAATTAAGTCTTATGGAATTTACGAGTTGTTCAAACTAGACCTAAGGTCCATAAACCCTAACATACATGCCTACGTCCCCATAAGCCCAAATCACTCCCTTACGACCCATTAGGCCCAAATCTCATCATATGGCCTATTAGGCCCAAAACAAATCCAATTCATGTATCATGCATGACTAATTCAATTCGTATAACCAACCAAACCATTTCATCAAACTTAGCCTCAGGGCCCATCGGGCCCATTCAGCCACTTTCGGCTTTTCAGCTTTTTAGCATTACCGATATCGTGTGTGTAGTGTTTGTACACACCTGGTAACCACGCGCGCTACAAACCTCTTAGTCACGAACCTACAATCGACATCACCTAACGATTAATCATAACTTAATATACACTTATCGAAAATCGAAACCTCACCGCAACCTTACCGTGTACATCATGTTCTAGTAGCCCTTCCTTCGCTACTATTGGCGATTATCCTCTAGGTCTGCACCCAAACGCCCACCAAGGTATATTAACTCTCCTCATAGAATGCTCTATATATAGCTAGCTTCTCACCTTCCTTCTTTGTATCTTACCGATGTAGGATCCCTCCGTTAGCAGAGTTTAAATCTAACTCAAACTCTTCTCGTCCAATCCGTAAAATAAATACTCCCTTGCTTGTCATGAGATTTGAACCCAAGCTCCCTTGCATGCTTAATGACGCCTTGCCACTAGACCACTCACTTCTTTGTATCTAAAATCATGCACCACTAAATATAACCCTATGGAAAAATTCTAGAGTCCATTTAAAAAGAAATCCAAAATGCAAGAGCCATGACTTGAACCATGGACCTTCTTCCTTCCTTTTGGCGTCACTCCCTTGCTCCTTAAGTGGCATCACCACTTGTCATTTTCTCCACATTTTATTCTTAAAGCCTACTGCTAACTCTCATGGTTTTATTCACCTATAACCAAAATTTTCCTAAAGCCAAAGTTTGAACCCGGGACTTCATAGAAGCCCCCTAACCTTCCAAAATCACTCACCTAATATGTCCAACTTGCACTAATGCCGTTCTCTTGTTCTTAAAAATTTTAAATGCTACTACGTCCAAAGCCCAATGGGCCCAATTCTACTAGGCCCAAATTTGGGATGTTACATAGGGACTGAATTGCAAAGAAATTAAAAGTATAAGGGAAAAATGGTAATTTTCCAAAAATATGGTTTGGACTAAATTGATTGATAAATATATTAAATTGAGTTAAATTTATTCGTATAGATCCAGTAAAACATACTACAGAGTTAGATCAAGGTAAAGAGAAAATCTCGAATTAATCACCTCCGTATCTACGTGTACTCGACAAGGTATGTTCGTGTAATTAAATTGAGTATATGTTTTAATTGAATTATATGTATGTGATTTGCATAATTGCCATGTATAAATATCGATTGCTATCCGATAATGTACGACGATTGCTGAGCCTTGTCTGAACCTTAGGAATACGTAGGATATAAATGACATGTCATTAGGGTTATCGATTTGGTTGTGGTCTTGCATGTGTTACGGACACACCACAGCTCGTATGAGCTTACCGATTTTCAGCTCGTGAAAGCATACGGATTCATAGCTCATATGAACATACATGTACATGAATTGACAAATTACAGTTTAGCACACTATTTGTGAGCTATCCCACGTATCTAATAATATTCTAAATGGTTCAATGGGCAATGTTCTAATACGATGTGACATGAGTTCGATAAGAACTATTACAGGTGTAGATATGAATTACATGGAAAATGATATTACATAGTATATAGGTATATAAAATGGATGATACATGTATATAGAATTTGATTAATTGTTGAGCTCATCCATGACTTGGTTTATATATGTGTTTACATGACTAACATGGTTGATGTATATATGCTTAGGCATTTAGCTAGTATGCGTTGGGATATGCTTTGTTTATTTACCTTATATGTGAATAAATGGTAAGTTAAATTCCATGTTATAGAAACTTACTAAGCTTAAATGCTTACTCTATGTTATTTTTCATATTTTATAGTGAATCGAAAGCTCGTTCGGGTTGAAAGCTCGTCGGAGCTATATCACACTATCCACTATCTATTTTGGTACTTTTTGTTGGTTTAAATTTGGTTGTAATGGCATGTATAGGTTATTTTGGCTAATATTAGTCTATGTGTTTTGGTTGTGGATATGACCATTTGGTTGGTTTGCATTTTGGCCTTGTATTGGTGAAATGGTATATTTTGATGTGAATATAAGTTGCCGTATACGGTTGAGGTATGGCTTGATAAAGTAGAATGATGGACGGTAAAATGATGGTTTGAATATCCATTTTTTGTATGCCTTGAATGGTTGTGAATTGGTACTTGTTTGAATGAATTATTTGGTGTTTTTTAGTGCACAATTTATATGTGAATTATATGACCATTTAGGGCTAGTTTTGTATGTCATATATGGTACATTTTGGTATGTTTTCAAAGTGTAAATCAAGTGGCATAATATGGCTTAGTTTTGGTCAAGCCTTTGTTGGTTAAATAAGAAAATTGTGTTTATATTTGCACATGTTTTTGAATTATCATTTGAGATGCCTAAGGGCATATTGGTTGTATATGAATATAATACATGTTTAAGGCTTGATTTTGCTTGTTTTGGATGCCTTAATATGGCTTGTTCATATGCACAATGTTGAGTGTAGGTTGATGCTGAATTAGGTGAGAAATATGGCTTGTAAAATGGCTTATTTTCATCCACACAGGCATGTGTCTTAGCCGTGTGTGACATATAGCCAGGTGACATAGCCTTGTGTCCCATATAGTTTTCAAAGGGTTGCAAGTCAGGCTATTATACGACCTATGTAACGCCCCAAAATCTAAGAATTTAATTTTGCATGTTTGTAGCACAAATACCTATTCGCCTCAGTGGTTAAATGATTTGGGTGTGTTTGGGAGTGTCTGATAAGTCCTGGGTTCAAGCCTAGGCTTGTTCAAAAAGTTTTGTTTTTGGGAATAAACCCTTGCCTATAGTTAGTAGGCTTTTATATTAGTGTGGGTAAAAGCAAGACATAAAAAGCCTACTGGTCTAGGGGGTAAGTGGTGTGTTACCTATGCCAATGGACTGAGGTTCAAATCTTGGTGGAGGCAAGTGAGTATTTATTTTGCTGCTGTGCCGTGGAGGTGTTGTAGTTTGACTGAAACACTGAAGTGGTTGAGGAAAATTCAAATTGAGTGGTTGAGGGGAGATGTGATCAGGTGGAGAGATTTAAGAAGGGATTTTAGGAGAAAATCAAAAGAAGTGAGGGGAGAGGGAGAGTTGTACCGAAATTGGGCTATGAGCACTCAAGAATTTCGATAAGAGTGGTACTTCTCACTTGGTATGCCTCATTTTGGTTTTCACTTTGGCCTAATGTGGTAGGAGTTTTTGGCATATTTTTCTGTTCATTTTTCTTCATTTTTGACAACATTCATTTTGGCCGAAATTACTCCAAGTGCCTCATTTCTTTTCTCTTGTGTGCAATTGCTTTCTCTGCTCAAGTCTACCGTATCTATCTTTCTTTCTTCTCTTTCTAAATTATGTAAGGTGTGTTCGGCTAGTCCTCTTCTCTTTTTTCTGTTGTTGGCCAAATATACCTTCTGCCCTTCTTTCGTTTTCTTTTCTCTTTCTCCCTTAAACCGATTTCTCCTATCATCTTAGTATTTAGGCGGATTACTTCTTTCCTATATCGCTACTATGTCTTCGGAGTAATGATTATTCTCTAACAAATCAAACTTCTCGAGGAGTGAAGGAGTTGCAAGTGGTATTGAAGCATTTGAAACCTTTCCCTCTTCACTCCATCAAGAGTTTCCAAGGTGTGGGCGATTTTCTCAACAAATAGAACCTAGGTGTGTAACAGCATGGTATAAACGATATTGGTGAAATGCCGAAAAGTGTGTGTAACACTGCCCAAATCGTAAATCAGAAAAAGACGAAAAATGTGACATTTGAGCTACACGAGCGTGCGCTCGCTCGTGTGGTAAACCGAATGCATAAAACGTGGGTGTTAGACTGTTGAGGCCACCATGAGCAATTTCGTGGTCTTTGGCCGTTTTAGGCCATGTTGGGTCGTATGGGCCCAATGGACTTGTGGGCCCTACATGGGTAAACCACACGAACGTCTGGAAATTATTGGGCCAAACTGTGTAATCTTCATGGTCGATACCAATTCTGGGCTATGTGGGCCACACGAGTGTGTGGGCCCGCATTATGGGCCTTGGGCCTATTTTCATTGTTTGATTGTAAAGGTTGCACGGGTCGCCCAAGACGACTGTGGAGCTATTGGTGGGTCAGTAATTTTACCTAGACTCCCAAACTGATATGAAATGACTTTTATGCCCCTATGATATAAAATTACTATTATGCCCCTATAATATAAAATGATTGTATGCCTTATGATTATGTATGACTATATATGAGCATGCCATGATATATATGCTACATACATTTGTGATATGTTGCATGGGATGGGATTATTATGATTGGAGAAAGTGTATCAGTCTTGGCACTCTGCTTGCAAATCTTTGTTAGTCTTATAGCAACCTGCTAATTTTGATGGGTGGGTGATTTTATCCCCACATGGAGTGTTGGGCTGGATGGAGTGGAGTGTAGAGGTTGGTTGGGAAGGATTTCTAATTGCATGACTGAACTGTTACTATCACAGAAATGGGCTAAGGACCACACTGATACTGATACTGTAATGGGCTAAGGCCCACAATGATACTGATACTGATATTGTAATGGGTTAAGGTCTAACTGGACTGAACTGTTATTGGTTTGGGCTTAAGCCCAGACTGTAATTGCATTGGCTATTTGCTTAGATGGGGTTACACACTGAGTTTTCATAAACTTACCCCTCTAGTTATCTATACAGGTAATTTCCAGTCTAAGGCAGACCGGTGCTGCGAGGGATTCGGAGGTGGCCACACAACTGCACCTACTTTTATATTTGAGTTTATTTCCAATAAATTTAATTTGGGTTTTTATTATGTAATAAGTCCTCTTTAAATTTTAACTTTTATTTTTGGATTTTACTTATTTAATTCATATCTGAAAGAATTAGGAGACGGATTTTCAAAAGATAAATATTTTTCAAAACACCACGTTTTTGTAACATTCGATAAAAGCTTCCCATTAACCATTGTTTTAAATATATCAACAAACTAATAGGACCGACAAACTGCTAAAAACAACTTGAGTTTTAAATGAACAAGATACCCTTAAATTTTCGTTATGATCATAAACGAGATTTAATATAGCACGGGTTTTTATAATGAAAGTATGTTTTCAAAAAATACTTCAATGTGATATCGCCAAATTCGACCATAATGTCTAGGCCGAGTTTGGAGCATTACATTTATTGGTTTCAGAGCCAGGTTTCAAAAACTTGACTATGATTTTTGGGTTTCTTCTAGAACTTAGAATTTTAAAAAAAAAACTATTCTAAACAATTTGGAAGTATTTTGACTTATTTTTACCGAAGGTATGGCACACCGAGTCTCTGGCGCCAATATTGTAAGTCCTCTGAAACCTCTGTTTGTTTTAAGTGAAATATTAAGACTACCATAGGTAGTAGACTGTACTGAAATATTCTGGTTAGGGAAAACTGAAACTGTAGTAAGACCGCGTTCTATGAAAACAAACTTTTAAATACTGATATTGCTTTCCATAAGATATATGTTAATCAACACTAGAACTGTAAACTGATGCATAAAATTATTAAAAATAGATAATACACAAATAGATAATGAGCACCAGAGGTACTCTTGGAAGGGGCACAAGAGGCTGTGGAGGCCGTAGAGGTGCTCGGGCTAGGTCTTCGTCATCGGGCCACATGCCTAACGCAAAGCTAGAGAGGCACCGGCTTCACCAGCGACTGAGACTGGGTCTCACGATCGAGTGGTTGGGGACGACGCATTGTCCCAAGCAATGTTTCAAATTCTAGAGAGGGTTGCTGGGCCTAATACTAGTATTGTGGGTTGTAGGTCGGTTACAGAATGACTTCAGTCTAATGGGGATGAGATTTTTAGGGGTATTGTTGGAGTTGCCCCTCACGTGGCTAAATATTGGATTGAGCGCACAAAGAGGATCATGGATGACCTCGACTGAACCCCTAAGAAGAAACTAAAATGTGCAATGTCATTGTTACGAGATGAAGCCTATCAGTGGTGGCTTACAATTAAAGAGGGTACTCAGGCTGACCGATTGACATGGGAATTTTTAAGACTGCATTCCAAGGAAAGTATGTGAGTGCTAGTTATGTGGATGCCCGGAGGAGAGAGTTTCTAAATCTGATTCAGGGGGTAAATCAGTGGCTGAATATGAAGCTGAATTTTTTATGATTAAGCCGCTATGCGCGAGGGATGGTAGCAACTGACTATGAGTGGTGTGTTCATTTTGAGGACGACCTTAGAGATAGTCTGAAAGTGTTGATAGCTCCATAGAGGGAGCGAGACTTTTCCACACTGGTAGATAAGGCGAAGATTGTCGAGGAGGTGAAGCATACTGAGTGTCTGAACAAAGAAAAGGGTAGGAATAAGAGGGATTTGGAGCCCTCAAGTTCCATTCAGAGGCCGAAGAAAAAGGCCAGAGTGGATGGGCTAGTCAGAGTTGGGGCCCCTATTGCTACTACTGGATCGCAGCCATGTGTTCCATTAGGGCGAGTGCTGGAAAAGGATTGGGGCATGTTTGAGGTGCAGATCATTAGAGCACCATATCAGAGATTGTCCATAGAGGCCCGAGCAGATGCAAGCTATAGGTCGGGTATAGTTCATCCATCGAGAGGTGTTCAGTAGTGACTGAGAGGCCGTGCTCAGGCCAGAAATGGAAATGCTATGGGCCGTGGTCGTGGAGCACCGGGCAGAGGTGCTGGTCATACTGAGTCGAGGCAGCCAGCTCTGGTTTATGCTGCACGCCGTCGAGAGGACGGAGACACCCCAAATGTTATTATTGGTACGTTCTATATCTATAATGTACCTTATACTACACTGATTGATGTTGGGTCTACGCATTCTTATATAGCATGCTCGGTGTCTAAGACTTTGGGTATAATGGTTGAAACCACTGCAAGTGAAATTACTGTGTTGAGTACTTTAGGGCAGTCGGTTAAAGGAAAAAATTGTTCAGAGATGTACCTTTGGAGGTGCAAGGAACCATCTTTTTGATGAATTTAATGGAACTTCCTTTTAGAGAATTCAACTTAATACAGGGCATGTATTGGCTGGTTAAGCATCAAGTGAATTTGGACTGTATTACTAAACAGGTGGTACTGAAAACGGTGGAGGGTGATGAGGTGGTGCTAATAGGGAAGCGTCAAAATTATCTATCAAATTTGATTTCTACCTTGAGGGCAGAGAAGTTGGTTCGTAAGTGTTGTGAGGCGTATATAGCCTATAACAGTGGTGTTGATTCTGAGGTTCCGTCTATTAAAGATATCAGAACAGTCAAAGATTTTCTAGATGTTTTTCCTGATGAACTACCTGGGCTACCTGCAAATCATGAAGTTGAATTTAGGATTGAGCTCCTACCTGGTATAGCTCTAGTGTCCATTGCTCCTTATAGAATGGCACCGAAGGAGCTAGTGGAGCTTAAGGCTCAGATTCAAGAGTTACTGGATCGAGGGTTCATCCGCTCTAGTGTGTCTCCATTGGGAGCACCGGTGTTATTTGTGAAAAAGAAGGATGGATCCATGCTTATGTGTATCGACTACCGACAAATGAATAAATGGACTATTAAGAATAAGTACCCTCTACCAAGGATTGATGATATATTCGACTAGTTTTGAAGAGCTTCGGTCTTCTCTAAGATTGATCTCCGATCGGGGTACCATCAATTGAGAGTCAAAGAGGATGATGTTCACAAGACAACGTTTAGGACTCATTATGGTCATTACGAGTTCCTTGTGATGTCGTTTGGACTGATGAATGCACCTGCAGCCTTTATGGATCTGATGAACTGAGTGTTCCAACCTTATTTGGATCGGTTCATAGTAGTTTTTATGTAACATCCCAGTTTTGACCCTAGTCAGAATAGTGGTTTTGAAAACAAAAATTTGAGGTCGTAAAAATATTTTAATATTATTTTTCATGTTTAGAGTGTGTGATTAAGCATGTGTAAAAATTCTGTGTGAAAATTTTATCGATTGTGTGCTTAATTTATAAAAAGGATTTAATCGCATAAAATGTAAAAGCTGTGTGCAGATTATTAAAGTGTTTATTTGGCATGGCTTATTAAATGAGAAGTCCTTAAGTTGATATTATACCATTGAAATATTACATGGACATAAAAACCAATGGATAGTGGATTTTAAATGGAAATAAAAAGGCTAAAGTGGTAATTAAGGTATTAATGTTAAATAAATTAAAATAAGAAAAAATGTTCATCTTTCTTATGCATTTCACCACTGAATATTGAAGAAAGGAATAGCCATTAAAGCATTTTAGGTTTCAGCACACTCATAGCTCAATTGAGGTAGTTTTGAGCTCGGTTTTTAGTTATTTTTACGTTTTTGTGGTCATTGCTTAGCGTACTATCAAGCCCATGTTTTAATTTTAGAATTTGATGAAGATTTTGAGAAATGCCATTGATGAATGCTTGGGATTTTTGTTAATAATTGGTGAAATATGAAAGATATATGAAAGATTAACATGTTTTATCTTTGGATTTTTGGTGAATTTGAGTAATTTGAGAAATTTGCATGATGCTTGATTTGTATGATTTGGGATGTGAAAGTGGTATTTTAGATTGACTTATTTGAGTTGAAATTGAGTGTGGAAATAGATGGTGTGGATGGTGATTAATTGGTGCATATATTGGTATGTTTTGGTTGCCATTTGAGGTATAAATGCAAATGGTTTGATGCTTGTAGGTGATTCTAAGTGTGGGTGGCAAGTTTGGCCTTATAAATGGTCTATAATTGCCCACACAGTTGAGCACATGGGCATGTGGCTCGACCGTGTCTTTCGACTTTGCAAATTGAAACAAGTCAGGTTCACATATGGGCTAGACACACAGGCATGTGACTGGCCGTGTGATGCAAGTCAGTGTCGACTACGGGTAAGGCACACGGAGTGTATCAAGTCGTATGGACAAGTCAGTCTATATACCCTATTTTGCAACGGCTTAGACACATAGGCGTGTCCGAGGCCGTGTGAGGCACACAGCCTACCCACACGAGCGTGTGACCTCTGTATCTTTGAAAAATGTTTAGTTTTTAAAATTTTTTGTATGTGTTCAGTTTAGTCCCAACCCCTTTTCTAATGAATGATTAAGCTCCCGTTGACCTATTTAAGGGACTATATGAATATGAATTTCTATGTTTATATGTGAAATGAATTGAAATGTTCTTAAATGATCGATAATATCTCTTAACCCTATTTCGACGATAGTTATGGGTCAATGGTGTTACATTCTATTGTTATTAGAGCTATGGTTTAGTCGATTCTAGGACTAACGTAGCATATGAGAGTCTAGCTATACATGCCATATATACGAACTGTGATAGTGTGATGAATCCTGACATATAAAATGTGGTTTTTTGTATAGTAAATGGATCCTGAAAGAGCTATAGTTGATGACGTTGAAAGTAACGCACCTGCTCCCGCTCAAGGGACAATGCCATATATTCGAGACTAGCTACTAGCTATCAGGAAGGAGAGGCTAAGCAAGCCTTCTTCCAAATGATGAGTGAGTGGTTTTTGGAGTTCGTTCGAATGAATCCGACTGCTCAACAACCTCCACCCCCACAGGTACCTGATGTGTCACAAGTTTTAGATTTGATTCGATTGAATAAACCTCTTGTGGATAAAATTGAAAGTATGGGGCGGAAGAGTTTAGAGCCACAGTTGATGATGATGTCGAGCGAGCTGAGTTTTCGCTCGAGAATACAATTCGAGTGTTTGATGAGATGTTATTAACTCCTGATGAATGCTTAAAATGTGTTATTTCATTATTGAGAGATACGGCATATAATTGGTGGAAAATGTTGATATCTGTGGTTCTGAGAGAGAGAACCACTTGGGATTTCTTTCAAGTTGAATTCCGAAAGAAATATATCAGCCAACGATTCATAGATCAGAAATGTAAAAAATTTCTTGAGCTGAAATAGGGCCGTATGTCAGTTACTGAATATGAACGGGAGTTTGTGAGATTGAGCCAGTGCGCACGAGAATGCATTTCGACCGAAGCTACTATGTGTAAGCATTTCATTGAAGGGCTGAATGAAGATATTAAATTTTTGGTTGGAATAATTGATTTGAATGAATTTGTAGTATTAGTTGAAAGAGCCTGCAAAGCAGTAGAACTTATCAAAGAAAAGAAGAAAGCAGATTTCGAAGCTAGAGATGAAAGGAAAAGATCTATGAGCAAGTCGTATCAACCTCCATCAAAGATATTCAAAGATGCAAGCAATCATTCAAATGTTTCATTTGGACATTAGAGTAGTGATCGTGTGAAACAAAGTGTTGGTTCAAAAACTCAAATTTCGATTGAATCGAGTGTTGGCAGTGTA
The DNA here is from genome assembly GCA_025506655.1 of Gossypium rotundifolium. Taxonomy (NCBI): domain Eukaryota; kingdom Viridiplantae; phylum Streptophyta; class Magnoliopsida; order Malvales; family Malvaceae; genus Gossypium; species Gossypium rotundifolium. The sequence goes on along the minus strand of CP106734.1, from coordinate 150,624,419 downwards.
AAAGAAACAAGTCTGAGTGTAGATAGTGTGGAAGACGACATGTTGGAGAATGCTGGGGCAAGTATAATAATAGAGTTTTCTATAAATGTGGATCTAAGATCACTTCATTCGAGATTATCCAGAGATAGCTGAGAAAGACAATGTTCAAAGTGTGAGGCTGAGTAATACGCCAGCTTCGGGTAGACCACCCAGAAACACTAAAATGTAAGTGGAAGTCAGAAAGGGACAATCGATATAGTTGTGAGATTCGAGGCGAGAGCACCTACCCAAGCTTACGCTATTCGCACTAGTGAAGAAGCGTCATCTCCAAACGTCATTTCTGGTACTTTTACTTTATTTGATACTGATGTGATTGCATTGATAGATCCAGGATCTACTATTGCATTGATAGATCCAGGATCTACTAATTCAAATGTGTGTGTGAATCTAGTATCTAGTAAGACTCTACCTATTGATTCTACTGAATTTGTAATTAGAGTATCAAACCCCTTAGGCAAGTGTGTTCTGGTTGATAAAGTGTGCAAGAACTGTCCGTTGATGTTTTAAGATATTTGTTTTTTGGCTAATTTGATGCTGCTACCATTCGATGAATTTGATATAATTCTGGGTATGGATTGTCTCACTTTGCATAATGTTATTATAATTGTAAACAAAAGAGTATTGATTTGAGAAGTCAGAATGATGAGATAGTTCGAATTGAATCTAGTGATTTGAATGGGTTACCGGCTGTTATATCATCGATGGAAGCTTTGAATTATGTGAAAAAGGGTTGCGAAGCCTATCTTGCATATGTGATAGATACTAAAGTGACTGACAAGAAAGTCGAATCTATGCTTATGGTATGTGAGTTCCCAGATGTATTTCCGAAAGAACTATCGGGATTACCTTCGATACGAGAAATCAAGTTTGCTATTAATTTAGTGCCAAGAATGAGTCCTATTTCAATAGCTCCGTATAGAATGACACTGAAAGAATTGAAAGAGTTGAAGTCTCAGTTACAAGAGTTGACAGATAGAGGTTTTGCATGACCGAGTTTCTCGCCTTGGGGTGCTCCAGTGTTGTTTGTGAAAAAGAAAGATGGCACGATGAGAATGTACATTGATTACCATCAGTTGAATAAGATGGCTATAAAGAATAAATATCCTTTGCCTCGTATTGATGATTTATTTGATCAATTGAAAGGACCTACCATGTTTTTAAAGATAGATTTGAGATAAGGCTACTATCAGCTACGAGTTAAAGAATTAGATGTGCCGAAGACTTCCTTCAGAATGAGATACGAACATTATGAATTCTTAGTTATGCCTTTCGGACTAACGAATGCTCCTACAATTTTTATGGATTTGATGGATCGGATATTTAGACCATATTTGGATCGATTTTTCGTGGTGTTTATTGATGACATTCTGATTTATTCTTGTAATGAGATGCAACATGCTGAGCATTTGAGAATTGTGTTACAGACTCTGCGTGAGAAGCAATTGTATGTAAAGTTTAGCAAATGTGAGTTCTGGTTGCATGAGGTTAGTTTTCTGGGACATATTATATTAGCTGCGAGAATACGAGTTGATCCGAGCAAGATTTCAGCTATATTAGAATGGAAGCATCTATGAAATGTGTCTGAAGTCCATAGTTTTCTAGGACTAGCAGGGTATTATAGGCAGTTTGTGAAAGGTTTCTCGATGATTGTGACTCTGTTGAAAAAATTGCTATAGAAAGATGTTAAATTCGAGTGGTTAGAAAAGTGCCAGCAGAGTTTTGAACAGTTGAAAGCATTGTTGATAGAGGCACCAGTGTTAGTCCGACCTGAATCGGGTAAAGAATTCATAGTTTACAGTGATGCATCGTTGAATGATTTGGGCTGTGTGTTGATAAAAAAGGGCAAAGTTATAGCTTATGCTTTGAGACAGTTAAAGTCGCATGAAAAGAACTATCCAATACACGATCTTGAATTAGTCGCGATTGTATTTGCATTGAAGATTTGGCGTCACTATCTATTTGATGAGAAGTGTCATATTTATACTGATCATAAGAGTTTGAAGTACTTGATGACTCAAAAAGAATTGAATTTGAGACAACGGAGATGGTTAGAATTACTAAAAAGACTATGAATTAGTGATTGATTATCATCCAGGTAAAGCTAATGTTGTTGCTGATGCTTTGAGCCAAAAGTCTTTATTTTCTTTATGAGCAATGAATACTCAAATAGATCTATGTGGTGATGGTTCGGTTTTGGCTAAGTTAAAAGTGAAGCCAACGTTTATACGTCAAATTTATGATGCTCGGAAGAGTGATACTGAGATAATGGAAAAACGAGTTCAATGTGGTTTGAATTCTGATTCAGAATTTTGAGTTGATAATGCTGATTGTTTGAGATTTCAAGATCGGATTTGTATTCTGAGAAATTTAGTGTTAATTTAGATGATTTTGAACGAAGCTTACAATAGTCGTTTGGCTGTTTATCCGAGGAGTACAAAAATGTATAATGATATGAAACAGTTTTATTGGTGGCATGGTATGAAACGGGATATCTTAGAGTTTGTTTCGAGATGTTTAGTTTGTCAGCAAGTTAAAGCTGAACATTAAGTTCCATCCGGTTTGCTACAATCGATAATGATTCCTGAGTGGAAATGGGAGAGAATCACGATGGACTTTGTGTCGGGATTGCCTTTATCTCCAAGAAAGAAAGATGCAATCTGGTTGATAGTTGACAAATTAATGAAATCAGCTCATTTTGTTTCGGTGAGAACAAATTATTCACTTGATAAGTTAGCTTAATTGTATATTTCTAAGATTGTGAGATTGCATGGGGTGGCACTACTATTATATCTGATAGAGATTCGAGATTTACCTCGCGATTTTGGAAGAAATTACAAGAGGCTTTAGGTACAAAGTTGCATTTCAGTACTGTATTTGATCCGCAAACGGATGGTCAACCCGAGCGGATCATTCAGATTCTTGAAGATATGTTGAGATGTTGTATTCTTAAGTTTGAAAGTACGTGGGAAAAACATTTTCCGTTGATTGAATTTGCGTACAATAATAGTTCTCAATCTAGCATCAAAATGACACCATATGAGGCTCTTTACGGTCGAAAATGCCAAACTCCATTATATTGGACTGAGCTTAGTGAGAATAAGATTTACGGGGTTGATTTAATCAAAGAGACTGAGCAGAAAGTGAAATTTGATTCGTGATAGTTTGAAAGCGGCCTCAGATCGTCAGAAATCTTATGCAGTTTTGAAACGGAAAGATATTGAATATGAGATCGGTGATAAAGTCTTTTTGAAAATGTCTCCGTGGAATAAAATACTTCGATTTGGCCGAAAAGGCAAGTTGAGTTTGAGGTTCATCGGGCCGTATGAAATTATCGAAGGAATTGGGCCTGTTGCTTATAGAGTGATGTTGCCACCTGATTTAGAAAAGATGCATAATTTGTTTCATGTAACAATGCTTCGACGATATAGATCTAATCCATCGCATGTGATTACTCCTACTGAGGTTGAGATTTAGACAAATTTATCGTATAGTGAAGATCCGATTCGAATTTTAGCAAGTGAGATCAAAGAATTGAGAAATAAGAAAATTTATTTAGTGAAAGTTTTGTGGCACAAACACGAAATTGAAGAGGCTACGTGGGAGCCTGAAGATGCTATGAGAGAGCAATATCGAACCTACTCATTGGTAAGATTTTTGGGGACGAAAATCCATAAGGGGGAAAGTTGTATCAGCCCAGTTTAGACCCTAGTCAGAATAATGGTTTCGAAACCATAAATTTGAGGTCAAAAAAATATTTTAATATTATCTTTCGTGTTCACAATGTGTGATTAAGCATGTGTGAAAATTCTGTATGAAAATTTTATCGATTGTGTGCTTAATTTGTAAAAAGGATTTAATCGCAAAAAATGCAAAAGTTTTGTGCTGATTGTTAAAGCGTCTATTTGGCATGGCTTATTAAATGAGAAGTCCTTAAGTTGATATTATACCATTGAAATATTAGATGGACATAAGAAATATTAGATGGACATAAAAACCAATGGATAATGGATTTTAAATGGAAATAAAAAGGCTAAAGTGGTAATTAAGGTATTAATGTTATATAAATTAAAATAAGACAAACTGTTCATCTTTCTTATGCATTTCACCACCGAATATTGGAGAAAGGAATATCCATTAAAGCATTTTAGGTTTCGACACACTTATAGCTCAATTGAGGTATGTTTTGAGCTCAGATTTTAGTGATTTCTACGTTTTTGTGATCGTTGCTTAGCATACTATCAAGCCCATGTTTTAATTTTAGAATTTGATGAAGATTTTGAGAAATGCCATTGATGAATGCTTGAGCTTTGTGTTGATAATTTGTGAAATATGAAAGATATGTGAAAGATTAACATGTTTTATCTTTGGATTTTTGGTAAATTTGAGTAATTTAGACTAAATTATGAAAATAATATTTTGAAGGACTAAAATGTAAAATAAATAAAATATGTGGGCTTGTATGAATATAAGGAAAATTTGGCTAGGCATGTGTGAAATGAAATTATGTGAATTTGGTGATTTTATGAAATAGGGACTAAAGTGTCAAAATTTGAAAATATGAGGGCTATTTTGTAAAATGACCTAAATATTTTTTTGGACTAAATCGAATGAATTGGTGGTTGAATGATCTAAATTTGAAAATGTATAGATCAAGAAAAGAGGGATTCGGATCGAGATTGAGGCAAAGATAAAGTGCTCGATTAATCGACTCGTTTTGTTACTTCGACGTCCGAGGTAAGTTCGTGTATAATACGAATCATTTAAATTCATATCTATGTGTTATGAAATGAATCAATATGTGGTATTTGAATTAGTAATGTTAAATATGATTTTGAGAAATGTTGCACTATGTGTGCGAAAAAGAATTGACGTAATAAAGAATGGCACTGTGTATGTGAAATAAAGAAAGTATCGACTACTTTGATTGGCACTGTGTGTGTGACACCGAGTTAAATTTGGTTTAAAGTAAAGGCACTAAGTGTGCGATGATATTTAAGCTTTGCCTATGAAATTTGGCACTAAGTGTGCGATTGAATCGAAGGAATAATGAAGATTGATTGAAATATGGTATTGAGCAGCAAAATTGGTTGTTAACTAAGTGTTGGCAAAGGTATGTATTGAAACCTATGTGGTTGATGAATTTGGAAATAGATGAATGGATGGTTATGTGAGTATTGGATATAGATGAGATTGAGCATTCTTGTGAATTAATCTATGTGATGTTTTATTTTGTATATTGATTTGAATTATTGAGTTAAATGTATTATATTACGAACTTACTAAGCTCTTAAGCTTGCTGTTTGAAGTTTTCTCTGTTTTATAGTGTCTATATAGCTAGCTCGGATCCGGGATCATCAGCGACTCAAACACACTATCGACTGTCTATTTTGGTACTTTTGGAAGTTGTAAATATTTGGTATATGGCATGTTTAGGCTAGTAGATATGGCATGTTTTGAAGTGTATAAGCTTTGCCATGTGATATGGCTTGGGAGTTGAATGATGTTGGTTCATATGTGTGGGTTATGTGAATGATAAATATGGTATGAGTTAGTGAAAATGGATATGTATGTTTCATGCTAAATTTGGTTGATGAGTAATGCGGTTTAAATATGAAATTGTGATATGAATTGCATAATGCTTGACTTGTATGATTTGGGATGTGAAATTAGTATTTAAGATGGACTTATTTGAGTTGAAATTGAGTATGGAAATAGATGGAGTGGATGGTGATCAATTGGTGCATATATTGGTATGTTTTGGTTGCCATTTGAGGTATAAATGCATATGGTTTGATGCTTATAGGTGATTCTAAGTGTGGGTGGCAAGTTTTGCCTTATAAATGGCCTATAATTTCCCACACGGTTGAGCACACGGGCGTGTGGCTTGACCGTGTCTTTCAAGTTTGGAAATTGAAATAAGTCAGGCTCGCATACGGGCTAGACACACATGCATGGGACTAGCTGTGTGGTGCAAGTCAGTGTCGACCACGAGTGAGGCACACGGGCGTGTCTCAGGCCGTGTGGACAAGTTAGTATGTACGCCCTGTTTTGCCATGGCTTGGACACACGGACATGTTCGAGGTAGTGTGTCACATGGGCATGTGACCTCTATAGCTTTGAAAAATGTTTATTTTTTAGAAATTTTCGTATGTGTTCGGCTTAGTCCCGACCCATTTCTAATGAATGATTAAGGTCTCGTTGACCTATTTAAGGGACTATATGAATGTGAATTTTTATGCTTATATGTGAAATGAATTGAAATGTTCTTAAATGATTGGTAATACCTCTTAACCCTATTTTGACAACGGTTATGGGTTAGGAGTGTTACATTTTATAGATGACATCTTGGTGCATTCGACAACTGAGGATGAACATGACGTACATCTCCGAGTTGTCCTGCAGATTCTGAAGGAGAAACAATTATACACCAAGTTCAGCAAGTGTGAATTCTGGCTATGAGAGGTAACATTTTTCGGCCATGTGGTATCTACGAAAGGGATTAGAGTTGATCCTCGAAAAATTGAAGCCGTTTTGGATTGGAAGCATCCTAAGACGGTATCTGAGATTCAAAGTTTTCTAGGTCTGGCAGGGTATTATACACGTTTTGTTGAGGGGCTATAGTTGATTGCTGCACCTCTGACTAAATTGTTGCGTAAAGGGGTGCCATTTGACTAAATTGTTGCATAAAGGGGTGCCGTTTGACTAGACTGATAAGCAGCAAGAAAGTTTTGAGAAACTGAAGAAGGTTCTGACGGAGGCCCCTGTCTTAATACAGCCAGAGTCTGGGAAAGAATTCACTATCTATAGTGATGCATCACATGTCAGTTTGGGATGTGTATTCGTGTAAGAGGGTAAGGTAGTGGCATATGCGTCTCGTCAGCTTAAGTCTCATGAGGGAAATTATCTGACGCATGACTTGGAGTTGGCCGCGATGGTATTCACACTGAAAATTTGGAGGCATTACCTTTACGATGAAAAGTGTATCATTTACACAGATCACAAGGGCCTCAAATACCTCCACACTCAGAAGGAGCTAAATCTTAGGCAGTGTAGATGGATGGAGCTCCTTAAGGATTATGACTATTCGATTGAATACCATCCTGGTAAGGCCAATGTGGTGGCTGACGCACTGAGCCGTAGAGTTATGACGGATCTGATAGCGATGTTTGCTCGTCTCAGCTTATTTGATGATGGTAGTTTGTTGGTCAAACTTCAAGTTAAACCATCGTGTATTGAACAGATTATGGGTAAACAGATGGAAGATGGGTCTTTGGTTCCTCGATTCCATCAGATTGAGAGTGGGGAAACTTCAAATTTTGGATTGAATAGCGATGGGGTACTGTGTTTCTGTGAGAGAGTCTGTGTACAAAGGGATACTGATTTGAGGCAGTCTATACTGCGAGAGGCGCATAGTAGTCCTTATGATATGCATCTTGGTGGGAATAAAATGTACCGAGGCCTTCGTGAGTTATATTGGTGGCCAGGTCTTAAGCGTGAAGTTACCGACTTTGTGAGTAAGTGTCTGACTTGCCAGTAGGTTAAGGCCGAATATCAGTTACTTTCGGGGTTGCTTCAACCAGTTAAAATTCCACTTTGTAAGTGGGAGAGAGTAACTATGGACTTCGTTAGTGGGCTGCCCCTAACTCCTACTAAGAAGGATGCAATATGTGTCATTGTGGATCAGTTGACCAAGTCATCCCATTTCATACCAGTTCGCACTGATTATACTTTGTAGAAGCTGGCTAAATTGTATGTGGCTGAGATAGTGAGACTACATAGGGTACCAATTTTTGTAATATCAGATAGAGATCCTCACTTCATTTCTCGGTTCTAGAAGAAGTTACACGAGGCTTTGGGTACAAGACTGGACTTCATCTTGATGTTTCATCCTTAGACAAATGGTCAATTAGAGAGGGTGATTCAAATACTGGAAGATATGTTAAGAAGTTGTGTAATAGATTTTCGAGGCTGTTGGGAAGACTATTTGCCATTGGCAAAGTTTGCATATAACAATAGGTACCTGTCTAGCATACAGATGGCACCGTACGAGGAATTATATGGCTGTAGGTGTCGTACCCCTTTGTGCTGGACTGAGTTGGTCGAGCGGCGTGTTCTGGGCCCTGAATTTGTTTCTGGTACCGAGGACAAAGTTAGATTAATTCGAGATCGATTGAAGGGGGATCTGACAGACAGAAGTCGTATGCAGATTTGAAGCACAAGGAGATTGAGTATTCTATGGGGGACTTCATTTTTCTTAAGGTCTCACTATGGAAGAAGGTACTAAGATTTGGACGGAAGGGCAAGTTGAGCCCTAGGTTTATTGGGCCTTATCACATACTGAAACGTGTAGGACCAGTTGCCTATCAACTTAAGTTACCTCTAGAGTTGGATCGGATTCATGATGTGTTCCACGTCTCTACGCTAAGGCCTTATCGCTCTGATCCCACACACATGATTTCGACTGAGGAGACTGAGGTTAGACCGAACCTAACTTTTGAGGAGGAACCGGTTCAGATTTTAGATCGTGATGTAAAAGTGTTGAGGAAGATGAACAGCCCAACATAGGGCCTAGTCAGAATAGTGGTGCGAGACCACGAATCCAAAGCAAAAAATATATATTTTAATGATTTTTATAAGGCGTATGAGGTGCTTGCATGATTGTGTGAAAATTTAATGATGGAATTTTATTAATTAGTGAATAAATTATCCATTAGGACTAAATTTCAAATATTAGGAAATATGAGATTCTAGACTATTTAAGTATTAAATAGCATCATAAAAATTACTAAAGGTCCTTATTTAACAATTAGACCATTATTTGTTAAGATGGACAAAAATGGAAATGGGAAGGAAAATTCTTAAGAAAGGATCATTAAAGGCATTTTTGTCATTTGGTAAATTAAAGAATAAAAAGGGAGAATAAAGCCAAAATCATGTCCATCTTCTTCCCTACGCGTCAAAAATTTCAAGGAAGACATAGCTAGGGTTTCTTCATCTTCCAAGCTTGATAGTAAGTGTACCCTAGCCCCGTTTTTAATGTTCTTCGTATTTTTGAGACCCTCATAGCTCAGTTTAGCTATTTCTAGCTATATTTTGAGCTAGGATTCATGTTCAAAAATTTACCCATGTATGACATGCATATATTTTGATGATTTATGGAAGAATATGAGAGTTTGATATATGATAAACAAATTTTTCTAAGTGGTTTTCATGAAAAGTGAAAAAAGGGACCAAGCTATAAAAGTTATAGAAATGGTCATACATGAGTAAAATAGTAGAAATTTAAGGTTGATATAGTTAGAAATATGATTCAGCTATGCTTGAGATACAAGGAAGTTGAATGAAAAACATTTTACGAGCCTAAGGGTAAAAGTGTAATTATGTAAAATATTAGGGGTAAAATTGTAACTTTTTCCACAGTATGAATTATGAGTCAATTTAGTCAATGTGAATATTAAACAAGTTAAATTGTCATTATAGATCAAGAAATGCGAACCCCGGATCGAAACCGAGGCAAAAACAAAGTTGAGGACTAAATTGCACAATTCTACACATTATTTCCTTGAAGAAGAGTAATAATACCATAATAAGGATATCTAAGAGTATAAGTAAATAAAAGTCCCATTTGAAAGCTTGGAATAGCGAGGATACCTATGTCATAACATAAGACAAGGAAAGCCCGTGTAAGGCCATGTCTGGGACATGGCATCAGCATCGAAAAAGGAAGGTCTCGTATAAGACCATGTCTGAGATATGGTATTAGCACCGAACGTAGATCCTATGTAAAACCATGTCTGGGACATGGCATCAACATCGAAAAAGGAAGGTCTCGTATAAGACCATGTCTAGGACATGGCATCGACACCATATAAGGAAGGTCTCGTGTAAGACCATGTCTGGGACATGGCATCGACACCACATGAGGAAGGTCCCATGTAAGACCATGTCTGGGACATGGCATCGATATCAAGTTAAGGAATCCCGTGTAAGACCATATCTGGGATATGGCATCGGCTATATAAGGCTATTCCATGTAAGACCATATCTGGGATATGGCATTGGCAATGAGGAACATGTTTGATGAGATTAGGTATCCTCATTTATTCTGAATAATTCAATGGGCGAAAGAGCTAAGTGTATAAAAAGGTAACAAAGGACTAAAGAAAATAAATGTGATAACAAGTTAAACTATATAAGATATATAAAGAGTTTTATTTAAGTTAAAGAAGTTGATGAAGTGAGCTATGTTTATTTTAGCAAAAGTGCTAAATTATGTAACTAAGTGATACAGTTACCATAAGTAAAATATAAAGTATGAGATCATATTGTAAAATGAGATGGGTAAGAGTAAGCAAGAGTAAGTATGCTTTCGTATTTAATACTTATATTGTTCATGTGTTATGATTAGAATAAATTGTTATGAGTATTTATGTCGATACAAAAGACTTCATGCAAACTTACTAAGCTATATGCTTACCCCTCTCTTTTCCCTCTTTCCTTGTAGTTTCGCCAAGCTAGTTCAGGGATTGAAGGACGTCGGAGCTCGGTTCACACTATCAACCATTATTTTTGTATAGCAAAGTTTATTATTTTGAGTATGGCATGTATAGGAGTTTGACCATTTTGAGTTATATCATATTGAAGGAAAATGGTTAGTTAACAAGTTTTTGCAATCTTTTGTATATGGCTATTAGAAATTGGTCGATATTTGCTAAGTTTTATACCTTTTATGATGATGGAGATATGCATTTAAGTCTATACAATCGATGGAATAATTGAAATGCTAGGGATGAATTAAGTGTGTTTATGTTTCAGGGTGGCAATTGGCATAGAAAATAGCCTATAATTGTCCACATGGGAAGACATACAGTCATGTGTCTCGTCGTGTGTGACACATGGTCAGCCCTATGGGTATGTTAATAAGCCGTGTGTCCCCTGCATCAACCCACGAGAGTGTGATTCGTCGCACGGGGCATCACATGGGCATGTGCCCTGGCCGTGTGCTATTAAGGGTTTGATGATGTCATAAATAGAGAACTACACGGTAGAAGACACGGGCGTGTCTAGGCCGTGTGAAGGACACAGGTTATAGACTTGGGCATGTGCTCAACCGTGTGGGGTAAGTCAATGTGGACCATGGGTGACGAACACGGGCATATCTTAGGGGCAAACGGGCGTGTGACCTCTGTCTAGGCAAAAATTTTTAAAAAGTACAAAAGTTTCCAGTTGAACTCCAAAACCTTCTGGATAGGTGTTTAGGGCCTTGTGGGCCCATAATATGTATGTTATGATTAAGAAGGAAAAGTTTTAAGTCAGAACAAAATTTTATAGCCCGATAATACAGGTTCAAGTAAGGTTAAGTACGGTAATGCCTCGTGCCCTGTCACGGCGTTGGACACGGGTAACGGGTGTTACAGAAGAAGTCTATCCCACTGGTTAAGGTACTTTGGCGCAATCACAGTTCAGAGGAGGCCATATGGGAACCCGAAGAGGCAATGCATCAACAATACACTCATCTGTTTTGATCAGGTAAATTTTGAGGCCGAAATTTTCTTTTAGGGGGTAGAATTGTAACGGCCCAAAATCTAAGAATATTTTTTTGCATGTTTGTAGCACAAATACATGTTTGTCTCAGTGGTTAAGTGATTTGGGTGTGTTTGGGAGTATTTGAGAAGTCCTGGGTTCAAGCTTGGGCTTGTGCAAATAGTTTTGTTTTTAGGGAATAAACCCTTGCCTATAGTTAGCAGGCTTTTAAATTAGTGTGGGTAAAAGCAAGACATAAAAAGGCTATTGGTCTAGGGGGTAAGTGGCGTGTTACCTATGCCAGTGGACTGAGGTTCGAATCTTGGTGGAGGCGAGGGAGTATTTATTTTGCTGCTGTGCCGTGAAGGTGTTGTAATTTGACTGAAACACTGAAGCAGTTGAGGAGAATTCAAATTGAGTGGTTGAGGGGAGATGTGATCAGGTGAAGAGATTTAAGGAGGGATTTTAGAAGAAAATCAATGGATGTGATAGGAGAGGGAGAGTTGTGCTGAAACTGGATTGTGAGCACTCAAGAATTTCGGTAAAAGTGGTACTCCTCACTTGGTATCCCTCATTTCAGTTTTCTCTTTGGCCGAATGTGGTAGGAGTTTTTGGAATATTTTTCTATTCACTTTTCTTCGTTTTTGACAACCTTCCTTCCTTTTGGCTGAAATTACTCCAAGTGCCTTCTTTCTTTTCTCTTGTTTGCAACTGCTTTCTCTGCTCAAGTCTAAAATATCTCTTTTTTTCTTCTTTTTTTGAATTGTGTAAGGTGTGTTCGGCTAGTCCTCTTCTCTTCTTTCTGTTGTAGGCTGAATATACCTTCTGCCCTTCATTCATTTTCTTTTCTCTTTCTCTATTAAACTGATTTCTCTTATCATCTTGGTATTCAGGCGGATTACTTCTTTCCTCTATCACTGTTGTGTCTTCGATGTAACGACTATTCTCTGACAAATCAAACTTCTCGAGGAGTGAAGGAGTTGCAAGTGGTATTGAAGCATTCGAAACCTTTGCCTCTTCACTCCATCAAGGGTTTCCAAGGCGTGGCTGGTTTTCTCATCAAATAGAACCCAGGTGTGTAACAGCACTCCATAAATGATATCGGTGAAATGCCGAAAAGTGTGTGTAACACTGCCCAAATTGTAAATCGGCAAAGCTGAAAAACGTGACATTTGACGCTACACGAGCGTGCACTCGCTCGTGTGGTAAACTGAATGCATAAAACATAGGTGTTAGACTGTTTAGGCCACCATGAGCATTTTTCTGGTCTTTTACCGTTTTGGGCCACGTTGGGCCAAAATGGGTCATGTTGGCCCAATGGGCTTGTAGGCCCCACACGGGTAAACTACACGAACATGTGGAGAATATTGGGCCAAACTGTGTAATCTTCATGACCGAGACCAATTCTGGGCTATGTGGGCCACACGATGGTGTGGGCCTACATGGGCCCGCATTATGAGCCTTAGGCCCATTTTTATTGTTTGACTATAAAGGTTGCATAGGTCGCTCGAGACGACTGTGGACCTACTGGTGGGTCGGTAAGTTTACCTAGACCCTCAAACTGATATGGAATGACTGTTATGCCCCTATGATATAAAATTATTGTATGCCTTATGATTATGTATGACTATATATGAGCATGCCATGATATATATGCTGCATCATGTGTGATATGTTGCATGGTATGGGATTATTATGATTGGAGGAAGTGTACTGTACTGGCAGCTCTGCTGCAGATACTGTTTAGTGCTGCAACTGGTGCTAATTTTGGAGTGTAGGGATGGGTGGGTGAATTTATCCCCACATGGATTGTTGGGCTGGATGGAGTGGAGTGTAGAGACTGGTTAGGTAGGATTTCTGATTGCATGACTGAACTGTTACTGTCACTAAAATGGGCTAAGTCCTACAATGATACTGATACTATAATGGGCTAAGGCCCATATTGATAATAATACTGATACTATAATGGGCTAAGGCCCAACTGAACTAAACTGTTATTGGTTTGGGCTTAGGCCCAGACTGTAATTGCATTGGCTATTTGCTTACATGGGGTTACACACTGAGTTTTCGTAAACTCATCCCTCTGTTTATTGTACTAGTAATCCCCAATCTTAGGCGGGTCGGTGCTACGAGGGATTCGGAGGTGGCCACATAACCGCACCTGCTTATGTATTTGAGTTTATTTCCTATAAATTGAATTTGGGTTTTTGTTATATAAGAAGGCCTCTTTAAATTTTAACTTTTAATTTTGGATTTTACTTATTTAATTCATATTTGAAAGAAGTAGGACACCAATTTTCAAAAGATAAATGTTTTTCAAAACACTACATTTTTGCAACATTCGATAAAAACTTTCGCATCAACCATTGTTTTAAATATAGCAACAAACTAATAGGATCGAGAAACTGCTGAAAAAAACTCGAGTTTTAAATGAGCAAGATACCCTTAAATTTTCGTTATGATCATAAAAGAGAAATAATATAGAACGGGTTTTTATAATGAAAGTATGTTTTCGAAAAACACTTCAATGTGATATCGCCATATTAGGCCATAATATCTAGGCCAGGTTTGGGGTGTTACAACCTAGCACACTGCTTGGCACACGGGCGTGTGAGGTTACTTCGAAGAGTACACGGCCTAGTACACAGGTGTGTGGCTTGGCCATGTGACCAAGTCAGAGAGTTACATGGGCATGGACATGGGCTGGGACACGACTGTCTGTCCCCATTTTGAATACCCATGCGGCAGTGTGACCCCTACATCTTTGAAATTTTTCAATGTACTTTAAAAAATTCTCTGAGTTTCCAGTTTAGTCCCAATTTGTTTCTAATGTATATTTTAGGCCTTAAGGGCTCGTATATGGGACAATATGAATGATTTTGATTGGTTTTTTATATGAATATTGATATGTTATGAAATGTTTGAAATTCTATTTGTTTGTACTGTAAACTCCGGTAATACTCTGTAACCTTGTTCCGGCGATGGATACGAGTTAGAGGTGTTACACACAATCAATCTAAGTGCCTAACCAATATGCCCTCATTGGCACCTCAATTCAAATATTAACATTATACATTTAAACAAAAGATATAATTAACATGTTAATCTCATTCAATCATCAACTATGACTCAAATAATATATGCCAAAATCTTCCATTTATACCAACTTTCCAAAGGCCAACATAATCATTCCAAAACTATAAGTTACCAAAAATATAAATGACCATTTCCACATCTATTCTCCAACTAAGACACCAAAACCAATTACCATTTCAAAACACCAAATACCAAGCCATGCTTACCATTCAAATGGCACAAAACACCAACTCAACAAATAGGGTCAACATGATATAACCAAGCTTGCAAATTTAAGAACTTCAAAACTGTATATACATGCCACAAATTGAAAACACAAACCAAACACTACCAAAATAGAAACTTGATATTGTGAGCCTTGAAGTTGATCTGCTCGACCAATTCCGCAAAATGTTAACTATAGAAAACAAGAACAAACAGAGTAAGTTTAAATAGCTTAGTAAGTTCATAGATGAAATTCAAATCAACTTAGCTCAATTAACAATAAAAAAACTAATATAGCTTAGATTAATTTAACCTGGCAGTCATGTACAAGAATTCACATGATTAGTACAAGATTAGCTCCTCAAATAATTCATACTCATTAACAGTTTAACCAAAACCTTCATATACCTAACTGGAAACACGAAAATATACACACTTTTTCATGCCCTTTTTAACTCAAATTCATGCAGTTTCGATAAAATTCTTGTCGAAAAATATTTAATTATTATAAAATAATTAAATTGTACTTAAATTATTAACATGTTGAATTTTACTTAATTTTATAATAAATTTTGATTAATTTTTATAATTTTCAATAGATTTGCACAAAGGGCGAAAACAGCTCGGCAGACACTACTAGAAGCACAAAACCGAGAAGCAATTTTGAAGCATCAAGGAGAATTAATTTTTCAGCCTAAGACGGTCCAAATTATGTGTATTAATTCATAATATAATTAATTTTAATTTTAATCCAATTTAATTTGGGTTAAATAAATTATTATTAATTAATTATGAAAAGTGGTCCAGTTGAGTTGAACCGAGAAAACTGATCCAACTGAGCACTGGGCAGCCCAAAACCGTCCCACATGCTAACCCAATCAGATTTCTTGGATGATTATTTAAATTTCAAATGGCCTTTGAAGACTCCTTCAAATTGCATTCAAACCTCTCCATTATTTGTGCCTTTCTAGATTTGTCCCTACCTTAAAATAGTAAGTTTGAATTCTTCAAACTTGCCACATGTGTGGCCGGCCATGGGGGGACTTTATGGATGCTTATTTTTGCTAATTTTAGCAGCCATATCAACCTATAAATACCCCCATTTTCTGCTTACTTCAAACATATCTCAACCCTTCTCATCCCTTCACTTCTCTTTCATTTTTCTCTATTCATTCCTTTCCATTTTTCTTCATTTCCTTCCCCTATTCCCTTGCCGATTTTACCTCTTGAAAAAGAGTCAATCAAACACCATTTGGATCAACATTCAAGTGTTCATAGAAGCCTTGATTTGACAAGAACAAGTGGAGAAAGAAGAGTGGAACAAACTAGTCAAGCCACAGAGAAAACACCGGATTTGATTTTTTTTCCCTATCCTTTTAATTTTGTTGTTGTTATGATGAACATGTCTATGAATATTTTTTATGTTGATATATTTAATTTAATTAATATGGTTTAAATTTAATCCATGTTAGGTTGACTGCATTTCGTCTACTTAATTTATTAAAATTATGTTTGTGTTGTTATAGGCCTCAGTAAGATGTTTGATTTAGTAAAATCATGACTAAGTTATTCTTGCATTACAATTGTAAGGTAACTAACAAATTAATTACTTAAACAGATTGAAATTGTAATTAATTGACACGATACTTAATCAGTGCATGTTTAATCATCCAAGGTAGCTAAGGGTTAAATTAGCAATGGTATCTAACGATACATTAGCCTTGCATAACTTGTAAGATTATTGTGATTAAATTGTTTCAAGGTAGAAATACATTGTTACCTCACATGATTTTTATGTGCTTATGAGATTGAATTAATTATTTGAATTGGCATAGAGATATGTATAAGATATTATTTTGATTTCATAAGTATGTATGTGCATTAACACATTTGTTTATTAAAATTTGTTTAATTGGTTGATTTGACATAGAGATATAGTCAAGAGGTAAATGGATTTTGGTAAGTAAGTATGTTCATAAGTTAGCAAATTACCGAGTTGCCGTGAATTTATTCGTAACAACATAAACATGAGTTTAATAATTCTAAGTTAAGAAATGTTATTAATCTACCACAATTATGTCATCTTGATTAAAATCATCTTTTGAAATCGTGCATTGGAACTTTTATTTTATTTTTATTTATTTTACTTAGTTAAAATCTTACTTTTTAATCACCTCCTCAAATCAAAATATTTTTCTTCACCAAAGTGTTATTAAAATTGCATTCATGAATAATTCTTTTCACAGTCCCTGTGGGTACAATAACTCGACATTTACTTGTCACTTTATTACTTGTTTTGATTGTGTACACTTGCATATTTCCATTGTTCCAAGTTTTTGACACCGTTGCTGAGGACTATTTTAAAAAGTCATTATTTGTGAATTTGTTAGTTTTGTATTTTGGTTTATTTTTCTTTTCAATTTTAACTTAATTAATTTTTCTGTGATTATTTCAGGTGTTTATGAGTATTGACTGAATTATCGATTTACTCCCAGTAAACCCTAAAATTGAACGAACTTTTTGACAGCGAAGAAGACAAGCAAGTCAAAGAAGGACCGAAGAGATGAACCTTGAAATTTTGAAGCAAGTAAACGGAGCAAACCCTACTCAAAATCCTATCCCTATTACTGATGATAGGGATAGAGCTCTAAGACAGTATGCCGTCCCAGTGTTTAATGATCTTAATCTGGGCATTAGGAGACTCAAAATTGAGGCACAACAATTCGAGCTAAAGCCAGTCATGTTCCAGATGCTTCAGACAGTGGATCAATTTAGTGGAATGCCTACCGAAGATCCTCATATTCACTCAAGACTGTTTATGGAGGTGAACGATTCTTTCAAGTTAGCCTGGTACCCAAAGATGCATTATGACTGAAGCTATTCCCATATTCGCTAAGGGACAGAGCTCGTGTAACACCCCTAACCCGTGTCCGTTTTTGAAACAGAGTTACGGAGCATTACCGAAACATTCAGAAACATTTTCAGATAAATCATGTCAATCACTATTCATTTTCCAAGATTATTCATAGCGTCCCTTAAATGGACCCTCAAGGCCCAAAACGAGTATTAGAATCGAATCGGGACTTAATTAGGAACTCTAAGAATTTTTCACGAAATTCCAAAAGTTTTCCAGGCACACGCCTATGTGGTCGAAGGGACACACCCGTGCTACAGGCCGTGTTCGACCCCGTGTAACTCTTTGACTTGTGCACATGGCCATGCTACACGCCCATGTGCTAGGCTCGTGTGGTTAATTAATTTATTTCAAAATTAGGTGTAGGTTTCACACGGGCAAGACACACGCCTGTGTTCTAGGCCATGTAGCACACACAGTTGAGACACATGCCCGTGTCTCTTCCCGTGTGCTCAATTCTGAGCATTCTATTTCTCAAAATTAAGGTGCAGAGGACACATGGCCTAACCACACGCCCATGTATCAGGCCGTGTGGACAAAATAAAACTATTTCTAGATTCATTTCTCACCAAAAATCACACCAATGACCTACACTCAAGCTCACATCCAAATGCCAACCATTTCAAGCATTCAAGTTAAGAAAACTCTATCAATCAGCATAGCATACCATTACATGCATACATGTTCATAATCTTGCCTTGGTTTAGTCATATGTTAGGCATAATTTGATCAACTACTTAACACATATGTAGCTACCATAGTATGACATTACAAATGTATCAAAAAAACCATTACTAGCCATTCCAGTGGCTAAATTACAAGCATCATTTACATTTACATGCCAATATGGCCAATATAACCTATACATGCCATTACAACCATAATTAATTTACCATATTGTACCAACGTGGGCTGATGGATAGTGTGAGTGATCTCTGCTGAGCTTCCGATTTACTCTAAAACAGGGAAATAAAACTAAGTAAGCATAAAATGCTTAGTAAGTTCGTATAACATCGTGCTGAACTTACCATTCATTTTATTTTTGGGTAACTATGTAAGGCATATTCAATCAATTTGACCTCAAGCCCTACACATGTCCTCATTGCCCTTGTTAGTCATATACTTCATAATAACATCAAAACATATATGGGCTCAACAACAATCAAGTTTCCATGCACATATACTTTCCACAACATGTATTCATTTGACATGTATAAATCATCTCTTTATACTGCAAGTATAATTTCATAATAGTTCATCTCGAGTTCATATCATTTCATATCAGAAATTTACCCATATTACTCGAAATATTAAGGTCACGATTAATACACTCAAGGTGTACAAGTCTATAATCAAGGATATACATACTCATCAAATAAATTCCATATACAATATTATCATTTCATACCTCCATATATCAGTTATCACGTATCGCCAATTTCATGTATTTTAGGCCTTATGTGTAATAACTCTTTTCTTATTCATATCTTCTCCTATCAAGAACTTTTACCCGTTGGATTTATCTGAAATATCGATGGATACATAGGTAGTACACTCGAGTTGAACAAATCAGAATCTGTCAATCCATGTCCAAGAGTACCCATAAGGTAAAATTTCAGAGAGTATACTCTCGAGCCACACATGTATACAACCGGATTACCGGTCCAGGCTAAATCCTTTTTATGACATGTGCTCCAGAGAGCTTGACCTGGATTACCTGTCTGGGCTAAATCCAATCTATAACATATGCTCGAGAGGACTTATATCAAGACTACCTGTCCGGGCTAAATCCTTTTTATAATGAAGTCATTAGGATTGCTCGTTCGAGCCTAATCCATTTTGCAACAAATGCAGGACCTCATTCATTTTAACAATTACATTTATCCATCAATTTCCATTTATTCAAATGGGATTTAACATTTTTAAGCATTTTCTGGTATATGATTATTTCATATATATATAACATCCATATAATTCAAATGATCACATTCCAAGCATAAAATTAACATTTTCATCATTTATCCTTTATTATCTATCAGAGATTATAATTTAATTTAAACATTTTTATTTATCGGGCTTGATCGGATATGTAATCATTTCACATATTCATGAAACTTATACAATTTATATAAACACAACCAATACAAGCATGTAAATAAACACAATTTAGTTACAAGAACTTACCTCGACAAAGTTCGTGTACAAACATCTACTAATCTGGCATTTTCCTCTTTTCCTCGTTCTAACTCTGAATTTGGTCCAAATAAGCTTGATAAGTCTTCTTCCTCTCTCCTAGGGTTTCCATGGAAATATTTGGGGAAGATGATATGAAATTTTTTTTCTTTTTCATTTAATTAAATTGTCATTTAATAACTTTTCATCTTTCTAATTTAGTCTTTAGCCTTTTTTTTATTTTTCCATGGATGAGTCATACCAAAATATCTACATACTTCTCTTTAATAGCCTAATTACCATATAAGGACCTCTAGTTTTTGAATTTCGTAGCTATTTAATCCTTATAGCTACTAGATTTCAACTTTTGCATTTTATGCAGTTTAGTCCTTCCCGTAATTAAACACATAATCGGTAAAATTTTCGTATCAAAATTTTTCACTTGACTTTTCTAACATAATACGGTCCATATAATAAAATAAACATAAATTTTATTTTCGGCTCAAATTTGTGGTCCCGAACCCACTGTTCCAATTTCACTGAAATTGGGCTATTACAGCTAGAGCCTAGTTGAACTCATTTCCACCAATTTCAATTTCAACATGGCAAGAGTTAGCAGAAAGACTCCTCATGAAGTATTTCTCGCCTAGCAAGAATGCTAAGTTAAGGAACGAGATCACTACTTTCCAACAAATGGATGATGAGTCCTTGTTTGAGGCATGGAAAAGGTATAAAGAATTATTACGGAAGTGCTCTCATCATGGAATCCCACACTGCATCCAAATTGAGACATTTTATAATGGTCTCAATGCCCACACTAAGATGGTAGTGGATGCTTTTGCTAATGGTGCTTTCTTTTCTAAGTCTTATAATGAGGCCTATAAAATCATTGAAAGGATTGCCAACAACAATTATCAATGGCCAACCAATCGAGCAGTATTAGGAAGACGAGTCACTGGAATACATGAAGTAGACGCTCTTACTTCACTCGCATATCAGGTATCCTTAATATCCTCAATGCTTAAAAATTTTAACACTAATGGGTTTAATAGTTTCGCACCACAACCACCGAATCAATTTAAAAATGTGGCCTATGTCTATTATGGGGAAGTACATTTATTCAAAGAATGTCCATCGAACCCAGAATCTGTGTATTACATGGGTAACTAGAACTAAAATCGAGGAAGGCAAGGACTACATTCCAATTTCTATAACCTATCGTGATGAAACCACCCTAATTTTTCCTAGACTAACTAAGGGCTTGGAACCAATAACACTTACGCCCAACCTAGACTGACCCAGCTACCTAGTCTCCCCTAACAAGTTCAGAAACCAACCTAAGCTAAACCGTCCAATAGCTTAGAGAACCTATTGAAGGCATACATGGCAAAAAATGACACCACTCTAAGGAATTTGTAGAATCAAATGGGCCAACTTGCAACTGAACTCAGAAACCGACCACAAGGTGCCTTACCTAGTGATACAGATAATATGAGAAATCCAGGGAAAGAACTTTGCAAAGCATTGATATTAAGGAGCAAAAAGACATTAGAGCTCAACACCGTCGAAGTTGAAAAGGAGCCAGCTGATGCTCAAAGCTTAGAGGAAGTTCAATCGAGTGTTGAAATTCCATTTTCACCAGAACCTGAATCTACAAAATCTACTAAGGTAACTATTGAACCAGCTAATTCTGATAAACTAACAACTTCGTTAGATATAGAGTTGCCACAAAAGATGAATAAACCAGTTCTAGTAAAAAGCCTCCACCACCCTACCCTCAAAGACTTCAGATGGAAAAGCAGGAAATTCAATTCTAGAAGTTCATAGACATACTCAGGCAACTTCATATCAACATCCCGTTTGTTGAAGCACTTAAAAAAATATCGAACTACATCAAATTCTTGAAGGATATCCTGTCTAAAAGATGAAGACTTGGAGAATTTGAGACGGTGGCCCTAAAAAAGGAATGCAGTGCATATCTTCAAGAAAAACTACCCCCAAAGTTGAAGGATCCTGGATGTTTTATCATACCTTGCAACATTGGAGCAACATATTGTGGTAAGGCACTATGTGATTTGGGTGCGGGTATCAACTTGATGCCTATGTCAATATTTAGGAAGTTGGGGATAGGTGAAGTTAGGCCTACTACGGTTGCACTTCAATTAGCAAATCGATCCTTAGCACATCCAGAAAAAAAATCAAGGACATATTGGTATGTGTGGACAAATTTATTTTTCCTGCTGACTTTGTAGTTCTAGACTTTCAAGCAGACAAAGAAGTGGCAACCATCCTAGAAAGGCCTTTCCTAGCAACCGAAAGGACCTTTATTGATGTACAGAAAGGCGAGCTTACTATGCGTGTTCAGGACGATCAGGTAACATTTAATTTTTTAAGTCTATTCGATTTCCTGACACAATTGATGATTGTTCTGCAATTTCCAATTTAGACGAATTAATCATGGAAAAGGAATTCAACTATGTTGAGGACCCATTGGAATAAATTTTGACATCAGACCCTCCAAATAATGAAGAGGAGGATGAATACTTAGCTTTGCTAGAAGCTAATCAAAGGGGATTTAATCCGAATTCCCACTTTGTATCTTTGGAGTTAGAGAATAGGGATTATGCCCAACCAAAAGTGTCAATCGACGAGCCACCTAAATTAGAACTCAAGGTACTTCCTTCACATTTAAAATATATTTATTTAGGTAGCGCTTCTACTTTGCTTATGGTTGTTGCAGCAGAATTAACCATTGAGCAAGAAGAGAAACTCATCCTAGTATTGAAACAATTCAAGAAGGCTACCGAATGGACCATAGTCAATATTCGCGGTATTAGTCCGTCTGTATGAATGCACAAGATCATCCTGGATCGTAACATCCTGAAATTCAGAATTTTATGTTTTGCATTATACCATGTGATAGGTGATAAACTGTAAAAGTAACATATTTTAATCCCACATTTAGTATGCTTTTGGATCAATTTATCCTCGATTTATGTAAAAATGTGCTATTAATCCTTTCTTTTCATGTCTTATACTCAAGAGAACACCTTAGGATAAAAAGAACGTAAAACGGGCTTAAAACAGATCAAATTGGGCCAACCCAAGAAGTCGACATGGCCTGGGCTTTATTCCACACTGCCGTGCCTTGCTATCCACCTAGAACACGGCCTGTCACCAATTTACACAATCATGTCTCATCGACAAAAAGCCCAACATGGCCTATCCCCAATTTGCATGGCTGTGCCCTAATCGACAAAAAGCCCAACACGGCCTGACCTTCAACTTGCACGGGCGTGCCACGATCATGCCTAAATCAATAGAATAGATACACGGGCTGAGCCTCAATTTACACGGGCATGCCTTAGTCGTGCCCCTACCGCTGGAAAGAGCAATTTCACTCGGAATAGGATGCTTGGAGCCCAATAAACGCAATCTTAAGTCTACTCAAACACCTAGGACAAATTGTACCTGAATTATGAGTACTTAGGAGACAAGTAAAGCATCCCAAAAGTCTATAAAAACACTACAAGGCGACTATTTAAGGGGTCGGTCATTGAGTAGAGTTTTCTGCCGAACCTTTCTAATTCAGGGATTGTCTCGAAGATAGCCAATTGATCCATCTCGAAGAGACGGAGTTCTACCCAAGACGGAGGATCTCCTCTTCAATTCCTTCAGAGGGTTTCAGGGATTTCTTATGTTCTGTTTTATCTTTTCTCTTGAGATGTTTTCTTGTTTAGTTATGAACTAAACCCCTCAAATACCTGAAGGGGATGAAACCTATGATGGATTTTGTTATTTAATTCTTTTGGTTTATATGATAAATACTTAGTTTGTTCTTAATTATGTTGCTTAAATTTATCTGATGTGCTTAGTTGGAGGAGGAATAGACCATGCCTAAGAGTAGATCTAGCATAATTAAGCGGAGTTGATTAGGCGTCTAGAGATAGGGTTACGAGATTTTGCAAAATTAGGGTGAAACCTAATATGAGAGTCCATTGATTGATTTACTACTTCCTTAGGGGGTTATTATAAGAGAGTTCCACTAATTAACCTAAGGTTAGATGTTATTTGCTTCGAGAGAAGGTTTAATTTATGTTTGGGAGTCTCACGGATCGAGCTAAGTAAAGAAATCATATGAATTGAAAAGGTAGATAATAAGTGAAGTCATAGGTGGATTCTTCCTGAAGGTATCGTCTTTATCAATTGAGTTTTCTTCAAAGTCTTTTCCCAAAGTTTCGTTCTTCAGTCTTTGCAATTAAGTTTTTCATTTTTTTTAGATTAATAAACCAATCACTCCATATTTTAGGATAAATAAGAGAAAGAAAGTGAGTAGTAGTACTTTTAGGTTCCTTGGGTTTGATAAGATATTTTGCCTGAGCTATACTACTATTCGATAGGTTCGCTTGCCTCTATCGTTGTCGCAGTCAGTCTACAGGTTCGATCACTCTTTTATAAATATTAAAACTAAACTATTTTGCGGCGATCAAGTTTTTGGCGCCGTTGCCGGGGAACTCTAAAATATTAAGAAAGCTCTATTTCTATTACTTTAGCAAAATTCTTTTTTATTGCAATTTATTACTTTAGCCATTATTTTTATTTTTAAAATTCTCTTATTTTTATACATATATATTTTTTTTTCTAAATTTTTTCCTTTCTATTCATAGCAGGTACATCTAGTTTATGACTAGAAGAAATCCGAGAGGACTATTAGAATACGAAAGTGACATTGAAGCTACCGCTACAGAAATCGCAGGGAAATTAGACGAGCCCTAGACGATCAAAGAGGAGAACAGCAAGGATCCAATCCTACTGAAGGGATGTAACATCTTAAAAATTGAGTATCGATATGTTGCATGTTTTTGGTGCTTAGCTTGTGAATGATTCAATTTGTGTGCTTAATATAGTCTTGAGAAGGCCCGGGATTTATTCGGAATTAGAATAAATTTTAGTAATGAGTACTTTATTGAAGTGGATCAAGTGACCTTGATGTTTAAGGAAAATTAAGTGTCAAAAACTAGCACAAGATGAGCTAGTAGTAAAGTGGAGTTGGCGTCATAAGTGTTGCTTGAGGGGAGAGGTCCGAATACCATGGATTGCATTTTGGTGACTTTTATTTTTGCACCTTTATAGCATGTGTCGGTCAAGCCTTATTTTTTGTAAGGTTGGACTATTTCTTTTATGGCAAGGTGGCTAATGGTTAAGGTAAGCATGGAACTTGGGGAAAGAAATACTAAACTTATGGAATGTAGGGGGAACACAAGGCACTTCTTAATGGATGAGTTTTGGAAAGTTGGAATGGCCAAGCTTGTCCATGAACTTGGATGGTTTTGTGGACTAGGGGTCACTGAATTTTTGTGGTAGACTTTTGTAAGGATGTGTAGTTAGTGTGTAATCCTATTTGGTCATTTTTGTTCTCCCAAAACACCTTTCTTTTCATCTTTTTCTCTCATAGCCGAATGTACTTGATGCTTTAGGTAAACATATTTGTTTTTCTTCTTTTTGTCATCTCCTTTTGACCATTTGGTCATATTTTGCCAACCTCTCAACTACTTCATTTTGTGCTTCTCTCCTCGTACCGAAAATATCAAACACAAAAGCCATTTTTTTTTCTTCTTTCTTCCTCATTGTCGAATGCACCATTGTCCCAAAATCTATTCCTTGCTCTTCTTTTACCTTTGAAAACCGAATCATAAATCTCTCATCATTATTCTCTTTCTTTCTCTATTTTTCTCATCCTTTAAACACATTTCTTCCTTCATATTTCTTCCATGGCCAAATGTTAGAGACCATCACCATAGCCGAATCTTTTTCCTTTCTTTTATATATATCATAGCAGAATCTTTCCTTCCTCATATATTTATTCTCAATCATTTCTTCTATTCAAACTTTGAACCATAGGTAAGAATCATCTTCTTTGTTTTCTTTTTGCTAATTGGTCACCTTGGCCGAATCTATAGGTTGTCTTAGAAGAGTCTTTTAAATCGAATAATTGTTCATTCTCTTAGACTATTTCTTACATTATTTTTTAATGAATTAGTGGAGAGCCGAATCATTATCTCTTCGAAGTCATCTTAAAATCATTCGAATTTGGATCATAACTTTCAAGGGATTCTTTTGGAATCATTCGTAATTTTAAGGTAAGCCGAATTCACCCTTTTAAACCAATAGTCTTAAATTCTGATATATTGTTAGGACTAATAATCTTTTGTCAATAGAGGAAAATAAGATAAGGTCGAAAAGAGTGGTGAATAGTGTTCAGAAGAGGGGTGGATTCGCTATTCCCTCTAGATTCAAGCGAAGGGCTGTTTCGGCAATCTGAGATTTTCCACTGGGTTGTGGACCCTCCTCTGGTGAAAATCAATTATTTGAAGTCATTCGTACTCCTGAGGCATTGACTGTTCGTGATTCTTCAACGGGTTATGAACCATCAATCGGGGAGAAACCACCAATAGTTGTTGTTCAAAATTTCGAGGGTAAAGATCTAGACCGCTTATCTTTAGTATAAATTTATATTAAGTATTAGTGTTTTAATCAAGCGTGTCACGTATTTATGTATCGACGTGCGAGAAAGTATAGTTCTCACCGTAATAAGGTGTGTAATTTCACACTTATCTCATGGGTTAGATATTATACCGTAAACATTAGAATAAAAATCGTAAAGTTGGTAACATCAAAAAATACGGCATATTAACACTTTCTGTGTAAACGCATTAAATCGGTATTAAAGTTGTGGAAATTACGGAATTTCCCTTAATGGGCTATTATGTTAAAAAGTGATATTTTGGGCCTCATGTGACAAATAGGCCATACGAATTATTTGATAAATTGGCCAAGTGTGAGAATTGTGAAAAGGGCCTCATGTGACAAATGGGCCATACGAATTATTTGATAAATTGGCCAAGTGTGAAAATTGTGAAAAGGGCCTCATGTGATTAATGGGCCAATTTGCTAGATTGATTAATGGGCCAAATTTTTAAGATCGATTAATAGGCCAAATTGCTAGATTGCTTAATGGGCCAACTTGTATTATGGGCCTTATGTTGAAATTATTATATAAATATTACTATGCTTTGTATATGCATACATGATTGCATGAGTTGGGATAAAATTGAAGAGAAGTTCTAGTGGCTCTGCCACAATCTAGTTCGGGTGGCTCTGCCACAATCTAGTTCGAGTGGCTCTGCCACAATCTAGTTTGGGTGGGTGGCTCTACCACAATCTAGTGGCTCACCACAATCTAGTGGCTCTACCACATCTAGTTCGGGTGGCTCTGCCACAACCTAGTTCGGGTGGCTCAGCCACAAACATTTTAAATGGCTTTATGCCTGTGATTGGTGTGTTGGCGGGGTGGGTTGACTTGATCCCCACAAGTGTGTTGGTTGGTACGGGTGGTGTGTAGCGGATGGAAATTAGGCTTGGTTGGGATTTGCATATCACATGCATTTTATATTTGATATATATTGTACATTTGTAAATGGGTTCAAGCCCAATTAAATGCTTATATAGTTTTGGCCCAGTGGACACGATAAGTGGGTTACACACTGTGTTCTAAGTAACTCACCCCATTTTTTTACCCTCCTCAGGTAATGATAATTGATGGAGGCTTGGGCCGGGGATGACTTCGTGTGGAGGCCATACTACGAATGATGAGTTATATAAACTCTGAACTTCTTTTAAGTATTATTATTTAAGTACTATTTCAATTGTTATGTAATAAGGCCTCTGGTATTATTTTTATGGATTTTTATTCGTGGATGGATTTTAATATGATTTAAATACTAAAAGGGACTATTTTAATTTTATAATGTTTTCCTTAATTTTTCGTATAAAAGGGTTTTTCTTAAATATTTCAAACTCGTAAAATGTCTATGAAAACTCTTTTATAAATTTTGTTTCCAAATCTCTTGTTAATTTAGTTTTAAACTTCTTTAAAATTTAATCAATTATTTCTCGAGATCAATTTTAAACTCTTATGCCCTAAAAACATAGATTTCAAATTAACCTCGATTTTTGATGAACTTTACCTCCAAAATAGTTTTTGAAAATCTGTTTTCTTTAAATCATTGATGACTAGATGTATGTTCGATTTGTGTGGCATGCCAAGTCTGGTCTTAACGCAAAGGCTGGGTTTAGGGTGTTACATTTTATGGTATCAAAGCCCAGTTTTAAAACTCGGCTGTAGTTTGGGTTCAACAACAATTTTTGTTTAAAAACTGTTTAAATTTCTAGACTTTTTATTTTAAAGTTAGTATGGCACCTCGAGCATCCGGCACCAAGTCAAGTAAGTATTTGTATATTGAATATCTATTATTGTGATATGATCATAGGAACACTCTACAACTTCTAGTTTTAAGTGTTGAAAACAGTAGAGATCGAGACTATAGGATGTGATTGCGAAAACAACTCTATCTCTTATAACTCATAAAATATCGTTAATAAACACTAAAATAGTATTCTGATTCATAAAACTTGTAATCAGATTAAACCGAATTCGTCATTATGAGCACTAGAGGATGTGGATGTGGTAGACGTGGCCGTGGTAGAGGACGAGGTGCTAGTGTTGCATTTAAAGTGTCGGGTCATATACTCAAAATGGACGCACCTACGTCACCCGGGAGTGAGACTGGATCACATGACCATACGAGAGAGGAAAATGCTTTGACTCAAGCAATGTTGCGAGTCCTAGAAAGGGTCGTTGGGACTAGAACTGGGCCAGCAGCTTGTGGATCTATATCGGAACGACTTAAATTAAGTGGTGCCGAAGTTTTTAGAGGTGTCTCCGGTGTAGCTCCAAATGTTACAGAATATTGGCTCGAGGCAGTGGAATGAATCATGGACGATTTGGAGTGCACCACCGAGCAGAAGCTAAGAGGAGCCGTGTTCTTGTTAAGGGACGAGGCGTATCAATGGTGGCTTACTATTCGAGAAGGCACTGAGGCTGCATTGGTTACTTGGGATTTCTTCAAAGATGCTTTCCAAGGGAAGTATGTTGGGACAAGTTATGTGGATACCTGGAGGAAGGAATTCCTGAATTTGGTTCAAGGAAATAAGACGGTGGCAGCTTACGAGGTAGAATTTCTTTGCTTGAACCGTTATGCTCGTACAATAGTGCCAATTGATCATGAGCGCTGTGTACGCTTTGAAGATGGACTGAATGATGAGTTGCGGGTACTGATAGCCCCACAACAAGTACGAACTTTTGCCTTGCTTGTGGAGAAAGCTAAGATAATCGAAGAGGCTAAGAACTCAGAATGCCAGAACTCGAAAAGAGTTAGAGGTAAGAGGGATTTTAAGTACACAGGTTCTGCTAAAAGGTTCCAGAAGAAGCCTTGAAATGATGAGACAGCTCAAGCTAGAGCACCTGTGACTACCAATCAGAGTCGAGACTATGCAGACTGTGGGAAACGACACCCGGGGAATGTTGGAGGAGAACTGGTAGTTATTATAAATGTGGTTCCAAGGATCATCAGTATATGTATTACCCTCGACGGACTGCTCTAACTCAGAAAGCTCGTAACACTGATGCACAGCCAACCAGAGGCACTCAACAACGACTAAAAGGCCGTGGACCAAGTCGTGGTGGTAATGGTGTTAGACGTGGTCAAGGTACACCGGGTCAAGGTAATGGCTTTAGAGGTAACGCGGAGGCAAGACAGCCAGGGATGGTCTATGCGGTCAGGCGTCGGGAAGATGGCGATACACCTAATGTGATAACTGGTACGTTCTTCATCTTTGATGTACCTATTACTGCTTTGATAGATATCGGGTCTACCCACTCGTATGTTGCTAGTGCCATATCTGAAAACCTAAATATTAGATCTGAGATTACCAATAGAGAGATGACGGTAATTAGTCCTTTAGGACAATTTGTAATCGTGAATAAATTGTTTAGAGACGTGCCCTTAGAAATCCAAAGAGAAATATTTTTAGCGGATTTGATGGAATTGCCTTTCGGTGAGTTCGATCTTATTTTGGGCATAGATTGGTTGGTGAAGCACCGGGCGCAATTGGATTGTGCTGAAAAGCGAATGTCAATAAGGACTGTGGATGATAAGGAGGTAGTGACGATAGGCGAGCGAAGGAACTTCTTAGCAAATGTAGGATTTGCTTTGAAGGCAGAAAAGTTGGTCCGAAAAGGGTATGGAGTGTTCCTAGCCTTCATTAGTGTTTCAGATGCCAAGGAATTATCGGTGGAAGGTGTGAGAACAATGAAAGAATTTCCAGATGTCTTTCCCGAAGAACTTCCTGGTCTACCACCAGATCGGGAAGTAGAATTTGGCATTGAGATTTTACCCGGAATGGCTCCAGTGTCTATTGCTCCTTATAGAATGGCACCGAAAGAGTTAGCGGAGCTTAAAGCTCAAATTCAAGAATTATTAGATCAGGGATTTATCCGACCGAGTGTGTCTCCGTGGTTAGCACCGATTTTGTTCGTCAAAAAGAAGGATGGGTTGATGCGTATGTGCATTAATTATAGGCAGTTGAATAAATTGACGATCAAGAATAGGTATCCATTGCTGAGAATCGATGACTTTCTTGGGTCATGTGGTGTTAACCGAAGGAATAAGAGTTGATCCTCGAAAGGTAGAGGCTGTGTTAGAATGGAAACCACCGAAGTCAGTGGCTGAGGTTCGAGTTTTTTGGGTTTGGCTAGTTACTATAGACACTTTGTTGAAGGGTTTTCATTGATTCCTGCACCCCTAACTAAGCTGTTACGAAAGGGAGTATCGTATGTGTGGACCGATAAACAACAAGAAAGTTTCGAGAAACTGATTCAACCTGAGGCTGGAAAAGAGTTTATCATTTACTGTGATGCGTCACACACGAGTTTAGGATGTGTGCTGATGCAAGGAGGAAAAGTGGTGGCTTATGCTTCTCGTCAATTAAGGCCGCACGAAGTTAACTATCCTACTCATGACTTGGAGTTGGCTGCGGTGGTGTTTGCTTTAAAGATTTGGAGGCACTATCTTTACGGTGAGAAGTCGATCATTTATATGGACCATAAGAGTCTTAAGTACCTCCTTACCCAAAAGGAGTTAAACTTGAGACAACGGAGATGGGTGGAGTTGTTAAAGGACTACGATTTCTCAATCGAGTACCATCCTGGAAAGGATAACGTGGTGGCAGACGCGTTGATTCGTAAGGTAGTATCGGAGTTAAGAGCAATGTATGCTCATCTCAGTTTGTTTGAGGATGGCAGTCTGCTAGCAGAACTTCAGGTGAAGCCATTGTGGTTAGATCAAATCAAGGAAAAGTAGTTATCAGATGAAAAATTGGGTCCTTTAATGCAACAAGTTGAAAGTGGTATAATAGGGGACTTTGGATTGAACAAGGATGGCATGCTGTGTTTTAATGGAAGAGTTTGTATGCCCATGAATTTCGATTTGAGACAAATGATTTTACGAGAGGCGCATAATAGCCCTTATGCTATGCACCCCGAAGAAATAAGATGTATCGGGATCTTCGTGAGTAGTATTGGTGGCCTGGGTTGAATTGAAAGGTTACTAATTTTGTAGGAAAGTGCTTGACTTTTAAACAAGTGAAGGCGAAACAACAATTACCATCAGGATTATTGCAACTGGTAAAGATTCCTCTATGGAAATGGGAGCAGATAACGATGGATTTTGTTAGTGGGTTACCCTTAACACCTACTAAGAAAGATACTATTTGGGTAGTAATTGACCGATTAACGAACACTACTCATTTTCTACCAGTTCGTATGGATTATTCACTGCAGAAGTTGGCTAAGCTGTATGTATCTAAGATTGTGAGGTTGCATGGGGTACCAGTGTCTATTATTTCAGATAGGGATCCTAGGTTTACATCACGGTTTTGGAAAGCTTTACATAAGGCTTTGGGAACAAAGTTAAACTTCAGTACGGCTTTTCATTCCCAGTCAGATGGTCAGTCAGAAAGAGTAATTCAGATTTTGGAAGACATGTTAAGGGGTTGTGTGATCGACTTTAGAGGTAGTTGGGAGGATTTCCTACCGTTGGCAGAGTTCAGGTATAATAACAGTTACCAATCCAGTATCCAAATGGTGCCTTATGAAGCTTTATATGGTCGTAGGTGTCGTACCCCTACTTGTTGAACTGATTAGGGGAACGACAATTTTTGGGTCCTGAATTGATATCTGAGACAGAAAAAAAGGTAAAGGTGATTCGAGCGCGGTTAAAGGAAGCTTCGGATAGACAAAAGTCGTATACGGATCTAAAGCGTAAGGATATTGAGTTTGCGGTGTGAGATCAGGTCTTTCTAAAACTCTCACCTTGGAAGAAGATTTTCAGATTTGGAAGGAAGGGCAAGTTGAGCCCTAGGTTTATTGGACCGTACCGTGTGTTGAAGCGTGTAGGACCAGTCAGCTTGAATTACCTCTGGAGTTGAGTCATATTCATAGTGTCTTCCATGTTTCTATGCTAAGGCATTATAGATCGGATCCATCTTACATAGTACCGATAGAAGAAGTGGAGTTAAGGCCAGACTTGTCTTTCGAGGAGGAACCAGTGAAAATCTTAGACCGTGATGTTAAGGTGCTAAGAAAGAAGACTATGCCATTGGTTAAGGTTCTATGGCATAATCACGGAGCGAAGGAAGCTACGTGGGAGCTTGAGGATGCAATTCGGCAACAATATCCTCACCTCTTTTAACTATGTAAATTTCGAGGACAAAATTTTCTTTAAGGGGGGTAGAATTGTAACATCCTAAAAATTGAGTATCAATATGTTGCATGTTTTTGGTGCTTAGCTTGTGAATGATTCAATTTGTGTGCTTAATATAGTCTTGAGAAGGATCGGGATTTATTCGGAATTAGAATAAATTTTAGTAATGAGTACTTTATTGAAGTGGATCAAGTGACCTTAATGTTTAAGAAAAATTAAGTGTCAAAAACTAGCACAAGATGAGCTAGTAGTAAAGCGGAGTTGGCGCCATAAGTGTTGCTTGAGGGGAGAGGTTCGAATACAATGGATTGCATATTGGTGACTTTTATTTTTGCACCTTTATAGCATGTGTCGGTTAAGCCTTATTTTTGGTAAGGTTGGACTATTTCTTTTATAGCAAGGTGGCTAATGGTTAAGGTAAGCATGGAACTTAGGGAAAGAAATCCTAAACTTATGGAATGTAAAGGGAACACAAGGCACTTCTTAAGGGATGTGTTTTGGAAAGTTGGAATAGCCAAGCTTGTCCATGAACTTGGACGGTTTTGTGGACTAAGGGGGTGGCCAAATTTTTGTGGTAGACTTTGGTAAGGATGTGTAGTTAGTGTGTAATCCCATTTGGTCATTTTTGTTCTCCCAAAAAACCTTTTCTTTTCATCTTTTTCTCTCACAGGTGAATGTACTTGATGCTTTAGGTAAACATCTTTGTTTTTCTTCTTTTTGTCTTCTCCTTTTGACCATTTGGTCATATTTTGCCAACCTCTAAAGTGCTTCATTTTGTGCTTCTCTCCTAGTGCCGAAAATATCAAAAACAAAAGCCATTTCTTTTTCTTCTTTCTTCCTTATTGCCGAAGGCACCAATGTCCCAAACTCTATTCCTTGCTTTTCTTTTACCTTTGAAAACTGAATCATAAACCTCTCATCATTATTCTCTTTCTTTCTCCATTTTTCTCATCCTTTAAACACATTTCTTCCTTCATATTTCTTCCATGGCCGAATGTTAGAGACCATCACCATAGCCGAATCTTTTTCCTTTCTTTTATATATATCATAGCCAAATCTTCCCTTCCTCATAGATTTATTCTCAATCATTTCTTCTATTCAAACTTTGGACCATCGGTAAGAATCATCTTCTTTATTTTCTTTTTGCTAATTGGTCACCTTGGCTGAATCTATAGTTGTCTTAGAAGAGTCTTTTAAATCGAATAATCATTCATTCTCTTAGATGATTTCTTACGTTATTTTTTAATGAATTAGTGGAGAGCTGAATCATTATCCCTTCAGAGTCATCTTGAAATCATTCGAATTTGGATCATAACTTTCAAGGGATTCTTTTGGAATCATTCGAATTTTAAGGTAAGCCGAATTCACCCTTTTAAACCAATAGTCTTAAATTCTGATATATTGTTAGGACTAATAATCTTTTGTTAATGGAGGCAAACAAGATAGGGTCGAAAAGAGTGGTGAATAGTGTTTAGAAGAGGGGTGGATTCGCTATTCCCTCTAGATTCAAGTGAAGGGTTGTTTCGGCAATCCGAGATTTTCCACTAGGTTGTGGACCCTCCTCTGGTGAAAATCAATTATTTGAAGTCATTTGTACTCCTGATCCATTGACTGTTCATGGTTCTTCAACGGGTTATGAACCATCAATCGGGGAGAAACCACCAATAGTTGTTGTTCGAAATTCCGAGGGTAAAGATCTAGATCACTTATCTTTAGTATAAATTTATATTAAGTATTAGTGTTCTAATCAAGCGTGTCACGTATTTAGGTATCGACGAGTGGGAAAGAATATTTCTCACCGTAATAAGGTGTGTAATTTCACGCTTATCTCATGGGTTAGATATTATACCGTAAACATTAGAATAAAAATTGTAAAGTTGGTAAAGTCAAAAAATACGGTATATTAACACTTTCTGTGTAAATGCATTAAATTGGTATTAAAGTTGTGGAAATTATGGAATTGCCCATAATGGGCTATTATGTTAAAAAGTGATATTTTGGGCCTCATGTGACAAATGGGCCATTCGAATTATTTGATAAATTGGCCAAGTGTGAGAATTGTGAAAAGGGCCTCATGTGACAAATGGGCCATACGAATTATTTGATAAATTGGCCAAGTGTGAAAATTGTGAAAAGGGCTCATATGATTAATGAATTTGCTAGATTGATTAATGGGCCAAATTGTTAAGATCGATTAATGGGCCAAATTGCTAGATTGCTTAATGGGCCAACTTGTATTATGGGCCTTATGTTGAAATTATTATATGAATATTGCTATGCTTTGTATATGCATACATGATTACATGGGTTGGGATAAAATTGAAGAGGAGTTCTAGTGGCTCTGCCACAATCTAGTTCGGGTGGCTCTGCCACAATCTAGTTTGGGTGGCTCTGCCACAATCTAGTTCGGGTGGCTCTACCATAATCTAGTTCGGGTGGCGCAGCCACAAACATTGTAAATGGCTTTATGCATGCGATTGGTGTGTTGGCAGTGTGGGTTGACTTCATTCCACAGGTGTGCTGGTTGGTACGGGTGGTGTGTAGCGGATGAAAATTAGGCTTGGTTGGGATTTGCATATCACATGCATTTTATATTTGATATATATTGTACATTTGTAAATGGGCTCAAGCCCAATTAAATGCTTATATGGTTTTGGCCAAGTGGACACGGTAAGTGGGTTACACACTGTGTTCTAAGTAACCCACCCCGTTTTCTTACCCTTCTCAGGTAATGATAATTGATGGAGGCTTGGGCCGGGGATGACTTTGTGTGGAGGCCATACTACGAATGATGAGTTATATAAATTCTAAACTTCTTTTAAGCATTATTATTTAAGTACTATTTCAATTACGATGTAATAAGGCCTCTGGTATTATTTTTATGGATTTTTATTCGTGGATGGATTTTAATATGATTTAAATAAAAAAAAGGGAATATTTTAATTTTATAATGTTTTCCTTAATTTTTCGTATAAAAAGGGTTTATCTTAAATATTTCAAACTCGTAAAAATGTCTGTGAAAACTCTTTTACAAATTTTGTTTCCAAATCTCTTGTGAATTTAGTTTTAAACTTCTTTAAACATTTAATCAATTATTTCTCTGAGATCAATTTTTAAACTCTTATGCCCTAAAAAAACATAGATTTCAAATTAACCTTGGTTTTTGATGAACTTCACCTCCAAAATAGTTTTTGAAAATCTGTTTTCTTTAAATCATTGATGACTAGATGTATGTTCGATTTGTGTGGCATGCCAAGTCTGGTCTTAACGCATATGCCGGGTTTGGGGTGTTACAAGGGATGGACGAAAACAATCCACCGCAAAATGTGCAAGAACAGAATACTCCGCGTGCTATGTATGATTATGCTAAACCTAATTTAACAGGAGCAGAATCTAGTATTGTTAGGCCCGCTATAGCTTCTAATAATTTTGAATTAAAGCCTAACACAATACAATTGATTTAACAATTTGTTCAATTTGATGGTTTGCAGGATGAAGATCCAAACACTCATATATCTAATTTTTTAGAATTCTGTGATACCTTCAAAATAAATGGTGTTTCTGACGATGCCATACGTCTTCGATTATTTCCTTTTTCATTAAGGAATAAAGCAAAACAGTGGTTGAACTCGTTACCGCGAGGGTCAATCACCACATGGGATCAAATGACCGAAAAATTTCTTTTAAAGTATTTTCCACCAGCCAAAATGGCCAAATTTAGGAATGATATATCTTCTTTTGTACAGAATGACGCAGAAACATTATATGATGCATGGGAAAGATATAAGGTTCTCCTAAGGAGATGCCCACACCACGGATTACCTTTGTGGCTTCAAGTCCAAATTTTTTACAATGGTGTGAATTCTCCAACAAGGTAAATGATTGATTCATCAGCCGGTGGAATTCTAAATAATAAAACTCCTGAAGCGGTTTACGATTTTATTGAGGAGATGTCGTTGAACACATATCAATGGAAAATTACAAGGGCAAAACCGACAAAATCAGCCGAAGTTTTTAACATAGACGCAATGACAATGTTGTCAACACAAATGGAGTTAATGAATAAAAAGCTTGATAATTTATGTTCTTCACGGGTACATCCAGTCATGCAATGCGAAGCGAGCGGGAATGTGGTGAATTCTGAGTACTCACCTTACCAACCAGGAGCAGAAAACGAGCAGACAAACTATATAGGTAACAATTTCAGATCTAATAATAATCCTTATAGTAACACTTACAATCCAGGTTGGAAAAACCACCCAGATTTTTCGTGGGGAGGACAAGGAAAATCAAGGAAATCAAAGGCCGCAACCTTTTCCAAATTATCAAAAATCAGCCATATCCGCAGGAAAGGGAATCAAACCTTGAAGAGATGCTGACAAAATTTTTGGTAGCTACAGACTCTCGTCTTCAAAAGGCTGAAGAAATACTTGATGAACAACAAAGATCAATTGAGGGAATAAAGACTCAGGTAGGAGAAATCATCACGTCGGTCAGACTACTTATTAAGATATTATGTGAAATATGGACAGCGATTTTCTCCAAAGGCGCACAGCAGGTAAAGGCAGTTACACTAAGGAGTGGCAAAGAGCTAATTGAACCACAAAGAAAGACACCACATGAAGTTACCAAGAAAAAGAGTGTAGAAGATGAGAACGATAATCCATTGCCTACAAAGAATAAAGCACAAATTCCATATCTAGCAAAATTGAAGAAAGAACAATTGGATGCTCAATACGGTAAGTTCCTCGAACTCTTTAAACAAATACATATTAACTTACCTTTTGTTGAAGCTATTTCACAGATGCCGAAGTATGCAAAATTCTTAAAGGAACTTCTCACGAACAAAAGGAAGCTTGAGGAAGTATCAATGGTGGAGCTTAATAAAGAGTGTTCAGCCCTTCTCCAAAATAGACTACCACGGAAGTTAAAAGATCCAGGGAGTTTCACTATTCCTTGCTTAATTGGTAGTTTAAACATCAAGAAAGCATTAGCTGACTTAGGTGCTAGTATCAACTTAATGCCTTACAAATTGTTTAAACGGCTAGATCTTGGGGAACCAAATCCCACTAGGATGAGTAGTTAGTTAGCTAATAGATCTATTAAATATCCTAGAGGAATTATTGAAGACGTCTTGGTAAAAATTAATAAATTTATTTTCCCCGTTGATTTCGTTGTATTAGACATGGATGAAGACATTAATGTTCCTTTAATCTTAAGGCATCCCTTTTTAGCCACTGCTAGAGCTATTATTGATGTAGGTGATGGTAAATTAGCACTGAGAATAGGTGATGAAGAAATTATCTTTCAACTGTGTGATGCCATACGATATTCTAAAGAACAAGATGATTCCTATTAGTTTGTCGACACTACTGATCATATTATTAAAAATTCATTACAGGAAATTATACAGAATGACACACTGGAACTGTGGTCCTACCAAGAAGAGGGGGAAGAAGATGAAGACAATGAGTTGAATCTGAATACGTCATCATTTAACCAAAGGAAAGAAGAAAGCATTGAGAATGATAATGAAATAAAACAAAAACCCTCCATAGAAGAGCCACCCAAATTGGAACTCAAACAGTTACCAAAACACTTAGAATATGCATTCCTTGGGGACAATTTTACGTTACCAGTAATCATCTCTTTAGAATTAGAATCCAAGGAAAAGGAGGAGCTAATAAAGGTACTAAGAGAACACAAGAAAGCCATAGCTTGGAAAATTTCTGATATCAAGGGAATAAGCCCCACATTCTGTACCCACAAAATTTTAATGGAAGAAGAATATAAACCGTGTGTGCAACCTCAGAGACGGCTAAACCCCAACATGAAAGAAGTGGTCAAGGCCGAGGTAATTAAACTTCCAGATGCAGGAATAATTTATCCTATTTCTAATTTATCCTATTTCTAACAGCACTTGGGTAAGTCCTGTGCAGATAGTTCCAATGAAAAAAATGAGTTAATTCCCACGAGAACAGTTATAGGTTGAAGAGTCTGTATAGACTATAGAAAATTAAATGATGCCACCTAAAAAGATCACTTTCCTCTACCCTTCATAGATCAAATGGTAGAAAGACTATCCGGGCATATTTATTACTACTTCCTAGACGGACTCTCTGGCTACTTTCAAATCCCCATAGCTCCTGAAGACCAAGAGAAGACAACATTTACATGCCCATACGGTATGTTTGCTTATCGTAGAATGCCTTGTGGATTATGTAGTGCTCTTGCTACTTTTCAGCGTTGCATGTTGGCAATTTTTGATGAACTCTTCGAAGACATTATGGAAGTATTTATGGATGATTTCTTGGTATTCGGTAATTCTTTCCATCTTTTCCTTAAAAATTTAAAACGAGTTCTACTGAGATGTGAAGAAACAAACCTTGTTTTGAATTGGGAAAAATGCCACTTTATGGTTAGAGAAGGGATTGTATTAGGACATAAGATTTCTAGTAAGGGAATTGAGGTAGATAGAGAAAAGTGGAAACCATAGAAAAATTACCTCCCCCTAGTTCAGTTAAGGCTATTAGAAGCTTTTTAGGACATGCAAGTTTTTATAGAATATTTATGAAAAAATTTTCTAAAATAGCTAAGCGTTTAACAAAATTACTAGAAAAAGATGTTCCTTTTAATTTCAATCAGGAGTGTTTAGATGCATTCAATGTCCTTAAAGATAAATTAATAAATGCA
The DNA here is from genome assembly GCA_025506655.1 of Gossypium rotundifolium. NCBI lineage: Eukaryota > Viridiplantae > Streptophyta > Magnoliopsida > Malvales > Malvaceae > Gossypium > Gossypium rotundifolium. Next base: position 150,585,116 of record CP106734.1, on the reverse strand, counting down.
CCGATTATAATTTCACCTGATTGGAACTTACCCTTTGAATTAATGTGTGATGCAAGTGACTTTGCAGTAGGTGCAGTTTTGGGACAATGAAGAGACAAGCAATTTCAGCCAATTTACTACGCTAGTAGAACATTAACACCCGCCCAAGAAAATTACACCACGACTGAGAAAGAATTGATAGCTATAGTTTTTTCTTTTGACAAATTTAGACAATATCTAATATTATCTAAAGTTTTCGTGTATACTGACCATTCAGCTCTTCATTATCTTTTAAACAAACCTGATGCAAAACCTAGACTCATACGATGGATTTTACTCTTACAGGAATTTACTTGGAAATACAGGATAAGAAGGGAGCTGAGAATCTCCCAGCAGATCACCTTTCAAGACTGGAAAATCTACACACCAAAGAGCTTGATGAACATGAAATAAATTATTCGTTTCCCAAAGAACAGCTTTTTTCTATAACACATTCTGAAGTACCCTGGTTTGCAAATATTGCGAATTATTTAGCAGCTAACATCTTACCAAGAAAATTAACACATCACCAAAAGAAGCGATTCCTTGCTGATGTGAAAATTTATTTTTTGGAATATCCCTTTCTTTTTCGCATATGTGTAGATCAGGTAATACGAATATGCGTTACAAAGATAGAAGCAAGCAAAATCCTGGAATATTGTCATTCAGGACCATCAGGAGAAAACTATAGTGGTATTAAGACAGCACACGAAATACTTGAATCAGGTTTTTACTAGCCCACTCTATTCAAAGATGCCAACAGGTATGTTACCCTGTGTGACAAATGCCAAAGAATAGGTAATATTTCTAAACGTGATGAAATGCCTCAAACATATATGTTGTCATGTGAATTATTTGATGTATGGGGTATTGATTTTATGGGACCATTTCCTAGTACATTTGGAAATAAATGCATCCTAGTAGCAGTTGATTACATATCAAAATGGGTAGAAGCAAAATCCTTACCTACCAATGATGCTAGGGTAGTAGTTAAATTTCTCAAGAAGCTATTTTCCCGATTCGGGACACCTAGAGCCATCATTAGTGATAGGGGTACTCATTTTTGTAATACACAATTTGAAAAGTTCTAAAGAAATATGGAGTATGCCACAGAACAGCCACCCCATATCACCCTCAAATTAGTGGACAAGTTGAAGTAGCAAATCGAGAGCTTAAGCGCATTCTAGAAAAAACGGTTGAATCAAATAGAAAAGATTGGGAAGTTAAAGTAGATGATGCTTTATGGGCTTACAGAACAACATTCAAAACACCTCTAAGGACATCCCTATACAAGCTCGTATACGAAAAAAGCTGTCATCTACCATTCGAGTTAGAACACAAAGCTTTCTGGGCAATACAATTTTTAAATACTGACCTCAAACTTGCAGGTAAGAAAAGAATGATGCAGATAAATGAGCTAGCTAAATGGAGAACGGAAGCCTATGAGAACTCAAAGCTGTACAAGGAAGCAACAAAGCAACGTCACGATGCTCGCCTCAAGCGATCAAGACATTTTAAAGTAGGGGACCTAGTCCTACTATACAATTCAAGGCTTAAACTATTCCCTGTGAAGTTAAAATTGAGGTGGTCAGGCCCATTCATGATTAAAACAATATTTCCATATGGCACCATCGAGGTAACTCATCCCACTAAAGGCACGTTCAAGGTAAATGGTCACCGAGTTAAAATTTATAATGGTGCAGATTTTGGAGATACGATAGAGGAGTTTATGCTCCATGAGCTTTCCTTTAGAACTGAAAATAGGGAGAGTCTAGATTAAGAATATAAAAAAGCGCTTTTCAGTAGGCAACCCGAACACTAAACGCATTAACATTATTTTGTAAAAGTCTAACAAAAATGCAGGATCATGAACAGGGCCTTGTAACACGGGCGTGCCGATGATCGTGTAAAAACAGGGAAAACCTCTCTTCTTCAACACAGGTTGCGACAAAAAGAAACGGCCGTGCCTCATTATCGTATGAAGACACTGACATCTCAAACACGGATTGCAATACCAGAACACACCCGTGTGGAATAACCGTGTGAGGCTACTGACTTGTTTAACATAGGCATTACACGATCGTGCCTCATGATCGTGTGAAGATACTGACTTATTAAGCACGTCTAGAACATGACCGTGCATCACGACCGTGTGAAATACTGACTTACTGAGCACGGGTGTACCAAATTGACACACAAACGTGCTAAAAACCCTGACTCGTGCTCAATTTTAAGAAATCACGAGAAGCACGGTCATTTCAAATTAAACACGGTCGTAGCAGAGGGCCGTGTTACCCTCCCTATATATTAAAATAATTGTCCCCTTCCCCAACCCCAAACCCTAAAACTCAGATTCCAAACCCCTTTTCTTCAATCCGGCCACCAAATCATTCCCCTTCCCCCAACCCACCGCCTTCCAACCATTTTTTCTCAAAGAAGCAACCACAAACCACCAACACGACTGCAACACCACCGTGCTCACAATCACCACGCCCCTACTAAGCCGTGCTCACACCGCGAAACCCAGCTACACCGCCATGCGCTCCACCCGTGCTCGTCAAACACCACTGTGCCTGGTTCCTTTTTCTTCACATTTTTTTCAAACTTCCTCCTTATTTACGTTTTTGTTTAATTTTAGACTTAAAAATCTGCTTCGTTTTGTTTAGATTATTCATTTTGTTCAGTACATAATTTAATTTTATTCTTGATTGTTTTATTAGTTGCTTCCTTTTATTTTTCTTGTTGATTTCCATTTTTTTAATAATACATTTTCGCTTTAGCATTTATACATGTTGATTTTGTTGCCTCTCCTCATTGAAAAATTTGATGCTCTACTACTAAACATAGTTAGCCTTTAAATCATAATTCTTATACACCATGTCTAGGTTCCAATGAATTCTTTGTATAGCTTTGGTATTATATTTAGTACTAACCATGATTTTAATTAGGAATTATTCAAATGAATAATGAGATTGTGCTGCTAATTTTAGAATTTGTTCTTAAAGAAGCATTTTATTTTGGCTATTGAATTTTGATTATTGTTAGAAAAATTTTGCCTATATAAAAGGAAATGTTTTTCTTTTGATTATTTTTCAGGAATTATGTCGTCATCACGTATTAAACGATCCGTTCCAAGCAAGAAAAGGAAGGGCCCTAGATCATCATCCAGAACTGCCTCCGCTAAACTCTGACATTCCTTCCTCATATTTCCCCAAGCAACATAAGAAGAGCGCTATATGGAGATCCGAAAGAGACCTATCGGCACCGGTAGGTGCATTGATTGGGATGCCTTGGAGCAAATTGAACTTGCTGGGGATGCTCGAGCTCTCATCTCAACAGAACCAATGGAGCAATTTTTCGTAATTGTAGAGCCCACATACTTGGAACTCACTCTCGAGTTCTGTACCACATTCACCTTACAGACGATCATGACATAGTTTGATGACGCCGGCACAATCCAATTCCGTAGGGGGCAATGTACGTCGACTGAGCGTACCTCAATTCGGATCAGCACTCGGACTCTATACGCCAGAATTTAGAGAGGAAAATCCACTCTCTGAGTTAAACAGAGAGCTCCACTACACCTCTGTCACATGTTGGCGCCACCTAAAACCGACTAAATATGATTACAATTTGAATCGCTCGAAAGCGACTGCCCTCCTCCCCACTCTCAGGTACCTTCATGCCATTCTTGCTAATACTATTACAGGTCGCAAGAAAGCACTGGTGTTGTCAATAAATAAGACATCTATTTCTTGTCATGCATGTCCGAAGGACATGTCTTCGACGTGGCATATTTCATTGCATGCGCAATGCAGCATCAAACAGAGTAGCACCAGAAAAGAATCCTGTCAATGGGCCCTTACATCACGAGACTAGCCCAGTATTTCAATCTCCTCAACACTGACAATCAAATTGGATCCCCTCACACTGATAGGGAATATGGCACCTCAAGGCATCCAGACGGTGCGCGACATGAAAATGATCAAGCACTGAAGAGGTACCGATCCCCCTCAGTACCAACTAGCGACACCTACCACCGAAGAGGAAGCCGAGGACATTCTTGATAATGTCCCACCACCATCAGAAGAAGCATAGACTCAGCACCACCAATACAGAGCAGCATCTTCACTATCAGACATAAATGCTCGACTCGACCAGTTCGAGTTATATTTTGCTGAAAACACTAGGCACCTCGAAGGGATAGAGGCCACATATCAACAAATATGCCAGCACCTCCATATCTCACCAGCGGAACCATCGCAGAACCCCGAACATGATGAGGACCTTTGAGTTCTTCTTATTACACAATACTCGACTTTTATTATTCACTATTTCATTCTGTTCTATTTATATTTTTATTTTTATATGTTTTAATTTAGAACTTTCCTTCATAGCATATTTCATATTAATCCTCATTTGGTTATCTAATCTTTGAATACGCCTAATATACATCTCATGGAAACATTAAATTATTTCAATAATGACTTCACAGTTACAAGCACACACTCCACCTACATAGCACTGGGAATAAATCACTACTTCAAAGAAAATCATCAGAACAACTCTCGAAGCCATCCAAAGATCCAGGAAGTGTCACTTTCTCCCTTATCTTTTGATTTTTGTACATTGAGGGCAATGTACATCTTAAGTGTGGGGATAATAGTGCCTAACTTTTTGTATAATTCTCAAAACCTTGGAATTTAGTCTTGATCTTAAGTATTTTTCTCATATTATTAATTAAGATGAAATTTCTAATGATTTATGATTTTTATTGATATGTTTTAGAATAAGTCTTAGTTAATTGTGCATTGATAATTAAATTTGAAGAATACTAGAGAATCGAGCATGATAATTCTACTTTCTAAAAAATTAAAATTGATAAGTTGTTGAACTGAATTTGAGTATCATCTTGAAGTCCAAAATTTATAAGGATTGATGTCAAAACACCCATAATTTTTTGTGAGATTTTGAGCCTTATATAGCATGTACCCTTTTTCGTGCTCACTTTAATTGATTATGAGTGTGTCAACTTTGAACTGTTATTCTAGAACTTGCCTCATTTATATATGTCGAGACCACATTAGTGATTTGATATACTAAGATGATAAAGAGACCTAGGTTTTAACCCGTTCACTACGCTAAAAAGCCTACCCATACAAATTAACCCCTAGTGAACCCCATTGAATCCTAACAACCTTTTTATTGACTCACCCATTAATATTAACCCATGATCCCTTTGTATTTGTTATCAACATTCCTTTGAGTACCTCTTTATCGAGAATTGATTTGATCAATCGCCGAATTAGGTTATTTTAATCACCAAAGTTCCTTTTATTATGATTATTTTAGTTTGTTCTTAAAAAAATTTGCAAATATATATTCAATATTAGTAATATATAAAAGAGCTTAGAGCATTTAAACTCCAATTGTTAAAAAAGCTCGTATTAAAGTATTATCAAAATACTTCTTACTATAGAGTAATTATCAATAGGGATATTATTAGTTTTCATTCGAAGTTAATATTCATATTTAGTTTAATGTTTCTAGTTAGGTAATTTGCCAAGTCAGTCTCGATTATAACCACTAATTCAGCCTGTATTCACACCTTTAACCCTAGCCCCGTTACAGCCCTGATTAAAGACCTTTTGATTTGTGTATCATCTCATATACAGTGGCGGAGATTTGATTTTCAAGCAAGCCTATAGGATTAACTTTTCAGGTTCGACTTAGAGTGCTTATTTCTTGAACCTTAAACACTTTGAGTGATTTGAGTGAATCTTCTGTGAGGATGTCAATCCTTGTCGGTTTTGAATTAAAGGAAATTACTTAGATGAGGGGAGACACCTATGTTTTCATGCTACAAAATCATGACTTATCTCATTTGAAACTTTAGGGCTCTTTGAATTAAATTATCCATGTATAAATTATCTATGAATTATGATGAGGAATTATTAATAGGAATTATGAATTATGGAAAGTTCGTTTTAATTGTAAGTTGAGAATTTTGCTTGAGGACAAGCAAAAGCTTAAGTGTGGGGGTATTTGATAAATCGTAAAAGTAACATATTTTAATCCCACATTTAGTACGCTTTTGGATGAATTTACCCTCGATTTATGTAAAAAGGTGCTCTTAATCCTTTCTTTTCATGTCTTATGCTTAGGAGAACACCTTAGGATAAAAAGAACGTAAAATGGGCTTAAAACGGATCAAATTGGGCCAACCCAATAAGTCGACATGGCCTGGGCTTTATTCCACATGGTCGTGCCTTGCTATCCACCTAGAACATGGCATGTCACCAATTTACACGGTCGTCTCTCGTCGACAAAAAGCCTGACACGGCCTATCCCCGATTTGCATGGCTGTGCCCCAATCGATAAAAAGCCCAACACCGCCTGACCCTCAACTTGCACGGGCGTGCCACGACCGTGCCTAAATCAACAGAATAGAGACACGGGCTGAGCCTCAATTTATACGAGCATGCCTTAGTCGTGCCCCTGTCACTAGAAAGAGCAATTTCACTCGGAATAGGATGCTTGGAGCCCAAGAAACATAATCCTAAGTCTACTCAAACACCTAGGACGAATTATACCTGAATTATGAGTACTTAGGAGACAGGTAAAACATCCCAAAAGTCTATAAAAACGCCCCAAGGCGGCTATTCAAGGGGTCGATCATTGAGCAGAGTTTTCTACCAAGCCTTTCTCGTTTAGGGATTCTTTCGAAGATAGCCAATTGATCCATCTCGAAGAGACGGAGTTCTACTCAAGACGGAGGATCTCCTCTTCAATTCCTTCAGGGGGTTTTAGGGATTTCTTATGTTTTGTTTTATCTTTTCCCTTGAGATGGTTTCTTGTTTAGTTATGAACTAAACCCCTCAGATACCTGAAGGGGATGAAACCTATGATGGATTTTTTTATTTAATTCTTTTGGTTTATATGATAAATACATAGTTTGTTCTTAATTATCTTGCTTAAATTTATCTGTTGTGCTTAGGTGGAGGAAAAATAGACCCTGCCTAAGAGTAGATCTAGCATAATTAAGCGGAGTTGATCGGGCGCCTAGAGATAGGGTTATGAGATTTTGCTAAATTAGGGTGAAACCTAATATGGGAGTCCATTGATCGATTTACTACTTCCTTAGGGGGTTATTAAAAGAGAACAAGAGTTCCACTAATAAACCTAAGGTTAGACATTATTTTCTTTGAGAGAAGGTTTCATATAGGTTAGGGAGTCCAACGGATCGAGCTAAGTAAAGAAATCATATGATTTGAAAAGGTAGATAATAAGTGAAGTCATAGGTGGATTCTTCCCAAAGGTATCATCTTTGTCAATTGAGTTTTCTTCAAAGTCTTTTCCCAAAGTTTCGTTCTTCTGTCTTTGCAATTAAGTTTAAGTATTTCATTTGTTTTTAGATTAATAAACCAATCACTCCATATTTTAGGCTAAATAATAGAAAGAAAGTGAGTAGTCGTACTTTCAGGTTCCTTGGGTTCGATAAGATATTCTTGCCTAAGCTATACTACTATTCGATAGGTGCGCTTGCCTCTATCGTTGTCGCAGTCAGTCTACAGGTTCGATCAATCTTTTATAAATATTAAAACTAGACTGTTTTGCAGCAATCAATAGGCTTGTTAAAAATGTTAATTGTGTATGTTTAGAGGTCCAAAGAAGGCTTGGGGTTGAGTTGGGCCTTAGCAAAAATTTTTTGTTTAAGTACTTTAAGGAGAGAAGATAAATGGCATCAAGGCTTAAGGAAATAAGTATGTATTTTGCTAGCATAAGTGGAGCACATGGTGGAGTGGTGTGGTGTCAATTGGAGAGCATGAAGGGAAAGGGTTCAAATCCCATCTATTGCAAATTTTTGGATTTATTTTTGTGTCCCTATTCCAAAGTGTCAGCCATGGTTCTAAATACGGTAAGGGAGACTTTTTTATTGATGGAAAGATGGTTAAGGAATATGGTAAGGAGGAAGACAATGGAAAAAGAAGGAAAAAAATTAAAGAAAGGGATAAGGGAGGGGAACATGTTGGCCGAATATTAGGAGCTTCCTATGGAAAGAGTTTTGGTCAACACTCATCTTTTGGTATAGGTGATTCACGGTTTTGGTAGGGGATTTTGGGAGCCAATTTGATATAGCCTTTTTGCAAATTGTGCATGAGAGATATTTTCTTTTTAAACATTTTTGTGTCTCCTTTCCAACCTTTCTCTTTTGGCCGAAACACTCAAATCATTTTGGTTCTTTTTCCTTTGTTTTGTCGAATTACTTAGGACATTTTGGTCATCCTTCTCCTTGGTATTAGCCAAAACCCCCTAACACTACTTTTCCATCTTTCTTTCTTTTTCTCACCATTTCTTCAACCGCTCTTTTCTTCTTCTTAGTTGACAACTTTGATTGGCCAAACCTTCCTTGCCCTTTTCTTTTCATTAGCCAAATCTTTAACATCCCCTCTCTTCTCCATTATTGCGTGTTGAACATTATTCCTTGGTTGAATCGGGTAAAGGCTTCATTCTACTCCTTTCATTTTCTTTTCTTCCTAGCCGAATATGTGTCCATCACTATTCAATTGTTCTACTTTATTTCTAAACTAAAAAATCACTCTCTCTCCTATTTCCTCATATCGTAATCAATTCTTTTTCGTAGTGTTATAGTGGTTGGCCGAATACCACATTCTTATCGATTCATCCGTAGCCATAAGCCCAATAGGTGGAATCGGATTCATCATCATTAAGGTAAAGAGTTTTGTTATGGTTTATTTCGATATCTTTCATTGCTTGGTTATTCCGTTAAAGCGGATCGATGGATTTGACTCATCGGATATTATAAGGGACTAAATCGCTCATTTTTCTTTACTCGTTGATCCTTTGGAAGTAGTGGTAAACCGAATCCTATCCCTAAACAATTACGTTCACTCATCATAGTATTTTCTAATCGAGACTTTTCAATGGAGGCAAGTAGTAACGATTTGAAAGGAAAAGGGATAGGAGAACACAAAAGGAGTGGATTTGCGATTCCTACTCCCAAGTTCAAACGAAGGGCACTATCAAAAATTTGGGATTTTCCACCGAGTTGTGGACCATTATCCGGTAAGAATAGACAAATCGTGGTTGTTCACGATACTAAGGGTAAGTATTTCATTAGATCGTTAGATTTAGATATTTTGATTAATGAAATCTTGTTTGTTGGTTAATCGAGTATAATGGTTATCTAGGTGTCGACGATCAAGAAAGCTTAGTCCTTACCGTAATCAGGTGTGTAATCTCACATCGAAATTCCGTAAATCTGTGATTTATCATCATGTTAGAAAAATCGATCGATATTGCTTAAGAACTTAATAACGGTAATATGGTATGAATCGAGTGATTTTCTTAAAAATCGTTAATACTAAGATTTGTCAAAATCAGTGTTAATTTATAAAATTACAAAAATGCCCTTGTGGGTCGAATTACCAAAATGCCCCTAATGGGTCGATTTGCTAAAATGCCCTAAATGGGTCGATTTGTTAAAATTCCTTAGTGGGCCGAATTATTAAATTTCTTTAATGGGTCGATTCACCAAAATTAATTCATTAGATTATTGATAATTATATATGTATGTGGATGTTTAATTATGAATGTTGCATTTTTACATATTGCATGGGATGGGAAAATTTGTATGGAGAGCAGTGTAGCTTGGTGGCATTGCCACAATTTGTTCATTAACATGCTTAATTATGATTTTGGTGGCTTGACCACGAAAATATTATACTTCTGACTTAAATTGCATATTGGTGTGAGCTAAGGGTGGGTTGACTTGATCCCCACAGGTGTGATTGGCTGGTCGGGGGTGTGATGGATGGGTTGGGTTGCATGTATTTACTTCATTTAAATATTGCTATGTAAATGGGCTTCGGTCCAAGATGATGCTATATGGGTTCAGGCCAGTGGAAGACGGTAAGGGGGATTATACACTAAGTTCTAGTAACTCAACTCTTTTTCTTTAAACCTTGCAGGTGATGCTTAGTGACGTGGGCTTGGGTCATGGATGACTCGGTGGAGGCCATACTTCAGAAATGGTGTTTTTGAACTTTAAATTTCTTCTTTCGTTTATTTTATTACTTTTACTATTTTGGGTTTAAAAGTTGTAATAAGGCCTCTAGGATATTTTTATTTGTTTTTTTTTTTATGTTTAGTCGTAGTTATTATTTTTCTTGAATTATTTTAAATGGGGATTTTCTAAAATCATAAATAAAGGTTTTCCAAAATAGATTAATAAATGGATTTCCTAACAAACTTTTACAAATAATTTAACTCGAAAATTCTCTTTCGAATTATCAACAATATTTTCAAAAGTCACGATTTTTAAAAGATCGCTTGTTTAATTATCGATTCTTCAATCAACCTTTCAAGATTAGTAGTATTTTATCGAGTAATTCTAAATCAAATTTGTTTTCTTAACAATAGCCTAATAACAACATCTTTAGTAAGAATCATAAGTTCTTTATTTATTTCCTTCATGTGACATGCCAGATATGGTCATACCGCATGGGCCAACTTTGGGGTGTTACATTTTATGATATCAGAGCTCGATTGTAAAACTCGATTGTGGTTTGGGTTCAAAAGTATTTTCCAAAGCTGTTTGAATTTTAAATTATAAATGCATATTTTAGAGGAAGTATGGCACCACGGGTATCCGACACCAAGTCAGTAAGTTTTGTTTTCATTTTATGATTTTTGTGATATGACTGTGGTAAGAGAACTCCACAAAATAGAAGTACTCTAGAACTTTTAGCTTTAGGAGCCGAAACTATAGAGATTGAGACTTTAGGATACGTTTTGTGAAAACGACTTTACTTCCTATACTCCATAAAACATTGTTTAATAAACATTGAATAGTATACTGATTCATAAGACTCTTAATCAGATTAAATCGACATTAGTGAACATGAGCGCTAGAGGATGTGGACGCGGTAGACGTGGCTGTGGTAGAGGCTGAGGTGCTAGAGTTGTATCTGAGGCATCGGGATATATGCCGAAAATGGACTCACCTGCATCACCAGTGACTGAAGCTAGGTCACATGATCGAATGAGAGAGGACGACGCTCTATCCAAAGCAATGTTGCGAGTTCTGAAAATAGTTGCTAGAACAAGAACTGGGTCGATAGCTCGTGGGTCGATTTCGGAGTGACTTAGATCAAATGGGGCTGAAGTTTTTAGGGGTATTTTGGGTGTAGCCCCAAGTGTAGCGAAGTACTGGCTTGAGGCGGTGGAGCGAATTATGGACGACTTGGATTGCACCGCCGAGTAGAAACTAAAAGGGGTTGTGTCATTGCTGAGAGACGAGGCATATCAGTGGTGGCTCACTGTTCGGGAAGGCACTCAGGCTGATCGTATTACCTTGGAATTCTTTAAGACAGTATTCCATGGAAAATATGTCATGGCTAGCTATATGGATGCCCGAAGAAAGGAATTATTGAATCTGGTTCAAGGAAGTAGATCTGTCGTAGTTTACGAGGCGGAGTTTCTACGTCTGAGTCGGTATGCCCGGGTATAGTGCCGACTGATTATGAATGTTGTGTACGTTTTGAGGATGGATTGCGTGATGAATTACGATTACTGATAGCCCCACAGAAGGAGAGGAATTTTGCTACTCTAGTGGAAAAAGCTAATATTGCTGAAGAAGTTAAACACTTGGAATGGAAAAATTGAGACAAGGATAGGGGTAGGAACAAAAGAGACTCTGGGTATTCAGGTCCTATGAGAAGTTTTTAGAAAAGGCCTAGGAATGAGGGGCCAGTTCGAGTGGGTGCTCCAGCTGCTACCAATCAGTTGCAACCATGCATAGATTGTGGAAAACTTCACTCGGGTGAATGCTGGAAGAGAAATAGTGGTTGTTTCAGATGTGGATCCAAATACCATCGGTATAAGGATTGCCCTCGAGAGCCTTCTCAGACTTATGTATTTCGTAATAAATTCACGCAGCCAACAGGAGGCGCTCAACAGCCGCAGAGAAATCGTGGGCTAGGTCGGGGTGGTAATGGCATAGGATGAGGTCAGGGTGCATCGGGTAGAGGTACTAATAATAGGGGTAACACGGAGGCGAGACAGCCATGTTTGGTCTATGCGGTTAGACGTCAAGAGGATGGTGATGCACCAGATGTCATAACCAGTATGTTCTTCATATCTGACATACCTTTTACCGCTTTGATAGACATTAGATCCACCCATTCGTATGTTGATTGTGTTGTGTCTGAAACTTTGAACATTAGATCTGAGTTTACTGCTAGAGAAACAACTGTGATTAGCCCTTAAGGACAGTCGGTGGTAGTAAATAAGCTGTATAGGGATGTGCCCTTAGAAGTTCAAGGGGTAGTATTTCTGGTGGATTTGATGGAACTACCATTTGGCGAGTTCGATCTTATTTTGGGCATGGGCTGGCTGGTTAAACACCGTGTGAACTTGGACTATGCTGCGAAGCAGATGATACTAAAAACCTCAGAGGATAAGGAAGTGAAGATGATAGGTGAAAAAAGAAACTATCTATCTAATGTGGCATCTGCTTTAAAGGCAAAAAAGTTGGTGCGAAAAGGGTGTGGAGCGTTCGAGCCTTTATCAGTGCTTTGGATGCCAAAGAGTTGTCGGTAGAGAGTGTTAGAATGGTGAAAGAGTTTTCAGACGTCTTTCCCGAGGAGCTTCCAAGATTACCTCCAGATCGGGAGGTGGAGTTTGGCATTGAGTTGTTGCTAGGAACAACTCTGGTGTCTGTTGCTCCTTACAGAATGGCGCCGAAGGAGCTAGTAGAGCTTAAAGCTCAAATTCAGGAGTTGTTGGATCACGAATTTATTCAACCAAGTGTATCACTGTGGGGAGCACCGATTTTATTCGTTAAGAAAAAAGATGGGTCGATGCGTATGTGCATCGATTATAGGCAATTGAATAAGTTGACGATCAAGAACAAGTACCCATTACCAAGGATCGATGATCTGATCGATCAGCTGGGAGGAGCTTCAATTTTCTTGAAGATGGACTTGATACCGGGATATCACTAGCTTAAGGTCAAGGAGGCGGATATTCATAAGACTGTGTTCCGAACTCGTTATGGGCATTACGAGTTCTTAGTTATGCCGTTCAGGTTGACAAATGCACCAACTATATTTATGGACATGATGAACCGAATCTTCCAACCCTATTTAGACCAGTTTATGGTTATGTTCATAGATGACATCCTGGTGTACTCAAAGACTGAAGAAGAACATGATTCGCATTAAGGGAGAAGCAATTGTATACCAAATTCAATAAGTGTGAATTTTGGCTAAAGGAGGTGACCTTTTTGGGACATGTTGTGTCTGCCGAATGAATTAGAATTGATCCCCAGAAGGTCGAGATTGTGTTGGACTGGAAGCCACCGAAGTTAGTGGTAGAAATTTGAAGTTTTCTAGGTTTGGCTAGGTATTGCAGGCGTTTTGTTGAGGGGTTTTCATTGATTGCTGCACCCTTAACTAAGTTATTGCGTAAGGGAGTATCATTTGTGTGGTCAGATAAGCAGCAAGATAGCTTTGAGAAATTGAAGAAGATTCTGACAGAAACGCCGATATTGATTCAACTTGAGGCTAGTAAGGAGTTTATTGTTTATTGTGATGTGTCACACACGGGCTTGGGATGTGTGTTGATGCAAGGGATGAAAGTGGTGGCTTATGCATCTCGTCAATTAAGGCCGCATGAGATAAACTATCCCACACATGATTGGGAGTTAGTTGCAGTGGTGTTTACTCTGAAGATTTGGAGGCACTATCTGTACAGGGAGAAGTCGATTATCTACACGGACCATAACAGTCTGAAGTACCTCCTTACCCAGAAGGAGTTGAACTTAAGATAGCGGAGGTGGATAGAATTATTGAAGGATTATGACCTCTCAATCGAGTATCACCCAGGTAAAGCTAACGTAATGGTAGATGCGTTGAGCCGTAAGGTGATATCGAATTTGAGAGTGATGTTCGCTCATCTCAGCCTTTATGAAAATGGTAGCCTGTTAGCTAAACTTCAAGTGAAGCCTGCATGGGTAAATCAGATTAAGGAAAAGTAGATGTTAGATGAAAGGTTGGGTTCCTGGCTTCAGCAAGTGGAAGGTGGTGAGATAGGGGATTTTGGATTGAATAGTGATGGAGTATTGTGTTTCTGCGGAAGAGTTTGTATGCCCAGGGATTCGAAATTGAGGGAATCAAAGTAGCCCATATGCTATGCACCCCAGGGGAAACAAAATGTATTGAGACCTTCGTGAACAATATTGGTGGCTAGGGTTGAAAAAGGAGGTTACCGACTTCGTCAGCAAGTGCTTGACATGCCAGCAGGTGAAGGCGGAACATCAACTGCCATCAGGGTTGCTACGATCGATGAAAATTCCATTATGGAAATGGGAAAGAATAACGATGGACTTTGTTAGTGGGTTACCCTTAACGCCTACTAAGAAAGATTCTGTATGGGTTATAGTGGATCGATTAATGAAGACTGCTTATTTCCTACTTGTTCATACGGATTATTCGTTGTAGAAGTTAGCCAAGTTGTATGTAGCAGAGATCGTGAGGTTGCATGGGGTACCAGTGTCTATTATATCGGACAGGGATCCTAGGTTTACATCATAGTTTTGGAAAGATTTACATGAAGCTTTGGGTACAAGACTAAATTTCAGCATGACGTTTCATCCACAGACTGATGGTCAGTCAGAGAGAGTAATCCAAATTCTAGAAGACATGTTAAGAGGCTGTGTGATCGACTTCAGAAGTAGTTGGGAAGATTTTCTATCATTGGCAGAGTTTGCATACAACAACAGCTATCAATCCAGTATCCAGATGGCACCCTACGAGGCGCTATATGGTCGTAGGTGTCGTACTCCTACTTGTTGGACTGAGCTGGGGGAGCGATAGTTATTGGGTCCTGAGTTGATCTCGAAGACGGAGAAAAACATTAAGGTAATTCAGGCTCAGTTAAAGGAAGCTTTGAACAGACAGAAATCATATGCGGACCTGAAGCGTAAGGATATAGAATTTGCGGTGAGAGATCAGGTCTTTTTGAAGGTTTCACCTTGGAAGAAGATCTTAAGATTTGGACAGAAGGGCAAGTTGAGCCCTAGGTTCATCAGACCATACTGTGTGCTGAAGCGTGTTGGGCCAGTGGCTTATCAGCTGAAGTTACCTCCAAAGTTAAATCAAATACATAGCGTATTCCATGTCTCAATGCTAAGGCGTTATCGTTCAGATCCGTCTCATGTTGTTTCTGTGGAGGAAGTTGAAATAAGACCTGACTTGTCTTTTGAAGAGGAGCCAGTGCAGATTTTAGATTGGAATGTTAAGGTACTGACAAGGAAGTCGGTTCCTGTTGGTCAAAGTATTATGGCGTAATCACAGGTCAGATGAAGCTACATGGTAGGTAAAGGACACGATTTGACAATAGTACCCTCATCTCTTTTAATTAGGTAAATTTCGATGCCAAAATTTCTTTAAGGGGGTAGAATTGTAACATCCTGAAAATCATAATTTTATGTTTTGCATTATACCATGCGATAGGCTAGTTAAAAATGTTAATTGTGTATGTTTAGAGGTCCAAAGAAGGCTTGGGGTTGAGTTGGGCCTTAGCAAAATTTGTGTTTAAGTACTTTAAGGAGAGAAGGTAAGTGGCATCAAGGCTTAAGGAAATAAGTGTGTATTTTGCTAGCATAAGTGGAGCACATGGTGGAGTGGTGTAGTGTCAAGTGGAGAACATGAAGGGAAAGGGTTTGAATCCCATCTATTGCAAATTTTTGGATTTATTTTTGTGCCCCTATTCCAAAGTGTCAGCCATGGTTCTAAATATAGTAAGGGAGACTTTTTATTGGTGGAAAGATGGCTAAGGAATATGGTAAGGAGGAAGACAAGGGAAAAAGAAGGAAAAAAACAAAGAAAGGGATAAGGGAGGGGGACATGTTGGCTGAATATTAGGAGTTGCCTAAGGAAAGAGTTTTGGTCAACACTCATCTTTTGGTATAGGTGATTCACGGTTTTGGTAGGGGATTTTGGGAGCCAATTTGCTATAGCCTTTTTGCAAATTGTGCATGAGAGGTATTTTCTTTTTGAACATTTTTGTGTCTCTTTTTCAACCTTTCTCTTTTGGCAGAAACACTCATATCATTTTGGTTCTTTTTCCTTGTTTTGCAGAATTACTCAAGACATTTTGGTCATCTTTCTCCTTGGTATTAGCCGAAACCCCCTAACACTACTTTTCCATCTTTCTTTCTTTTTCTCACCATTTCTTCAACCTCTCTTTTTTTCTTCTTAGTTGACAACTTTGATTGGCCGAACCTTCCTTGCCCTTTTCTTTTCATTAGTCAAATCTTTAACATCCTCTCTCTTCTCCATTCTTGCGTGTTGAACATTTCTCCTTGGTTGAATTGGGTAAGGGCTTCATTCTACTCTTTTCATTTTCTTTTTTTCCTAGCCGAATGTGTGTCCATCACTATTCGGTTGTTCTACTTTGTTTCTAAATCGAAAAATCACTCTCTCTCATATTTCCTCATATCGTAATCAATTCTTTTTCATAGTGTTCTAGTGGTTGGCCGAATACCACATCCTTGTCGATTCATCCGTGGCCATAAGCCCAATCGGTGGAATCGGATTCATCATCGTTAAGGTAAAGAGTTTCATTATGGTTTATTTCGATATCTTTCATTGCTTGGTTATTCTGTTAAAGAGGATCGATGGATTTGACTAATCAGATATTATAGGGGACTAAATCGCTCGTTTTTCTCTACTCGTTGATCCTTTGGAAGTAGTAGTAAGCCGAATCCTATCCCTAAACAATTACGTTCACTCATCATAGTATTTTTCTAACCGAGACTTTTCCAATGGAGGCAAGTGGTAACAATTTGAAAGGAAAAGCGATAGGAGAACACAAAAGAAGTGGATTTGTGATTCCTACTCCCAAGTTCAAACGAAAGGCGGTATCGACAATTCAGGATTTTCCACCGGGTTGTGGACCATCACCTGGTGACAATAGACAAATCATGGTTGTTCACGATACTAAGGGTAAGTATTTCATTAGATCGTTAGATTTAGATGTTTGGGTTAAGAAAATCTCGTTTGCTGGTTAATCAAGTATAATGGTGATCTAGGTGTCGACGGTCGAGAAAGCTTAGTCCTTACCGTAATCAGGTGTGTAAACTCACACCGAAATTTCATAAATCTGTAATTTATCATCATGTTAGAAAAATCGATTGATATTGCTTAAGAACTTAATAATAATAATATGGTATGAATCGAGTGATTTGCTTAAAAATTGTTAATACTAAGATTTGTCAAAATAGGTGTTAATTTCTAAAATTAAAAAATGCCCTTGTAGGCTAAATTACCAAAATGTCCCTAATGGGCCGAATTGCTAAAATGCCCTAAATGGGCCGATTTGTTAAAATGCCTTAGTGGGCAGAATTATTAAATTACTTTAATGGGTCGATTCACCGAAATTAATTCATTAGATTATTGATGATTATATATGTATGTGGATGTTTAATTATGAATGTTGCATTTTTACATATTGCATGGGATGGGAAAATTTGTATGGAGAGTAGTGTAGCCTGGTGGCATTGCCACAATTTGTTCATTAATATGCTTAATTATGATTTCGGTGGCTTGACCATGAAAATATTATACTTTAGCAGATTGGCTGCATATTGGTGTGAGCGGCGGGGTGGGCTGACTTGATCCCTGCAAGTGTGATTGGCTGGTTGAGGGTGTGATGGATGGATGGATGGGTTGGGCTGCATGCATTTACTTCATTTAAATATTGCTATGTAATGGGCTTCGATCCAAGATAATGCTATATGGGTTTAGGCCAGTGGATGATGGTAAGGGGGATTATACACTGAGTTCTAGTAACTCACCTCTTTTTCCTTAAACCTTGCAGGTGATGCTTAGTGAGGTAGACTTGGGCCATGGTTGACTCAGTGGAGGCCATACTTTAGAAATGGTGTTTTTGCACTTTAAATTTCTTCTTTCGTTTATTTTATTACTTTTACTATTTTGGGTTTAAAAGTTTTAATAAGGCCTCTAGGATATTTTTTTTAATGTTTAGTCGTACTTATTATTTTTCTTAAATTATTTTAAATGGGGATTTTCTAAAATCATAAATAAAGGTTTTCCAAAATAGATTAACAAATGGATTTCCTAACAAACTTTTACAAGTAATTTAACTCGGAAATTCTCTTTCAAATTATCAACAATATTTTCAAAAGTCACTGTTTTTAAAAGATCACTAGTTTAATTATCGATTCTTCAATCAACCTTTCAAGATTAGTAGTATATTATCGAGTAATTCTAAGTCAAATTTGTTTTCTTAACAATAGCCTAATAACATCTTTAGTAAGAATCATAAGTTCTTTATTCATTTTCTTTATGTGACATGCCAGATTTGGTCATACCGCATGGGTCGGGTTTGATGTAACACCCCTTACCAATGTCCAACGCCGAAACAGGGTACAAGGTATTACCGGACTTAAAATTCTTGAACATGTAAAATCGGGTCATAAAATTTTGTTAAATTTAAAACTTTTCTAACACATGCATTTTGTCCCTTATATGGGCTTATAAAGCTCAAAACATCCTTTAGGATGGTTCGGGACTAAAGTGAGAACTTTGGAAAGTTTTGGGAAAACTTAGAAAATTTTGTCAAAACAGGGGTCACACTCCCGTGTGGTCTGGGACACGCCCGTGTCCCTAACCCATGTAACTCTCTGTTTATGGCGTCATCATCAAAATAGAGTCACATGGTCTTAGCACACGCCCGTGTCTCTGCCCATGTGGCCTGGAAATTGGTTATTTTACATGCCAGTTCCCCACTCTAAAACACAAACTCTCTTGTATCCATTTCATCAACATGTATCATGCTATAATTGGACATCCGAATATCCAATTTTGCATACACATTCTCATACACATTGTCATTCATGAAATCATTTGTAAATCACATCCACAACATCTCAATTATACAATTACCACATACATGAATAACCACATCATAGGCTCATAACAACCATCAATATTGGCCATCTCCAAATAGCCTTAATCAAAATGAACATTTATTAAATAAGGGCCAACATTTTAGACCATAAGAAATATGACATATATGAAAAAATGGCCAAGCCTACTATACATGCCATAATCCAAAAATTAATGTATCTAGATATACAAAGTGTTCCAATTGATAGTGTGAGCGAATCTCCGACGTCCACCGATCCCCGAGCTAACTTGGCGATACTACAAAGTAAGGGAAAAGAGAGGGGAAGTAAGCATAAATTCTTAGTAAGTTCATATGAAAATAATAAGAAATTAATAAACTTGTGTGGATAAATCCTTACAATAATTTCTTAAGATGATATAATCATTATATCACATGCTTACACCTTATTACTCATGTTCACATTAATATGTCTACTTGAGTCACTGTCACTAAATTACTTATTTCTTGAGCTACAAAGCTCCAAATAAAGAACTATTAACTTTACCTGAAACTAGACTCACATAACTTCTTACCATATAAATTTTAGAATTTTTGGTCTAGCCAATTAGTACAGTTTATTCATTAAATTTACCCCTATTTCACTGTCCAACAGTTCTGACACTCCTTCACTATGAATAAATTTTCTCCTCGTATAAAATTCATATGATGTTATCATTTATTTAACTTGAAAATAGACTTATTAAGGATTTCAAGCATATGAATTATACACCATAATTATTTTTTTACAATTTTTACTGATTTTCCAAAGTTTGAATAGGGGATTTCAGAACTCATTCTGACCCTGTCTCACTAAAATGCAAATATCTCATAATTCACATTTCTTTTGATTATCTGTTTGTTTTATAAACAAATAGACTCATTAATATTTAATTTCATATCTTGCCCAGTTTTTAATTCAATTTCCACCATTTTTGGTGATTTTTCAAAGTTATACTAATGCTGCTGCCTACAACTGTTTTAATGTCAGTTTCACTCATTCATTAATTCTTTGTTTTAACGTTCATTTATACACACTTACACCAAACATATTATAACTTGGCTCATAACAACCAAGTGATCATAGACACATCTTACTCGTTTGCATCCTTATCAATAATGCATCATAGTTCAAGCACATAATTTATGAGTCTCGTATACATACCTGTGCCTAGTCATAATACTCATATATCCTACTCTTATTATCTTGAGCATACACCACACCAAAACAGACTTTTAGCAGCGTTTTAATAAAAAAAAAGCCGTAAATATTATACATTAGTGGCATTTGAAAGAAAACGCCGCAAAAATTTGAGCAATAGCGGCGTTTTTGGCCCAAACGCCGCTAAACATCTGAGTATTAACGGCGCTTTCGTAAAAAAGCCGCTAAAGATCTGAGCATTAGCGGCGCTTTTGTAAAAACGCCGTTAAAGATCTGAGCATTAGCGGTGCTTTCATAAAAACGCCGCTAAAGATCTGAGCATTAGCAGCGCTTCCTTAAAAACACCGCTATAGATCTGAGCTTTAGTGTCATTTTTTATAAAAGTGCCATAAAAAATATTTTATTTTAGGGTTTAGAGTTTAGAACTTAAGGTTTAATGTCTATAGTTTAGAGTTTTAGGGTTTTGATATAATGTTTATTATTTTGGGTTAAGGGTTTATGTTTTATAGTTTAGGGTTTAAGGTTTAAGATTTTATAGTTTGGATTTAGGGTTTAAAGTTTAGGTTTTAAGGTTTAAAGATACTATTTGAAAACCGAAAAACATTTGAAATTTACTGAGGTTCATGCTATTTTGTACTACACCCATATTATTTAATATAAGAATATAAAATATATGTTTTGTACTACACTAACATTGACCACATGAATTTCTAAAAATTTGGTCTCGGATTATGGTTTAAGATTTGCGGTTTAGAGTTTAGGGTTCGAGTTTTATGGTCTAGGATTTATGGTTTGGGTTTTTGAGTTTGGGGTTTAGGGTTGGTGTTTATGGATTATGGAATATTATTTAGGGTCTAAGATTTATGATTTAGGAATTAATCTTGGATTTTTTAGAATATAAATCAAAATAAGATAAATGTAAATTATTATTTAAATATATATATATATATATATATATATAAAATTGGGTTAAATCCCAAAAGCATACATGAATAATGGTTTAGTGTGCAATTATATACATGAACTTTAATTTGATCCAGATCTTGTAAAATATTAACAAATTATTGATATAATTAACATCATTTTTATTTATATATTTCATACATAAAATTTATATTTATTCAATATAAAAATATATTGATGTATTTATATTTTAAAATAATGTATATGATTAAATCAAAATTAAAGTTTCAACTATACATTTAAATCACAATTAGAATTTCACATCTAGAATTACACATTAAACCAAAATTCATATATAATTACGAGAAGTATATATATATATATATATATATATATATATATATCAAAATTTAGGTGTGTACATATAATTAAATGCCATTTATATAAAAAACTAAACAACTAATGCAGATCATACTTAAAAGAATAATGTTGATGTAAAAAGAAAGAAAATGAAATTCCTAAAAGAGTTGATAATGGTAATTAAATTTTAAAATTTAATAATAAAAAATTAAAAATTAAAAATTAAAAACTTAATATTTAATATTTTAGTTAAAAGTTCAATACTCAAAATATAATAAAAAATTCAAAAAATAATTTCAAAGACAAAAATTTTAAAAGAAAAACATAGAAAAATATAAGTTAAAAATAAAAAATTTAAAATTACATAATAGTGGTGTTTTTGTAAAAAATGCCACAAAAAATAGAACTATAAACGCCACAAAAAATAAGCTAGATGATGAGAAAGTGAAAATAAGCCAAATCCCTCTAGAAAACCCCAAAAACAAACCAAATTCCCTCCCTTTCTTTCTCTTTCCAAACTCAAAATAAAAAAAGTAAGGGAAAAATCGTAAGAAAATATCTAATGCCCCAAAAATGGCTCTCTAACCCTAACTTCTCATCTCTTCATTTTGTGCTTCTTTTTCTCCCCCACTGTTTCCCTGCTCAATAACACATGTTGATTCCAATTTATTAACGGCTTTCTTGGATTTTATTCGTAATTTTGTCGG
Organism: Gossypium rotundifolium; assembly: GCA_025506655.1. Taxonomy (NCBI): domain Eukaryota; kingdom Viridiplantae; phylum Streptophyta; class Magnoliopsida; order Malvales; family Malvaceae; genus Gossypium; species Gossypium rotundifolium. Next base: position 150,562,970 of record CP106734.1, on the reverse strand, counting down.
AGCACTGAATACCTTTCTTTTCCTGGTATATTCCCCTCTTTGGCTTAACTTTTTCTTCTTCTTCTTCTTCTTCTTTTAAGTTTTTAAAGAAATGAATCGTGAGGAAAAATAGGAAAAAACTTCAGCCGCCATTGAAGAGTTTATTCTTTCGGTACAAAAATAAACGGAAACAAATGGGTTCCAAGTTTTGCCATCACGTTTTGCCACATTTAATTTATCTCTCTCAATGTTAATTCAAATTCTGCATGGATTCAATGGAGTTTACTTTTTCATTACTTATTCTAGCTTCCCTGTTTGTTCAATTTGCTTTCTATTTCTCTCTTTTTCTCAGTTTGAAATCAAATAGTTCCGGAATGTAAGAACTATATAAACGAAGATGTTTGGTACAACTAACCGTAAGTCTTTCTTTTACCTTTTTTCATTGCTAAATCCATTATAGCTCTAGTGCAAAGGAGTTAGTGATTGGAAGAGTTCCTCCCAGCACAGTATTTCTAATCATTATAGCTCTAGTTATTCACTTACGTGAATTTTAAGTTATATTCTCGTGTTAATCATTGACTCCAATGAAAGCCTCTCTGTTGTCAGATCCTGAAGAACACCCTCATTAATGTGAAGTATTTTTACTGCACTTGCCAGGTGTGTTTTTTGCCTGGTACCCTCGCACTTGGTGCCACTAAAGGCATCACAAAGGAGAAAGCCATGAAGGACAACCTTCTTACGATTGAAGACTTCAAAAACTTGAAACTTTCAAAAGATTTAGCCAATACATGTTTCGAGATGTATTTAGTAACTTCCACTGGTCTGGCTCCTGAAATTGAATACTTTCATAATAAGGTTAGATGATTTTGGTTAACCTATTTGTGAAAATCAATATAGGATCAAATTAATTTGCATGTGCACCGAAATGGTTCATATTTGCTTATTCATCTATCTATGGCTGCTCCGGTTTCAACAGGACTTTTATGAAGATGGTCTTGGTGGCGGAAATCAGAGTTCAGAATATGTAAATGACATAATAATTAAGTTCAATGATCGCCACAATTTGTTGTGTCCTGAAACTGTTGAATCCTTATTTGTACTGTATTGTATCACTCAAGATCCAAAGGATGCTCTTTTAGTCCTTTCGTTTCTAGTCTCTCTTTCCCGGTCCAAGAGCATGTAAACTCTTCTTTTCTTTTTTTTTTACTTAATATCATGCACTACAGATATCGGAATGGGGTTGGCGATCTTTCACCATTCGAGAAATACACAAAGGTGGATTCCTGGATACACTTCTTTAAACGATGTCACCACACTTCCTCCTCAAAGAAGAGATAAGATGGAGACCTTTTCCTCGGTGAAACTTTGAAGTATTTGTACTTACTCTTTGGGGATAGCTCATATACCACTCGATAAATTTGTTTTTAACATGGAAGCTCACCCTTTCCCGATTATAGATGCTATCTATTTAGAGGGAGGCAGTAACATGATTGTGAAAAATATAAAGTCGGTAATGACAATATATATCACAAAGAAAAGAGAAATAAAATAAAAAACACACAGATTTTACGTGGAAACCCTTTAGGGAAAAAACCACGGGCAGAGGAGAAGAAAAAAATTCACTATGTCAAATTCGAACAATTATAAGTGGAATAGACTATGTCTATTTATAGGATTGTAAAACCCAATTCTAATCAAATTAAAAATAAATTATGCTAATAAATGTAAAATATATTATACTCATAAATACTAAATCTTCTAGAAAGAAGATATATTTTGTTTAACTTGACTTGCAAGCAATATCTTAGAATTTTGGTCACACAACTCTAACACTCTCCACCTTGACACGAATTCTCAACAAACAAGTTCTTCATTGTGAACTCTCAACGAACAAGTTCTCCACCTCTTCCATAAAACCCCTTAAGGGTTTAACTTCAACAATGAACACCAACCAAGTCTAAGCAATGCTCAAATTGGGTTATAGGAAGTAACTTAGTCATCATATCTGTAGGATTTTCATGAGTACTAATTTTGCTCACAACAATACCACCACGAGCAATAATATCACGAATCAAACTATGCTTCACAATTGGGGAGAACACATCTGTGAAGTCCACTCCTGGAATTTGACTGTAACACTTTGCAATAAGCCTTGCTTTATATCTTGGTTTTTCAACTCTTGGAGTCCCTTCTTTCTTTTTAAACACCCATTTACAGCGAACAGCCTTTTTACCTTTAGGAAGTTTCACAAGATCCCATGTTCTATTTTTGTGGAGTGATTCCATCTCCTCTTGCATAGCAAACTTCCACTTTTCTGAGTCTTCACAGCTAATCTCCTCAGAATAATTAGACGGCTCTTGGTTTGCATCTATATCTTCGGCCACATTTAAAGCATAAGCAACTAGATCAGCCTCAACATACTTCTTTGGAGGTTTAATTTCTCTTCTAGTTCTGTTTTTAGCGATAGAGTATTGTGGTGAAGAAGCAACTCTATTCTCAATTTTGTACTGGCTTGAGGAGTCGACTCTGTATTAATCTGATGCTCCACCTGCTTTTGATTTTCTTTATTGGTAGAGTCATTAAGAGATAAGTTAGGTAGCATAGCATTTTCATCAAATACAACATCTTTGCTAATCACAACCTTTCTATTTTCAGGACACCATAACTTATACCTTTTTACACCAGTTTTATAACTAAGAAAAACACATTTAATGGATCTCGATTCCAATTTTCCATTATCAACATGAGCATACGCAGGACACCCAAAGATCTTTAAATTAGAATAATTAGACCATACCTCTTGTGGAGTCTTTTTCTCAATGGCAACAGATGGAGATCGGTTGATCAAAAACATGCAAGATGAAATCGCTTTACCAAAACGACTTTGGTAAGTTGGCATTTGACAACATACATCGAACCTTCTCCATGATCGTTCTATTCATTCGTTCTGTAATGCCGCTTTTCTTTGTGGAGTATTGTAACACCCTGGTTTTAGGGGCTATGTAGGTTGTGTGTAATTCGAGTGTTAGTAGGTTTTGGGAGTGCTTGGATGGGTTTTAGGGGTTTTAGAAATGTTTGGATGAAAGGGAAGGCTTTGGAAAATTTTGGATTTTAGTGGGAAAAGGAATCGGCCAAGGAGGCCTTAAGAATAATTTTGGTAATTTATGGCACAATAATTCACTTGGCAAAGTGGCAAGGAGGTGCCACTTAAGGTCTTGGAAAGTGACGCCTCATGCATGCTAAGAGGACACAGGTTCGAGTCCAAAGGCAACAAGGGTGTTTTATTTTGCATGTTGGCGTTAAAAGAAGAAATTTGAGCGAAGAAGGGTTCAAAGAATTTGGTGGCGCATGTAGGACAAAAATAACGCTTTGGTGAATGGCTGGGCGTTGTTTGGGAGCTAGAGGCAAATGTGGGCTACTGGTTCGAGGCGAAGCAGAGATTTTGGTGTTTTATTTTTCATGTGTGGCTATGGGCTTGAGTAGGAAGCCTTTAAGAATAAATGTTGGGGCCTTATAGCATAAAAATCAAGGTGGCCGAATGGCCTGGGCGTTGGAGGAAGCAGCAAGGTTCCAGGTCCTGTGTTCGAATGAGGAGTGTGGCATTTGGAATTTTATTTTGTTGTGGTCTTTTTACAAGAGTTGGAAGGTGTGGGACGGCACATGGGTGTTGCATTTGAAGTGTGATTCTTGTTGACAGCAAATTGGTTGTTTAATCAATTTTGAATTTCACGGTTAGATGAATATAGGATTATTTTAGTTTAGATTAGAGATAAAGTTAGGCCAGCTTTTGCTGTTAAATTCGGCAGGGATAAATGCTGGCTTTATCTTGTTTTTCTTTGTTATTCATTTATTTGATTAAATTAGTAGGATAAGGGATTGGTTTATTTCAAATTAAATTGAATTAGTGGCCTGGAGTTTTGAAGTGGTAGCCGAATGTGGAGTCTTCAAGGGGGAGCAAGTCTTAGAATTTCCTATTTAATGGGCGTTCTTTTGAATTTCTTTTGACCATTTGCCGAATGTTCTAGGGAGTTCTTTTATTTTTATTTTAACCAAAATCCTCCCAAACAACATTAACCCTTGCTGATTTTTCCTTTGGCTTTTTAGTCAAATATTTCTTTTGTTTTCTTTTAAATTCCTTGATAGCCGAAACCTCTAGCCCTCCATTCCTCTACGATTTTACTAAGTTTGAAGTCAATTCTCCTTGTATTCTAGCGTGGTTGGCGATTCTTAAGCAAGTGTGGTAAGCATGTTACATCGTTAGCAATGGTTTGGTTCCCTATTTTAGTGGCTAAACCAAAGGTTGGCCTTAGTTTTGGTATTAGCGGATTCTAATATTGTGTAACAGGAATTTTTGGCAACTTTAGGAGATCAGTGGTGTTTCGGGATCCGAGTAAGAGGGGTAAGTGATCCATTGGTATTCGCCTTAGGCCATTGTGTATGTTTAGGTGTTGACCTAATAGTGACTTTGGTTTATAGGGCGATCGGCATAAGCGAAGGAAGGCCTTCGGGATCTCAGTTTATTTCGTAAGGAAATTAGTAAGTAACTTAGATTTGTTAATAGTAGATTGTGGCTTTGATTGATTAACGAAGTGTTCTGATTAAGTATCGTCGATGGATGCGAGTGCCAATCAAGAGGAGAAAGGAAAACTCCCATCCCGAAGTTCAAAAGACTTGGCCACCGGTGTGGGCGTGCAATGTAAAACGTTAGGCGATAATCTTGTAGTCTCGCTAAACGATAGCGTCGGGATCGAGGTTTAGAGCTTCGAGGTTATAAGGTGTGTAGTTAGCCATTGTTTCCGGTTTTATGTGATATCTTATGTTATATGCTTACTAATAAGTGCGATGGTAAAGTGCAATAGATACCCAAAAGGGTATGACGATCGTAAATAGCAAATTGTTAATATTGTTGTCAATTATTTAAATATGAGTGTATGCCTATATTTGTGAATGACATGCACATGCATCATCTCCGCATTATATCATGTTACATGTGCATGGGTGGGTTATGAAAGAAGATACGGGTGTACTTGAGTACGTGGTTGATGTCGACTTTGTGCTACATCGTGGATTGGCGCCGACCGAGGTCGCGTTGTGGATCTTTTGCGATTTAGTTCGTGGTTACCTTGATCGATATCGCTTATGCCATATCGTGGCTTGATGGATTGCTGTGCTCCATCGTGGTTTGATGTTAGCTACACGCTACATCGTGGATGGCATTGGTTGCTTTTTGGAGGAAAAGGAGAGGTGACTCGATAGTCCCCCGTGTGTGGTAGGTTAAGGGGGTGTGTAGCGGATGGACCTTAGGATTGGGTTGGGTTTCATATTGCATCGTTCATTTATGAAATGATATGGAAATGGGCCAAGCCCAAAGATCGATGGATGATGAGAAAAGGGCTAGCCAAAGGCTTGAATATGATTTGATTGTGGGCCAAGCCCGTTATGGTAATGTCTAAATGGTTATATTTACATGTTGCACTTGATAATTGGGATGTTATGTGGCTAGCATGTGGGTGGATTTCGATGGTTTTAATTACACACTGAGTCCGTGTGACTCACCCAATTATTTTCCTAACATATCAGGTGACTCTTGAGATTGGACCGGGATCGGAGAGGACACATGGTGGCCCATGCAGAAGGAAGACTTTAAATATTTTAAAGTTTATTTATATTAAGTTTGGTTTAAATATTGGTTGTAACAAAAGGCCTCTTTATTTATTGTTGGGATCATTTTATTATCTTTTCAATTGGGGTTTATATTATACTTAGATTTATTTCCTTCAAATGATTTATAATATAATAAATTATAATAAAGTCTTAATTCACATATTTTATATCTAGCTTATATTACTAAGTAATTTTAATGGACACTTTTTTCCAAAAGTTAACGTAATTTTCAAGTTTTTCCTAAAGACAAAGATTTTCAACATTTTTCCGTGTTGGCATAACCAGATCCGGTCAAGGCTCGTGGGCGGGTTTGGGGATGTTCTGATTAGTATCGAGCCGATTCAAAACTTCGGCTTTGAGGTTTTGGGCCCAAAACATTTTCAAAATGGGCTTTTCAAAATATGGGCTTTTATTTACGGTTTTTCGGCATGGCACCTGCACCTCGGCCGAGTCCACTGGGTAAGTACTTGCACTTGTGAAGTAATTTGTTATATGAATTTGTTATGGGCTTTGTTGGGCTCGTAGATTAGTGAATTAGGATCAGTTGAACCCTAAGGCTAGTCTACTCAAACATGTGCATAAGACTTAAGGTTACTAAACAAACTGTGAAATAGGTCGCCGAGTTAAGGTGTGGCAACTTGTGTGCATGTCTAGGATTGGATCCGGAAGAGCACAGGTACTTATGATCCTCGTGACTCACCTCCTCTTGAGAATCCTACACAGTGCGTAGCTACGGTTCACCTTAACCAAGAGGACTTGTTCATAGGCTAAACCAATTATTAAAACCCAAAGGGATTAGCCTTCTTGTTTTAAAATTCTTGGTTTTAAAATTTTAAATTTACCCTTTTGGTTTGTAAACCCTAAATCGGTTTTGAAAAAAAACATTTTTTGAATTACCAAAATGCCCTAGTGGCAAGATTACAAAAATACCTGTATTATAAAATTACCACACTACACTCAACTTTTGTTAAAATGATTTTCACTTTGCAAAATATTAAAATCTCTAGTGTTCAAAATATCAATATACTTGATTTTGGAAAATTTACAAAAATACCCACTGTTGAAAATTACTAAAATGCCTCGACTTTCAAAATTTACGAGTTAACCCCAACTTTAATAAAATTCTCTCACTTTGCAAAAGTATCCAAAATTTTGTATTTCAAAATAATACCCAGACTCTTGAAATTTACAAAATTACCTCGGTTGACAAAATTACTAAAATACCTCGGTTTCCAAAATTCTGCTGTATCTAATTTGACAAATTTTGAAATACCCTCCGATGGGAAATTTCAAAATGTTCGGTTTGTTAAGTTTTAAAATTTCCACGGTTTATTACGGAAATGTCCTGTAGGACAAAATGACGAAAATACCCCTGGGGTAGAAACGGGCAGAAATGTCCGAATAGTGAATGTGGGTGGTAGATACCACTGAGTGTGCCTCTGCTGAGGAAAGAATGGGTTTGATGAAGAATGAATGTGTCCCTAGTGAGGAACGAAGGTGATTCTCTGAATTAGAGTAGTAAAACTCGAACTGAACCTTGTGTGATCGAAAGAACTACTTCTAAAATCTTTCACTCATAAAATATGCTCGCGGTTAAATAGTGGAACAATTACTAATGCATAAAACTTCTTAATCGATAAATCAAGGCGATAGAGATGAGTTCTAGGGACGCGGTAGAGGTAGAATGGCGACATCGAGGCAAATAGGGGGTTTGGCCATGGGTCGAGAAAGTGAAGTCTGCTTGATGGGGGCGTAGAGGAGCAAGGTCGACAGGGAGAAGATGACGCATATCGCGGGCCATGTTGAAGTGCTAGAGCGAGTGGCGGGAGTTAGTAGAGAAATGGAACTCGGAGTCGATGTCGGAAAACTTAGATCGAATGGGCCGAGATCTTTAGAGGAGTGTCTGGAGTAGCTCCCAACGTAGCGGAGTATTGGCTAGAAGCGATGAAAGAATCATGGGCGATTTGGATTGCACCAATGAAGAAAAGTGAAGGTCTTTGTTTCTTTACTTGGCATGAAGCTTATCGTTGGTGGCTCACCGTCAAACAAGGTGTCTGGGCGGATCATTGGATTGGGATTTCTTTAAGGCCAAGTTCAAAGGGAAGTATGTAGGAGCCGCTTATTTGGACTCGCATAAAGAAAGCGTTCCTAAATCTAGTGCAAGGAATAAGTCGGTGGCGGAGTATGGAGTCGAGTTTATGCGACTAAGTCGATCGCCAAAGGAATCGTGGCTACGATTCTGAAAGAAGTGTTCGATTCGAAGATGGGCTCTGAGATGAGTTGCGGGAGTTGATCGCCCTTACGAGAAAGAGACTTTGCCATTTTAGTGGAGAAAGCTCGGATTCTTGAAGAGGTTAAGAAAACTATCGGGAGAACCAGAAAAGAATAGGAACGAGAATAAGAGAAGGGTTCGACCATCAAGATCGTTTGGTGATGCTCGAAAAAGACCGAAAGTTGAAAATACTGACGTCCACATGCGATTCTTTGAGAATCGGAATCGTCCTTGTGCTCGGTGTGGAAGACCTCACAGGAGAGTGTTGGGGAAATAGTAAAGAATGCTTTCGGTGTGGATCAAGATATTGAACTCATCAGAACAAAACTCTAAGCCATTGTCTGTGTGGAGGCATTTTATTTGATTTCCAGTCTGTTTTTCAATCATAGTTTTCCAAGACATAAATGCGAAAAACACATCACTTTTCTGCTTTAGGAAGAATGCCCAAACTTTTCTAGAAAAATCATCAATAAAAGTTAGCATATAATTAGCTCCACCTCTTGAAGGCACTCTAGATGGCCCCTACAGATCAGAATGAATATACTCCAACGTTCCCTTCATGTAATGGATTCCTTTGGTGAATCGAACTCTCTTTTGCTTCCCAAAAATGCAGTGCTCACAGAACTTCAGTTTGCAAATTCCTTGCCCATCAAGAAGTCCTCTTTTGCTTAATTCTGCCATGCCATTCTCACTCATATGCCCTAGGTGTATATGCCAAAGTTTAGTAATATCATCATTTGACAAGGAAGAGGAAGCAAAAGCTGCATCACCAATAACAGTAGAACCCTGCAAAACATACAACTTGGCAGTTTTTCTCTGCCCTTTTCATCACAACGAGGGAACCTTTGAAAATCTTCAAAATTCCACTTTCAGCTGTATATTTGTACCCTTTTAAATCAAGAGTACTTAACAAAATTAAATTTCTCTTCAATTCTGGAACATATCGTATGTCACTAAGTGTTCTGACAACTCCATCAAACATCTTAACTTTAATTATTCCAACACCTGCGATTTTACACGAAGCATTATTTCCCATCAAAACAACACCTTCAGAGACTATTTCGTAATTTGTAAACCAATCTCGATTGGGACTCATGTGGAAGGTACAGCCTGAATCAAGTATCCACTCCTCGCTTACTTTAGAATTGTTGATAGAAGCGACTAGAAGTTCACCATCACTATAGTCTTCTACAACATCAGCTTCACCAGAATTTTCTGGTTGTTTTCCCTTTTGATTCGTAGCCTCCCTTTTAATCTTGTTCTGTAGCTTATAGCACTCAGATTTAATGTGCCCTTTCTTCTTGCAGAAGTTGCAAGTTTTACCTCTGTTTGAAGACTTCGATCTACCTTTAGATTTACCACGAGGATTTTGTTCATATGTCCTTCCACGATCATTATCAGCATTCTGATCTTGTCTCCCACGAACAATGAGACCCTCTCCCTGAGAGTTGGGTTTAACCACAAGATGCTTCATCTTATCATATGAGGTCAAAGAATCATAAACCTCATCAACTGTGAGAGACTCACGGCTATATAAAATTGTGTCTCTGAAGGTTGAATAAGATAGGGGCAACGAACAAAGTAGAATCAATCCTAGATCTTCTTTATCATACTGAACCTCCATGGCCTCCAAGTTTGAAAGAATTTCTTTAAACACTGTTAAGTGTTCATGCACAGACGCACCTTCCTCCAAACGATGAGCATAAAGATGTTGCTTCATATGCAACTTGCTGGTTAGAGTTTTCGACATACATATTTGTTCTAGCCTCTTCCATAATGCAGTGGCGGTCTTCTCCTTCATCACATCCTGCAAAATTTCATTAGACAAATGCAAATGTAATTATGTTAACACCTTTCGATCCTTGCGCTTATTCTCTTCCTCTGTCAATGTCGAAGGCATCTTATCTACCCCTAGCAGGGCTTTCTCTAAATCCATCTGTGCTAGAACTGTCTGCATCTTTATCTGCCACAATGCGAATCTGGTGTTGCGATCCAACAACGAAATTTCATACTTCAAAGATGCCATTACCGTGATCGAGATGAAAAACCCAGAAGCTCTGATACCAATTTGTAAAAAATGTAAAGTCGGTAATGATAATATATATTGCAAAGAAAAGAGAAATAAAATAAAGAACACACAGATTTTACGTGGAAACCCTTTCGGGAAAAAACCACGGGCAAAGGAGAAGAAAAATTCACTATGTCAAATTCGAACCATTACAAGAGGAATAGACTATGTCTATTTATAGGCTTGTAAAACCCAATTCTAATCAAAGTAAAAATATATTATGCTAATAAATGCCAAATATATTATACTCATAAATACTAAATCTTCTAGAAAGAATATATATTTTGTTTAACTTGACTTGCAAGCAATATCTTAGAATTTGGGTCACACAACTCTAACAATGATGAAGGGAACCATGTAAGAGCTTTAATGCCTCTTGACATGGCCACTGAATACACTGGCCTTTGACATGGTTTAGTATAGTTTTTTCTTGTTCCAAAAGCAGTCCATGCTTACTTGACCAGGTTCCTGGTTTAGCTAGGTTGTGGTTTAACTTACATGTTTTGTTGTTGATCTACACATAGACCGGCATTTACGAGACCCATCTAATCATGACCTAATTTTAATGTCTATATCTTCTAATTGACATTTTTTGAGGTTATATGTGGCTGGGGTTTGCCCACCAATATATCGAGTGAACTATGATCATAGGTAATTGACTTAGTGTAATTGTAATTTCGAGCCCCAAATCAATTTATTCTTTTATTTGTTCATTATCATTGGCATTGCCTGTATCTTCTCATGACTGTCCTTTTTATTATAAAAAAGGTCACATTGAAACAGATTATGACCATCCCAAAAGACATGTACATCATCTATTTCTATATTCTCAGCTTTAACAACTTTTGTGAATACGTAGACTCCCAACTTTTCCCCTGCCGTTTCATATGGTCATGGAATAAGGAATGGATAAAACAAAAGCAGGTAGTTGTGCTAAAAGTGTTTTCTGGTATTTTTTTCAGGTATTCGAAGTCGATTTATAATATTTTTTTCCCATATGTTCAGGTATATTTTCAAGTTTACATTGGTCAAATTTACCAGCCACTCTGAGCCAGCTCTTGTATTCAATAGTCCGAGCAACTCTAGTTTCCCTCTTTTGCACCAAAAAAGGAGTTGACTGTGACCAGGTAAGTCTTTTGACCTTCGTAGGACTTATTTTATATCGAGAAAGAATTGTATGAAATTAGAATGCCAGGTCATTTGGCATTCTCAGTTGAATTATATTGAAGTTCAAGAGAAAAAAACTGATGTGACATTAAACTATTTAGATAAGATACAAATGGCATGATATCCTAATTTGATACAATCGCTTCTCATCATATATCATTTATATATGTTTGATATAATAAGGTATATAGGTTATATTTACACCAAGTAGCGCTACGAAATTATTTATTTATTTTTATTTAATATTTTGAAGTCAAATGTCCGGTGAATTTATAAAATATAAATAATAATATTTTAAACATTGTAAATTAAATATTTATTAAATTATTACGATTACAAATTGAACATGTATAATCGAAATCAATATGATTCAAACATATTTCAATATTTGGATTATAGCCTCTTTATCATTGCTAAATTAAGATCCATATTCCAATATTATGGTGACATTTTTGTTATAATTAATGCCCTTTCTCTAAACTAGTAGTAAATAATAGTCGTGTCGTGTCCCACCTTGTTTATAATTGAAAATGATGCTTCAAGTTATGCCTTAGCCCTTAGGTGATTTATGCCAAGCATTTATTCTTGGCTTTTGATCTGGTAGTTTGGTAGATCGATCTACAAACCGCATGTATGTTATGATAAGTCGTATTTGCAATCCATGCTAATTTGATGCATGTTTTATCAAGGGTAATGATAGAGAAAGGAAAAAGCACGCATATTCATAGGCCACTTTTGTGTCCATGAATAACAAAAATTCCATGTGAAACATATCCAATGAGGCTGTGTACAAAACTAAGGAGTCTAAGTCAATATGCTATGGTTCATCGTATTTTTTCCCCGCTTTATCAGACATATTCATATCCATGGTGAGAGATTATGGCTCTAATCCACTATCTTATCATTAGATTTACAGTCTGTCAAATAATCACTAATCCATTTCAAAGTGTCAAATTTGATTGATTGCTTGATTTGACTATGCATCATGCTCCACTTGAGTGATACACGAGCTTCATAATCATTCACAATTTGAAGACTGAACCATGGTTGACTCTCTACCTCCTTTGAAACTAATGCTGCTTGCTTTCCTACTAATTTGATTTTAGGCAGGAATTCTTAGGAACATGCAAAACCTCTATGTGATAGTAAAGAAAGCACAAATGGTTGTCTAGGTTGAGGTTGTGCGAGTGCAAAAGGAACTTGCCGCGTATAGATTTTTTATTACACTTGCTATTACTTTCACTATCTTAAACTTTTCATTTCTCTGTTTGTGAGTTTCATTTGGTTTTCACATAGCAAACTATGGAAATGAAAATAGTTCAAGTTAGACATATAAATCTATACTTCTTAAATATAGATTATAATTTCCTCTACCACTCATTGTTCCATTGAATAACTTTCCACTTATTTTACGTCAATTGAATCATTCAGTTTTTACAGGTGGAAAGATTTTTTGCTTGTCAAAATTCAAATGAATGGCTAGATCGGTTATAATTCTATTTGTGATCTTGGAGATTAGGGGTAGATAGAATGATATAAGAGGCCTTGGATTAAATTTAGTTCCATTTCAGTTCCCCCAAAGAACTTTTTATGCTTTATACTCAAGCCAACTGTATAGCGTATCTCTCTATCATGTTTTACAGACTTTTGACTCCCTGTATATTCTCTTTTTTAGGCAATTTTATTTGGAAATTAGCAACCTGTTCGCATAGAGATCACTGAGGCAGCAATGGAATTGGGTGCAAAAGTGAGTTTGGTTATTAACTATTTTTCCTCGAGACCATTCGAGATTTGTCCTCTGTTATGGTCGCATCTTAGGTTATTTTTGCTTTCAAATTCCTTCTACGGAATGTGCTAGGAAAGGATCAATTTTCTAAACTTCCACCTGGTTTAGTTGGGCTGCGATTGTAAGGCATTAAGAAGAACTTAAAACACTGTTGTGTGGAGTTTTACTTGATTTTGGTATGAAGTTGCTAATTTTTTATGCTTAATTCATGCAGAAGCTATCTCTTTTAGTTAATGAATATAATCTTTTGCTTACGGTTTTTCCTGCATACTTTTGAGTTGGGGTTTTGAGTTACTCATCAATGGCAGACACAAAGACGTTTGCTTTTCAAGCTGAGATTAACTAGCTTCTCAGTTTAATTATCAACACTTTCTACAGCAACAAAGAGATCTTTCTTTGTGAGCTCATCAGCAATGCTTCTGATGTAAGTCCTGCTCTTCTCTGTTTTAACTTTTTTTTTTGTCATCAATATAGAGATTTTTTTTAATTACTTTATTATAATTTTAAGGTATGGTTAATTGGATCTAATCTTTTTTGCTTTAATGCTTGTTGGTTTTGTTTGCCTTTTTGTATGGAAACAAAATTTGGGTTTTTATTTTCTCTTTGTTTCTAATTTATAGGCATTGCTCTATTGGTTGTTTATTTCAATTGAAAATTACATTTGTTAATAAAAGCTGTCATTCTGTAATTTGGTTTGTTTATTATAATTTGAGGAATTTATAGTATGAAAGTTTAAGATTGAAATGCAAATGGTAGTCTTTGAATTTATGGTTTTCGAAGTTTGATTAAACCTGTAAATCGTTAGCATAGAAGTGGGTTTTAATTTTAGGTTTTATGATAAATTTAAAGCTAGTATCATATAATTTAATTAATAAAAATTATGGTTTTAGGCATTGGACAAGATTAGATTTGAGAGTTTGACGGACAAGAGCAAACTTGATGTTCAACCCTAGTTGCTTATCCACATTGTCCCCGATAAGACATACAATACTCTATCTATAATTGATAGCGGTATTGGCATGACTAAGGCCAGTAAGTTTTGTTATTGCTTCTTCTGCATTCGGTTATTCACTGAATTTTAATCAAGAGAGAGGTTCTAATGAGATTTTGTCTTTTTATTCAGATTTGGTGAACAATCTTGGTACCATTGCTAGGTCCAGGACTAAGGAATTCATGGAGGCATTGGCTGCTGGTGCTGATGTTAGCATGATTGGACAATTTGGAGTTGGATTTTAATTATCTTAATTGTTTAATAGGCTATTGTGCTGGTGCTGTATTTGACACCATCTATTTTCAGAGTAGGAGCTTGATTTTTCTTGTGAGTTGGATAAACAAATAACATAATATAGACTTATGAAATTTCTTGTGTATTGGTTGAGTTTCTATTTGTTTGTTAAATAGATTTGTGCCCTTGGAACATAAATGGATTTATATATGAATTGTTATCAAAGTAATGCTAAAGGATTTGTTTAAGCGGGTAGAGGGATAGGAATGGATTTGTATATAAACTGTTATCCAATTAAAGCTTGTTTGCGTGTTGTGATAATAATTATGATCTTTTATATAATTTTTAATTTTTTTTATTTTTCATGCTCTTTAGAGGCGTTTTTGGGTAAGCACCACTAAAGGTCATGACCTTTAGCGACGTTTGTGGGAGAAGCACCGCCAAAAGTCATGAACTTTAGTAGCTTTTATGGGAGAAGCGCCGCTAAAAGTCATGACCTTTAGCGGCGTTTGTGGGAGAAGCGCCGCTAAAAGTCATGACCTTTAGTGGCATTTTTTTTGTCATAAACGCCGTTAAAATTTGCGGCATTAGTTTTAACGGCATTTTTTTGCGCTTTTAAAAGCACCGCAAATACTATTAGTGGCGCTTATAAACTCCGCTAAAAGCCTAAAAAAACACCGCTAAAAGTCTGTTTTGTTGTAGTGATACTCTTTGAATTTCCCATTGAACTACTTGTAGTATTAGGGATGTTCGGGATATCTCGTACACCTGGTAGTATGCCAATACCATATCCTAGATATGGTCTTACATGGGATCACATATTGGTGCTGATGCCATGTCCCAGACATGGTCTTACACTAGCACACTCACTTCCATGGTCCAACCATGGTCTTTTCTGTCAATTCATTACGAGTCGTAGTACGAATGTACTTGACCCTACATTTCTCATGATTGATCCTTCAATCCAATCTCATACTTGCATAAAGTCATGATTAGATAACAAACATATATAAAATAATACATCATCTCAATTCAAATTTAATAATCGTTCACTATAGACTAACCATATGAACTTACCTCGACGCGAATCGGTCATTTTGATTGACATTTCCTAGTACTTGGTCCAAATCTTGATTCTTTGATCTAAAATGTCACATTTCACTTAATTATCACTCACATTACTCATTTTAATACAAAAATCATTCTACGACAAATTTATAATTTTGCCTCTAAACTTTCTCATAATTATGATTTTGCCCCTAGGCTCGTAATATGATTTTTATTCAATTTCTAAAAAATTCAAGGTCAGCCTAACCTTTTTCTCTTCCAAAGCAACCTTAAATTCTTATTATTTCACACTTTTAGGAGTATTTACAACTTTTACTAATTAACCCGTTTTAACCATTTTCAACAAAAATCACTTAGCAAAAATCGTTCTCCTAACCTCGTGCACCTTTATTCTACCATTAAACATCAAAATGCACAATTGTCTAGCATGGGTCAATTTTTAAAATTCATTTTTTCATGCAAATAAATGGTAAAAATAGAAAGGTTAAGCTTTTAGGATCTCAAAAATATGAAGAACATTAAAATCGGGGCTTAAATGTACTTACAATTGAGCTTTGAAAAAGCTTGAAACCCTAGCCATGGCTTCTTGAATATTTCAGCAGCATGGAGAAGAGAATGAGTAGATTTTTGGGTTTCAATTTTGTCTTTTATGCCTTAGAACACCCAAATGACAAAAATGCCCTTTTTACTAAACCTTCAATTTTTACCCTTCCATGACTAGTTTTGTCCATAATAAAATATGATGGTCTATTTGCTATTTAAAGACCTCTAGTTTAAATCCCCCATTTAAATCAAGTACCTATGTTCTACAACTCATATTTTTGCAATTAATGCAATTTAATCCCAAAAATAAAATTGGGCACTTTATCGATAAAAATTACTTAACAAAATTTGCACACCATCACCCAACATATCATAGATTCTAAAACAATCATAAATTAAATATTTTTAATTCGAATTTGTGGTCCCGAAAGCACTATTCTGACTAAGCCCTATTTTGGGCTGTTACACGCCAGATTGGGGTTAAAGGCGTTACCGGACAGAGCGAAAACTTTTACAGACATTTCATAATACAATTCAAAATTTGCAATCAAAGTGTCCCTTTTATAGGTCAACGAGACCTTAATCATGCTTTAGAATAGGTTCGGGACTAAACTGAACACATATGGAATTTCTCAGAAATTTAAAAACTTTTCTAAGTTACAGAGGTCACACGCCCATGTGGGCAGGCCTTGTGCCTCCCACGACTACCAGACACACCCATATGTCCTGGTCATGCCAAAACAGAGCATGTATACTGACTTATCCACACGGCCACCAGACATGCCCGTGTCCATGGCCGTGTAAAATTAGGCTAGCTACTGACTTATTCACACGGCCACCAGGCACGCCCATGTGCCACATCCGTGTATGCAAAATAGGCTATTTGCAAGGCCAAAGGCCACCCACACTAGAGTCATACCTACAAGCACATACAAGCCTATTTTCACACACAATTTGGTAACCAAATACATGTCAAATAATTAACAAATATTCATATTCAATCTCATTTCTAAACATGCCAATTTGCACAATCAATTCACATGTAAATCCAAGCATATTTCATCCACACATCGCTAAATCACTATGGTATCAACCTATCAATAAGTTTACCATTCCTAAGACCATATCATTGCTATTAAGCTATATCAAAACATGTTTCATATACCATATTCATTCATGCATGTTATTAACATTTATCTAGCCAAATCACATGGCTATTTATACACATTTCAAACATAATCCAAAATGACTAGTCTATACATGCCATATTTAGCTATTTACACATTCCAAAGTACCAAAATGATTTTGAATAGTTGATGACCATCCTCGACGGTCCTTGAGCCTTTCGTAGCTTTAACGATCTATAAAACAGAGCAAACACACACAGAGTAAGCTTTCAAAAGCTTAGTAAGCCATATACAAATAAACTTAGCTTAAAAATGCACATAACCATATTGATACAATGACATTTATAATTCTCATAGCAAGTTCATCACATATTTTTTGGCTCATATGCTTAGCCATACCTTACCACATTCTTGAACTCAAATATTATATATACACATAACTCATTCAAGCATATCTTCACATATTATCTCATCATTCAATACACATATTCATCTTAGTAAGTTCATATAGACACTTACCTTTCATACACACATAGTGTACTTTTCAAATGTACCTACAACAGATATACAACTCACATAATCGTTCATTTTTTAGATTTGCCCGTTGAACTGTTCGGAACTAAATATGATACTCAGAGTGCTCAGAATAGTCATACAATGCCAACGTCCTAGACATGGTCATACATGTAACCAAATATCGATGCCACTATCCCAGACAGGGTCTTACACAAATCTCATATCGATGACAACATCCCAGACGTGGTCTTACATGAAATCTCAAATCAATGGCAACTTCCCAGACGTGGTCTTACATGATATGACATAACAGACGCCTATGTCACGACATAGTTAATACTATCTATTCCTAGGTTCGTATGAGACTTCTCGTGTAATACCCCAAACCTGGCCTAGAAGTTAGGCCTGAATCTGGAATGTCACATTAAAGGCACAATTCAAAACGATTTTGCTAATTAAGAAATTAAGGCCCAAAAGCACAAAATCCAATAGACTTATTAATTAAAGATAAAAAAACCCATTTTATTATTTTAAGTATTTCAGAAACCAAGTTTGAACATAAGAGCTTACTTAGGCTTAATAATTAAATAAACAATTGATCTCAAAACCCAAAATAAATCTGAAGTCAAAATGAAGTACAAGGCCTTATTACATCCACCGAAAATTAAGTAAATAAAAACATGTACTTTGAAACAAATAAATGATAATTCAAGCCTCTTATAGTGTGGCCATCTCCGAGTCCTCTCCCACGTCACGTCGTCTATTCGGGATTACCTGAAACATTAAATTAAGGGGATGTGAGTTTCAAAACTCAGTGTGCACAACCCTTAGCAATCAAATCACTTACAAATATCCACATTGGGCCTAAGCCCTATCAAAATCGGTGGTCTTGGGCCTTATCCCACAATGACCTCATATCATATCATATCGTATCATTTATAAACAAATAATTCAAAACCCACCCCAAAAATCCATTCGCTACACACCATTTCCCTTCCAACCTTATGACTCTTGTGGGGAATTCTAGCTTGACCCACCCCTCCGCTACACACCAAGGGTAGCAGGTTATGATTATCTTGAATGTTGCAAACAAAGTCGCTAATCATATATATTAGGCTTAAAGCCTCCTTTGGATCCATACCATACGGCCATGCGATCCTGGATCCATACCATAAGACCATGCGATCCTCAAATATTGACACAGAGTCACCAATATATATGTTAGGCACATAGCCACAGTAAATATGATTGGCACAAAGCTATAATAACAGCACAAAGCCTTCGGTATTGGCACAAAGCCCATAATTATGGTACAAAGCACATATCAATGGCACACAGCCCTCAGTAACATTATCGGTGCAGCATGGCTGCTCGGTAGTTAAAAGCCTGCAGTGGATCCATGCCATACGGCCATGTGATCTTGGATCCATACCATACGGCCATGCGATCCTCAAATCTTCCTCCGTACGATAATTCCCACCCATATGCATCCTAAGCAGAATATCATATGAATGCATCAAACACAAAAGTAACATCCACAAACTCATATTCGTCACATAGGGGTATTTTCGTCATTCCACTACCTACGGGTATTTTTGTAATTCTACCCTACAGGGGTATTTTGGTAATTTTGCAAATCAGGGGTATTTTAGTAATTTCACAAATTGGGTTACTTTGGTAATTTCGTAAATCGGGGGTATTTCAATAATTTTGCAAATTAGGGGTACTTTGGTAATTTCACAAATCGAGGGTATTTTGGTAATTTCATAAATCGAGGGTATTTTAGTAATTTCACAAGTCGGGGTATTTTGGTAATTTTGCAAATGGAGGGTATTTTGGTAATTTTACAAATCAGGGATATTTTGGTAATTTTACAAAATAGGGGTATTTTGGTACTTTACCAATATAAGAGTATTTTAGTAATTTAACAAATATAAGGGCATTTGGTCCCTCTCGGATTTTAGTTATGAACTTTGGCCCATCAACAAGTCCTCGCGGCTAAAGTGAACAGACACTACGCACTAGGTAGGATTCCGAAAAGAGGAGGTGGGCCACTAGGCCGCTTAAATACCAAGCTCTCCTAGATCCAATCCTAGACATGCGCATGCAGTTACCACACCCTAACCCAAATGACTTGTTCACGACATGTTTAATTAGAAAAATTAAGTCTTATGGAATTTAAGAGTTGTTCAAACTAGACCTAAGGTCCATAAACCCTAACATACATGTCTACGTCCCTATAAGCCCATCAAACCCAAATCACTCCCTTACAGCCCATTAGGCCCAAATCTCATCATATGGCCTATTAGGCCCAAAAAAATCCAATTTATGTATCATGCATGACTAATTCAATTCGTATAACCAACCAAACCGTTTCATCAAACTTAGCCTCAGGGCTCACCGAGCCCATTTAACCACTTTTGGCTTTTTGGCATTGCCGACATCGTGTGTGTAGTGTTTGTACACACCTGGTAACCACGCGCGCTGCAAACCCCTTAGTCACGAACCTACAATCGACATCACCTAACGATTAATCATAACTTAATATACACTTATTAGAAATCAAAACCTCACCGTAACCTTATCGTGTACCTCACATTCTAGTAGCCCTTCCTTCGCTACTATTGGCGATTATCCTCTAGGTCTGCTTGTAAGAGTATGCCCAAAGATCAATAATGAGATGGTTGTAATAACATACTTGATTTACCATGTTTATTAATATAAAGTGTTGTCATTATTATTTTAATTTTTCCTTTTGTGTGTACAAATAAACTGTTTTATAATAATGTCCTGAGAATAATATGATTATTCTTAAAAGATCCTTAGTCAAGTATTATTGTTGACTAGGACAACAATAATGCATTAAGACTAACATGTAGTTGATTGATGACAAAGACTTGACATTGATATGAAGTGTCAAAAATAATGCATGGATATGTGTGTTAGAGAACAACATATTGGACTGACCCGCTATGAGTATGTTTCTTGGATTATTATGTAATTGTCATAACATTACTCATAGTGATTAATATGTATATGATCATTACACTTGAGATAATCATTATCCCAACATCGTGAGTCGTATATTTTGATACAGTCAAACGTACACCATAACTGGTTATTCTATAAAGGCTGATGTTGGATATACCACAATCTATGTAGAGGGATATTGTTGATCAATATAGGATAAGTCCCTCCCACATAATGGGAGTAATATCTTAGGCCACTTGATAGAGTGAGACTAGAAATGCATGGCCATGCTCAAATAAGTTGACATGAGATGTCATACTAATTTGTATATCATAGACTACTCAAGATATCAAGAAACATGTACTCAAAATATCAAGAAACATGGGATGGACTATACAAGTGTGACTATTCGATGACTTGTATCCATTCCAGAGATAAAGGACTTAAGGATTAATGCATGAAAGGTTAATCACAAAAAGTTATGTCGAATCATGACTTCTTGTAACTTAGGTAGCAATGATGCATTGCTAGATGCCACTCATTGTTTGTGACATTAGAATTGTTCGGTATTATCGCTAACGTTACAAGAACCTCTGTGGTCACACCCTATGGTTGAAATGAACGGAATAAAACATAGTTGGTATTGTGTTTGATTGCCACATGAATTAAATTAATTAAAGACTTAATTTAATTGGGTAATCAAATATTGCATATATTATATGTACAAGGATGTTGTACACATATGAGAATTAATATATGAATTTGGTTAGTATATAAATTTAAATAAATATAGTTTATCGAAATCCATGTTATAATTAATGTAATTATAACTTTTGGGTATAATTAATGTAATTATAATTTTGGTTAAAACATTATTATATTTATTTAATTTTATAATTCATAAAAGACATACTGATTATAAAAGGGAATAAGTGATAAAAAGCTGATTAAGAGAAACACTAAGAATTTGCTTGAAAAGTCTAGCAGCCGTCAAGCAAATAAAAAAAAAACCTCTAAAACAGTTTTGGAGATTTCTGTCGTTCATAGTCAAACCGGGTGGATTACGTATAGGCTGACATCGTAAAGGTTGCGGCTTGTTTCGGTAGTAGATCAGAACTCTTGTTGCTGAGGCGTCGATGTCTACTCAGATTGAAATTTTGGTAATTTCAAAATCTTTATTTCACCCCGATTCGTTCCTTACACATGGATTCATGGTTTGGATTGCCGGGATTAATTTTATTTTGCTGCGCCATGGGGGTGCCAGCGTTCCAATAGTGGTATCAGAGCCACTTGTGTGATACAGACTCGGGTTTAAATAATTGGGTGATGTAATTGTATGAGATGCATGCTTTTATTTTACTACGTTTTTAGTTGTTTAAACCGTTTAAGCATAACCTGATAACTGTTCCTTTCGATAATTGATTATATGTTAATCATGGTGTTGTGGCCTATTCAATTTTATGTTATTACTGTTAACTATTAACAAATCTGTAATATTGCGACGGTGGTATTTACAATTTCCAGTAAGGGTTAACTGGCTAGTGGAACAAGGGTTGTTCCGATATGAAACCTCAAGGATTAAAATCCTGAAAACACGATTCTGTTGATAAAAGTTATCAAATCATAAGGTTTCATTTGACTGGGGTATGCGATTTGTACCGCGGGGGCTCTTCCCCTACACCCCTGGTCCATACCGCGGGGGCTGTGCCCCCACAACCCCAGCTCCTACCATGACGTCCGCTCTCATATTTTGGGGATGGGGATCTGAGGACGGCTCCGGCCGCGACCCTTTGACCAGCTTCCTTCGACCGCCTCAGACCCCATTTTTTTATTATAGTATGTTTTGTTAATAAAAGAAATATATAAACTTGATGGGCCACAAAGGTTGAACGGATATTTTATAATTCACATTAGCAAAAAGCATTGAATTATGTATGCTATTTTTGACATGCACGGTGTTTGAAATGCATAGTTATAGCCCAATGACCCATTTGATAAAAGGTTGTAATTTTATATATATAAATACGGCCTGCATGTCGTACCTTACTACTATTCTCTTGTATTTCTCTTCTCATCTTACTCCCTCATATGTAAAACGAGTTTCCGCATATTGTAACTTGCAAGAGTTGCTGTGGGCCAAACAAGAAGGAAATTGGGACAACTATTGTGGATTGATAGTTTGTGAAACTGCTTACCCCTTTAGGTTTCCTTTTGGTTCTCCCATTGGCTTGGGTTGAATCACCTTAGTTTATGGGCTATAACTATTGCATTTATTTATTGCTTTATTTATTCATGTATGAGATGCTATGGATGTCTAAAGCATGCAAATTTATATATTAAAATTTGATAATAATAAACCCCATTAATTGATGAGATCAATTAAAAGACTAAATGGACTAAATTAGACCATAATTGGTGAGATGGAACATCCTTAATAAAATCCCTCTATTAAAATATTAAGTCAATATGGCCTTCCAATTTTGCCCTCGTTAAGGCCTCGATCAAAACTATGTAGGTTCTGCCAAAGTGAAGTACTAGTATTTATCTTGGTTAAACGCAAAGAATAAACAAGTGATATTCGTTGGTTAAAAATTGGTTAATGACTTAACTAGGTTACTCTAATAGGATTAGAAACCTAGAGGCAATTAAGTTGGATAAATCATAAGATGATTAGAACAAGAGTTGTTCACCAAATATTAGGAGATACATATGATGTAATTAGCAAAGGTTGCTTACCTAAATAACCATAATCTTGAGAGTAAAGCCAAAGCTGACTTAAGAGGAGGTGAAATATGGATCCTTAACCCACTAGAAATACTTTGGAGAAAGTTTTTTCGAAATTAATATATGAGGGTTATTAATTTTGAAATAAAAATAGTGGGATCATCATTTAATAAAGTCTTTTTAATGATTGATATAAACTTGGTAAATTTACTCACACACATATTTAATTATTGTAGATATATTATGGCTGCAAATACTAGCACACTTTCATTACGATCGGTCCTTAAGAAGGACAAATTGAATGGTTTGAATTTTCTTGACTGGTTCCGTAACTTGAGGATTGTCCTCAAACAAGAATGAAAATTGTATGTCATTGAACAACCACTTCCTAATGAACCACCTGCTAATGCCTCGAGAACTGATAGAGATGCTTACAAGAAGTATCTCGATGACATGGTAGATGTTGGATGTCTTATGCTTGCCACTATGAATCCTGAACTTCAGAAGCAACATGAGGACATGGTTGCTTATGATATGATCGAGCACCTGAAAGAACTTTATCAGGGGCAAGCACAGAAAGAGAGGTTCAATATCTCTAAAGCCTAATTCCAATGTAAGTTGGCTGAAGGAAGCCCAGTAGGACCTCATGTCCTTAAGATGATTGGCTATATTGAAAGTCTATCTAAGCTTGGTTTTTTATTGGGCCAAGAGTTGGCCACTGATGTTATTCTGCAATCGTTGCCGGATAGCTACAGCTAGTTTGGCCTTAATTTCAATATGAATGAAATTGACAAGACTCTGCCGTAGTTGTCAGTATGTTACGAACTGCTGAAGGTAACATGACAAAGGTTGGACCCAAGCCCATACTGATGGTTTGTAACAACAAGGGCAAGGGAAAGGCCAAAGTTCAGACAAAGCCCAAAGGCAAAGGTAAGCCCAAGCCTGGCAAAGGAAAGGCTGCAATGAAACCTAAAGGTGGGGTGTCTAAGGAAGGTAACTGCTTTCACTGTGGTGTGACTGGACATTGGAAGCAGAACTGCTCTATCTATCTTGAGGAAGTCAAGAAGGCCAAAACAAGCAGAACGTCTGCTTCAGGTATTTATGTTATTGATATTAATTTATCAACTACTACTTCTTGGGTATTAGATACTGGTTGTGGTTCTCATATTTGTACTTCTGTACAGGGACTACGAAGGAGTAGGACTTGGCTAGAGGAGATGTGGACCTGCAAGTTGGAAATGGAGAAAAGGTTGTTGCATTAGCTGTGGGAACATATACTTTATCTTTGCCTAGTGGACTTGATTTATTTTTAGAGGATTGTTATTTTGTGCCCAGTTTGACTAAAAACATTATTTCAGTTTCTTGTTTAGACAAAATTGGTTTTGAGATAATTATTAAGAGTAATTGTTGTTCCTTTTATCTCAATAATGTTTTCTATGGTTCGGCACAATTGATTAATGGCCTCTATATTTTAGATCAAATGAATCCTATTTATAACATAAATACTAAAAGATCTAAAATAATTGACTCAAATCAAACTTATCTTTGGCATTGTCGTTTGGGCCACATAAGTGAGAGACGCATATCCATACTCCATAAAGATGGTTTCTTAGATTCATTTGTTTTTGAACAATTTGAAGTATGTGAATCTTGCTTATTGGAAAAAATGACTAAATCTCCTTTTACTGGTAAAAGTGAATGACCTAGTGATTTATTGGGCCTAATACATTCTGATGTATGTGGACCAATAAATACGCAGGCCAGAGGTGGATTTCAATACTTCATTACTTTTACTAATGATTTCAATAGATATGGGTATGTTTATCTCATGCGCCATAAGTCTGAGTCCCTTGAAAAGTTCAAAGAATTCAAAAATGAAGTACAAAATCAACTAGGTAAAACTATCAAGTCACTTCGATCTGATCGAGGTGGAGAGTATTTGAGCCTAGAGTTTGATGATCTATTGAAGGAATGTGGGATTGTCTCACAACTTTTCCTCCTACTACTCCTCGATGGAATGGAGTTTCTGAGAGAAGAAATCAAACTCTATTAGACATGGTTCGATCCATAATGAGTCATGCTGATCTACCGACTTCCTTTTGGGGACATGCACTTAAGACAACTACTTTCACACTAAATCGTGTTCTATCTAAATCGGTTCAAAAGATACCATATGAGATGTGGACTGGGAAATGTCCCAGTATGTCTTTTATGAAAATTTAGGGTTGTGAAGCTTATGTTAAATGTCAGACGTCTACTAAGCTTGAACCTAAATCTGAAAGGTGTATTTTTGTGGGGTATTCTAAAGAAACCAAAGGTTATTATTTCTTTAATCCCACTGAGAACAAAATGTTTGTTGCTCGAACTGGTGTCTTCCTAGAGAGAGAATTTATTTCTAGAAAAGGAAGTGGGAGAAAGATTGAATTTGAAGAAATTCAAGAATCACAAGATACCACTGAACCAGAGATAGAACAACAGCAAATTCCACAAGAAATTGAGGAACAAGTAACTACTGTAGAAACACAACCACCACGAAGATCTTTAAAAGAATGTTATGCACTTGAGAGATATGGATTTCTCATTACAACGCATGGTGACGTTCTTCTTATAGATCAAGATGAGACTAGGACTTATCAAGAAGCGGTGATGAGCCTAGACTTTGAGAAATGGCTTGAGGCCATGAGATCTAAGATAGATTCCATGTATGAAAATCAAGTATGGACTTTGATTGACCCACCCAAAGGGGTTAAACCTATAGGGTGCAAGTGGGTTTTCAAAAAGAAAACCGACATGGATGGTAATGTACAAACATACAAGGGGCGATTAGTCGCTAAAGGTTTTAGCCAAATTCATGGTGTTGACTATGATGAAACATTTTCTCCTGTAGCTATGTTTAAATCCATCAGGATCTTGCTAGCCATAGCTGCATTTCATGATTATGAAATCTAGCAGATGGACGTCAAAATAGCTTTCCTTAACGAAAACTTGAAGAGGATGTGTACATGACACAACCTGAAGGTTTTGTCAATCCAAAGGATGCTAGAAAGATTTGTAAGCTACAAAGATCCTTTTATGGATTAAAGAAAGCTTGTCGAAGTTGGAATATCCATTTTAACGATGCAATCCAAGAGTTTGGTTTTATCAAAAATGAAGATGAACCATGTGTTTACAAGAAAGTTAGTGGGAACACTATCACATTCTTGGTACTGTATGTGGATAACATACTTATCATGGGAAATGACATACCTACCTTGCAGTCTATTAAGACTTGGTTAGGACGTTGTTTTTCTATGAAGGACTTAGGCGAAGCTACTTACATCTTAGGAGTCAAGATCTATAGAGATAGATCAAGACGACTACTGGGTCTAAGCCAAAGTACATACATAGATAAAGTACTAAAAAGGTTCAGTTTGGAAGAATATAAAAGAGGATTTCTACCTATGAGACATGGTATTTCACTCTCGAAGGAAATGTGTCCTTCAACTCCACAAGAGAGAGAATGCATCAGTAAAATTCCATATGTTTTCGCTATTGGATCTATCATGTATGCCATGTTATGTACCCGTCTAGATGTCTCGTATGCCTTAAGTATGACGAGCAGGTATCAAGTAGATCCCGGTGAAGGTCACTGGACCACAATCAAGAATATCCTTAGGTACTTAAGAAGAACTAAGGATACATTCCTATTATATGGAGGTGAGGAAGAGTTAAGTGCAAAAGGTTACACTGATGCCAGCTTCCAAACTGACAAGGACAATTCTCGATCACAATCAGGATTTGTGTTTTGCCTTAATGGTGGTGCTGTGAGCTGGAAGAGTTCAAAGTAAAGTACAGTAGCCGATTCTACAACAGAGGTCGAGTATATTGCAGCCAGTGAGGCAGTAAAAGAAGCGGTTTGGATCAAGAAGTTCATTACTAGACCAGGTGTTGTGCCTAGCATATCAGATGCTATAGAACTCCAATGTGATAACAATGGAGCCATTGCACAAGCTAAAGAACACAAATCTCACCAGCGATCCAAACATATACTTAGGCGCTATCATCTTATTTGAGAGATTATCGATCGAGGAGATGTAGAGATATGCAGAATACCTACAGATGATAACATTGCTGATCCCCTGACCAAGCCTTTGACACAGCAGAAGCACGATCGTCACACTAAGTTGCTTGGTATTAGATGTATGAGTGATTGGTCTTAGTGCTAGTGGGAGATTGTAAGAGTATGCCCAAAGATTAATCATGAGATGGTTGTAATAACATACTTGATTTACCATGTTTATTAATATAAAGCGTTGTCATTATTATTTCAGTTTTTCTTTACGTGTGTACAAATAAACTGTTTTAATAATGTCCACGAGAATAATATGATTATTCT
Organism: Gossypium rotundifolium; assembly: GCA_025506655.1. Lineage (NCBI taxonomy): Eukaryota > Viridiplantae > Streptophyta > Magnoliopsida > Malvales > Malvaceae > Gossypium > Gossypium rotundifolium. Next base: position 150,535,486 of record CP106734.1, on the reverse strand, counting down.
TAAAAGATCCTTAGTCAAGTATTATTGTTGACTAGGACTGTAATATCCCGGGTTAGGGGGCTATTTTGTTGTTGCATGTTATTGCATGTGTTTAGTGTGCTGTGTTGCTATTTCGGTGTTATAGGGCTTAATTGTAGCCTAGGAGTGTGCCTGAGTGAATGGGAAAATTTTTGGTTTTTGGGTGTCAAGTCAGGGGGAGCTGTTGGAGCTAGGGTATAAGGGTTTTCTTTGGTATTTTGTTGCACAAGGATTGAGTTGGCAAAGTGGCAGCAAGGCGCCACTAAGAGCTTGTGGTTGGCGTCAAAGGCAAGGAGGAGAGGTCTTGTGTTGAATCGCATAATGCCTATTTTGACTCCATTTTGGACTGGCATGGAGGAAGAGGTTGTGGGCAACTTGAACTCTACCATGGACTTGGTCAACATATTCAAGCGGTGGATGGAGAGTGAAAGTAGGAGGAAGACTTGGTAAACTCATTTGAATTGAGTGGTGTGGAGTGTTGTGGGGATTTGGCGGTTTGGAGGAGTGTTTGGGGAGCTTGGGAAGTGCCAAACTCCTTGGCCTTTTAGGGTGTATTTTCGGTTTTAGGGAGGGTCAATTAAGTTTTTTCTTCTTTCTTTGTGTCAACAAGCAGGAGTCCTAGTTAGTCTGAAGCTTGCAAGGAAAATTCTCTTCACTTGCAAATAGCTAAGCGAATTTCACCCATTCTTGTTGTTGCATTATTTTGTTTTTTTTTTAAACCAAACCAACATTTTGTTCTTGGTAATAAACTAACTCCTTTGACTCACCTTTTACTCGTATTCTCTTTTCTTGGGCCTAAACTCAAAGCATTGGTGTTGCAGAAATTGCTTGTTGCTTCCATTCTTTTTCTCTTTTGTTTTTGAAGAAGCGAATGTCTCTCTTAGTTTCCTTCTTCTTCTAAACCAAAGCACCACCCTTGCCATCACCTCTTTACTTTCTTTCTCTTCTTAAACTTGTTATTTGTTGTCACCATCTGTGTTACCCATTCTTTCAATGAAACTCATCCTTCAAAATCACCATTATCCTCTCTTTTCTTTAAACCGAAAGCACCTCTCCATATCTTCAACTATTTCTTTCTCTTCCAAAACCTATTAGCCGACTTTCTCCCATTGTTTTCTCTTCATCCCTTTTTGGGGTGCCAGAACCTTCATTTCTTCTCATCTCTACTCCTTTTCTTTCCATTCAAACCGAGAGCATAGGTGTGTGTTAAACACTTAGGCGAACCTTCCTTAGTATTGGCAGAATATTTGGTGGTGTTGGGAGCTTGGTTCCAATCGTTTGGTAGTGGGTAAGTACTAGGCGAATGGCCATTTCTCTACTTTCTCACACCTTGCCGATTCTTATTATGTTGATGGCCGATTGTGATTGTTGGAAGGTGCTAATCTTTTATAAACCAATTCTTATTATAGGACATCCGGATCTAAGGAGCGTACTAGAGGAGTTTTCTTTCTCTGGTAGCGGTAGGAGTAGTGGTAAGAATGAGTGCTATATTCGATTTCATTTAGTTTTCTTTAAGACCGGTTGTTAAAGGGATTAGCGCTTTCGTTTATCGTGGTGTGCTGATTGTGTAAGGAGACACCATTGTTGAAGGCGGTTTACGAAAGAACCCTTTGTTGGGTTCGGATTTGGTAGGAAACCAAATCCAGGATAAGGTGAAGTGGCCGATATACCCTTTGATTTCTTTAGTTATGGCCGAATGATATGTGTGCTAACCCTTTGGTTGGTTTATCTTAGGATCAAAGTTGTCAAGGTGGTCGAGGGTCTTAGATCGGTTCTTAGTATTAAAACCTCCGTTAATTGGTGTGTAAACTAACACACTACATTTAGTAATATGATTAATAACACGTGTGATGATTAATGAAATGTTGATGATTGATATGATACCTAATGGGTATGATTACGGACTCGGGTAAGTCAAGATTATTATTATGAGTTTCTTGATGATCTATGTGATACCATGGTCGTGGCTATATGTGACATGGGATATGAGGTTACACATAATAGCATGATATGCATGATTATATGATATACATGATTACATGAGTATGGTATGTTGATGGGTGATCTGAGTGGAGGAAGCGGTGATATTTTGTCTTGTGAGCACGGTGCTTTAGTAGCACACTTTGTGACTTTGGGTCACGGAGGTTTGGCACCTCATTGCGACTTGTCCCAATGGTTTAACCACTGTGGGTTGGCCCCACATGAGATATGGGATCGTCGCTAGTGATTTGGTATCACACGATGGGTTGGCCCCATCATCGGATTTGTGACTTCGGTCACGGTGCTTTGGTAGCACAATTGTGTCTTTGGGACACCAAAGTGGTTTGGTACCACATTGGCGGATATTGTGTCTTTGGGACACCAAAGTTTTGGTAACACATTGTGACTATATGTCACCGTGGTTTGGCACCACCGGTGGTTTGGTACCACGGGGTAGAAAAAGCGATATGGATGGTTAGGATCGGGTTGCATTAATTATGTTGCTTTGTATGATGTGTGTTAGCATGTTGTTTTGGGAGCGGGGTTTACATTTGAGTCACTCGACTCACCCTCTCCTTTGACATTTCGGTGACTCGTGACGCGGACATGGAGCCGGATGGACTCGGGGTGCACATGCCATGCTTTAATAAAGGACTATTGAATTTGGGTACTTTAGCTTATTTACTTTATTTGGGTTTTATATTGGATTTGTAAAAGGCCTTTAATTTATGTTTTGGTGATGTTTATGTTTTAATTAGATTTTAATATGCCTTAACAAAACAAGTTGGTATGAATTTTCTAAAACTTGGAAAGATAATGATTTCAAAATGTGTACAAATAAACTGCTTTATAATAATGTCCCGAGAATAATATGATTATTCTTAAAAGATCCTTAGTCAAGTATTATTGTTGACTAGGACAACAATAATGCATTAAGACTAACATGTAGTTGATTGATGATAAAGAGTTTTCATTGATATGGAGTGTCAAAATCAATGCATGAATATGTGTGTTAGAGAACAACATATTGGACCGACCGCTATGAGTATGTTTCTTGGATTATTATGTAATTGTCACAACATTACTCATAGTGATTAATATGTATATGATCCTTAAACTTGAGATAATCATTATCCCAACATCGTGAGTCGTATATTTTGATATACCAAACGCATAACCGTAATTGGTTGTTCTATAAAGGCTAATGTTGATATACCACAATCTATGTAGAGGATATTGTTGATCAATATAGGATAAGTCCTCCAACATAATGGGAGTAATATCTTAGGCCACTTGATTGAGTGAGACTAGAAATGCATGGCCATGCTCAAATAAGTTGACATGAGATGTCATACTAATTTGTATATCATAGTCTACTCAAGATATAAATAAACATGGGATGGACTATACAAGTGTGACTATTCGATGACTTGTATCCATTCCGTAGATAAAGGACTTAAGGATTAATGCATGAAAGGTTAATCACAAAAGTTATGTCGAATCATGACTTCTTGTAACTTAGGTAGCAATGATGCATTGCTAGATGCCACTCATTGTTTGTGACATTAGAATCGTTCTAGTATTATCGCTAACGTTACAAGAACCTCTGTGGTCACACCCTATGGTTGAAATGAACGGAATAAAACATAGTTGGTATTGTGTTTGATTGCCACATGAATTAAATTAATTAAAGAATTAGTTTAATTGGGTAATCAATAATGAATATATTATATGTACAAGGATGTTGTACACATAATGATAATTAATATATGAATTTGTTCAGATATAAATTTAAATAAATATAGTTTATCAAATCCATGTTATAATTAATGTAATTATATATCTTTTGGGTATAATTAATGTAATTATAATTTTCTGCTAAAACATTATTATATTTATTTAATTTTATAATTCATAGAGACATACCGATTATAAAAGGGAATAAGTGATAAAAATTGATTAAGAGAAACCCTAAGAATTTGCTTGAAAAGTCTAGCACCGCCAAGCAAATAAAAAAACCTCTAAAATAGTTTTGGAGATTTCGCCATTCATAGTCAAACCGGTGGATTACGTAGAGGCCGACATCGTAAAGGTTATGCTTGTTTCGACAAAGAGATCGAACTCTTGTTGCCGAGGCGTCATTGCTCACTCGATTGAAATTTTGGTAATTTTGAAATCTTTATTTCACCCCGATTCGTTCCTCACACATGGATTCATGGTTTGAATCGCCGGGATTAATTTTATTTCGCTGCGCCATGGGGGTGCCGGCGTTCCGACACTACACCCAAACGCCCAGCAAGGTATGTTAACTCTCTTCATAGAATGCTCTATATATAGCTAGCTTCTCACTGTCCTTCTTTGTATCTTTTCGATGTGGGATCCCTCCGTCAGCAGAGTTTAAATCCAACTCAAACTCTTCTCGTCCAATCCGCAAAATAAATACTCCATTGCTTTCATGAGATTCGAACCGAGGCTTCTTTGCACCCTTAATGACGCCTTATCACTAGACCACTCATTTTCTTATGTCTAAAATCATGCGCAACTAAATATACCCCTATGGCAAAATTCTAGAGTCCATTTAAAAAGAAATCCCAAAATGCAAGAGCCAAGACTTGAACCTTGGACCTCCTTCCTTCCTTGTGGCGTCACCCCCTTATCCCTTATGTGGCGTCACTTCGCCATTACATCGCACACTCCACTTGTGTCATTTTTTTCCGCATTTTATTCTTAAAGCCTACCTACTAACTCCCAGGGTTTTATTCACCTAAAACCAAAATTTTCCTAAAGCCAAAGTTTGAACCCGGGACTTCATAGAAACCCTCTAACATTCCAAAATCACTCACCTAATAGGTCCAACTAGCACTAAAGCCTTTCTCTTGTTCTCAAAAATTTTAAACGCTCCCGTGCCTAAGGCCCAATGGGCCCAATTCTTCTAGGCCCAAATTCGGGATGTTACATCTCGGATATTGACTATTTCTTGATACTTTCTCAGAATCCATATATTCGTCATTTCATACACATTCATCACAATGTAATATCATATGAATTTTTATTGTATACAGACTTACCTCGAGTTCAGTTTAACAGAAACACTCGGCTATTCAATGATTTTTTACTTTCCCCCGATCTAAATTCGTTTTCTTTGGTTCTTCATCTATACATATACAGATTCAACCGATTCATTCATCAAATCATTCAATTCTATCCAAAACACATATTTAGGGTAATTTACTAATTAACCCTCACATTATTACATTTGGACAATTTAGTCTCTATTTCACAAAATCACAAAATTCACCAAATTTGCTTTTACCATGCTTGGCCGAATACACATTATGCTCATATCAATCCATACATTTCATTTATTTCACAAATTAGTCCTTCAAAATTTCATTTTCACAATTTAGCCCTAATTAGCTAAATTCACAAAAATTCAAGAACAAAACATGTTCATTAAACACATATCTTTCATTTAACATCAATACTTATTACCAAGCTCACCATTTCATCAATGGCACATCTCATAAACACCATCAATTCTTCAAATTAAGACATGGGTTTTATAGTATACGAAGCAACGGTTACGAAAACATAGAAATTATCAAAAATTGAAGCAAAACATACCTTGAATTTGGATCAAACCTAGCCGAAACCTTGAAAGTTCTTATTCTTTCTTCTTCTTTTTTTGTATATTCGGCCAAAATAAGATGATAGCATTCATCATTTAATTTGGTTGTTTTATTATAAACATATTAATATCCATTTTAGTAAAATGACCTTAGTAGAAATAATTAGTAAAACCATATGTTTTATGTCCAAAACCGTCCATTAACCATCCACCATCTTAAAAATGGTTTACTTGCCATATAAGGCCTCCCCATTTAAAAGCCATCTCAAATAGGTGTCTTTTCATAAAGCATGCAATTTCTGCATTTAATGCAATTTAATCATTTTATCAAATTAAGCACACAAACAGACAAATTAACTTATGAAACTTTAACACATGCTTAATCACATATCAAAGGCACAGAAAATAATATTAAAATATTTTTCTATCACAAATTTGTGGTCCCGAAACCATTGTTCTGACTTGTAACATCCTGAATAGGGCCTATGCATTTCCAGTTTAATTGTATGAAATGACAAGTTTCAAGTACTACGAATAAATTTTTGATACTTTTGGAAATCTAGAAATGCATGGAAATGGAAATGAAAATGGAAATGGAAATGAAAATGAAAATGGAAATGAACATTTTTGGAAACCTAGACATTTTTGGAAACTTAGACATTTCGGGAAACCTGAACATTTTGGAAACTTGAACATTTAGGAAACTTGAACATTTTGGAAACTTGAACATTTTGGAGACTTGAACATTTTGGAAACTTAGACATTTTGGGAAACTTGAACATTTTGGAAACCTGGAAAATACAGAGCCGCGCGAAAATTTTAGGAAACTTAAAATTGACCCCGGAATGTCGAATTTTAGAGCCCAAAGGGGAACTTAGGGCCAAGTGACCCTAAAGATATAAAGTACATGAAATTTGACCCAATAACGGGCTTGGAAATGTGGCCTGAAGATGCCACATAAGGCCTTAGGAAATGGCCCACATGCAAAAGGTTTTGGGCTCGAGTTTGAGACATCCAGAAGCATATAATGAAGGCCTTATTTTGCTTCCAAGACTAGGAGGTGGGACGGCACAAGCATGTTGAATAAGAGGAGTTTCACTTGATTAAAACTCGCTTAATTAAGTGTTAAGTAAAGGAATTTCTTTTAATAAAATAAATAAAGAGATAAAGGATGGATAAAGTACTTATAATTTAATTAAAGTGATAATTAAATGATAATATTATCACTTGTAAAGGAGTGGTGGCCAAGTCAAGGACTCTTGGCATATCAATTTCGCTTAAAAGAGGAAAATCAAGGCCATCCTCTCATCTTTCCTAGAGTGTGCCGAAATTTGCATAGCTTTCCCTCCTCTCTTTTGCCGAATTCTCCTTGAACAAAATACCATCTTCTTTTCTTCTTTTTCTCCTCCGCTCCTACCATCAAGGCCAAATTCACATGATTCTAAGTAAAGGAGAAGTCGCCATAACATCAAAAAGGGTAAGATCTAAGATCAATCAACTTCTATTCTTTTTTTACCAAAATCAAGATACTAATCCCCATTCTTGTTCATGGCCAATCCACCATGACCACTTAGGTTTCTACCATCATCAATTATAAAGAGCAAGGATCTAAGGTAAGAACAATTAATTTTGTTCTTCTAAATCTTTAATCAAGAACAAGGAAATAACCTTTTCCATGTCTTATGGCGAATACAAAAGGGGAGTTTTGGATTTCAAAATCAAGGAATTAAGGTAAGATATATTCGCCAAAGGCCAATTACAACTATTTAAAGTTAGATCAAATCTAACCTATGATCTTTAGGGATTTCACAGATATTCAAGACAAAAAGGAACTTTCGGATTTGGAATCTCTAAGGTAAGTCTCTAAAATATTCAGCCAAAGGGTTGTGAGAGTATCTAAATCAATTCCTTAATTATTAGAAAGCCGAAAACTAATTTTTGTGAAGTTTTAAGGTTGGCCGAACAACAAGTAAAGGAAAAATGAAGTTTTTCTGGATTTGTGTAAACACCAAATCCCAAGAAAGGTGAGTTTTTTTACAAATCCTACTAGGATTTGGTTTTGTCTAAAAGGGTTTATTAATGTGTTTTAATTGGTGGGCGAATATAGGATTAATAGATCTAAAATTAGATCGGATTCTCGAGATATCAAGGAACCTATTGCTTAAAAAAGGTGTGTACCCTTACTATCCTTCGATATTTTATGGCTAAATATTTTAATATATGATTATGAATAAGAATGTGAATGTGGCTATGTACCACAAATGTGGCAAAAGTACCCGTGCACGCTTCCTACTTCGATAGGATTGTGAAAAATGTTATTTTAATAACATGCTAATATATGAATATGACATGAAATTAAGTTATGCAATATATATGTTTTGGGGCATTCGGGATTTATGTGAAAGGGGAGAACAGTGTTGACTTGGTCTCACCAACGAAGGTGTTGACTTGGTCTCACTAACTAAAAATGTTGACTACTACCACATTGCTAAATTTTGGTAACTTCGGTTACAATAGTGTCAAATGACACAACGCTTAAATTTGATTATAGTGTCTAATGACACAACGTGGAGAGTAGCGGATGGAGGGTTGACTTAGTAGTCCCCACGGTGTGAATGGTAGGTACGGGTGGAGAGTAGCGGATGGACCATTAGGTTTGGGTTTGGGTTGCATCATAATTTCATTATTATATGGACTTGATGATTTAAACATGAATGCCCGATTTATTGATTGATAGCATTGTGTGCACATTGAGTCTCATTGACTCACCCCATTGTGGGAATTATTTTTCGTGTGATGAGCAAGGACGGAATGCCTAGAGACCATGAGGAGGCCATGCATCACTTGAAGAATTTATTCGTAATTTGGACTTTATTTAATTTTAATACTTTTTAATTTTATTTTGGGTTTACTTGATGTAATAAGGCCATAAGGCCCAAAGGATTATTCTTTGTTTTACATTACTTTTTAATATTTTGCTAAGAACTATTTTGGACATGTTACATCGAATTGGATTTACAAGATTAAATAAATGGGTTTTCAATCTAAGCCCAACTCAAATAATAGTTTTTCTAAAATCTACAATTTTCTAAGTATCGAATGTTTTGAGATCGGTTTACTTTAGGAACATACCAGATCCTGCTCAAAGCTCAGGTAGGGTGTGGGTGTTTCACTTTGGTATCGAGCCCGCTTTAAACTCTCACTGTGGGCTCAGCCCAAAACGCTTTCAATGCGAGCCCAAAATGATTTTCTTTGAACATAAGCAGCTTTTGGCATGGCCCCTAAGTCTCTCAATTCAATCCACCGTAAGTACCCCTAACTATATGTGTGATTCGTGATTTATATAAGGGTAGAAAAGGCATGGAACGAGAATAGATGATAGGAACTTGAACCCTATGATTAGACTACTCAAACACAAGTACATAAGACTTAAGGCACTAAACAAACCTATGGCTAAGTCATTGAGCTAGGTGTGGTAACTCTTGTAACGCATGTCTAAGATTGGATCCAAAGAGCTTGGTATTTAAATGTCCTAGTGACTCACCTCCTCTTCGCAGAATCCTACCGGTGCGTAGCTTCTGCTCACCCTAACTCGTAGGGCTCAGCAGTGTGGCAACCTCAGACGCATGTCAGGAACTGCTTTGGGAGCTTGGTATTTAAGCAATCATGTGACTCACCTCCTCTCCACATGAATCTCGCCTGGTGCGTAGCTTTGTTCACCCCGACCAAGAAGGCTCGGCCAAAGGCTAAACATAATGATTAAAACCCGAAAGGGAACTAGCCATGTTTTTAAAAAAAAAAAGAAGAGAACAAAACAACAAACCCTAGTTTTTCAAACCCTTAAAACTTTTCTTCTAAATCGAGAAAATTATTTTACAACATTCTCTCTAAAAACTCCGATTTGCGAAAAATTACAAAATGCCTTAAGCAAGAAATTACCAAAACGCCTCGCTTGTAAAATGTTCAACTACTCAACAACTTTACCAAAATTTCATGATTTCATAAACATTCAAAAACCCTAATTTGTAAAATACCAAAATACCATGATTTTGGGAAAAATTACAAAATTGCCCCTAACTTACAAAATTACCAAATGGCCCTAATTTTCAAATTTTTGCAACATCCCCATCTTTGAAGGAACAACTTTCAAAAGAACCTCAAAGTTTTACAACTTTTGAAATACCCCAAATTTATTAAAATTTTCAAATTTACCATGATTTGTGAAAAATTACCAAATACCCCCGAGGTCGAAAATTACCGAAATACCCCAAATTTTGAAATTTTTCCAAAATTACCAAGACTTCGAAATCTTCAAAATACTTTTTGACAAAAACACCAAGAAACATTTTTTTCTGAAAAATTACGAAAATACCCTGTAGGACAAAACTACGAAAATACCCCCGGGTAGTGGAAAACAACAACAAACAACAAAAACTACAACGTTTCTCCGAATGAACGGAAGTTCATATTTGTTTGATGGATGGATGAATGAATGGAAAAGATCGTGGTGTTTGTATGATACGAAAGAACCACTCTAAAATCCCTTTTCATAAAACTCCTTCGCTGATAAATAAGTGGAACAAATAACTAATCCATAAAATTTCTTAATCGACACCGACGTTAGAAAATGAGCTCTAGAGGACGTGGTCGCCGTGGTCGAGGAAGAGGAAGGATGACCGTGTTTGAACCCATTAGGTCGGGTCAAGGGTCCGACAATGAGATGCCACCTCCACCACCACCCCACCGTTAATGTTGAGCAAAGAAAGCTCGATGGGGAAGAGGTCGGTCGCAGTCGCTCATGAAGTTTTGGAATTGGTGGCGGTGCAGGAGGAAATGGAAGAAATCGAAAGTCTGCACTGAACGGCTCCGAGCTAATAGAGCGTAAATGTTTCAGGAGTATCCATGTGGCACCCAAGACAAATTGAAAATCGGTTAGAAGCAACGGAGCGATCATGGATGAGCTTGATCCGACTCAGAGGAAAAGCTGAAAGGGATGGTGGCTTTATTACGCGATGAAGCGACGCTGGTGGTTGACTGTTCGTGATGGTACCACAATTGAAAATTTGACTGGGAGTTTGTTAAAGAGGCCTTCGGAAGAAGTATGTGGGAACCGTATACCGATGAGCGGAGGAAGGCTTTTCTAGGGTTAGTACAAGGAGTAAGTCCGTCGCAGAATATGAGGCGAATTTCGAGATTGAGCCGCTATGCTCGAGGGGTAGTGGCAATCGAGCATGAACGCCGTGTCCGCTTTTGAGGACGGGCCGAGAGATGATTTAAGATCATAATAGCACCGCATCGTGAGCGAGAATTCTCTGTTTTGGTAGAAAAGGCCAAGGTGGCGAGGGATTAAGGATGCTACTAAGCGCACTGTGGATAAGAATAAGGTCAAAAGAGGGTTTGGGTCATCAGGAAAGGGTTACAAAAGGCCTAGGGTTGACAGGCCACGGAATCAACAAGCTGGTACAGGCGGGCAGATTCGTCCTTGTGAATATTGTGGAAAGAGGCATCTAAGGGAGTGTTGGAAAAAGTTAGGAGCATGTCTTAGGTGTGGGTCCAAGGACCATATGTTTAAAGACTGTCCCAAACAATCAGACGAGAGCCGACCGGTAGTTCAGAATGCTAGCCAGACCGGAAGAGGCGGACAATAGCCTCAACGGGGTCGTGGTTCGAGTAACCGTGGTAGTGGTACAGGCAGAGGCCGTGGCACACAGGGTCGAGGTACTAATGCTAATGCCGATGCAAGACAACCGGGTTTGGTTTATGCGGTTCACCGAAGGGAAGATGGAGACGCGCCGGATGTTATAACCGGTACGTTCTTTATTTTTGACAAACCCTACTTTGCTTTGATTGATGTGGGCTCGACCCATTCCTATGTTGCAAGTAGTGTAGTAAAAACACTAGGCCTAGACTCTGAACTCTCTGATAGGCAGATGACTGTAGTAAGCCCTTTAGGCCAAACTATAGTGGTAGACAAGATCTTTCGGAATGTACCCCTAGAGATTCAGGGAGTGAAATTTCGAGCGGACTTAATGGAGTTACCCTTCGGAGAGTTTGAGCTTATACTCGGAATGGATTGGTTAGTAGAACACCGAGCCGTGTTGGATTGTGCGGCTAAACGTATGGAACTAAGAACCCTGAAGATGAAGTAGTGATAATGATCGGAGAAAGGAGGAATTATTTATCTAATGTAGTTTCTAAGACCAAGGTCGGAAGATGGTTAAGAAAGGTTGCAAGGCATTCTTAGCTTTTGTAAGTGCGATAGGAGGAAAGGAGGAAGGTGTTAATGGAGTTAGAACGGTAAGGGACTTTGTGGATGTGTTTCCGAGGAGCTACAAGGAATACCCCTGCATGTGGAGGTGGAATTTGGGATTGAGTTGCTACTGGGGACAGCCTCGTGTCAATCGCCCATACCGAATGGCACCAAAGGAGTTAGTGGAGCTCAAGGCTCGATATAAGAACTGTTGGACTGTGGGTTCATCCGACCCAGTGTGTCTCCGTGGGAGCACCTGGCCTTATTTGTGAAGAAGAAGGACGGAACTATGCATATGTGCATAGACTACCGCCGCTAAATAAGTGACCATTAAGAACAAGTATCCTTGCCAAGGATCGAGGACTTGTTCGATCACCAAGGGAGCTGCAGTGTTTTCCAAGATCGATTTACTGGCGGGATACCATCATTTGAAGGTGAAGCGCCGATATCCATAAGACCGCTTTTAGGACAAGATATGGTCACTTGAGTTTGTGGTGATGCCGCTTGGGTTAACGAACGCCCACCGCATTCATGGACATGATGAATCGGATTTTCCAACCCTACTTGGATAGATTCGTTGTTGTGTTCATCGATGATATTTTGGTGTATTCAAGTCTGGAGGAGGAGCATGATGAGCATCTCCGAGTCGTGTTGGAAGTGCTAAGGAGAAGAGTCTATGCCAAATTCAGAAGTGCGAATTTTGGCTTAGGAGGTGGCATTCTTAGGGCATGTGGTATCCGCAGAAGGAATAAGAGTGGACCCTAGGAAGATCAAGCGTTGTTGGATTGGAAACCACCTAGGTCCGTGGCTGAACCAAGTTTCTTAGGCTTAAGCAAAGCTATTACGTATGTTCGTGGAAGGATTCTCGTCAATAGCCGCACCTTTAACCAAGTTGCTAAGGAAGGAAGTACCTTCAATGGACTACTAAGCGTGAAGAGAGCTTTGAAAAGCTTAAGAAGGTCTTGCCGACAGAGGCTCCAGTGTTAATTCAAATGGAGGCGTGAAAGGAATTTGTGGTAATCGTGATGCTTCAGACACGGGTTAGGGCTGTGTGTTAATGCAAGATGGCAAAGTGGTTGCTTATGCGCCCTAGCCTAAGGCCACATGAGCTTAACTACCCAACTCATGACTTAGAACTAGCAAATGTGGTTTTCGCCTTAAGGTTTGGAGGCACTACCTTTATGGAGAAAGATCATTATCTACATTGCACCACAAGAGCCTTAAGTATTTATTAACTCGTAAGGAGTTGAACTTGAGGCAACGAAGGTGGGTGGAATTGCTAAAGGACTACGACTATTCAATAGAGTATCATCCGCAAGGCGAATGTAGTAGCCGATGCCCTAAGCTCAAGGTTGTATCGGATCTCACGGCTTTGTTCGCTCATATAAGTTTGTATGATGATGGAAACCTGTTGGCGAGTTGCAAGTCGTGCCCACATGGCTAAAGGAAGTGAAGGAGGGACAGCTATCGATAATGACTTAAGTATTAAGTTGCGAGAAGCTCAAAGAAGGGGATTAGAGGATTATGATGTCAACAATGAAGGAGTATTGTGCTACAAGGGAAAGTCTCAGATGTCAAGAATAAGGAGTTGAGATAAAGAATTCTTCTGAAGCGATGGTAGCCCTTGTGCTATGCATCCCGAGGTATCAAGTCAGATAGAGATCTAAGGGAACAATTTTGGTGGTCCGACCAAGCGAGAAGTGATCAATTTGTGGGGAAATGCTTGACATGTCAACAAGTTAAGGCTGAACACCAAGTCCCATCAAGATTGCTCCAACCAATCGAGATTCCCCAATGGAAGTGGGAAAGAATTACCATGGACTTCGTTAGTGGGCTTCCCCACGCCTACTAAGAAGGACTCGGTATGGGTGATTGTGACCATTTGACCAAGTCCGCACACTTTATCCCAAATGTAATGGATTATTCTCTTGAAGTTGGCTAAGTTGTATGTGGCGAAAATTGTGAGGTTACATGGTGTACCAATGTCGATCATCTCCGATAGAGACCCAAGGTTTACGCCTCGATTTTGGAAAGCACTTCAGCAAGCTTTAGGCACTAAGCTAGACTTCACTACTATTGTCATCCACAATCGACGGCAGGCGGTCCGAACGAGTTATACAAGTGTTGGAAGATATGTTGAGAGGTCGTAATGGATTTTCGAGGAAGTTGGGAAGATTACTTGCCTTTAGTCAATTCGCTTATAACAACAGCTATCAAGCCAAGATTCGGATGGCACCACACGAGGCATTGTATGGAAGGAAGTGTAGAACACCTACTTGTTGGACCGAGCTAGAGAACGCCGAGTTTTGGGTCCAAGTTGGTGGCGTAAACCAAGAGAAGGTTGAGTTAATTCGCACTGCTGAAGGAAGCCTCGATAGGCAAAAGTCATAATGCAGACTTTAAGCGAAAGGAAATAGAGTTTGAAGTGGGAGATCAAGTGTTCTTGAAAGTCTCACCTTGGAAGAAGGTAATGAGGTTTGGCCGAAAAGGAAGCTAAGCCCAAGATTTATAGGGCCTTATCAAGCATCAAGCGAGTTGGGCGATGGCATACCAACTAGAGTTGCCACCGAATTGCAGCAGATGCATGACGATTTCATGTGTCCATGTTACGTCATATCGATCGGATCCATCTCATGTGGTACCGGTTGAAGAAGTGGAACTAAGGCCGACTTATCCTATGAGGAAGAACCGATTCAATCTTAGAACGTGATGTGAAAGTACTACGAAAGAAGACAGCCCTCTAGTCAAAGTGCTATGGCGCAATCATGGAATGTAAGAAGCTTCGTGGAGCGTAAGAGGCAATGAGACAAAGAATACCTCAACTATTTTAGTTAGGAAATTTCGGGACTAAATTTTGTTTAAGGGTAGAACTGTAACATCCCTGAATAGGGCCTATGCATTTCAGTTTAATTGTATGAAATGACAAGTTTCAAGTACTACTTAATAAATTTTGATACTTTTGGAAATCTAGAAATGCATGGAAATGGAAATGAAAATGGAAATGGAAATGAAAATGAAAATGGAAATGAACATTTTGGAAACCTAGACATTTTGGAAACTTAGACATTTTGAAACCCGAACATTTTGGAAACTTGAACATTTAGGAAACTTGAACATTTTGGAAACTTGAACATTTTGGAGACTTGAACATTTTGGAAACTTAGACATTTTGGGAAACTTGAACATTTTGGAAACCTGGAAAATACAGAGTCAGCTGAAAATTTTAGGAAACTTAAAATTGACCCTAATGTCGAATTTTAGAGCCCAAAGGGAACTTAGGGCCAAGTGACCCTAAAGATATAAAGTACATGAAATTTGACCCAATAACGGGCTTGGAAATGTGGCCTGAAGATGCCACATAAGGCCTTAGGAAATGGCCCACATGCAAAAGGTTTTTGGGCCTGAGTTTGAGACATCCAGGAAGCAAATAATGAAGGCCTTATTTTGCTTCCAAGACTAGGAGGTGGGACGGCACAAGCATGTTGAATAAGAGGAGTTTCACTTCGATTAAAACTCGTTTAATTAAGTGTTAAGTAAAGGAATTTCTTTTAATAAAATAAATAAGGAGATAAAGGATGGATAAAGTACTTATAATTTAATTAAAGTGATAATTAAATGATAATATTATCACTTGTAAAGGAGTGGTGGCCAAGTCAAGGACTCTTGGCATATCAATTTCAGCTTAAAGAGGAAAATCAAGGCCATCCTCTCATCTTTCCTAGAGTGTGCCGAAATTTGCATAGCTTTCCCTCCTCTCTTTGCCGAATTCTCCTTGAACAAAATACCATCTTCTTTTCTTTCATTTCTCCTCCGTTCCTACCATCAAGGCCAAATTCCTATCGATTCTAAGTAAAGGAGAAGTCAGTTACAACATCAAAAAGGGGTAAGATCTAAGATCAATCAACTTCTATTCTTTTCTTTTTACCAAAATCAAGATACTAATCCCCATTCTTGTTCATGGCCGAATCCACCATGACCACTTAGGTTTCTACCATCATCAATTATAAAGAGCAAGGATCTAAGGTAAGAACAATTAATTTTTGTTCTTCTAAATCTTTTAATCAAGAACAAGGAAATAACCTTTTCCATGTCTTATGGCCGAATACAAAAGGGGGAGTTTCGGGATTTCAAAATCAAGGAATTAAGGTAAGACATATTCGGCCAAAGGCCAATTACAACTATTTAAAGTTAGATCAAATCTAACCTATGATCTTTAGGGATTTGACGGATATTCAAGACAAAAAGGAACTTTCGGGATTTGGAATCTCTAAGGTAAGTCTCTAAAATATTCGCCAAAGGGTTGTGAGAGTATCTAAATCAATTCCTTAATTATTAGAAAGCGAAAACTAATTTTGTGAAGTTTTAAGGTTGGCGAACAACAAGTAAAGGAAAAATGAAGTTTTTCGGATTTGTGTAAACACCAAATCGGCAAGAAGGTGAGTTTCTTTTACAAATCCTACTAGGATTTGGTTTTGTCTAAAAGGGTTTATTAATGTGTTTTAATTGGTGGGCGAATATAGGATTAATAGATCTAAAAATTAGATCGGGATTCTCGAGATATCAAGGAACCTATTAAGCGAAAAAGGTGTGTACCCTTACTATCCTTCGATATTTTATGGCTAAATATTTTAATATATGATTATGAATAAGAATGTGAATGTGGCTATGTACCACAAATGTGGCAAAAGTACCCAGGTACGTTTCCTACTTCTGATAGGATTGTGAAAAAAATGTTATTTTAATGACATGCGAATATATGAATATGACATGAAATTAAGTTATGCAATATATATGTTTTGGGGCATTCGGGATTTATGTGAAAGGGGGGAGAACAGGTGTTGACTTCGGTCTCACCAACGAAGGTGTTGACTTCGGTCTCACCAACGAAAAATGTTGACTATGGTCACATTGCGAAATTTTGGTAACTTCGGTTACAATAGTGTCAAATGACACAACGTTTAAATTTGATTATAGTGTCTAATGACACAATGTGGAGAGTAGCGGATGGAGGGTTGACTTAGTAGTCCCCACGGTGTGAATGGTAGGTACGGGTGGAGAGTAGCGGATGGACCATTAGGTTTGGGTTTGGGTTGCATCATAATTTCATTATTATATGGACTTGATGATTTAAACATGAATGCCTGATTTATTGATTGATAGTATTGTGTGCACATTGAGTCTGTTGACTCACCCCATTGTGGGAATTATTTTCGGTGATGAGCAAGGATTGACCGGGCGGTAGACCATGAGGAGGCCATGCATCACTTGAAGAATTTATTCAGAATTTGGACTTTATTTAATTTTAATACTTTTTAATTTTATTTTGGGTTTACTTGATGTAATAAGGCCATAAGGCCCAGTGGATTATTCTTTGTTTTTACATTACTTTTTTAATATTTTGCTAAGAACTATTTTGGACATGTTACATCGAATTGGATTTACAAGATTAAATAAATGGGTTTTCAATCTAAGCCCAACTCAAATAATAGTTTTTCTAAAAATCTACAATTTTCTCTAAGTATCGAATGTTTTTGAGATCGGTTTACTTTAGGAACATACCAGATCCGGTTCAGGCTCGTGGGTCGGGTGTGGGTGTTTCATGACTAAGGTCTAAACTGGACTGTTATAATTCTCCCTCTTTAGGGATTTTCGTCCCTAAAAATATTACCGTTAAACAGGTTCGGATATTGCTGTCTCATTGAATCTTCAGGCTCCCACGTAGCCTATTCTATTCCGTGTCGATGCCACAACACTTTCACTAACGAAATTTTCTTGTTTCTCAACTCTTTCATTTCACGAGCTAAGATACGGATTGGTTCTTCCTCGTAGGTTATATCAGATCAGATTTCAATCTCAGACGGGGGAATCACATGTGACGGATCGGATCGGTATCTACGGAGCATCAAAACATGGAATACATTTTGAATCTTTTCTAATTCAGATGGCAACTACAATCTATAAGCAACAGGTCTAACTCGCACAATGATCTCATACGGTCCGATGAACCTCGGACTTAACTTGACTTTACGTCCAAATCTGAGCACTTTTTTTTCCACGGAGATACTTTCAAAAACACTTTGTCACCGATTTCAAATTCAATCTCTTTTATTTTCAAGTCTGCATAGGATTTCTGACGATCAGACGCTGCTTTCAGACTATCTCGGATCACTTTTACTTTCTGTTCAGTGTCTTTTATTAAATCCACCCCGTGTATCTTATTTTCACTAAGCTCAGTCCGATACAGAGGTGTTCGACATTTGCGTCCATACAAAGCTTCATAAGGTGCCATTTTAATGCTCGACTGAAAATTGTTGTTATATGTAAATTCAATCAATGGCAAGTATGATTCCCACATACCGCTAAATTCACGTGTACAACATCTCAGCATATCCTCGAGAATTTGAATAATCATTTTGGATTGACCATCCATTTGCGGATGAAAAGCAGTATTGAAATGCAATTTTGTGCCTAAAGCTTCTTGCAATTTCTTCTAGAGCCTTGATGTAAACCTTGGATCTCTATCAGACACAATGGATAATGGCATTCCATGCAATCTCACAATATCAGAAATATAAAGCTCTGCTAATCTATCAAGTGAGTAATCAGATCGTACCGGAATAAAATAGGCAGATTTCGTCAATCGATCAATAACTACCCAAATCGTATATTTCTTTTACGGAGTCAAAGGTAATCCAGAAACAAAATCCATTGTTACTCTATCCTATTTCCACTCGGGAATCAGAATCGATTGTAACAAACCAGATGGAACCTGATGTTCAGCTTTAACTTGCTGACAGACTAAACATTTCGAAACAAAATCAGAAATGTCTCGTTTCATACCGGACCACCAATAGTGTTGCTTCAAATCATGATACATCTTTGTACTTCCTGGATGAACTGATAGGCGACTGTTATGTGCTTCATTCAAAATCAACTGAATCAACTCTAGGTTTCTCGAAACACATATCCTATCTCAGAATCTCAAGCAATCATCAACATCAACTCAAAATTCAAAATCAGAGTTCGAATCACACTGAGCTCGTTTCGCTAACATTTCATTGTCAACCTTCTGAGCATCACATATCTGCTGTAAAAACAATGGTTTTGCTTTCAATTCAGCTATCACTGAACTATCATCAGACAAATTAATTGAGCATTCAATGCACTTAGTGCAAACAATGATTTCCTACTCAGTGTATCGGCAAAGACATTTGTTTGACCCGGATGATAATCAATTACAAGTTCATAATCTTTCAATAACTCTAACCATCTTCTCTGTCTTAGGTTCAAATCTTTCTGAGTCATCAGATATTTTAAACTCTTACAATCTAAAAACACATGAAATTTCTCACTGAACAGATAATGAACCCAAATCTTTAATGTGAATACAATCGCTGCTAACTCAAGATCGTATGTCGAATAGTTCTTTTCGTGCGGTTTTAGTTGTCTTGAGGCATAAGCTATGAATTTGCCTTCTTGCATCAGAACACATCCCAAACCATTTAACGAAGCATCACTGTATATCACAAATTCTTTACCCGATTTAGGCTGTACTAAAACTGGAGCTTCAGTCAACAGAGTTTTCAACTGATCAAAGCTTTTCTGACTTATATCGGACTATTCATACTTCACATCTTTCTGAAGTAATCTAGTCAACAGAGTAGCTATCATCGAAAAGCCTTTTACGAACCTTCGATGATAACCAGCAAGTCCCAAAAAACTGCGGACTTCAAACACATTCTTTGGAGGTTTCCATTCCAAAATAGCAGAAATTTTACTCGGATCGACTCTTATTCCAGAGGCTAATACAATATGTCCCAGAAAACTAACTTCACGCAACTAGAATTCACATTTGCTGAATTTTGCATATAATTGCTTTTCTTGCAGAGTTTGCAACATAATCCTTAGATATTTAGCATGTTCAGTTTCATCCCGTGAATAAATCAAAATGTCGTCAATGAATACAACAACAAATCGATCTAGGTACGGCCTAAAAATTCTGTTCATCAAATCCATAAAGACAGTAGGAGCATTCGTTAATCCGAAAGGCATAACTAAAAAGTTATAATGCCCGTACCTCATTCTGAAAGCAGTTTTTGGATTGTCTGAGTCTTTCACTCTCAACTGGTAATAATCGATCTCAGATCTATCTTTGAAAATAAAGTGGCTCCTTTTAGTTGATCAAACAAATCGTCGATTATGGGCAACAGATATTTATTCTTTATGGTCACTTTGTTCAACTAACGATAATCAATACATATTCTCATCATGCCATCTTTCTTTTTTAAAAACAGAACGGGAGCACCTCAAGGTGAGAAACTCGGTCTGGTGAACCCTCTGTTAATCAAATCTTGCAGCTGAGACTTTAAATCTTTCAACTCTATTGGTGCCATTCTATACGGAGCTATCGAAATAGGTGTTGTTCCAGGCAACAGATTAATACCAAATTTAACTTCAGGTATCGGAGGTAATCCCAGCAATTCTTCAAGAAATACATAAGAAAAATATACCTCATACCCCTTTTTTACATAACTTTGAGCTTTCAACACATATATCAAAGCAGGCAATCCATTCAAATCATTAGACTCAACACGAACTATTTTCAACATTCTGACATCTCAAATCAATAACCTTTCTTTTGCAATTCACAACAGCATCATGTAATGTCAACCAGCCCATACCCAAAATGATATCAAACTCATCAAATGGTAATAGCATCAGATTAGTAGGAAAACAGATATCTCGAAACATTAACGAAAAGTTCTTGCATACTTTGTCAACCAAGACACTCTTACCTAAGGGGTTCGATACTTTTACAACAATCTCAATAGACTCTACAGGCAAAGTCTTACTGGATACCAAGTTCATGCATATATATGAATGTGTAGAACCAGGGTCTATCAAAGCAATCACAGAGGTATCATAAAGTGTAAATGTACCCGTTATTACATCTGGAGATGAAGCTTCCTCCCGTGCTCGGATAGCATACGCTCTGGCAGGTGCTCTAGCTTCGGATCTTGCAATAGTATCTCTCATAGTTCTCTGACTACCACTAACATTTGTTAATTTCGGGAAGGTCTACCTCTCACTGGAGCATTATCAGATCTCAGATTCTGGGCAGTCTCTTGCTCAACAAACTCTAGGCAATAACGAATGAAATGATCTAATGATCCACATCTGAAGTAAGCTCGATCGTTTAATCTACAACTTCCCCAATGCCTTTTTCCACAATGCTTACATTCAGGTTTCTCGAATCAAACATTTCTAACACTAGCTATTAAAGTTGCTGGAGCTTTAGAACTCGAATGTGATCTAGCTCGATCTTTACTAGAATGTCCAACATTTGCTCTCGGACGACTTTGTTCATCTCTAAATTTCTTCGAAGCAGAGTGAAATGATTTGCTCGAAAATCTCTTTCTCACATCTCTGGTTTCAGACTCAGCTTTTCTTTTATCTCTCCCGAGTGCCTCAGCTTTGCACGCTCGGTGAACAAGCACAACAAACTCTTTTATCTCCAAAATCTCGTCTAGCAAGTAGATATCTTCATTAAGTCCATCTTTAAATCTCTTACACATTATTGCTTCAGATGATACACATTCTCGGGCATATGACTTACCCTCACGAACTCTCGTTCGTATTTAGTGACAGACATACGACCCTATTTCAATTCCAGAAATTCTTTCCATTTTTGATCAATGAATCTCTGGCTAATATATTTCTTTTGAAACTCAGATTGGAAGAAATCCCAAGTGACCCATTCCTTTGGAACTCAAAGTCTTTCACCACTGATAAGCTGCATCTTGTAGCATTGAAACAACACATTTAATACTTACTTTCGGAGTCAAAGACATCTCATCAAATACTCGAATAGGGTTTTCTAGCCAAAACTCAGCTCTCTCAGCATCATTGTCATTGGTAGCTCTAAACTCTTTAGCCCCGTACTTACGAATTTTGTCTATCGGAGGCTTATTCAACAAATTTATACCCATTACCGGAGGCACAACTAAAGTCTAAGAGGGTTAACCAGGGGCGGAGGTTGTGAAACAGTCAAATTATTTCACACAAACTAAGTGAACGACTCACTCATCATCTAGAAGAAAGCTTGTTCAGCTTCTCCCTCTTGACCGTTCGTAGTCGGTCTCGTATCAGATGGCATTGTCCCTTGAGTGGGAGTAGGCGCATTACTTTCTACATTGTCAGCTACGACTCTTTCGGGATCCATTACTCTACGAAAATCACATTTTATGCATCAGGATTCATCACACTATCACAGTTCAGATTATGGCATGTATAGGTAGACTCTCACACACTACGTTAGTCCAACCAAGAATCGACTAAACTGTAGCTCTGATACCAATCAAATGTAACACCCCTAACCCGTATCCGATGCCGAATTAGGGTTAAAGGTGTTATCAGATAAAATAGAAACTTTTAAATAATTTCATAATACAATTCAAAATTTACAATCAAAGTGTCTATTTTATAGGTCAACGAGAACTTAATCATGCTTTAGAATAGTGTTAGGACTAAACCGAACACATATGGAATTTCTCAGAAATTTAAAAACTTTTCTAAGTTATAGAGGTCACACGCCCATGTGGGCAGGCCTTGTGCCTCCCACGGCTACCAGACACACCCATGTGTCCTGGTCGTGCCAAAACAGAGCATGTATACTGACTTATCCACACGGCCACCGAAGATGCCTGTGTGCCATGGCCATGTAAATTTAGGCTAGCTACTGACTTATTCACATGGCCATGTATGCAAAACAGGCTATTTGTGAGGCCAAAAGGCCACCTACACTAGGGTCATACCTACAAGCACATACAAGCATATTTTCACACATAATTTGGTAACCAAATACATGTCATATAATCAACAAATCATCACATTCAATCTCATTTCTAAACATGCCAATTTGCACAATCAATTCACATGCAAATCCAAGCATATGTCATCCACACTTCGTTAAATCACTATGGTATCAACCTATCAATAAGTTTACCATTCCTAATACCATATCATTGTTATTAAGCTATATCAAAACATGTCTCATATACCATATTCATTCATGCATGTTATTAACATTTATCTAGCCAAATCACATGGCTATTTATACAAATTTCAAACATAATCCAAAGTGAATAGTCTATACATGCTATATTTAGCTATATACACATTCCAAAGTACCAAAATGATTTGAATAGTGTGCTGACAATCTTCGATGGTTCCTGAGCCTTTCATTACTTTAACGACCTATAAAATAGAGAAAACACTCACAGAGTAAGTTTTCAAAAGCTTAGTAAGCCATATGCAAATAAACTTAGCTTAAAAATGCACATAACCATATTGATACAATGACATTTATAATTCTCATAGCAAGTTCATCACATATTCTTTGGCTCATATGCTTAGCCATACCTTACCACATTCTTCAACTCAAATATCATATATACACATAACTCATTCAAGCATATCTTCACATATTATCTCATCATTCAATACACATATTCATCTTAGTAAGTTCATATAGACACTTAACTTTCATACAGGCATAGTGTACTTTTCAAACGTACCTGAAATAGATATACAACTCACATAATCGTTCATTTTTTAGATTTGCCCGTTGAACCATTCAAAACTAAATAGGATACTCAGAGTGCTCGGAATAGTCGTACGATGCCAATGTCCCGGACGTGGTCTTACATGTAACCATACATCGATGCCACTATCCCAGACAGGGTCTTACACAAATCTCATATCGATGCCAACATCCCCGACGTGGTCTTACACGAAACTCATATCGATGCCAATGTCCCAGACGTGGTCTTACACAAAATATCAAATCAATGCCAATATTCCAAATGTGGTTACATAATTTCACATAACAGACGCCTATGTCATGACAAAGTTAATCCTATCTATTCCTAGGTTCATACGGGACTTCTCGGATATTGACTATCTCTCGATACTTTCTCAGAATCCATATATTTGCCATTTCATACACATTCATCACAATGTAATGTCATATGAATATACATAATTTAATACAATTTCATTTATTTGTATATAGACTTACCTCGAGTTCAGTTTAACAGAAACACGCGGCTATTCAATGATTTTCGACTTTCCTCAATCTAAATCTATTTTTTTCTAGTTCTTCATCTATACATATATAGATTCAACCGATTCATTCATCAAATCATTCAATTCTATCCAAAACACATATTTAGGGTAATTTACAAATTAACCCTCACATTATTACATTTGGACAATTTAATCCCTATTTCACAAAATCACAAAATTCACCAAATTTGCTTTTACCATGCTTGGCCGAATACACACTATGCTCATATTAATCCATACATTTCATTTATTTCACAAATTAGTCCTTCAAAATTTCATTTTCACAATTTAGCCCTAATTAGCTAAATTCACTAAAAATTCAAGAACAAAACATGTTTATTAAACACTTATCTTTCATTTAACACCAATACTCATCACCAAGCTCACCATTTCATCAATGGCACATCTCATAAACACCATCAATTCTTCAAATTAAAACATGGGTTTTATAGTATACGAAGCAACGATTACAAAAACATAGAAATTATCAAAAACTGAAGCAAAACATACCTTGAATTTGGATCAAACCTAGCCGAAACCATGAAAGTTCTTATTCTTTCTTTTCTTTTGTATATTCGGCCAAAATAAGATGATAACGTTCATCTTTTAATTTGGTTGTTTTATTATAAACATATTAATATCCATTTTACTAAAATGACCTTAGTAGAAATAATTAGAAAACCATATGTTTTATGTCCAAAATCATCCATTAACCATCCACCATCTTAAAAATGGTTTACTTGCCATATAAGGCCTCCCCATTTAAAAGCCATCTCAAATAGGTGTCTTTTCATAAAGTATACAATTTCTGCATTTAATACAATTTAATCCTTTTATCAAATTAAGCACACAAACAGACAATTTAACTTACAAAACTTTAACACATGCTTAATCACATATCAAAGGCACAGAAAATAATATTAAAATATTTTTCTATCATGAATTTGTGGTTTCAAAACCACTATTTTGACTAAGGTTTAAACCGGACTGTTACATTGGAAGGTGGCAAAAAAGGGACGATTGATGGAAAACGAAGACAGAACCCCATCATGAAGGACGTGGTAAAAAAAAGAAATCATCAAGTGGTTAGATGCGGGTATAATTTACCCCATCTCAGACAGTTCGTGGGTAAGTTCAGTCCAGCGCATACCAAAGAAATGAGGTGTTACGATCGTTGAGAACAATAATAACAAGTTGATACCGACTAGAACGGTTATGGGATGGAGAATTTACATCGATTACCGGGAGCTAAACAAAATGATTAGGAAAGATCACTTTCCTTTGCCCTTTTTGGACCAGATGCTGGATCGACTTTTGGGGCTAGACTATTACTATTTTCTCAATCGATACTCGGGGTATAATCGGATACAATAGCACCGAAATATCAACACAAGACAGCATTCACCTACTCGTATGGTACATTTTCATTTATATGCATGCCATTTGGTTTATGTAATGCACCTACTACATTTCAAATATGTATGATGTCTATTTTTACTGATGTGGTTGAGAAATACTTGAAAGTCTTTATGGATGATATTTTAGTATTTAGAGATCCGTATAATGATTGTCTAGCCAACTAGCCAAGGTACTAAGGTGATGCAAATAAACAAACCTCGTACTTAACTGGGAAAAGTGTCATTTCATGGTACGAGACGGTATTGTTCTAGGGTATCGGATAACGAGACATGGAATCGAGGTAGATAAAGCAAAGGTTGACATTATTGAGAAATTCCCACCTCCAACATCTGTAAAAGGTGTTAGGAACTTTTTCGGTCATGTTGGTTTCTATCGAAGATTTATCAAAGACTTTTCCAAAATTGCTAAACCTTTATACAAATTATTGGAGAAGAACACGACGTTCAAATTTGATGAGGAGTGCTTAAGAGCTTTCAAATATTTGAAGAGTTAATTAGTTTTGGCACCCATAATCGTCACACCAGACTGAGATTTTCCATTTGAATTGATGTATAATGCAAGTGACTTCGCGATAGGAGCTATCATGGGCCAGCAAAGGAACAAAGTTTTTCATCCCATCTACTACTGATCGTTGTTTTATCGAGTTTTAAAATTTATAAAGAGAATGATCGAACCTGGAAACTAACTCTAACAATGATTAAAGGCAAGTGTACCTATCGAACAGTAGTATAACTTAGGCAAGACCGGATTGTCGAACCCAAAGGAACTAAAAGTACTAATACTAACTTTCTTTTTATTATTTAGCCTAAAATAAGTGAAGTTGCTTTAATCTAAATTGATGACTTACAAATCTAAAGATGCAAAGACAAAAAGAATGAATTGGAAAATAACTTGAAGAGAAACTCAGTTGATCACGATGATACCCTCAAGAAGAATCCACCTAGACTTCACTTGCTATTTAACACTGAACCATACGATTTATTCACTTAGTTTGATCTGTAAGACTCCCTAACGTATATTAAACCCTCTCTCAAGGCGAATAATGTCTAACTCTAGGTTAATTAATGGAAATCTCTTTCTCAAATAATAACCCCCTAGAATAGCAATAAATCGATCTATGGACTCCCATATTAGGTTTCACCCTAATCCGACGAAATCTCGTTACCCTATCTCTAGGCGTGCGATCAACTCTGCTTAATTATGTTAGATCTACTCTTAAGCAGTGTCTATTCCTCTTCCACTCAAGTACATTAGATTTGGATTAAGCATGCATAATTAATAACAAACTAAGTATTTATCATATAATTCAGAAATCAATAACAAGATTCATCTAGG
The DNA here is from genome assembly GCA_025506655.1 of Gossypium rotundifolium. Taxonomy (NCBI): domain Eukaryota; kingdom Viridiplantae; phylum Streptophyta; class Magnoliopsida; order Malvales; family Malvaceae; genus Gossypium; species Gossypium rotundifolium. The sequence goes on along the minus strand of CP106734.1, from coordinate 150,508,730 downwards.
TTTCATCCCCTTCAGGTATCTGAAGTGTTTAGTTTATAATGAATAAAGAAAACATCTCAAGAGAAAAGATAAAATAAAATATAAGAAATCCCTAAAACCCCCTAGAGGAATTGAAAGAGAAATCTGCCGTCTTGAATAGAATTTCGGCTCCTTGAGATGGATCCACTGGTTATCTTTGATTAATTTCTACCAATCTGACCTTCTGGATCGGCTCCTTAGCCTAGCTAACCGTCCCAACAAAAGCCCTGGCAGAAGGCTTCTATCGACTCCCCCTTAAGTTACACCATTGGGTGTTTATATAGACTTTGAGATGCCTTACTTGGACCCTAAGTATCCTAATTCAAGTATAATTCCTAATTGGGTGTTTGAATAGGCTTTGGAATGTGTTTCTTTTCCTCAAAGTATTCTATTCTGAGTAGAATTACTCTTTTCTACGGTAGGGACACAGCCATGGTACACTCCCGTGTAAATCATCTTCAGGTCGTGTCTCAATTCTGTTGATTGGAGCACGACCGTGTAAATCGTGGAATGGCCATGTATTATTTAATTATCAAGGCACAGTCGTGTGGCTTGAAGTCTAGGCCGTGTTGATTTCCATTTTGGCTAAATTGGCCCATTTTAAGTCCATTTCTCATTCTTTTTGTCCCTAGGTGCTTTCCTGAGTATAAAACATGAAAAGAAAGGATTAAAAGCACCTTTTTACATAAATCAAAGGCTAAATCATCCAAAAGCATGCTAAATATGGGGTTAAAATATGTTACTTTTACGGTTTATCAACTACACAAGTCAAACTCTGACAGGAGCTCAACTGAATCATACAGTAACAGAGAAAGAGTTACTTGCTATTGTGCTTCCTTTTAACAAGTTTCAATCTTATCTTGTAGGTACCAAGGTGACTGTCTATACGGACCACTCAGCAATTAAGTACTTACTTGCCAAGAAAGACGCTAAGCCAAGACTGATCCGATGGGTACTTCTACTTTAAAAGCTTGATCTAGAAATCCAAGACCGAAAAGGAGTAGAAAACCAAGTAGCAGATAACTTGTATATATTGGAGCCACAAAAAGGGAATTCTCCACTTATACCCATCCAGGAGACATTTCCAGATGAACATATACTGAAGGTAAATCATGTCCATAATATCCTTGGTTTGTTGATATTGCTAACTATTTAGCTTGTGGTTTGATGTCAATTTGATAAGACGTATTATCAAAAGAAAAAGTTCCTTCACAATGTGAAGTACTATTTTTGGGAAGAATACTTGTTTAAAAAGTGTTTAGATCAAATCATCAGGAGATGATTGGCAAAAGATAAAGTACATAAGATTTTATATCATTTCCACTCAACTCCCAGTGGGGGACACTTCGGAGGTACGCGTATTGCGGCCAAAGTATTGCAAGCCAAATTTTTTTTGCCTATATTCTTTAAAGACGTGTTTACTTACGTAAGGAATTGTGGTTGTTGCCAAAGGGTTGGAAACATCACCTACAGAAATGAGATGCCTCGAAAAACATCATTGAGGTAAAATTATTTGATGTTTAGGGTATTGACTTTCTCAGTCCTTTTCCTCCGTATTTTATCATAAGTACATATTGGTAGCAGTAGACTACGTGTCTTAATGGGTTGAAGCTAAGGCATATCCAATAAACTTTGAGACCTATATGGCATGTTTCGGTCAAGCCTTACTTATGGTAAGGTTGGACTAATTCTTTTATGGAAAGTAGACTAAGGGAAAAAGGCAAGTGTTAACTTAAGGTAAGGAATCAAAAGGTTTTAGTATGTAAGGGGGACATAAGGCTTGAAATAAGGGAAGGTGTTTTGGAAACTTTTGAATGGCCTTTTTGACCATGAATGTGGACGGCATAGAGGGCTAGGGGGGATGGCCAGTTTTTGGTGTTAGTTTGGTAGGATTAGGTGCTTGATAAGCATATTTTCCATTTGGTCATTTGGTGCTTTTATCAAATTTTTTTCTTTCTAATTTTCCCTCTCCCTAGCAAATGTGCCATAAACTTTGAGTAAGCAATTGTTTCTTTTTGCCAATTCTTTTAACCATTTTGGTCTTAGGTTGTTCATTCTCTCCAAACCTTTTTCTTTTCTTTGTAACCGAAACCACATAGCCATCAAGGACCACTTCTTTTCTTCTCTTTTTCCTCTTCATTGCCGAATGCGTTGTGGTCTCAAAGTTTCTTTTTGATTCATCCTCCATCCTTGAGAACCGAAATACAAACCTCTCATCTCTATTTTCTTTTCTCTTCTCTCTATTCTCTTTTCCTCTCCATTTTATTTACCATTCAAACACATCATTCCTTCATTTTCCTTCCATGGCCGAATGCTTGTAACCATCCCCATAGCCGAAATTTATTTTCCTATCTATTATATCATAACTGAATCAATTATTCTTTTTGACCTTGTTCTCAATCATTTCTTTCATTAAGCTTTGGATAATCGTAAGATAGTGGAGGGTCGAACCACCATCTTGTCAAGTCATCTTGAAAGTTATTCAAGTTCAGATCATATTTAGAAAGGTAAGAAGGAACTCTTCAAGGATTTTTGATCACTCTCTTTTTTATCAATGACTATCATTGGGATTTATTATAATCGAAAGTTTTCACATATAGGAATCCTTTGGAAATCACTCGGGATTTTAAGGTAAGCTGAGTTCGCCCTTTTAAGCCATTAGTATTAAAATTTCCAATATATTGTAGGACTAATAATCCTTTGTTAATGGAGGCAAGCAAGATAGGGATGAAAAGAGTTGTTAATAGCATTTGGAAGAGGGGTGTTTCCGCTATTCCCCCTAAATTCAAGCGAAGGGCTGTTTCAGAAATCCGAGACTTTCCACCGGGTTGTGGACCCTCATTCGAGGAGAATCAATTATTCAAAGTTGTTCGTAGTTCGGAGCCATTAGCGGTTTGGGATTTCCCATTAGGTTGTGAACCGTCAACCGGGGAGAACCGAAAAATAATTGTCATTCGAGATTTCAAGGGTAAAGATCTAGATCATTTATCAATAGTATAGTTTTTATTAAATATTAGTGTTTTAATCAAGCGTGATAAATATTTAGGTATCGACGAGCGGGAAGGTATAGTTCTCACCGTAATCAGGTGTGTAACTTCACACTTATCTTATTGGTTATATTATACCGTAAGCATAGAATAAAAATCATAAAATCAGTAAAATTGGAAAATACAAAATATTAGCACTTTTTGTGAGAATGCATGAAAACGATATTAAAGTTGTGGAAAAACTACGGATTTTCCCTTAATGGGCTATATTGTAAAAAAAAATTACATTTTGGGCCTTATGGATTATTTTTGATAAGTTGGCCAAGTGAGAAAATTTCGAAAAGGGCCTCATATGTTTAATGGCCAAAATTTGCTAGATCGTTAAATGGGCCAAAATTTGCTAGATCGTTAAATGGGCCAAAATTTGCTAGATCGTTAAATGGGCCAAAATTTCTATTTTGACTAATGGGACAAATTGATAACTTGTAATATGGGCTTTTTGTTTAAATTTACCTTATGAATATATTATTATGCATTATCTATATATACATGACTGCATGGGTTGGGGTAATTGACGAAGAGAAGAAAGGCTTGTTGCCAAAATCTAGTTTGGTGGCTCTACCACAAATATTTTAAATGGCTTAATGCCTCTAGTTCGGTGACTCTGTCACAAATATTATAATTGGCTTAATGCCTGCTATTGGTGTGTTGGCGGGGTGGGTTGACTTGATCCCCACAGGTGTGTTGGTTGGTACGGGTGGTGTGTAGCGAATGGAAATTAGGCTTTGCTGGGAATTGCATATCACATGCATTATTTTTATATTGTACATTTGTAAATGGGCTCAAGCGCAACTAATTGCTTAAATGGTTTTGGCCCAGTGAACACGGTAAGTGGGTTACACATTGAGTTTTAAGTAACTCACCCCGCTTTTCTTACCCTTCTCGTGAAATAATAATTGATGGAGGCTTGGGCCGGATGACTTCGTGTGGAGGCCATACTACGAATGATGAGTTATAAAACTTTGAACCTCTTTTAAGTATTTTTATTTAAGTACTATTTCAATTATGATGTAATAAGGCCTCCGTATTATTTTTATGGATTTTATGCTTGATGGATTTTAATATGTTTTAGTTACTTAAATGGGGTTGTTTAATTTTTTATAAATGTTTTCTTAAACTTGCGTATAAAAGGGGTTTTTTCTTAAATATCACTCACTCGTAAAATTTTGTGAAAACTCTTTTATAAATTTATTTCAACCAATTATTTAAGTTTTTAACCAATTATTTCTCCGAAAATCAAATTGTAAACTCTTATGTTTTAAAATCATGGTTTTCAAATAAATCTCGATTTTGATAAACTCCATCTTCAAAATCATTTTGAAGAATTGTTTTCATTAAAAGCATTGATGACCGGACGAAGTTCGAATTGTGTGGCATGCCAAGTCTGGTCTTAAACGCATAGGCCGAGTTTGGAGTGTTACATTTTATGGTATCAGAGCCAGTTTTAAAACTCGGCTGTGGTTTGGATTCTACAATAATTTTTGTTTAAAAATTGCTTAAACTTCTAGATTTTATGTTTTAAAGGTAGTATGGCACCACGAGCATCCGGCACCAAGTCAAGTAAGTATTTGTATATTAAATATTTATTATTGTGACATGATCATAGGAACACTCTAAAACTTCTAGCTTTAGGTGTTGAAAACGGTAAAGATTGAGACTATAGGATGTGATTGCGAAAATAACTTTATCTCTTATATCTCATAAAATATCGTTAATAAACACTGATATAGTATTCTGATTCATAAAACTTGTAATCAAATAAAATTAAATTAGTCATTATGAGCACTAGAGGACGTGGTCGTGGATCTGCATCACCTGGGAGTGAGACTGGATCACATGACCATTCGAGAGAGGACAATACTTTGATTCAAGCAATGTTGCGAGTCCTAGAGAGGGTTGCTGGGACTAGAACTGGGCCAGTAGCTCGTGGATCAACATCGGAACGACTCAAGTCAAGTGGTATCGAGGTTTTTAGAGGTGTCTCTAGTGTAGCTCCGAATGTTGCGGAATACTGGCTCGAGGCTGTAGAATGAATTATGGATGATTTGGAGTGCACCGTCGAGTAGAAATTGAGAGGAGCCGTGTCCTTGCTAAGGGACGAGGCGTATCAATGCTGGCTTACTATTCGAGAAGGCACCGAGGCTGCATTGGTTACTTGGGATTTCTTTAAAGCTGCTTTTCAAGGAAAGTACATCGGGACAAGTTATGTAAATGCCCGGAGGAAGGAATTCTTGAATCTGGTTCAAAGAAGTAAGACGGTGGCAGCTTACGAGGCAAAATTTCTTTGCTTGAGCCGTTATGCTTGCACAATACTGCCCACTGATCATGAGTGTTGTGTATGCTTTTAAGATGGGCTGAATGATGAGTTGTGGGTACTGATAGCCCCACAACAAGTATGGACTTTTACCTCGCTTGTAGAGAAAGCCAAGATAGCCGAAGAGGCTAAGAATTCAGAATGCCAGAACTGGATTTTAAGTACACAAGTTCTGCTAAAAGGTTCCAAAAGAGGCCTCTAAATGATGAGCCAGCTCAAGCTAGAGCACCTGTGACTACCAATCAGAGTCGAGACTGCACCGACTGTGGGAAGCGACACCCTAGGAAATGTTGGAGAAAAACTGGTGCTTGCTATAAATGTGATTCCAAGGATCATCAGTATAAGAATTGCCCTCGATGGACTGATACGATTCAGGAAGCTCGTAACCCTGATGCTCAGCCAGCTAGAGGCACTCACCAGCCACTGAGAGGCCGTGGGCCAAGTCGTGGTGGTAATGGTGTTGGTCGTGGTCAAGGTGCACCTGGTCGAGGTAATGGCTTAAGAGGTAGCGCAGAGGCAAGACAACCAAGATTTGTCTATGCAGTCCAGCGTCGTGAAGATGGGGATGCACCTGATGTGATAACTGGTACATTTTTCATCTTTGATGTACCTGTTACTGCTTTGATAGATATTGGGTCTACTCACTCGTATATTGCTAGTGCCATATATGGAAACCTAAATATTAAATTTGAGATTACTGATAGAGAGATGACGGTAATTCATCCTTTAGGACAGTCGGTAATAATGAATAAAATGTTTAGAGACGTGCCCTTGGAAATTCAAAGAGAGATATTTTTAGCGGACTTGATGGAATTGCCTTTCGGTGAATTTGATCTTATTTTGGGCATGTATTGGTTGGTGAAGCACCGGGCGCAATTGGATTGTGCCGAAAAGCGGATGTCAATAAGGACTGTGGATGATGAGGAGGTAGTTATGATTAGTGAGCGAAGAAACTTTTTGGCAAATGTGGTATCTACTCTGAAGGCAAAAAAGTTGGTGCGGAAGGGGTATGGAGCATTCCTAACCTTCGTTAGTGCTTTGGATGCCAAGGAATTATTGGTGGAAGGTGTGAGAACGGTGAAAGAACTTTTAGATGTCTTTCTCGAAGAACTTCTTAGTCTACCTCTAGATCGGGAAGTAGAATTTGGCATTGAGCTTTTGCCCAGAACGGCTCCGGTGTCTATTACTCCTTATAGAATGGCGTCGAAGGAGTTAGCGAAGCTTAAAGCTCAAATTTAAGAACTGCTAAATCGGGGATTTATTCGACCAAGTGTGTCTCCATGGGGAGCACCAATTTTGTTCATCAAGAAGAAGGATGGGTCGATGCGTATGTGCATTGATTATAGGCAGTTGAATAAATTGACGATCAAGAATAGGTATCCATTGCCGAGAATCGATGACCTGTTTGATCAATTGAGAGGAGCTTCAGTTTTCTCCAAGATTAATTTGAGGTCGGGTTATCATCAACTCAAGGTGAAAGAGGCCGACATTCATAATACGGCATTTCGAACTCGTTATGGACATTATGAGTTTTTGGTTATGCCATTTGGTTTGACCAATGCACTAGCTGCATTTATAGACATGATGAACCGACTCTTTCAACCCTATCTACTCCGGTTCGGGGTGGTGTTCATAGATGATATCTTGATATATTCGAGGAATGAGGAAGAGCATGATTCACATTTGCGCATCGTGTTGCAAATTTTGTGAGATAAGCAACTTTATGCCAAATTCAGTAAGTGTGAATTTTTGTTGAAGGAAGTGATTTTCTTGGGTTATGTGGTGTCAGTCGAAGGAATAAGAGTTGATCCTCGGAAGGTAGAAGCTGTGTTGGATTGGAAACCACTGAAGTCAGTGGCTGAAATTCAGAGTTTCTTGGGTTTGACTGGTTACTATAGACGTTTTGTTGAGAGGTTTTCATTGATTGCTGCACCCCTAACTAAGCTGTTGCGTAAAAGAGTACCATATGTGTGGACTGTTAAACAATAAGAAAGTTTCGAGAAACTGAAGAAGATTTTGACGGAAGCACCAGTTTTGTTTCAACCTGATACTGGAAAAGAATTTATCGTTTACTGTGATGCATCACACTCGGGTTTAGGATGTGTACTGATGCAAAGTGCAAAAGTGGTGGCTTATGCTTCTCGTCAGCTGAGGCCGCACGAGGTCAACTATCCTACTCATGACTTGGAGTTGGCTGCGGTGGTGTTTGCTTTAAAGATTTGGAGGCACTATCTCTACGGTGAGAAGTCAATCATTTATATGGACCATAAGAGTCTTAAGTACCTCCTTACTCAAAAGGAGTTGAACTTGTGACAACGAAGATGGGTAGAGTTGTTAAAAGATTATGACTTCTCAATCAAGTACCATCCTGGAAAGGCTAACGTTGTGGCAGACGCATTGAGTCGTAAGGTTGTATTCGAGTTGAGAACAATGTTTACTCATCTCAGTTTGTATGAGGATGGCAGTCTGCTAGCGGAACTTCAGGTGAAGCCATTGTGGTTAGAACAGATCAAGGAAAAGCAGTTATCAGATGAGAAGTTGGGTTCTTTAGTGCAACAAGTTGAAAGTGGTATAATAGGGGACTTTGGATTGAACAAGGATGGCGTGCTGTGTTTTCATGGAAGAGTTTGTATGCCTACAGATTCTGATTTGAGACAAATGATTCTTCAAGAGGCGCTTAGTAGCCCTTATGCTATGCACCCCGGAGGAAATAAGATGTATCAGGATCTTCGTGAGCAGTATTGGTGGCCAGGGTTGAAGCGGGAGGTTAATGATTTTGTGGGAAATTGCTTGACTTGTCAACAAGTGAAGGTGGAACATCAATTACCATTGGGTTTATTACAACCGGTAAAAATTCCTCAATGGAAATGGGAGTGGATAATGATGGATTTTGTTAGTGGGTTACCCTTAACACCTACTAAGAAAGATTCTGTTTAGGTGGTAGTAGATAAATTAACGAAGACTGCTCATTTTCTACCAGTTCGTACGGATTACTCGTTGCAAAAGTTGGCTAAGCTATATGTATCCGAGATTGTGAGGTTGCATGGGGTACCAAAGGTTCATTATATCGGACAGGATCCTGTGTTTACATCACGATTTTTGAAAGCTTTACATGAGGCATTGGGAACAAAGTTAAACTTCAGTATGGCTTTTCATCCTCAGTCAGATGGTCAGTCAGAAAGAGTGATTCGGATTTTGAAAGATATGTTACGAGGTTGTGTGATCAACTTCAGGGGTAGTTGGGAGGATTTTCTACCGTTGGCAGAGTTTACGTATAATAACAGTTACCAATCCAGTATCCAAATGGCGCCTTATGAAGCATTATACGATCGTAGGTGCCGTACTCCTACTTATTGGACTGAATTGGGAGAACGATAGTTGATGGGTCCTGAGCTGATTTCTGAGACGAAAGAAAAGGTAAAGGTGATTCAAGCGCGGTTAAAGGAAGCTTCGGATAGTCAAAAGTCGTATGCAGATCTGAAGCGTAAAGATATTGAGTTTACGATGGGAGATCAGGTCTTTCTGAAAGTCTCACCTTGGAAGAATATTTTTAGATTTGGAAGGAAGGTCAAGTTGAGCCCTAGGTTCATTGGATCGTACCGTGTGCTGAAGCGTGTAGGACCAATGGCCTATCAGCTTGAATTACCTCCGGAGTTGAGTCAGATTCATAGTGTTTTCCATGTTTCTATGCTGAGGCATTATAGATCGGATCCGTCTCACATAGTACCGGTAGAAGAGGTGGAATTAAGCCCAGACTTGTCTTTCGAGGAAGAACTAGTGAAAATCTTAAACCGCGATGTTAAGGTGTTAAGAAAGAAGACTGTGCCGTTAGTTAAGGTTCTTTGGTGTAGTCATGGAATGGTGGAAGCTACGTGGGAGCATGAGGATGCAATTAGGCAACAATATCCTCACCTCTTTTAACTAGGTAAATTTCGAGGATGAAATTTTCTTTAAGGAGGGTAGAGTTGAAACATCCTAAAAATCTGAGTATCGATATGTTGCATGTTTTGGTGTTTAGCTTGTGAATGATTAAATTTTGTGTGTTTAATATAGCCTTGAGAAGGCACGCAATTATTTGAAAGTAGAATAATTTTTAGTAATGAGAATTTTATTGAAGTGCAATAAGTGATCCTGATGCTTAAGGTAATTTAAGTGTAAAAAGCTAGCATAAGATGAACTAGTAGCAAGGTGGTGTTGGCGCATGAGTGATTACTTGAGGGGAGAGGTTCGAATCCCATGGATAGCATTTTGGTGACTTTTATTTTTACACCTATATGGCATGTGTCAGTCCTTACTTATGGTAAGGTTGGACTAATTCTTTTATGGAAAGTAGACTAAGGGAAAAAGGCAAGTGTTAACTTAAGGTAAGGAATCAAAAGGTTTTGGTATGGAAGGGGGACATAAGGCTTGAAATAAGGGAAAGTGTTTGGAAACTTTTGAATGGCCTTTTTGACCATGAATGTGGACGGCATAGGGGGCTAGGGGGATGGCCAGTTTTTGGTGTTAGTTTGGTAGGATTAGGTGCTTGATGAGCACATTTTCCATTTGGTCATTTGGTGCTTTTATCAAATTTTTTTCTCACTAATTTTCCCTCTCCCTAGCAAATGTGCCATAAACTTTGAGTAAGCAATTATTTCTTTTTACCATTTCTTTTGACCATTTCGGTCTTAGGTTGTTCATTCTCTCCAAACCTTTTCCTTCTCTTTCTGACCGAAACCACATAGCCATCAAGGACCATTTCTTTTCTTCTCTTTTTCCTCTTCATTGTCAAATGCATTTTGGTCTCAAAGTTTCTTTTTGATTCATCTTCCATCCTTGAGAACCGAAATACAAACCTCTCATCTCCATTTTCTTTTCTCTTCTCTCTATTCTCTTTTCCTCTCCATTTTATTTACCATTCAAACACATCCTTCCTTCATTTTCTTTCCATGGCCGAATGCTTGTAACCATCCCCATAGCCAAAATTTATTTTCCTATCTATTATATCATAACCGAATCTCTTATTCTTCTTTGACATTGTTCTCAATCATTTCTTTCATTAAGCTTTGGATAATCGTAAGATAGTGGAGGGTCGAACCACCATCTTGTCAAGTCATCTTGAAAGTTATTCAAGTTCGGATCATATTTAGCAAGGTAAGAAGGAACTCTTCAAGGATTTTTGATCACTCTCATTTTTATCAATGACTATCATTGGGATTTGTTATAACCGAAAGTTTTCACGTATAGGAATCCTTTGGAAATCACTCGAGATTTTAAGGTAAGCCGAGTTCGCCCTTTTAAGCCATTAGTATTAAAATTTCTGATATATTGTAGGACTAATAATCCTTTGTCAATAGAGGCAAGCAAGATAGGGACGAAAAGAGTTATTAATAGCGTTTAGAAGAGGGGTGGTTCCACTATTCCCCCTAAATTCAAGCGAAGGGCTATTTCGAGAATCCGAGACTTTCCACTGGGTTATGGACCCTCATTCAGGAGAATCGATTATTCAAAGTTGTTCGTAGTTTGGAGCCATTAGCGGTTCGGGATTTCCCATTGGGTTGTGAACCGTCAACCGAGGAGAACCGAAAAATAATTGTCATTTGAGATTTCAAGGGTAAAGATCTAGATCGTTTATCAATAGTATAGTTTCTATTAAATATTAGTGTTCTAATCAAGCGTGATAAATATTTAGGTATCGACGAGCGGGAAGGTATAGTTCTCACCATAATCAGGTGTGTAACTTCATACTTATCTCATGGGTTATATTATACCGTAAGCATAGAATAAAAATCGTAAAATCAGTAAAATTGGAAAATATGAAATATTAGCACTTTTGTGTGAATGCATGAAAACGGTATTAAAGTTGAGGAAAAATTACGAATTTGCCCTTAATGGGCTATATTGTAAAAAAAATGACATTTTGGGCCTTATGGATTATTTTTGATAAGCTGGCCAAGTAAGAAAATTTTGAAAAGGGCCTCATATGTTTAATGGGGCAAATTTGCTAGATCGTTAAATGGGCTAAATTTTGTTAGATCGTTAAATGGGCCAAAATTGCTAGATTGTTAAATGGGCCAAATTTTGCTAGATCGTTTAATGGGCCAAAATTTGCTAAATTGTTAAATGGGCAAAAATTTCTATTTTGACTAATGGGCCAAATTGATAACTTGTAATATGGGCTTCTTGTTGAAATTTACCTTATGAATATATTGTTATGCATTATCTATATATACATGACTGCATGGGTTAGGGTAATTGACGAAGAGAAGAAAGGCCTGTTGCCAAAATCTACTTCGGTGGCTCTGCCACAAATAATTTAAATGGCTTAATGCCTCTAGTTCGGTGACTCTGTCACAATCTAGTTCGGTGACTCTGTCACAATCTAGTTCGGTGGCTCTGCCACAAATATTATAACTGGCTTAATGCCTACTATTGGTGTGTTGGCGGGGTGGATTGACTTGATCCCCACAGGTGTGTTGGTTGGTACGGGTGGTGTGTAGCGGATGGAAATTAGGCTTGGTTGGGAATTGCATATCACATGCATTATTTTTATATTGTACATTTGTAAATGGGCTCCATTTCAACTAATTGCTTAAATGGTTTTGGACCAAAGAACACGATAAGTGGGTTACACATTGAGTTCTAAGTAACTCATCCCATTTTCTTACCCTTCTCGTAATAATAATTGATGGAGGCTTGGGCGTGGATGACTTCGTGTGGAGGCCATACTACTAATGATGAGTTATAAAACTTTAAACCTCTTTTAAGTATTTTCATTTAAGTACTATTTCAATTGAGATGTAATAAGGCCTCTGTATTATTTTTATGGATTTTATGCGTGGATGGATTTTAATATGTTTTAGTTACTTAAATGGGGTTGTTTAATTTTTTTATAAATGTTTTCTTAAACTTGCGTATAAAAAGGGGGTTTTTTCTTAAATATCACTCACTCGTAAAATTTTGTGAAAACTCTTTTATAAATTTATTTCAACCAATTATTTAAGTTTTTAACCAATTATTTCTCTGAAAATCAAATTGTAAACTCTTATGTTTTAAAATCATGGTTTTCAAATAAATCTCGATTTTTGATAAACTCCATCTTCAAAATCGTTTTGAAGAATTGTTTTCATTAAAAGCATTGATGACTGGACGTAAGTTCGAATTGTGTGGCATGCCAAGTCTGGTCTTAAATGCATAGGCCGGGTTTGGGGTGTTACAAGCACAAAGCTTACTGGGCTCTTCAACAACTCAACTTGGATCTTAAGTTTGCTAAAGAGAAGCGGATGCTCCAACTCAACCAGTTAGAAGAATTCCGAATGTTCTCATACGAAAATGCTAAATCACTCAAGGAAAGACTTAAGAACTGGCATGACAAGCACATTCGAGTTCGAGAATTTGAAGCAGGTCAACAAGACTTGTTATTCAATTCCAGATTATGGTTCTTTCCAGGTAAGTTAAAATCACGTTGGTCCGGTCCATTTGCGATTCATAGAGTTTATCGATACAGATTTGTCGAACTTCAAAGTAAGGGAGGTAATTTCCAAGTTAGTTCTCAAAACTTAAAACATTACTAGGGAGATAAAATTGAACGGGATCAAATCTCGTTCATTTTTATCAGATGATTAATTTTTCATGTTTTCCTTTTTAAATAAATGATTTAGGATATATTTTCGAGATTAGTATGTTTAAATAAATTCTTTCTAGGAGATTGGAACTTAAGCGGGAACCGCTTGTGACCCCTCCAATCTTTCCTAAGAATTGATTTTAACATAATTTTTCGAGAAATTATTCCCTAAATGGAAAATTGAATTTTTAGTTTTTCAAATAAAAGGGTCAATTTTGATCCAAGTTTGAAATTGCAACTCAATTTCAAATTTTCTTTAAGTATAGGTACTTAATTGAATTATTTTCAAATTTTAGTTGCTCTTTTTTTAAATATTAAAAATTATGTCTCTTTTTGTAAATATTTTCAAAAGGCATCTAGAATAAATGTTTTAATTTAATAAATAAGATGATAATCATTAATATATAATTATATCCATTATAATATATATTAATTATTATTAACTTTGTACTGTAATTAGGATTAGCTTAAATTTGATCATATTTTATTTAATAAGTAATTATCTTTAATAAATTAATAGCAAATAATAATTTAATATGCATTATATTAATTATTAACTGTTGAACTTAGAATATTTTAAGTATTAAATTGTTCTAAGAATTCTAATTAAACTTCTATTCCTCTCACTATAAATTCCACCCACCTTTTCCAATTTTTTTCACTCATCTCTCAATCAAACCTAGCATCCAAAACCCACCAAATCACCTAGTGCCGCAGCTCCCAGCTCCCTAGCCACAACACCACCTGGTAGCCCCATTCGGGCAAAGAATTCATGTCGTATCAAGCATTCACGCCGCTACTCACCTTCGCGCCATACCGACTCACGCACTTGTCAAGCGCAGCTAACGCACCAGCCCTCATCGTTTCGCTTGATAGTGCCACTTGCTGGCCATCTGCGCGGCACACGTATATCCTTCTACTCCCTATCGTGCACTGCTGCCTTGCTACTCGCACAACACCATCAAGACACCCTACAAACATCCCTAAACCGACCTCTTTTGCTTTAGATTTATTTTTTTTGAGTTCTTAACTTTTATAAAAAGGTTAATTATGCCTTGCAAGAGAACTCGTGCTTCTACTTAAATTGACGAATCACAAAATAAATTCCACTGTGAGGAAGCCAAAGTGAGATACGAAAGTATTTTCAAGACCAACAGATGCATCTAGAGAAGGGCTTTACACTGAAAGAAAGCAACTATATTGATTTCATGGTGCGCATTCGACAAGTTACTGAAGCTCTTAATTAGGAGTTATTTTGTTAGAAAAGACTTAGTGTAGATGAGGAGTTAGTTTGTGAATTTTATGCGAATTTGATCTCAAGCGAATTGACGGAAGTTTTTGTTCGTGGAATCAAGGTACCAATAACCTCAAACGCTATTAATGAATTCTTTGAATTACCTGATTTTGAAAATGATGAATATTCTTCCTTGATGATCAATATTGACTCTAAAAATCTACATGAAATTCTCGAGAAACTTACAGTTCCAAGTTCTAAGTGGATTGTGTCAAAGCAAGAAATTCACACTTGTCGCAGAGAATATTTGACACCACTAGTGAAGGAAAAATCATCTTGAGAGAAATGCGGAATTGTTCCGCTAGATTTTCTGGTCTAGCTTACTTCCCATTTAAAAAAACCATTTTTTGCATAAAAGCTAAACTTCTTGCAAACGTAAAGAAGACATGGTATAGCCAGGGTACAATCATAGGTTGGGACATTTACCGAACAGCAGGAGACTCTATTCTACAGTAACGAGTTAAAGAAAGCTAGGATCCCGAGGAAGAAGAAGAAGAAGAAGATCCCACAGATATTGAACAGATACAATCAGCTGAAACTCTTGATAAGGCAGAACCAATGGAAACAGTAACCGGACCTGACGTTGCAACTTCAATGTTTAAGACTCAATCGCCTTGCCTAGATTTTCGAGATGAGCTATCAAAGTTGATGGGCATATGTAGTAGCAGCAACAAGCTTACTGGAGATATTGAAAAATACAGAATGACTCAATGAGAAGTGCTCTTACGAAAATATACAATGACCCATTTATTTTTGTGCCTGAGTTTCCAGATTTCATATTTGAACCATGGAGTCCACAATCGAAGAGGGAGTGAAGCGATTCATGCAAAAACAAAGACGATGGAGTAAAGGATGAGTCAAATTTAGAGGGATCTGCAAATAAATAAAAAAGGGGGATCTTGACTTTATTTTATTTCTGTTCTTAGGTTATTTAATATTTTAGGATTAGGTTTTACTAGGAATTTTTATTTTCGCATAATAAAACAAAAGGTGGAATTCATAAATAAAATATGAATAAGTCACAAAGTGCAAAATGTGGCAATAGATATATATATATGTCTAGGATTGGATCTAGAGAGAGCTTGGTACTTAAGCAATCAAATTGACTCACCTCCTCTTTTCTAGAATCCTACCTGGTGTATAGTATTTATTCACTTTTAAACAATGAGGACATTGTTCATCTTAAGTAAGGGGATCAAAAATTTGAAATTATTTCCACTCAGAATAAATTTTTCTTTCAGTTATGATTAGGTTATATTTTGTTCAAAAATTTGAAATTTTGTTAAGTATGTTAAACTTCAGCATGAATAAAGTTCGATTATTTCAATAATTGTTATGTTAATTGAAATATGACATAAATGTATTTTTAATAAAGCTTGAAAATCATACCATAAAATTTTTAGTTCCTTAGGAAAGTTACGCATGCATAAAAGTTTAAGTCTCTAGAATTGACTTAGTAGTTTCTTGAGGCAAAATCCTAGGAAGTATGGGAAGTTGAAAATGATTTAGGCAACTTTTGTTTGGACCATTTGAGCCTTTCAAGCCAACCATGATGAATTTTTATCCCTTGAAACCCAACTTTGAGACTATATGGCCTAGCTTTATTTAAACCCTCGCAATATTTAGCCATCACTTTTCTCGTAATTATCTTTAAATTGTCCCAAACACTAGACTCAGTACTATTTAGAGTGTTCCTTAAAAAAATTTAGGGAGTTAAAAAGAAGTATCAAATGCTCAAAAGTTTTGTAGTACATAAGCAAAATGCTCATGTAAAAAAAAAGAAAAGAAAAGTGTAACGCCCTAAATTTGGGCCTAGAAGTATTGGGCCTATTGGGCTTTGGGCTTGGGATCTCAGAAAATTTTTAAGTGAGCAAGAAAATGACAATTGGCATGTGGGCATTGAAGGTTAATGAATTTTGAATGTCTAGGGGTGTTAGGGAAATCCTGGGATCAAGTAAGGGTATAGGAAAAATTTTGGTTTTAGCCCCAAGGGAATTGTGACTTCAGCCAATAGGCCTCTTAAGCAAATTAAGGGGAAAATAGGACACAAGTGGGCCTGTGGTCCAGTGGCAAGGTGGCGTCACTTGGGGAGCTACAAGGTGGCGTGAAGAGGTCCAAGGTTCGAGTAGTGGTAAGGTGCTTTTGGAGTGTTTATTTTGCATAGTGGATGGCTAGAGTTGTGTGGAATTTGGAATCTTTTGTTAAAGTGTTTGAATTGGTCTTATGAGCTGATAAAGGAGGGAATTTCGGATGAGATAAGTGAGATATCATGGAGAAATTAGAAGATGAGAGGTGGGGAAGAGTTGGTTCCGAATTGGACTGTGGGGGAAGGTAGGATTCGGCTATTGGCTATAAAAGGATGTGCCAAATTCCTTTGAGAGGTTCCTTGGGTTCCATTACATTTCTTTTCTCCCCATTAGCCAAATTCCTCTATTACCGAATTACCATCATCCTCCCTTTCCGAAATTCTTACTTGTACCGAACCTTTGTGGTTTTCCTCCACAAGTCGAATGGTATCTACTCTCAGTCAAGGTTAAAAGTCGAATCTCTTTTAGTAGCTAACTAGGCCACAGGATCAAAAGGTTGGATTCGGTAAGTATTTAGTTAACTCATTAAGTGTGTTTTGTTAAAAGCCTTTATTTAATGTTTCAGGTGATCCTTAGTAGACAGCTCGACGTGGGAAAGGACTCGTAGTTGGCCACACTACGAGATGTTTAAATTTTTATTTATCTATTTCAAAAAACATGGTTTTAATTGCTTTATTTTAGTTGGATATAATAAGGCCTTGTATCTCCAATTTGACGTTACTTATGGGTTTTATTACTATTTCTGCTGCTTAATTTTTATTTTAACTTAAATAAATTTCTAAAATTTAGCAAGGTTTTCAAAATAACTATAAACTATGGGCTTTTATTTGAAACATGGGCTTTCTTCATAACTTTTATCGTTACTTAACAAGATTCAAGGATTTTGAGCTTTTAGGCCATAAATTTTAACTTAGTAAAATCGATTTGGAATTGTCCTTAATGTGACATCACCAGATTCGGCCATAACGTCTGGGCTGGGTTTGGGGGTGTTACATTTAGTGGTATCCGAGCCCAGTTGCAAAGCTCGGGCTGTGAAATGGGCCTTAAATTTTGGGTTTTAAAAATGAGAAAACTAAAAAGTTTCTACAAGATTCTTGAAGTGTGGTTCACCGAGCCCTTGACGTCGAGCCAAGTAAGTTTCTCTGTTATTTTACTTGTTTGAATTACTGAACTGTACTTAGATATTGGGCTACTTTAAACAATAGGTTTTTAGATACTAAAGCCCGTAGTAATGGATTCACGACCGTAAAACAGCTTCTAAATTGCTACTTGCATAAGACATGTGCTCTAAACAGTGGAACTATGAACTAAATTCATAAAAATTCCTAACTCAGATAATACGAGAATCAGCGATGAGCGCTATAAGAAGTGCAAGGGGTCGCGGCAGAGGCCGTGGATGTGTTAGGGCTGATGTGCTGACTCAGCTAGTTAGAGAGGTACTAGAGGAGGTTAAAGAAATTGGTGAAACACTTCAGGTTAAGTGCGTGGACTATAAACAAAAAGAGATCGCAGTTCTCTAGGGCAGTAGTCTCGTTCTGTGAAGCTTACTTAGCCTATATTAGTAAGATGGGAATAATATTTGTATGATATCTATCTGCTCTAGTGAATAGATATTTGGGGTGTGTGTAAGAGGTATTGTTTTGGAATTAGAGTGCGCAGCGGAAGCGCGATTGTGTAGTTTGGGTTGTGTGACTGTTCTAAGAGCTGTAAATTTTGAGGACGAAATTTTTTTAAGGGGTAGAATTGTAACACCCCAAATTTGGGCCTCGAAGTATTAGGTCTATTGGGCTTTGGGCTTTGGATCTCAAAAAATTTTTAAGTGAGCGAGAAAATGATAATTGTCATATGGGCTTTGAGGGTTAATGAATTTGGAATGTCTACGGGTGTTGGAGAATTCCTGAGATCAAGTAAGAGTACAGGAAAAATTTTGGTTTTAGCCCCAAAGGAATTATGATTTCAGTCAGTAGGCCTCTTAAGGAGATTAACGGGAAAATAGGACACAAGTGGGCCTGTGGTCCAGTGACGAGGTGGCGTCACTTGGGGAGCTACAAGGTGGCGTGAAGAGGTCCAAGGTTTGAGTAGTGGTAAGGTGTTTTTGGAGTGTTTATTGTGCATAGTGGACGGCCAGGGTTGTGTAGAATTTGGACTCTTTTGTTAAAGTGTTTGAATTGGTCTTATGAGCTGATAAAGGAGGGAATTTTGAATGAGATAAGGGAGATATTGTAACATCTGAGAATTAGGGGTCACGCATTTTATTAATATTTATGTGCTAGTATGCTCTGGATGTTGTTTGAGTGTGTTTGGAGGCTTCAGGAAACCTTGGGGTTAGGTAGGAGCCTTAGTGAAAATTTTTTATTTGAAGCCTTTAGGGGAGAGCTAGGGGAGTCAGGTCTTAAAGGATGTAATGTGGTGTTCTTTAACACAAGAAGTGAAGTGGTGGAGTGGCAAGAGGACGCTACATTGAGTGCAGGAGAGTTTGCGTCAAAGGGAGTTCTGGGAGAGGAGGTTCGAGCAAAGATGGGTAGCATTTTGGGGTTGCTTTTTGCATCAAGAGGGGGGAGGTAGTGGATTCGGTTTGGGCACTTGAAAAGTGGAGGGTTGAATGGGTCAAGCACTTTGAATTGGTGATGGAGAGGTTTTGTAGGAGGTTGACTCATTCAAATGAGTTTGAATGAGAGGAGAAGAGGAAAATAAGGAGGAAAAAGGGGGATTTAGTGAAGGGAGGAGTGTTGGTCGAATTTGGAATTCTAGGATGTGGTATTTTTGGTCATGAGGGGAGTGCATACATTCGGTTTGGGAAGGGCTATGTGTGTCGAATTTTTGAGTAGTTTGCTTTTCCCTCTTCCTATTTGTCCTTGAACCGAATTTGTGAAACTATTTTAAAGCACTTTTCTTTTTCTCTACTTCTTCTCTAAGCCGAACCATACCCCTTCCTATTCTCCTTTTCTTTTCATATTTGTGGCCTCAAAACTCACTTCATCATTAAGCTGAATCTTTCTCTTCACTTTTCCCCATAGCCGAAACTACATAAAACTCAACCCTCTCTTCTCATTTTCTTTTCATCGATCTCTTTACCTTCAAGAGCCGAATAGCCTATCCTTCTTTCTGTTGTAGCCGAACCTCCTAGCCATTTCCATTCAATCTTTTTTCTTTTCCTTCTTTTTGATTCTCCTAAGTCAATATCTCACTTTTGGTGGTAACACTTTTCGGTTGTCATTTGCTAGAGAAAGTGCCATGATTCAGTCATTGCCTACTCTTCCAATCGATTTCTAGTATTTTGGTAAGGGGTTTCTCTTTTTCGTTGAAACATGCTCTTTTCTTTTATTTGGTTTGCCGAAACCAAAAGGCTAATCCTGTTCTTTGGTGTGTGGTCGAATCTATGGAGTGATTCGGATTCTTTGTATAAGCCAACGATAAGGGGGTGAAGGATCTTTTGAGATTTGATCAATCGAGGTAAGGAGATTATAACGTTAAGCCGAAGGCCACTTCTTTAGTCCATAAGTGTTAGGCTGAATCTAACACAAATGTATGTAGGGATTTTGACGATCATTTTGTACAAGTGAAAAGCCTTTGGGATTTGGTCAACTTTGGTAAGAATGTTCTTTCGATCTTAGTACTTTTTTTGGTTTGCTATTCTTTCCTATTCAATGTTTTAACCCGGGTCTTCTGACCAAAAACTTTGTTTGATGGATTCGAGTATCAGTATAGGAGAGAAAGGAGTTGGACACGTTGTCTCGATTCCTAAGTTCAAGAAACGGTCAGTTTCAGCGGTTCAGGATAGGCCTTCGGGCTGTGGACGAGCGTCCGACATAGATAAGCAGATCACTGTGATCTCTTCGAGTGAGGACGTGAGGGAGATCGATAGTCTAGTTCTTTAGGTTCTCAGGTGTGTAATTAACACACGATTTACTTACTTACTTTCGTTAAAATATGTAATATGAGTGGTAGCCGAAGTAGCGGCTGTGGTGATGCTATTACCTAATTCGGGTAAACCGATAACTAGGTTAGTATACTATCTATGTTGTGGTTGTGGTTAATTATTATGGATACATGTAAGCATGTCATATGTGCCTATCTAGTATGTTCATATGTTATATTGCCATATCATTATAATATGATGCATGTGCATGGGGATCGATATCTATTGAATAAGGGGAAGTGTGTACATTTATGTACATGGATTGATGTTAGCCATGAGCTACATCGTGGATTGATGACGACCTAGAGTCTCATCGTGGATATTGTGATTTCAATCACATGGATAAGTGGCTAGACCACTAAGTGGACTTTGAGCAGCATGACTACCAAAAAGGTGTGGAGCGGATGGAAGGTCGATTTAGTAATCCCCTGGTGTGTAGTGGTTGGATATACGGGTGGTGTGTAGCGGTTGGATATTAGGTTGGGTTGGGTTCACATTATGCATGATAGTATGTGGTACGTAGACTTGATGTGGTTTTGGGGCTATGCCCATTTGTGGTAACATGTGGTTTAATTGCACACTGAGTCAAAATGACTCACCCTGTTTTTCAAACAATGCAAGTAATACGTGATACTTTGGACCGGGCCGGGGAAGAGTCAAGGTGGCCATGCAGAAGCCGTTTTTACTTTTAAAGTACTTTATAAATTTTAATTACTTTTGGGATATTTTATTGTAATAAGGCCATTTTAATTACTTTGGATTTTTTTTAAGTTTTAAGTTGGATCCGCTTATCAAATGGTTGATTTATAAAGGAACTCTAAAATCTACCGCAACACTCGAATTTAAATGGAGTTTTCAAAATATAGATTACTTATAAACCTCTCGGTTCCCAAAATTTTAGTATAAATGAATAATGATTTAAGCTTGTGCAATTCAAATGCTTTATTTTTAATGGAGTTAAATCTTAGAACTTCAGCATCATTTTCTTTACCTTTGAAACCCAAATTTTTTTCTCAACACTTTTCCTCATAACATTTCAAATTCGGTCGTGGTGTTTGGGCCTGGTTTGGGGTGTTACAGTTTGGTATCAGAGCCAGGTTCTAACTTGGCCTTTGGGGATTTTGAGGCCCACAATGTTTTCAAACTTCAAATTTGGTTTAAAAGAAATTTTTCAGGAAATGGCTTTATAGAAGCATAACACTTGCGTCTCCAGCCCAAGTCCGCCAGGTAAGTGTTCCAAATCTTTGTGTGGTATTTATGAGTGGGCTTGATGGGTTTCATAGGATGTAGACTATTTTAATTAGACTGTGATGGACTATAGGCTTAGTTGAACAACTTTTTTTAAAAAATCATAAGACTTAAACTGAACAAACAAACCTGTGAACCAGTCGTCGAGTTAAGGTGTGGCAACAGGTGTATGCATGTCTAGGACGGGATTCAAGGAGAGCTTGGTATTTAAGCAGTCCAAGTGACTTACCTCCTCTTCGCTGGAATCCTACCTGGTGCGTAGCGACTGTTCACTCTAATCATGAGGATTGGTTGACAGGCTAAACCTTATAATTAAACCCAAAAAGGGACTGGCCACCCTGTTTTGTAAAATCCTAAGGTAAACCCTAGTTTTTAAAATCTCAAATTACCCCTGATTCGTAAAAGTTACCCAGGTTTTGGAAAATGACCAAAAATACCCCTAAGTTACAAAATTACTGAAATGCTCCTAAATTGAAAATTACCAAAATACCTTTATTTTGGCAAATCACCTGAAACCTTATTTTGGAGAATTATGAAAATACCCATGTAGGATAAAATTACAAAAATACCCCTGGGTAGAGAAATGACGAAAATACCCTAGTGGTGAATTTGAGTTTGTGGATGATGGTGATGAATGAATGTGATTCTCTGAATTAGGGCAGTAGACTTAAGATGAAAACGTTGAAATCAAAAGGACCACTATCGAACTTCTTTACATAAAATTGTTGGCAGATAATCAGTGGAACAAAAAGCTAATGCATAAAATTTCTTAAAACAAATTAAGACGCGACGATAGACATGAGTTCTAGGGGACGTGGACGTAATACACGTGGGTGTGGTAGAGGTAGGATGACTGTATCGGAACCAGTGGGGTCTGGTCATGGATCGGTGAATGAAATGACGCCGCCAGCTGTGGAAGCTAAGTTTCAAGATCAGACGGGTGGAGACGATGCAGTGTCTCAGGCCATGCTATGGGTTTTAGAGAGAGTTGTGGGATCAAACGTGGGTTTTGGGGCTAGGAACTCCGTGTCTGAAATGACTTTCGATCGAACAGTACGAGGTATTCAGAGGTGTCTTCGGGTCGCTCGAACGTGATTTGGAGTATTGGTTAGAAGCAGTCGAGAGAATCATGGATGACTTGGACTGCATAGCTGAAGAGAAGTTGAAGGGCGCTATTTCTTTACTCTGGGATGAGGCTTACCAGTGGTGGCTCACTGTCAAAGAGGGTACTCTGGAAGATCGAGTGGATTGGGGGTTCTTTAAGGTGAAGTTCGAAGGGAAGTACGTCGGGGCTAGTTATATAGACGCGCAGAGGAAGGCGTTCCTAAACCTAGTACAAGGGGGTAAGTTAGTAGCTGAGTATAAAGCAGAATTCTTGCGATTGAGCTGGTATGCTCGGGGAATTGTTGCTATAGACTACGAGCACTGTGTGAGATTTGAGGATGGACTGCGGGGTGAGCTACGGGTGTTGATAGCTCCTCAGCGAGAGTGGGACTTTGCTATTCTGGTGGAAAAGGCTAGGATAGTCGAGGAGGTTAAGCGAGCTAAGAGGCAAAACAGGGATAAGGACAGGGGCAGGAATAAGAGGGGTTTTAGACCGACAACGTCATCGGGGGGTTTTAGAAAAAGCATAGGGTTGAGGGACCTGCTTGCATTTCTGCGCTAGTTACTGAAAATTAGTCCCGTTAGTGTGCTCAGTGTGGGAGGTCTCATGTGGGAGAGTGCTGGGGAAGAAATAAAGAGTGCTACAGGTGTGGGTCAAGGGACCATCTGATTAAGAACTGTCCTCAGGGGTATGTGCAGCCCGATAGTGGTAGTCAACAGATACAGAGAGGACGTAGGCCGAACTGAGGTGCAAATGGTACTGGTTGAGGTCGTAGAGCACCGGGTAGAGGTGCTGGGGGCTCAGATACAAGATAGCCTAGGTTGGTTTACGCAGCCAGACGTCGAGAGGAGGGGGATGCACCAGACGTTATCATGGGTACGTTCCTCATCCTTGGGTTACCCTTTACTGCATTGATTGATGTTGGGTCGATGCACTCTTACATTGCTAGTATGGTGCCTAGAACCTTGAATGTGAAACCTGAAATTACCTCTAGGAAGATGTTTGTACTTAGTCCTTTAGGGCAGTCAGTAGTGGTAGATAAACTCTTTAGAGATGTACCTTTAGAGGTCCAGGGGTCAGTGTTTCCAGCTGACTTGATGGAGCTGTCATTCGGAGAATTTGACTTGATCCTAGGCATGGATTGGTTAGCAAGGTATCGTGTAAATTTGGACTGTGCTGCTAAGCGCATGTTGTTGAAGACTTCCAAAGATGATGAGGTTTTGGTGATAGGTGAGAGGAGAGAGGAGAGACTACTTGGCTAATATAGTGTCTGCTCTTAAGGCAGAGAGGATGGTAAAGAAGGGGTGCCTGGCTTTCTTAATATTTGTTAGTGCTTTGGATGCTAAAGAAGCCACTGTGGGGGAGGTTAGAACAGTAAAGGAATTTGTGGATGTGTTTCCAGAAGAACTTCTAGGGTTGCCTCCGGATCAGGAGGTGGAGTTTGGAATCGACTTGTTGCTGTCATACACACGGTTCATCGCTCCTTATAGGATGGCACCGAAAGAGTTGGTTGAACTTAAGGCCCAAATCCAGGAGTTGTTAGATCGCAGTTTCATTCGACCCAGTGTGTCTCCATGGGGAGCACCGATGTTGTTCGTAAAGAAGAAGGACAGATCTATGTGGATGTGCATAGATTACCGCCAGTTGAATAAACTAACAATCAAAAACAAGTACCCACTGCCAAGGATGGACGATTTGTTCGATCAGTTCAAAGGGGCTGTGGTCTTTTCAAAGATTGATATGAGGTCGAGATATCACCAAATCAAGGTGAAGGAAGCAGATATCCATAAGACGGTGTTTTAGACTCGATACGGCACTATGAATTTCTGGTAATGCCATTCGGGTTAACGAACACACCGGCTGCGTTCATGGATATGATGAATCGAGTTTTTCAACCCTATTTGGACCAGTTCATCGTGGTGTTCATAAACGACATTCTAGTTTATTCCAAGTCAAAGAGGATCATGATACGCATCTACGAGCGGTTCTGTAGATTTTAAGGGAAAAGAAGTTGTACGACAAATTTAGCAAGTGCAAATTTTGGTTAAAAGAAGTTGCATTTTTGGGACAAGTGGTATCTGCAAAAGGATAATAGTGGATCCTTGGAAGATTGAGGCAGTATTGGATTGGAAACCACCTAAGTCGGTGGTAAAAATTCGTAGTTTCTTAGGGTTAGCAGGTTACTATAGAAGATTTGTTGAAGGATTTTCTTCGATAGCAGCACCTTTGACTAAGTTGTTGAGGAAGGAGGTACCTTCTGTGTGGACAGATAAGCAGCAGGAGAGCTTCGAGAAGCTAAAAAGGGTTTTGACAGAGGCTCCGGTTCTAATTCAGCCTAAGGCGGGGAAAGATTTTGTTGTGTATTGTGATGCTTCTCATACGGGGTTAGGCTGTGTACTGATGCAAGACGGGAAGGTTGTTTCCTATGCGTCTCGGCAGTTAAGGCCTCATGAGGTTAACTATTCAACGCATGACCTGGAGTTGGCTGCAGTGGTTTTCGCTTTGAAGGTATGGAGGCATTATCTGTATGGAGAGAAATCAGTGATCTATATGGACTATAAGAGTTTGAAGTATCTACTGACTCAGAAAGGGCTGAACTTGAGACAGTGAAGGTGGCTGAGCTGTTAAAAGATTACGACTGCTCGATTGAATATCATCTGAGGAAGGCGAATGTGGTGGCAGGTGCCCTAAGTCGAAAGGTAGTATCGGATCTGAGAGCGATGTTCGCGCATCTTAGTCTTTATGACGACAGGAGTTTGTTAGCGGAGCTGCAGGTGAAGCCGATATGGTTAAGTCAGGTAAGAGAGAAACAGTTGGTGGATGATGTCTTGAGTGCCAGACTTCTGCAAGTACAGAATGGGGGATTAGAGGACTACAGTGTAAATAGCGACGGAGTCTTGTGTTTTCGAGGTAGGGTTTGTATGCCAAAACACATGGAATTGAGGTAAAAGATTCTTTGGGAATCGCATAGTGGCCCTTATGCCATGCATCCTGGAGGGAGTAAGTTGTATAGGGATCTTCGAGATCAGTTTTGGTGGCCTGGTTTAAAGCGGGATGTTATAAAATTTGTGGGCAATTTCTTGGCGTGTCAGCAAGTCAAAGCTGAACATCAAGTGCCTTCGAGACTACTACAACCAGTGAAGATTCTGTAATGGAAGTGGGAGAGAATCACGATGGATTTCGTTAGTGGGCTTCCTCTTACGCCTACTAAGAAAGACTCAGTATGGGTGATTATGGATCGATTGACAAAATCTGCTCACTTCATACCTATTCGTGTTGACTACTCTCTGCAAAGGTTGGCGAAGCTATATATGACAAAAATTGTGAGATTGCACAGGGTGCCAATATCGATCATATCAGATAGGGATCCTAGATTTACGTCGCGGTTTTGGAGGGCGTTGCATCAGGCATTGGGCATCAGGTTAGACTTTAGCACGGCATTTCATCCGCAGACGGATGGCCAGTCTAAAAGGGTGATTCAGGTATTAGAAGATATGTTGAGAGGATGTGTTATCGACTTCAGAGGTAGTTGGGAGGAATTCTTGCCCTTAGCAGAGTTCGCATACAACAATAGTTATCAAGCTAGTATTCGGATGGCGCCGTATGAAGCAATGTATGGGCAGAAGTGTCAGACTCTTACCTGTTGGACAGAGTTAGGAGAACGTCATGTTTTGGGTCCGAAGATAGTGGCAGAATCAGAGGAAAAGGTTAAGGTAATTCGAGATCAGTTGAAAGAGGCATCTGACAGACAAAAGTCGTATGCGGATCTTAAGCGAAAAGAGATAGAGCTTGCAGTGGGTGATCGGGTATTCCTAAAAGTTTTGCCTTGAAAGAATGTGATGAGATTTGGACGTAAGGGTAAACTGAGTCCCAGGTTTATAGGACCTTATCGGGTTTTGAAGCGAGTGGGGCCAGTAGCGTACCAGTTGGAGTTGCCTTTAGAGTTGAAATAGATGCATGACGTGTTCCACGTGTCGATGTTAAGACGTTACCATTTGGATCCATCTCATGTGGTACCAGTTGAAGAAGTTGAGTTGAGGTCAGACTTGTCCTATGAGGAAGAGCCAATTCAGATTTTGGAACGAGATGTAAAGGTACTGCGGAAGAAGTCAGTTCCTCTAGTCAAGGTATTATGGGGGAATCATGGTTCAGAAGAAGCTTCGTGGGACCCAGAGGAGTCGATGAGACAGCAATACCCTCACTTGTTTTGACCAGGTAATTTTGAGGCCGAAATTTCTTTAAGGGGGTAGAACTGTAACATCTGGGAATTAGGGGTCACGCATTTTATTTATATTTATGTGCTAGTATGCTCTGGATGTTGTTTGAGTGTGTTTGGGGGCTTCAAGAAACCTTGGGGTTAGGTAGGAGCCTTAGTGAAAATTTTTTATTTGAAGCCTTTAGGGGAGAGCTAGAAGAGTTAGGTCTTAAAGGATGTAATGTGGTGTTCTTTAACACAAGAAGTGAAGTGGTGGAGTGGCAAGAGGACGCTACCTTGAGTGCAGAAGAGTTTGCGTCAAAGGGAGTTGCAGGGGAGAGGAGGTTCGAGTAGCATGGGTAGCATTTTGGGTTACTTTTTCATCAAGAGGGGGAGAGGTAGTGGATTCGGTTTGGGCACTTGAAAGGTGGAGGGTTGAATAGGTCAACACTTTGAATTGGTGATGGAGAGGTTTTGTAAGGGGTTGACTCATTCAAATGAGTTTGAATGAGAGGAGAAGAGGAAAATGAAGAGAAAATTGGGGGATTTAGTGAAGGGAGGAGTGTTGGCCGAATTTGGGATTCTAGGAGGTGGTATTTTCGGTCATGAGGGGAGTGGGTAAATTCGGTTTGGGAAGGGCTATGTGTGCCAAATTTTTGAGTAGTTTGATTTTCGCTCTTCCTATTTGTCCTTGAACCGAATTTGTGAAACCATTTTGAAGCACTTTTCTTTTCTCTCTACTTCTTCTCTAAGCTGAACCATACCCCCTTCCTATTCTCTTTTTCTTTTCATATTTGTGGCCTCAAAACTCACTTCATCATTAAGCCAAATCTTTCTCTTCATTTTTCCCCATAGCCGAAACTACATAAAACTCAACCCTCTCTTCTCATTTTCTTTTCATCGATCTCTTTACCTTCAAGAGCCGAATAACCTATCCTTCTTTTTGTTGTAGCCGAACCTCCTAGCCATTTCCATTCAATCTTTTTTCTTTTCCTTCTTTTTGATTCTTCTAAGCCGAATATCTCACTTTTGGTGGTAACACTTTTCGGTTGTCATTTGCTAGAGGAAGCACCATCATTCAGTCATTGCTTACTCTTCCAATTGGTTTCTAGTATTGTGGTAAGGGGTTTCTCTTTTCCATTGAAATATGCTCTTTTCTTTTATTTGGTTTGCCGAGACCAAAAGGCTAATCCTATTCTTTAGTGTGTGGTCGAATCTATAAAGGAGTGATTCGGATTCTTTGTATAAGCCAACGATAAGGGGGTGAAGGATCTTTCGAGATTTGATCAATCTAGGTAAGGAGATTATAACGTTAGGCCAAGGCCATTTCTTTAGTCCATAAGTGTTAGGCCGAATCTAACACAGATGTATGTAGGGATTTTGACGATTGTTTTAACACAAGTGAAAAGCCTTCGGGATTTGGTCGACTTTGGTAAGAATGTTCTTTCGATCTTGGTACTTTTTTTGGTTTGCTATTCTTTCCTATTCAATGTTTTAACCCGGGTCTTCTGACCAAAGACTTTTTTTGATGGATTCGAGTATCAGCATAGGAGAGAAAGGAGTTGGACACGTTGTCCTAGTTCCTAAGTTTAAGAAACAGTCAGTTTTAGCGGTTCAGGATTGGCCTCTGGGCTGTGGGCGAGCGTTTGACATAGACAAGCAGATCTCTGTGATCTCTTCGAGTGAGGACATGAGGGAGATTGATAGTCTAGTTCTTCATGTTCTCAGGTGTGTAATTAACACACAATTTACTTACTTACTTTCGTTAAAATATGTAATATAAGTGGTAGCTGAAGTAGTGGCTGTGGTGATGCTATTACCTAATTCAGGCAAATCGGTAACTAGGTTAGTATACTATCTATGTTGTGGTTGTGGTTAATTGTTGTGGATACATGTAAGCATGTCATATATGCCTATCTAGTATGTTCATACGTTATATTGCCATATCATTATAATATGATGCATGTGCATGGGGATCGGTATCTATTGAATAAGGGGAAGTGTGTACATTTATGTACGTGGATTGATGTTAGCCTTGAGCTACATCGTGGATTGATGACGACCTAGAGTCTCATCATGGATATTGTGATTTCAATCACATGGATACGTGGCTAGACCACTAAGTGGACTTTGAGCAGCATGACTGCCAAAGAGGTGTGTAGCCGATGGAGGGTCGATTTAGTAATCCCCTGGTGTGTAGTGGTTGGATATACGGGTGGTGTGTAGCGATTGGATATTAGGTTGGGTTGGGTTCACATTATGCATGATAGTATGTGGTACGTGGACTTGATGTGGTTTTAGGGCTAGGCCCATTTGTGGAAACATGTGGTTTAATTACACACTGAGTCAAAACGACTCACCCCATTTTTCAAACAATGCAGGTAATATGTGATACTTTGGACTGGGCCGGGAAGGAGTCAAGGTGGCCATGCAAAAGCCGTTTTTACTTTTAAAGTACTTTATAAACTTTTAATTACTTTTTGGGATATTTTATTGTAATAAGGCCATTTTAATTACTTTGGATTTTTTTTTTAAGTTTTAAGTTGGATCCGCTATCAAATGGTTGATTTATAAAGGAACTCTAAAAATACTGCAACACTCGAATTTAAATGGAGTTTTCAAAATATAGATTACTTATAAACCTCTCGAGTTCCCAAAATTTTAGTATAAATGAATAATGATTTAAGCTTGTGCAATTCAAACGCTTTATTTTAAATGGAGTTAAATCTTAGAACTTCAACTTCATTTTCTTCACCTTTGAAACCCAAATTTTTTTCTCAACACTTTTCCCCGTAACATTTCGAATTCGGCCGTGGTGTTTGGGCCGAGTTTAGGGTGTTAAAGATATCATGGAGAAAAATTATGAGATGAGAGGTGGGAAGAATTTGTTCCGAATTAGACTGTGGGGGAAGGTAGGATTCGGCTATTCGCTATAAAAGGATGTGTCGAATTCTTTTCAGAGGTTCCTTGGGTTCCATTATATTTCTTTTCTACCCCTAAGCCAAATTCCTCTATTACCGAATTACCATCATCCCCCCTTGCTGAAATTTTTACTTGTGCCAAACCTTTGTGGTTTTCCTCCATCACAAGTCGATTGGTATCTACTCTCAGTCAAGGTTAAAAGTCGAATCTCATTTAGTAGCTATCTAGGCCACAGGATCAAAAGGTTGGATTCGGTAAGTATTTAGTTAACCCCTTAAGTGTGTTTTGTTAAAAGTAGAAGGGCTAACTAACATCTCATTGTCGTTAACCTTGTATTAACAAGGGTAGGATTCAGAGATCGCAAGCGTGGTAGAATCGTTAGCAAAGTGGTAAGTGTTCTCGACTCAGTTATGGTTTAGTGGATGGCCGAATGTAAGTATTGCATATAGGGGTGACTTATGTGGAATATGAGTCACTTGTTTTGACGATATATGTTTGACTGTAGATGTAGGGGATATTCACGAATAGTAGTTAAGGAAGGGCTACTAGAACGTGTGGCACATGATAAGGTTATGGTAAGGCTTCGGCTTTTGGTAAATGTGTTGATTTAGTGATTGATTGAAGGTTGGTTGGTTGTAGGTTCAAGATCAAGGATAGAATAGCACACCGCAGTAACCAGGTGTGTACAAACACTACACACACGATATCGGCAATGCTGGAAAGTTAAAAAGCCGAAAGTGGCTAAATGGGCCCTGTGGGCCCTGAGGCTAAGTTTTGTGAAATTGTTTGATTTGGTTATATGAATTGAGTTAGTCATGCATGTTATATAATCTAGAATTGCTTTGGGCCTAATAGGCCATATGGATGAGATTTGGGCCTAATGGGCCGTAAGGATGTGATTTAGGTTTGATGGGCTTTATGGGGACGTAGAAAAGTATGTTAGGGTTTAATGGACTTTAGGCTTAGTTCTGAACAACTCTTAAACCGCATAAGACTTTCTAATTTAAACATGTCAGTGGACAAGTCGCTGGGTTAGAGTGTGGCAATGGACATATGCATGTCTAGGATTGGATCTAGGGAGAGCTTGGTACTTAAGCGGTCCTAGTGGCCCACCTCATCTTCTCTGGAATTCTATCTGGTGCATAGTGTCTGTTCACTTTAGCTGCAAGGACTTGTTAATGGGCCAAAGTCTATAACCAAAACTTGAGGGGGACCAAGTACCCCTGATTTGAAATTACCAAAATATCCCTAAATTTGTAAAATTACTAAAATACCCCTATTTTGCAAAATTACCAAAATACCCTTAGTTTGGAAATTACCATAATACCCTCACTTTACAAAATTTCCAAAATACCCCTAATTTATAGAATTATCGAAATACCCCCTATTTGGAAATTTACAAAAATACCCCTATAGGGTAGGATTACGATAATACCCCTGTAGGGTAGAATTACGATAATACCCAGTAGGGTAGAATTACGATAAACCCAGGTAGGGTAGAATTACGATAATACCCCTATAGGGTAGAATTATGATAATACCTCTAACTGTAAAATGACTAAAATACCCCTATGTGATGAGTATAAGTTTCATGGATGTTACTTATGTGTTTGCTGCATTCATATGATATTCTATTTAGGATGCAAATGGGTGGGAATTATGGTACGGAGGAAGAATTTGAGGATCGCATAATCACTTGATGACTGTGGATCCACCGGTGGCTTTAAGCCCATTATATGATTAGCAGCTTTGCTACAACATTGAGTAGTTCCGCTGTGAGTACTACCCATTAAAGTGTAGCGGAGGGGTGGGTCGAGCTAGAATTCCCCACAGGTGTATCAAGTTGGAAGGGAAATGGTGTGTCTAGCGGATGGATATTTGGGAGGGTTTTACAATACCTTATTTTGCATATGATATGATATTATATGAGGTCATTGTGGGCTAAGGCCAAGACCACCGATTTTGATAGGGCTTAGGCCCAATGTGAATATTTGTATGTTGATTTGATTGCCAAGGGCTTAGGTCATTGTGGGAAGAGTTGTATAAACCTTACGATCTTTAAATACCTTTCCTCAATTTAAAAACTTTCTCTCAATGAAAAACCTCGAGTTTCATCGCTTAACAAATAAAATTTGCTTAAAGTTATTTTTCCTTGCAAACATAATATTGTTTTCAAAACATTATTTGTAGTAGAAGATTGACTTTAAAAGTTGCGAAAACCTGATATTTGAAAATAACAGTTATCGTTTCTAAAAATCCATGTTATACTGTTTAGCAGTTCATAACTAAAAGAATTACCAATGAAAGTTAAAAGAAAATCCCAAAGGCCATATTACAAAAATAAATAACCCAAAATAGAATAATCTAAAATAATTTCAAACCAAAATTACTAAGTTCCGTTTATTAACAAGTCCGCGTATGGCCACCTCCGAGTCCTTCGCAGCTCCAAATCCTCTAAGGCTAGGGATTACCTGTAAGGTTAAAGAAAAGGGGTGAGTTACGATAACTCAGTGTGTAATTCCCCTAGTCGGTCATTAACTGGACCCGTGCTCATACCGAAGCAGATTGGACCGAAGCCCATACAGAAGCAGATTGAGCCAAAGCCCATACTGAATGCGGTCGAAAAGCCCATACTGAGCGGTCGGGCGAAACCCTATTCAGTAACAATCTAGGCCTTAGCCCTATAAGCGTGATAATGCAATAGAGTATGCAACCCAACCTAATAATCCATTCACTACACACCCACGTACCAGCCCAACACACTTGTGGGGATTTTTAAATCGACCCACCCATCCGCTACACACCAATAAGGCAGACAAGCTGCTAATCACAGAATTTGTGGCAAGGCCACCAGAATAACAGAATATTTATGTGGCATAGCCACTAGAACAGAATGTGGCAGAGCCACTAGATTACACTTCCTCTGATCATCAATATTCAATCCCGTGCAGAATGTCATGTATGCAAAGCATTTATCAAAAATGATGTATGAAATAAATTACCATCACAACCAATTAAACAGAACACACACAATCATACTAATTAACCCCTAAGGGTATAACAGTAATTTACCCACCAATGGTATTTTAGTAATTTACCCACCAAGGGTATTTCAGTACTTTACCCACCAAGGGTATTTTAGTAATTTACCCACTAAGGGTATTTCAGTAATTTAACCACCAAGGGTATTTCAGTAATTTACCCTCTAGAGGTGTTTCGATAATTTTACAAACTAGGGGTATTTCAGTAATTTCGCAAACCAGGGGTATTTCGGTAATTTCACAAACCAGAGGTATTTTAGTAATTTCACAAACCAGGGGTATTTCGGTAATTTCACAAACTAGGAGTATTTCGGTAATTTTGTAAACCAAGGGTATTTCGGTAATTTCTTAAATCGAGATATTCTAAATAGAGATAACAATACGAATGGGGCTAGGGCCATTCTCGGCCCAAATGGACCCACACGCTCGTGTGGCCCATTTAGCCCAAATCTAGCCACAGATATGAGATTCACATAGACCAGTTCACTATCTACTACACAATCATACAATTTATTCATATGGGCCCTGGCCCATTGGGCCCACTTGGCCCCTTTTGTCCCATCGTGGCCCAAACAACGTCAACCCATAAGAATACTCATGGTGGCCTAGACTACCGCGTCGAAGCTTTCACACGTGCGCTTGCAGCTCGTATGGCTACCATCGTCGTGTCACCCACATTTCGACATTTGCCGCTCTACAGCTAGAGTAGTGCGGTCCAAGGTATGCTTCCTCTCCTATGTCTATACGCCCACCAAGGTATGCTTCCTCTCCTCATAGACAGCTCTATATATAGCCAGCTTCTCACCTTCCCTCTTGCTAGCTTTCCGATGTGGGATCCCTTTTTCAGTAGAGTTTAAATCCAACACAAACTCTGGCTATCCAATCTGCAAAATAAATACTCCCATGCTTGTCATGAGATTCAAACCCAGGCTCCTTTGCACTATTAATGACGCTACAACCAGTAGACCACATGCTTCCTTGTGTCTAACATCATGCGCAACTAAATATAAATCTATGGGCCAAAGTCTAAGTTCACTTACAAATAAATCAAAATGAAATGCCAGCGCCAAGGCTTGAACCTTGGACGCCTCATTTCCTTGTGGTGTCATGTTACCACTACACCATAAGCTCTTTTTGTGTCATTTTCCTCCACATTTTATTCTTAAACCCTACTTACTAACTCTCAGGGTTTTACTCACCCAAAACCAAAATTTTACTAAAGCCCAAGTTTGACCCCGGGACTTCATAGAAGCCCCCTAACCTTGTAAAATCACTCATCTAATAGGTCCAACTTGCATTAGGGTCATTCTCTTGTTCTCAAAAATTTTAAACGCTCTCACACCCAGGGCCCAATGGGCCCAATCCTACTAGGCCCAACTTCTGGTCATTACATGGTGCCTAATTGGACTGTGGGGAAAGGTAGGATTCAGCTATTGGCTATAAAACGAAGTGCCGAATTTCTTTGAGATGTTTCTTGGGTTCCATTACATTTCTTTTCTCCCCCTTAGCCAAATTCCTCTATTACCGAATTACCATCATCCACCCTTGCCAAAATTTTTACTTGTACCGAACCTTTGTGGTTTTTCTCCATCACAAGTCGATTGGTATCTATTCTCAGTCAAGGTTAAAAGTTGAATCTCGTTTAGTAGCTATCTAGGCTGCAGGATCAAAAGGTTGGATTCGGTAAGTATTCAGTTAACCTCTTAAGTGTGTTTTGTTAAAAGCCGAAGGGCTATCTAACTTCTCAGTGTCGTTAACCTTATATTAACAAGGGTAGGATTCAGAGATCGCAAGCGTGGTAGAATCATTAGCAAAGTGGTAAGTGTTCTCGACTCAGTTATGGTTTAGTGGATGGCCGAATGTAAGTATGGCCTATAGGGGTGACTTATGTGGAATATGAGTCACTAGTTTTGACGATATATGTTTGAGTGCAGGTCTAGGGGATATTCGAGAATAGTAGCTAAGGAAGGGCTACTAGAACGTATGGCACGCAATAAGGTTACGGTAAGGCTTCAGCTTTTAGTAAATGTGTTGATTTAGTGATTGATTGAAGGTTGGTTGGTTGTAGGTTCTTGACCAATGATAGAATAGCACGTCGCAGTAACCAAGTGTGTACAAACACTACACGCACATGATATCGGCAATGCTGGAAAGCCGAAAAGCTAAAAGTGGCTAAATGGGCCCAGTGGGCCCTAAGGTTAAGTTTTGTGAAATTGTTTGATTTTGTTATATGAATTGAGTTAGTCATGCATGTTACATGATCTAGAATTACTTTGGGCCTAATAGACCATATGGATGAGATTTGGGCCTAATGGGCCGTAAGGATGTGATTTGGGTTTGACGGGCTTTATGGGGATGTAGAAAAGTATGTTAGGATTTAATAGACTTTAGGCCTGGTTCTGAACAACTCTTAAACTGCATAAGACTTTCTAATTTAAACATGTCCGTGGACAAGTCATTGGGTTAGAGTGTGGCAATGGACATATGCATGTCTAGGATTGGATATAGGGTGAGCTTGGTAGTTAAACGGTCCTAGTGGCCCACCTCCTCTTCTCTGGAATCGTAGCTGGTGCATAGTGTCTATTCGCTTTAGCCGTAGGGACTTGTTAATGGGCCACAGTCTATAACTAAAACCCGAGAGGGACCAAGTACCCCTGATTTGGAAATTACCAAAATATCCTTATATTTATAAAATTACTAAAATATCTCTGTTTTTCAAAATTACCAAAATACCCTTAGTTTGAAAAATTACCATAATACCCTCGATTTATGAAATTATCAAAATACTCCTAATTTGTAAAATTACCAAAATACCCCCGATTTGGAAATTTATGAAAATACCCCTATATAGTAGAATTACGATAATACCCTTGTAGGGTAGAATTACGATAATACCCCTATAAGGTGGAATTATGATAATACCCTTGATTGTGAAATGACTAAAATACCCCTATGTGATGAGTATAAGTTTTATGGATGTTACTTATGTGTTTGTTGCATTCATATGGTATTCTGTTTAGGATGCATATGGGTGGGAATTATGGTACGGAGAAAGAATTTGAGGATCCAATAGTCGCTTGACTACCGTGGATCCGCTGGTGGCTTTAAGCCCATTATATCATTAGCAACTTTGCTGCAACATTGAGTAGTGTCGCTGTGAGTACTACCATTGGAGTGTAGCAGAGGGGTGGGTCGAGCTAGAATTCCCCACAGGTGTATAAGGTTGGAAGGGAAATGGTGTGTTTAGCGGATGGATATTTGGGAAGGGTTTTGCATTACCTTGTTTAGCATATGATATGATATGATATGATATGATATGATATGATATGATATGATATGATATGATATGATATGAGGTCATTGTGGGCTAAGGCCAAGACCATCGATTTTTATAGGCTTAGGCCCAAGGTGAATATTTGTATGTTGATTTGATTTCCAAGGGTTGTACACACTGAGTTTCAAAACTCACACCCTTTATTTAATGTTTCAGGTGATCTTTAGTAGACGACTCGACGTGGGAGAGGACTTAGAGTTGGCGACACTATGAGATGTTTAAATTTTTATTTATCTGTTTCAAAAAACATGGTTTTAATTACTTTATTTTAGTTGGATGTAATAAGGCCTTGTATCTCCAATTTGACGTTACTTATGGGTTTTATTATTATTTCCGCTGCTTAATTTTTATTTTAACTTAAATAAATTTCTAAAGTTTAGCAAGGTTTTCAAAATAACTATAACCTATGGGCTTTTATTTGAAACATGGGCTTTCTTCGTAACTTTTATCGTTACTTAACAAGTTTCATGGATTTTGGGCTTTTAGGCCTTAAATTTTAACTTAGTAAAATCGATTTGGAATTGTCCTTGATGTGACATCACCAGATTCGGCCATAACGTCTGGGCCGGCTTTGGGGGTGTTACAAAAAGAGAGCATATGTACTTGAAAGAAAATAGATGTACAAAAGAGCATGTGAAAGTAAAGTAAGTTGGTGTATTGAAGGTAATTATTTCGAATGTCTAATTCAAGCTGAGTCTAGGGTTTTTAGCCTAAATTTATGTATCTTTTACCTACCCCTAGCCTAGCCACGTTACAACCTTTTTAAAGACCTATTGATTCAAGTTTCTATACTACCTACATTAGTGAAGAGAAATTGCTATGTTCAACATATGAAGGCATAAGTTAAACTTAATGATTGCAGCTTAATCTTGAATAAGGAAATAAAATCAAATTGGTAGGGATTCAACATGTCTTTATTAGGAAGCATTTAGTTTATTTTTTCTATCATAATAATAATTGAGATTAATTTGAATGATATGTATACATAAGTAGCATAAATATCAAATTTCTTGTTTTTGAGCATTAGTATACTAAAACCATGATTTTGGGAAAAATGTTGTTCAGAAGGAATTTTTCAAATGTGCTTCCGAGAAATTCTTTTCAAATTTGTGCATTACTCAGGACGAGTAATGAATTAATTTTAGGGGTGTGGAAACACGAAAATATACACACTTTTTCATGCCCTTTTTAACTCAAATTCATACAGTTTCAGTAAAATTCTTGTCAAAAAATATTTAAAATAGTACTTAAATTATTAGCATGTTGAATTTTACTTAATTTTATAATATTTTTTTATTAATTTTGATCATTTTCGACAGATTCGCACAAAGGGTGAAAAACGGCTCGGCAGACACTACTAGAAGCACAAAACCGAGAAGCAATTTTGAAGCATCAAGATGAATTAATTTTTCAGCCTAAGACAGTCCAAAATATGTGTATTAATTCATAATATAATTAATTTTAATTGTAATCCAATTTAATTTGGGTTAAATAAATTATTATTAATTAATTATGAAAAGTGGCCTAGCTGAGCTGAACCGAGAAACCGATCCACCCGAGCACTGGGCAGCCCAAAACTATCCCACATACTGACCCAATCAGTTTGCTTGGCTAATTATTTAACTTTCAAAATGGCCCTTGAAGATTCCTTCAAATTGCATTCAAACCCCTCCACTATTTGTGCCTTCTATATTTGCCCCTACCTTAAAATAACAAGTTTGAATTCTTCAAACATGCCACATGTGTGGCTAGCCATGGGGGGGATCTATGGCTGCTGACTTTTTCTAATTTTAGCAGCCATCTCAACCTATATATACCCCCCTTTTCTGCTCACTTCAAACACATCTCAACCCTTCTCATCTCTTCACTTCTCTCTCATTTTTCTCTCTTCATTCCCTTCCACTTTTCTTCATTTCCTTCCCCTATTCCCTTGTCGATTTCACCTCTTGAAAAAGAGTCAATCAACCACAATTTTGAGCAGCATTCAAGTGTTCATAGAAGTTTTGGTTCGACAAGAACAAGCGGAGAAGGAAGAGTGGAGCAAACTAGTCAAGCCACGGAAAAACACCAAATTTGATTCTTGTTCCCTATCCTTTTAATTTTTTTGTTGTTATGATGAACATGTCTATGAATATTTGTGATGTTAATATGTTTAATTTAATTAATATGGCTTAAATTTAATCCGTGTTAGGTTGATTGCATTTTGTCTACTTAATTTATTAAATTTGTGTTTGTGTTTTTATAGGCCTCAATAAGATGTTTGATTAAGTAAAACCATGACTAAGTTATTCTTGCATTACAATTGTAAGGTCAATAATGAATTAATTATTTAAACAGATTGAAATTGTAATTAATTGACATGATACTTAATCGGTGCATGTTTAATCATCTAAGGTAGCTGAGGGTTAAATTAGCAACGGTATTTAACGATACATTAGCCTTGTTGTAACAGCCCATTTTTTGTCAAATTAGAATAGTGGTTTTGAAACCACAAATCCAATGTCAAAAAATTATTTTAATATTATTGTAAGTGTTTACAACATGATAGCATGTATGTGTGAAAGTTTCGTAAAGCAATTTTATCGTTTGAATGCTTAATTTAGTAAAAAGAACTAAATAGCGTAAAGTGTAAAAGTTGAATTCTATTTGTTAAATGCACTAAATAGCTATGAATGTTAAATGTGGAGGTCCTTAAGTTATAAATGGACCATTATTAAGGTAAATGGACATTAATGGACATGGAATGGATGATATAAATGTTTTATTAACAAGGTTAATTTGGTAATATGTTTAATAAGGTTAATTAATTAAAACAAAAGACAAATTGTTTCATTCATCTTTCTCCCAACTTAAAATAAGAAACAATGGAAGCCATTGATGAGCTTTAAAGGTTTAGTTAATGCATGTTTCAATTTCAAGTCCTTTTTTATCCCATTTTTAATGATTTCTACGTTTTTGAGATAGTTGCAACTAGGTCTAGCTAGCCCAAGGACTATTTTGCAAAACTGTTAAAGATTTTGAATGATGCCATTGATGAATACATGGGTATTTTGATGTTTAATGATAAATTATGAATGTTTGATGATAGATATACAAGTTTTGTTAAGTGATTTTAGTGAGAATGCAAAATAGGGATTTATTTGTGAAAATGTGAAAATTTATGGTTAAATGTGTGAAAATTTGATAAATATGGGCTGCTAGGGGCATTATAGGAATTCGGCTATCATGGGTATTAAAGAAATTTCATGAATTTGTGATTTTGTGTAATAAGGACTAAATTGTAAAAAGTTGTGAAATTCTTGGGGTAAAAGTGTAAAAGTGATTAAATGTGTGTTTTGGATTAAATTGAATAGAGAGATTATTAAATAAGTTAATTTTGAATTTGATATTATATAGATCAAGAAAAGCGAAATTTAGAATTGGATCGGGGAAAAGATAAAGTATTCGATCAATCAACGATTTCATCGTTTTTTAACCGAGGTAAGTTCGTATGTGATAAATTTCATTTTAAATGTATTTTAAATGCTTTGATATTGTATAAGTTGTGAATACAAGACTTCGGACAAGTTTGACAATAACTCGATGATAATTTTCGACATTCGAAATCCGGTTGAACCTTAGGAATAGTTTAGGATACTAGTGACATGTCATTAAGGGATATATTGAATTGACTTCGGGCCATGATGTTGGCACTTAGGGTGTGAGTTATACCGATTTGGATTCAGGCCATGAATATCGGCTGATTTGGCTTCGGGCCATGATATCAGTGCTTTAGATATAAGTTACCTTGATTTGGCTTCGGGCCATGGTATAGGTACTTATTATGCGAGACTCTTGAGTATCTGACTTCTATTCTGAGTGGTTCAACGGGTAAATGAATGATGTGGTTGAGAATGAGATTGGTAAAAAATGGTACAGTTATGTGCATAAACTATATTGGATTTGAATCGAAGAAATGGTAAAGAAAGTATAAAATATGGTGAATGAAAAATTGTAAGGTTTGTTAGTTAATGTAAATTCATGTATATAATAAATTGTTGAATTATGTGTTTATGATTATATCGAGTTTATTTCATACGAGCTTACTAAGCTATAAAGCTTACATTGTTTATTTTTCTATGTTTTATAATGATTTCAAGCTAGCTTGGATTCGGGGATCGTCGGAGATCGCTTCACACTATCTACCTATCACTTGGTACCTATGAAATTTGGTATTTTAAGTATATGGCATGTATATGAATGTTGGTCATTTTGCTTATGACTTGATAATGATTTTGGTCATATGAATTGGCATTGTAAATGTTTACATTTTTGTATGTATATATAGCCATGTGTGATGGCTTATTTTGGTTTATTTGGTATGTTTGAATCATGTACATATATGTATCATTATGTCTTGTTAATTGAGTTGGTTGATGGTTGTGTGATGATTGATGGTATAAGTATTATGAGTGTTAAATGGATGATTTATGGATATTTGTTGAAATGCTTGAGAGTATAGATCAAATAATGAATATTTGTTAATGGTCATTTTGATGATTTGAGAAGATATGGAATGGTATGAATTTAGTTGGCATAATGTGGTATTATGTTTTGTATTGGTTGGTGTTAGAAATGGTATAAATCATGCTTGGAATTGAATTATATGCCTATTGATGCTATGTTTTGTGCCATATGGGTTGTGTAGGTGTGCCTAAGTTTGGGGTGGCAAATTGGCTTGGTAAATAGCGTATTTTTGTCCACAAGGGCAGAGACACGGGCGTGTGTATCAGCCATGTGTGGCATACGATCATGTTACACGATCGTGTGTCCCCTGGTGTTGAAATTGAAATCAAGTTAGTATGCTCTACACGGCCTTGCACATGGGCGTGTGACTTGTCCATGTGGCATAAGTTAGTATACCCTACAGGTTTGGCACGGCCTAGCACATGGCCTGGCACACGGGCATGTATAGCCATTTTTAGGGCACACGGGCTAGCCACACGGGAGTGTGTGTTGGCCGTGTGACCCAAGCAAGAGAGTTACACGGGGTGGGACACGGGCTGGGACACGGCCATGTGCTCTCATTTCGAATGTCCACATGGCTTGTGACACGGGCGTGTTTGGTGGTCGTGTGAGACACATGGCCTGGCCACACGGGCGTGTGTCCCCTATTTTGAGAAAAATTTTATAAGTGTTCCAAATGTTTCCAAAGTTATTGGTTTAGTCCCGAACCACTACCAATGTATGTTTAGGGCCTCATAGGCTCGTATTAAGGACAAATTGATTGAGATTAAATAATGAATGTTTGAATTGTGAAAATGTATGTCAAGTAGTTGTTAAATTGTTTTATAAGTCCGCTAATGCTCCGTAACCCTATTCCGGTGTTGAATACGGGTGAGGGGTGTTACACTTGCATAACTTGCAAGATTATTGTGATAAACTGTTTCAAGGTAGAAATACATTGTTACCTCACATGATCTTTTATGTGCTTATGAGATTGAATTAATTGTTTGAATTGGCATAGAGATATGTGCAAGAGATTATTTTGATTTCATAAGTATTTATGTGCATTAACACATTTGCTTATTAAAATTTGTTTAATCGGTTGAATTGACATAGAGATACAGTCAAGAGATAAATGGATTTTGGTAGGTAAGTATGTTCATAAGTTAGCAATTTACCGAGTTTCCGTGAATTTATTCGTAACAACATAATTATGAGTTTAATAATTCTAAGTTAAGAAATGTAATTAATTTAACACAATTATGTCATCTTGATTAAAAGCATCTTTTGAAATCATGCATTGGAACTTTTATTTTATTTTTATTTATTTTACTTAGTTAAAATCCTAGTTTTTAATCACCTCCTCAAATCAAAATATTTTTTCTTCACCAAAGTGTTTTTAAAATTGCATTCATAAATTATTCTTTTCACAGTCCCTGTGGGTACGATAACTCGACATTTACTTGTGATTTTATTACTTGTTACGATTGTATACACTTGCACATTTCCGTCGTTCCAATAACATAGACATTTCATTTCATCAATACCAAATAAAATGTTTAAACATGATATCACTTTAATACAAACCTTTTAGTAGATAATCATTGAAAATAACAAGTCATTTTGTGATTAATCATAATTTTCATAGCATGATGAACTATAGCATCATGAATTGGATACACGAGTTTCCCCAAAACACACTAGAGAGCATTGAAATGCTAACATAGGCACCGAAGTGCATTCCCGTACAAGCGCACGTTCTAACCATATTGGCATGCCAATCATATCCTAATCGTTTACTACGTTCAAATGGGCATTTAACTGAATTATTAACATTATAAATTAGAGGCACTTCAACAATATTTGTACACATGCTATAAACCAATTACGTTAATTTTAATATCAATTAACCATATTATTCACCAACTACTAAATAATCATTTCTAACCTGTACTTAATTGTAAACATTTTATAATTTCAATTTACTATCAAAATTCAACCTAAACACAATTTAACCAAATCATAATATCACAAGTTATAAATATATATATTATATATATTCATCTATACTATGTGTAACACCCCAAACCCGGCCTAGAAGTTAGGCCTGAATCTGGAATGTCACATTAAAGGCGCACTTCAAAATGATTTACTATTTAACCATTTAAGGCCCAAAAGCCCAAAACAAAAGTTTATTTCGAAAACCATATTAACA
The DNA here is from genome assembly GCA_025506655.1 of Gossypium rotundifolium. Lineage (NCBI taxonomy): Eukaryota > Viridiplantae > Streptophyta > Magnoliopsida > Malvales > Malvaceae > Gossypium > Gossypium rotundifolium. The sequence continues at coordinate 150,465,903 of CP106734.1, read as the reverse complement.
CTTTAATAATTTTATGAAATTTCTTAAGTGGGCAGTTGGAACAATAATAATAACTTGTAATATAAATTCAATTAGGAGTTACAAGGCCTTGTTACAATCCAATGAAAAAAACAAAGTATTTAAAATAAGATCATTTGAATAAATTAAAACATTTGAACGGCTTGTAGTGTGGCCATCTCCGAGTCCTCTCCCACACCGAGCCGTCTATTCAGGATTACCTGAAACATTAAAATTAAGGGTGTGAGTTTCAAAACTCAGTGTGTACAACCCTTGGCAATCAAATCACATACAAATATTCACATTGGGCCTAAGCCCTATCAAAATCGGTGGTCTTGGGCTTTAGCCCATAATGACCTCATATCACATCGTATCATTTATAAACAAATAATACAAACCCACCCCAAAAATCCATCCACTACACACACCATTTCCCTTCCAACCTTATGACTCTTGTGGGGAATTCTAGCTCGACCCACCCCTCCTGTAACATCCTAAAAAGGACCTATGCATTTTGGCCTAATTGTACGAAAGGACATGTTTTATGTGTTTTGGAATAAATTTGGAATAATTTTGGAAACCTGAGAATGTATGGAAATGTTACGTTGAAAATAGGAAAATGACCATTTTTGGAAACCTAAGCAAATTAGGAAAGTGAACATTTTGGAAACCTAAGTAAATTAGGAAAGTGAACATTTTGGAAACTACGCTAAAAGAGGAAACTAAACATTTTGGAAACCTAGGAAATGTCAAGTTACAGAGCCGCGCGAAAATTTTAGGAAACTTAAAAATGACCCCGAAATGTCGAATTTTAAAGTTCAAAGGGGAACTTAGGGCCAGGTGACCCTAAAATATAAAGTACGTGAAATTTGACCCATTAACGGACTTGGAAAAGTGGCCTGAAGATGCCACCCAAGGCCTCAGGAAATGGCCCACATACAAGGGGTGTTGGGCCTGAGTTCGAGTCACCTAGGAAGCAAATAAAAGAAGTTTTATTTTGCCTCCATGAGCAGAGAGTTGGACGGCACAAGGGATCTAGAAAGAAGAGTTTTATTTTCTTTGGAATTTCGGCTAATTAGGAGATAATTGTTGGAATTTAATTAAGTAAAATTTTATCACATAAGAAGAGTTGGCCGATTGAAGGATTCTAAGCCTAGTAGTTTCGGCCAAAGAAGGAAAATAAGGGCCATTCTTCATTCTTTTCTCTTCAAGAGAACCTCTTGCCGAAATTCCCTAGCCAAATAAGCATCAATCTTTTCTCCTCTCTTTAGCCGAATTCTCTCTGTCAAAACTCTCTCCATCTCTTTTCTTTTCTTTTCTTTTCTTTTCTTTTCTTCTACTATCCCTTCACAAAAGCCAAAACTTTGTGATCCATAAAAGTGCCATAGCCGAATAGTATAAAGGATCATCTGGGATTTGAAAACGAGGTAAGTACATCTATGTACATTCGGCCAAAAAGGTCTCTTCCATAATTGAATGGTAGATCAAATCTAACATGTGATTTTGGCAGGAATCTAAAATAAAGATCAATTTCGGGATTTGAGAACTCCAAGGTAAGTGAGTTTATACATTCGGCCAAGGCCAAATCTTAGGTATTTAGATCAAATTAATCAAAAACTAACCGATTCAGGGATCTAGGATTTGGCCTTTTTCAAGGAAGAGGAAGGTGAAGTTTTCGGGATTTAAAATCCATAAGGTAAGCACCTAAAAGTATTAGACCAAGGCTTGTATGATTACATAGATCGGTTCTTTAATTATTAAAAAGCTGAAAACTAACCCATATTGAGATTCGAGGTTGGTAGAATATCGTGTCAAGGAAAACCAAGTTTTGGATTTGAATAAACATCAAATCGGCATCAAAGGTAGTATTTTTACAAATCCTACTAGGATTTGGATATCATAACCAAATAGAATTTATGCTAAGTAATAAATGATAAATCAAATGTAGGGACTAAGGATCTAAACATTAGATCTAGCTTTTTGGAATCTCAAGGAATCGCTAAGCGAAACAGGTGTGTACCCCACACTAATCTTAATAGATTTATGGCTTAAATATGATATATATGTTAATATGAAAGTGTAAGAATTTGGCTAAAGTACCATATTATGGTACAAAGTACTCAGGTACGTTTTCCTACTCCTACTAGGATTTCGAAATATGTTATATTTAACATGTGAAAAGTGATGTAAAAGTGAAATTAAATATGATATGCATGATATGTATGATTTGGGGAATTCGGGTTATTTGAGAAAGGGGAAGTGAATGTGATGACTTCGGTCTCACTAAGTGAAACGTGATGACTTCGGTCTCACTAAGAATATGTGACGACTTGGTCTCACTAAGTGAATGTGGTGACTTCGGTCACATTAAGTGAAAGTGGTAACCCGGTTACATTATTCGAATGTGGTGGCTATGCCACAATATTTTAAGTGGGCGATGAGCACGTCGACTGCAGCGACTGCCTTCGATGGTGTGTAGCAGATGGAGGGTTGACTTAGTAGTCCCCATGGTGTGTAGGTTGAATGCGGGTGGAGTGTAGCACATGGCATATAGGATTGGGTTGGGTTTGCATCTTTATCTTGAATTTTATATGAATATGATATGTGTCTTGTGCCTATTTCTATTATGTTTTGGTGTTGGTTACACATTGAGTCTATCGACTCACCCGTTGTGGGAACATATTTGGTGATGAGCGGTAATGGATCCAGGAATGGCGAGAACTTGTGGTGGCCATGTTCAACGAAGTTTAATTTAATTTGAATCTTTATTTTATTTTAAGTACTGTATAAATTTATTTTGGGTTTTGTTTTATGTAATAAGGCCATAGTGATGATTTTATTTCTGTTATGATTACTATGCTTTGAATTTAGGGCTTTATAAAGACTAAGCCCATTTAATTTAAAATAAGCTTAAATACTTTTGTCACCTGAAATTATGGGTTTTCATTATGGAAAAAAAAAATAAACTTGTTTTCAACTCGAGCCCAACACACAAATAAACTATCTTCCAAAACACACAGTTTTCAAAGTATTCGAATGAATTTGAGCAAGGTTACTTGAGGAACATACGGATCCATCCATTCTCGTGGTAGGGTGTGGTTTGTTTCGATTTAGTATCGAGCCAGTTTTAAACTCTCGGCTTTGTGGCTTAAGGCCCAAAACATTTTCAAAACAAGCCAAAATGAGTTTTATGAAAATATTTACGAAAGTAGAGCGAGGTTTGATGACATGGCACCTAAGTCTCGACCCACATCCACGGTAAGTACCCTATCTATCGTGTGATTATGTGAATTATAGAAGGGTAGAAAAGGAATGGAATGTAGAATAGCATGATAGGAACTTGAACCCTAGGATTAGTCTACTCAAACACAAATACATAAGACTTAATACACTAAACAAACCTATGGCTAAGTCAATCAAGTTAGGGTGTGGCAACCATGGTACGCATGTCTAGGATTGGATCGGAAGAGCTTGATATTTAAGCGGTCCTAGTGACTCACCTCCTCTTGTAGGAATCCTGCAGTGCGTAGCCTGCTCACCCTAACCCGAGGACTTAGTGGGTGTGGCAACCTCAGACGCATGTTTAGGAATGGTTTCAGTGGGAGCTTGGTACTTAAGCAGTCCACGTGACTCACCTCCTCTCCACTCGAATCCTACAGTGCGTAGCTTTGGTTCACTACGACCAAGAAGGCTCGGTCATAGGCTAAACCCAATAACTAAAACCCAAAGGAACTAGCCATTTTGAACATTAATATTAAAATTCTTAAATCATTTTTCCTTAATTCATGAAAACTATTTCTTATACACAATTTTCTCAGAAAATTTTGACTTATAAAATTACAAAAATACCACAGTGGTAAAATTACAAAATACCCTTGGTTTATAAAATGCCCAACTACTCAACGGTTTTGCCAAAATTTCATTATTTCATAAATGTTCAAAACCCTAATTTGCAAACTATCAAAAAATACCTTAATTTTGAAAAATTACAAAATTGCCCCTAACTTACTAAAATTACCAAAATGACCCTAACTTCCAAAATTTTTGCAACTTCATCGTTTTGGAAAATAAATTTCTCAAAAAGAACCCTCAAAATTTTGCAACTTTTAAAATATCCCCAATTTATTAAAACTTTACAATTTACCCCGGTTTGTGGAAAAAAAATTTACCAAAATACCCCCAAGGTCTAAAAATTTCTGACATACCCTCGAATTTCAAAAATTTTCCAAAATACCCCGAGAACTTAAAAATACCAAAAATACTTTGTGACAAAATCACCAAGGAACCTTATTTTGACAAATTACGAAAATACCCCTGTAGGACAAATTACGAAAATACCACCGGGTAGTGGAAAAACAACAACAAACGAAAACTACAACATTTCTCTGAATGAATTAAGGTTCATAATTGTTTGATGGATGTATGAATGAATGAAAAGACTGTATGCATGTATGAATACGAAAGAACCACTCTTAAAATTCCTTTTCATAAAATTTCTTCGCGAGTAATAAAGTGAAACAAAAGTACTAATTTATAAAAAAACTTTTACATCAGATCTCGACATTAGAAATGAGTTCTAGAGGACGCGATCGTCAAGGACGCTGTATGAGGAAGAATGGCGTGTCGAACCCGTTAGATCGAGTCAAGGTGCGACAATGAGTTACCACCGCCACTACCACCCCATTTATTAATGTCGGCGGCATGCTCGGACGGGGATGATCTTGTGTCGCAGCTATGTTGCGAGCTTTGGAAATGGTGGTGGCGGTGGTGGAAATCTGGGAGCTCAAAATCATGCCGGCGACTCCGAGCCAACGGGGCCGAGGTGTTTAATGGAGTGTTGATTGTGGCACCAGTCTGGTGAGTATTGGTTGGAAGCAACCGAGGCGTATTATGGATGAGCTCGACTGACCCTGAAGAGAAGTTGAAAGGGATGGTGGCATTATTACGTGATGAAGCGTACTAATGGTGGTTAAGCGTCCGGAGGGTACCACAAATGAGGATCGGCGTGGGGTATGCTAAGGAGGCATATCGGAAAAAGTATGTCGACTACGATATATTAATGAGCGGAGGAAAGCTTTTCTAGGACTAGTTCAAGGAACAAGTCGATAGCGACATATGAAATTTGAATTTACGAGGTTAAGCCGATATGTTAGAGGTAGTCGCAACCAAACATGAATCTTGTGTCCGTTTTGAGGACGGATTGAGGATGACCTAAGATTATTGATAGATCCACATCGAGGCAGGAGTTCTACGTGTTGGTTGAAAAGGCTAAGGTAGCTGAGGGAATCAAGGACTCTACTAGGTAGAATCTTGATAGGAATAGACCCAAGAGGGCTATGGATCATCGAAAATGTCTGAAAAAGGCCCAAAGCGAGGGTCGAAGGGTCGTTGAGGTTGGTACCAGGAGGCGATGTCGTCCTTGTGAGCATTGTGGAAAGAAGCATTTAGGTGAGTGTTGGAAAAAGATAGGAGCATGTCTTAAGTATGGGTCCAAGGACCATATGCTCAAGGACTGTCCAAAGATATCGATGACAAACAACCAAACAACTCAAAATGTTAATCGGTAGGTAGGGAGGACAATGACCTCAACGAGGTCGGTGCGTATATGAGAGGTAATGGTCTTTGGCGGAGGGCGTGGCGAGGTGCTGCTGCTATCTTGAGGCAAGGCGGTAGGGTTTGGTTTATCACGGTTCACCGTAGGGAGGATGGAGGCGCGTCGGACGTCATAGCCGATGCGTTCTTCATTCATGGTAAACCTATTATGCTTTAATTGATGTGGGCTCGACCCATTCTTATGTTACTGTAGTGTAGTTGAAACACTAGGCCTAGACTTTGAACTTTCGATAAGGAGATGATGGTAGTAAGCCCATTAGGCCAAACTATAGTGGTAAATAAGATCTTTGGAATGTATTCCTAGAAATTGAGGGAGTGAGCTTTGGTGACCTAATGGAGTTACCCTTGAAATTTGACCTCATACTTGGTATGGATTGGTTAGTAGAAACCGAAGTAGTGTTGGATTGTGCGGTTAAGCGAATGGGCGAGAACCCACGAGGATGAGGTGGTCATTATAATAGGAGAAAGAAGAAACTACTTGACTAATGTAGTTTGGTGCTTAAAATTTGAAAGGATGGTTAAGTAAAGGGTGCGAGCCATTCTTAGCCTTTGTAAGTGCATTGGATGGAAAGGAGGAAGGTGTCAAAGGAGTTAGAGCGGTAGGGGACTTGAGGATGTGTTTCGGAGGAATTACTAGGAATACCCCAGGATAGAAGTTGAATTTGGAATAGACTTACTACCGAGAAACGACACATGTCAATCGCTCCATCTTAGAATGGCGCCAAAGGAGTTAGTGGAGCTCAAGGCTCAAATCCAATAATTGTTGGATCGTGGGTTTATTCGGCCCGATGTGTGTCTCGTGGGAGCACCGATCCTATTTGTGAAGAAGAAGGATGGAACTATGCGTATGTACATAGACTATCGCCAATTGAATAAGTGACCATCAAGAACAAGTATCCCTTACCTAGGATTGATGACTTGTTCGATCAATTTGAAGGAAGCGAAGTGTTTTCAAAGATCGACTTAAGGTCGGGGATATCACCGATTAAAAGTAAAGGAGGTCGATATCCATAAAATGACTTCGAGAACAAGATATGGCCATTTTGAGTTTATGGTAATCTGTTTGGGTTGACAAGCGCCTAGCCACATTCATGGATATGATGGTAGAGTGTTTCAACCTTACTTAGATAGGTTCGTGGTAGTGTTCATCGACGATATTTTGGTATACTCTAAGTCTGAAGAGGAGCATGATGAGCATCTCCGGATTGTGTTGCAAGTATTAAGGGAGAAGAAGCTTTATGCCAAATTCAGCAAGTGTGAATTTTGGCTTAGGGAAGTTGCTTTCTTAGGACACGTGGTATCTGCCGAGGGAATAAGGGTGGATCCTAAGAAAATCGAAGCTGTGTTGGATTGGAAACCACTTAAGTCGGTGGTGAAAATTCATAATTTCTTAGGATTGGCAGGCTATTACAGAAGGTTCGTGGAAGGATTTTCATCAATAGCCGTGCCATTAACAAAATTGTTGAGGAAGGAAGTACCCTTTGTGTGGACGGACAAGCAGCAGGAGAGTTTTGAAAAACTTAAGAAGGTATTAGCAGAGCTCGGTGTTGATTGACTGAGGCGGAAAGGATTTTGTGGTGTCTTGTGGCGCTTCACATACGGGGTTAGGATGTGTTCTTATGCAAGATGGAAAAGTAGTCACTTACGCGTCTCGGCGATTAAGGCCGCATGAGGTGAACTACCCAACCCATGACTTGGAATTGGCGGCATAGTCTTACGCTCTCAAGGTGTGGAGGCATTATCTTTATGGAGAAAGGTCGATAATAGTACTGTTGACTCGGAAGGAGTTAAACTTGAGGCAACGAAGGTGGGTGGAATTCTTGAAAGACTATGGTATTCGATAGAATATCATCCGGAGCAAGGCGAATGTAGTAGCGGATGCCCTAAGTATGAAGGTTGTGTCGGACCTAAGAGCAATGTTCGCCTATTTAAGCTTGTATGAGGATGGAAGCCTGTTGGCTAAGTTACAAGTCAAGCCAACATGGTTGAAGGAGGTGAAAGAGGGACAGTTGGTTGATGAGGATTTAAGTATTAAGTTACAAAAAGCACAGAACAAAGTGTTGGAGGACTAAGAGGTTAATGATGAAAGAGTATTGTGCTACAAAGGAAAGTACGTATGCCAAAGGACAAGGAGTTAAGACGGAGGATTCTTGGGAAGCGCATAGTAGCCCTTATGCTATGCATCCGGAGGCATTAAGTTACGAGATTTAAGAGAATAATTTTGGTGGCTTTGGTCTTAAGCGAGAAGTTCTGAAATTAGTGGGAAGATGTCGGCGTGTCAACAAGTTAAAATTTGAACACCAAGTGCCATCGGGATTGCTTGACCAATCCAGTTCATGATGGAAGTGGGAAAGAATTACCATGGACTTCGTTAGTGGGCTTCCCTTACGCCTACTAAGAAGGACTCGGTATGGGTAATAGTGGACCGTTTGACTAAGTCCGCACATTTCATCCCGATGAAGTGGATTATTCCTTCAAAAGTTAGCCAAGCTATATGTGGCGAAATTGTGAGGCCACACGGAGTGCCGGTGTCAATTATTTTGGACGAGACCCAAGATTCACGTCTCGGTTTTGAGGCACTTCATCAAGCTTTAGGCACCAAGTTGGATTTTACTATAGCCTTTCATCCATAATCGAACAGGCGATCTGAGCAAGTAATCTAAGTGTTGGAGGATATGTTGAGAGGATGTGTGATGGATTTGAGAGGAAGTTGGGAGAAGTATTTGCCTTTAGCGAGTTCGCCTACAACAACGATTATCGAGCTAGCATTGAATGGCACCATATGAAGCATTATGCAGACGGAAGTGTCGTACTCCTACTTGTTGGGTGAGTTAGGAGAACGTCAAGTTTTGGGACCGAGATAGTGGCGAGAGCGAAGAGAAGGTTGAGATAATTGAGCACGGTTAAAGGAAGCCTCGGATAGGCGAAGTCTTATCCGAGCCTCAAGCGAAAAAAATAGAGTTTGAAGTGGGAGACCAAGTGTTTCTAAAAGTTTCACATGGAAGAATGTGATGAGGTTTGGTCGAAAAGGAAGTTAAGCCCAAGGTTTATCGGACCTATCGGGTACTAAAGCGAGTGGGACCGGTGGCATACCATTAGAGCGCCACGGAGTTGCGATAAATGCACGACGTATTCCATGTGTCCATGCTACATCGCTACCGATCGGATCCCTCTCACGTAGTACCGATGGAAGAAGTGGAGCTAAGCGGACTTAACCTACGAGGAAGAGCCGATTGATTACGGGCGTGGCGTGAAAGTACTCTGAGAGGAAGTCGGTTCCTCTAGTCAAAGTATTATGGCGCAATCATGGATCGGAGGAAGCTTCATAAGAGCAGGAGGAGGTAATCTGACAATACCCTTAATTATTTAGTTAGGAAATTTCAAGGGCGAAATTATTTTAAGGGGTAGAAGCGTAACATCCTAAAAAGGGCCTATGCATTTTAGGCGTAATTATGCGAAAAGACATGTTTTATGTGTTTTGGAATAAATTTGGAATAATTTTGGAAACACGAGAATGTATGGAAATGTTACGTTGAAAATAGGAAAATGACCATTTTGGAAACCTAAGCAAATTAGGAAAGTGAACATTTTGGAAACCTAAGTAAATTAGGAAAGTGAACATTTTGGAAACTATGCTAAAGAGGAAACTAAACATTTTGGAAACCTAGGAAATGTCAAGATTCTGAGCATGCATAAAATTTTAGAAACTTAAAATGACCCAAATGTCGAATTTTAAAGTTCAAAGGGAACTTAGGGCAGGTGACCTAAAATATAAAATCGTGAAATTTGACCCATTAACGGACTTGGAAAAGTGGCTGAAGATGCCACCCAAGGCCTCGAAATGGCCCACATACAAGGGGTGTTGGGCACGAGTTCGAGTCACCTAGGAAGCAAATAAAAGAAGTTTTATTTTGCCTCCATGAGCAGAGAGTTAGACGGCACAAGGGATCTAGAAAGAAGAGTTTTATTTTCTTTGGAATTTGACTATTTAGGAGATAATTGTTGGAATTTAATTAAGTAAAATTTTATCACATAAGAAGAGTTGGTGATTGAGGATTCTAAGCCTAGTAGTTTCGGCCAAAGAAGGAAAATAAGGGCCATTCTTCATTCTTTTCTCTTCAAGAGAACCTCTTGTCGAAATTCCCTAGCCAAATAAGCATCAATCTTTTCTCCTCTCTTTAAGCAATTCTCTGTCAAAACTCTCTCCATCTCTTTTCTTTTCTTTTCTTTTCTTTTCTTTTCTTCTACTATCCCTTCACAAAATTTGAAACTTTGTGATCCATAAAAGTGCCATAGCGAATAGTATAAAGGATCATCAGGGATTTGAAAGCGAGGTAAGTACATCTATGTACATTCGGCCAAAAGGTCTCTTCCATAATTGAATGGTAGATCAAATCTAACATGTGATTTGGCGAGAATCTAAAATAAAGATCAATTTAAGGTTTGAGAACTCCAAGGTAAGTGAGTTTATACATTACATAGCGCCAAATCTTAGGTATTTAGATCAAATTAATCAAAAACTAACCGATTAGGGGATCTAGGATTTGGCGATTTCAAGGAAGAGGAAGGTGAAGTTTTCGGGATTTAAAATCCATAAGGTAAGCACCTAAAAGTATTCGGCCAAGGCTTGTATGATTACATAGATTGGTTCTTTAATTATTAAAAAGCTGAAAACTAACCCATATTGAGATTCAAGGTTGGCCGAATATCAGGTGAAGGAAAACCAAGTTTTCGGGATTTGAATAAACATCAAATCGGCATCAAAGATAAGTCTTTTTACAAATCCTACTAGGATTAGGATATCATAGCCAAATAGAATTTATGCTAAGTAATAAATGATAAATCAAATGTAGGGACTAAGGATCTAAACATTAGATCTAGCTTTTCGGAATCTCAAGGAATCGCTAAGCGAAACAGGTGTGGACCCCACACTAATCTTAATAGATTTATGGCTTAAATATGATATATATGTTAATATGAAAGTGTAAGAATGTGGCTAAAGTACCATATTATGGTACAAAGTACTCAGTACATTTTCCTACTCCTACTAGGATTTGAATATGTTATATTTAACATGTGAAAAGTGATGTAAAAGTGAAATTAAATATGATATGCATGATATGTATAATTTGGGGCATTAGGGTTATTTGAGAAAGGGAGGTGAATGTGATGACTTGGTCTCACTAAGTGAAGCGTGATGACTTGGTCTCACTAAGAATATGTGGCGACTTGGTCTCACTAAGTGAATGTGGTGACTTGGTCACATTAAGTGAAAGTGGTAACCGGTTACATTATTTGAATGTGGTGGCTATGCCACAATATTTTAAGTGGGCGATGAGCACGTCATTGCAACAAGCGCCTTCGATGGTGTGTAGCGAATGGAGGTTGACTTAGTAGTCCCACGGTGTGCGAGGTTGAATGCGGATGGAGTGTAGCGGATGGCATATAGGTTTGGGTTAGGGTTTGCATCTTTATCTTGAATTTTATATGAATATGATATGTATGGTGTGCCTATTTCTATTATGTTTTGGTGTTGGTTACACATTGAGTCTATCGACTCACCCGTTGTGGGAACATATTTGGTGATGAGCGGTAATGGGCCAGGGACGGCGAGAACTTGTGGTGGCCATGTTGACTTGAAGTTTAATTTAATTTGAATCTTTATTTTATTTTAAATCTTGTATAAATTTATTTTGGGTTTTGTTTTATGTAATAAGGCCATAGTGATGATTTTATTTACATTATGATTACTATGCTTTGAATTTAGGGCTTTATAAAGACTAAGCCCATTTAATTTAAAATAAGCTTAAATACTTTTGTCACTGAAATTATGGGTTTCGATTATGGAAAAAAAATAAACTTGTTTTCAACTCGAGCCCAACACACAAATAAACTATCATCCAAAACACACGATTTTCAAAGTATTTGAATGAATTTGAATCGAGTTACTTGAGGAACATACTAGATCCGGTCCATTCTAGGTGGTAGGGTGTGAAATGTTCGATTTAGTATCGAGCCAATTTTAAACTCTCGGCACGTGGCTGGCAGGCCCAAAACATTTTCAAAATAAGCCAAAATGAGTTTTATGAAAATATTTCTAAAAGTAGAGCGAGTTTGATGACATGGCACCTAAGTCTCGACCCACAGTCCACGGTAAGTACCCCATCTATACGTGTGATTATGTGAATTATAGAAGGGTAGAAAAGGAATGGAGCGTAGAATAGCATGATAGGAACTTGAACCTAGGATTAGTCTACTCAAACACAAATACATAAGACTTAATCGCTAAACAAACCTATGGCTAAGTCAATCAAGTTAGGGTGTGGCAACCATGATGCGCATGTCTAGGATTGGATCGGAAGAGCTTGATATTTAAGCGGTCCTAGTGACTCACATCCTCTTCGTGAGAATCCTGCACAGTGCGTAGCCGGTTCACCCTAACCAGAAGGACTTAGTGGGTGTGGCAACCCAGCACACATGTTTAGGAATGGTTTCGGTGGGAGCTTGGTACTTGCAGTCCACGTGACTCACCTCCTCTCCACTCGAATCACTGCACAGTGCGTAGCTTTGGTTCACCACGACCAAGAAGGCTCGGTCATAGGCTAAACCTAATAACTAAAACTAGAAAGGGAACTAGCCATTTTGGAACCTTAGTATTAAAATTCTTAAATCATTTTTCCTTAATTCATGAAAACTATTTCTTATACACAATTTTCTTGAAAATTTCGACTTATAAAATTACAAAATACCACAGTGGTAAAATTACAAAATACCCTTGGTTTATAAAATGCCCAACTACTCAGCGGTTTTGCCCAAATTTCATTATTTCATAAATGTTCAAAAACCTAATTTGCAAACTATCGGAAAAATACCTTAATTTTGGAAAATTACAAAATTGCCCCTAACTTACTAAAATTACCAAAATGACCCTAACTTCCAAAATTTTTGCAATTTCATCGTTTTGGAAAATAAATTTCTCAAAAAGAACCCTCAAAATTTTACAACTTCTAAAATATCCCCAATTTATTAAAACTTTACAATTTCCCCGGTTTGTGGAAAAAATTTACCAAAATACCCCGAGGTCCAAAAATTTCGACATACCTCGGTTTCAAAATTTTCCAAAATACCCAGGAACTTAAAAATACCAAAAATACTTTGTGACAAAATCACCAAGGAACCTTATTTTGACAAATTACAAAAATACCCACATAGGAAAAATTACGAAAATACCCCAGTGGTGGAAAAACAACAACAAATGAAAACTACAACATTTCTCACGAATGAACTAAGGTTCATAATTGTTTGATGGATGTATGAATGAATGAAAAGGCTGTATACATGTATGAATCTGAAAGAACCACTCTTAAAATTCCTTTTCATAAAATTTCTTAGCGAGTAATAAAGTGAAACAAAAGTACAAATTTATAAAAAACTTTTACATCGGATCTCGGCGTTAGAAATGAGTTCTAGAGGGCGCGATTAAATCAAGGGCAGATGAGGAAGAATAAGTATGTCGAACCCGTTAGATCGGGTCAAGGACTAACAATGAGTTACCACCGCCACCACCTTTAATTTGTTAATGTCGAGCGACAAGCTCGGACGGGGATGATCTTGTGTCGTGAGGCTATGTTCGAGCTTTGGAAATGGTGGTGGCGTGGGTGGAAATCTGGGAGCTCAAAATCATACTGGCGACTCCAGAGCCAAGGGGCCGAGGTGTTTTGTGGAGTGTCTAGTGTGGCACCAGTCTGGTGAGTATTGGTTGGAAGCAACCGAGTGTATTATGGATGAGCTCGACTGACCCTTGAAGAGAAGTTGAAAGGGATGGTGGCAATCATTACGTGATGAAGCGTACCAATGGTGGTTAAGCGTCTCGGGAGGGTGCCACGGTGAGGATCGGCGTGGGGGTATGCTAAGGAGGCATATCAAAAAGTATGTCGACTACGATATATTGATGAGCAGAGGAAAGTTTTTCTAAGACTAGTTTGAGGGAACAAGTCGGTAGCAGCATATGAGGCTGAATTTCTGATGTTAAGCCGATATGTTTGAGGAGTAGTCACAACCAAACATGAACGCTGTGTCCGTTTTGAGGACGAATTAAAGGATGACCTAAGATTATTGATAGCTCCACATCAGGAACGGGAGTTCTCCACGTTGGTTGAAAAGGCTAAGGTAGCTGAGGGAATCAAGGACTCTACTAGGCAGAATACTGATAGGAATAGACCCAAGAGGGGTTATGGATCGTCGGGAAATGTGCATAAAGGCCCGAGGCGAGGGGTCGAAGGATCGTGAGGTTGGTACCAGAGGGCTGTATCGTCCTTGTGAGCATTGTGGAAATTTAGGTGAGTGTTGGAAAAAGATAGGAGCATGTCTTAAGTGTGGGTCCAAGGACCATATGCTCAAGGACTGTCCAAAGATATCAGATGACAAACAACGATAACTTCGAGAATGTTAATCGGTAGGTAGGGAAGGACGATAGCCTCAGCGAGGCCGAGAATGCGATATAATAGAGGTAATGGTGCTTGGCGGAGGGCGTGGCGAGGTGCCGCTATCTTGAGGCAAGGCAATAGGGATTGGTTTATGCGATTCGCCGTAGGGAGGATGGAGACACGCCGGACGTCATAACCGGTACGTTCCTCATTCATGGTAAACCCTATTATGCTTTAATTGATGTGGGCTCGACCCATTCTTATGTTGCCTGTAGTGTAGTTGAAACACTAGGCCTAGACTTTGAACTTTCTGATAAGGAGATGACGGTAGTAAGCCCATTAGGCCAAACTATAGTGGTAAATAAGATCTTTCAGAATGTATCCCTAGAAATTTAGGGAGTGAGCTTTCGGGCTGACCTAATGGAGTTACCCTTCGGGGAATTTGACCTCATACTTGGTATGGATTGGTTAGTAGAGCACCGAGCCGTGTTGGATTGTGCGGTTAAACGAATGGAACTGAGAACCCCAGAGGATGAGGTGGTCATTATGATAGGAGAAAGAAGAAACTATTTGACTAATGTAGTTTGGTCTTAAAATTTGAAAGGATGGTTCAGTAAAGGGTGCGAGGCATTCTTAGCCTTTGTAAGTCGTTGGATGGAAAGGAGGAAGGTGTCAAAGGAGTTAGAACGGTAGGGGACTTCGAGGATGTGTTTCCAGAGGAATTACTAAGAATACCCCCAGATAGAGAAGTTGAATTTGGAATAGACTTACTACTGGGAACAGCACCTGTGTCAATCGCTCCATACCGAATGACGCTAAAGGAGTTAGTAGAGCTCAAGGCTCAAATCCAAGAATTGTTGGATCGTGGGTTTATTCAACCCAGTGTGTCTCCGTGGGGAGCAACGGTCCTATTTGTGAACAAGAAGGACGAAACTATGCGTTTGTGCATAGACTATCGTCAATTGAATAAGCTGACCATCAAGAACAAGTATCCCTTACCTAGGATTGATGACTTGTTCGATCAGCTGAAGGGAGCAGCAGTGTTTTCAAAGATCGACTTAAGGTCAGGATATCACCAGTTAAAAGTAAAGGAGGTGGATATCCATAAGACAGCTTTCAGAACAAGATATGGCCATTTTGAGTTTATGGTAATGCCGTTGGGTTGACAAACGCCTTAGCCTCATTCATGGATATGATGAACCGAGTGTTTCAACCTTACTTAGATAGATTCGTGGTAGTGTTCATCGACGATATTTTGGTATACTCTAAGTTTGAAGGGGAGCATGATGAGCATCTCCGGATTGTGTTGCAAGTATTAAGGGAGAAGAAGCTTTATGCCAAATTTAGCAAGTGTGAATTTTGGCTTAGGGAAGTTGCTTTCTTAGGACACGTGGTATCTGCCGAGGGAATAAGGGTGGATCCTAAGAAAATCGAAGCTGTGTTGGATTGGAAACCACCTAAGTCGGTGGCAAAAATTCATGGTTTCTTAGGATTGGCAGGCTATTACAGAAGGTTCATGGAAGGATTTTCATCAATAGCCGCGCCATTAACAAAATTGTTGAGGAAGGAAGTACCCTTGTGTGGACGGACAAGCAACAGGAGAGTTTTAAAAACTTAAGAAGGTATTAACGGAAGCTCCAATGTTGATTCAGCCTGAGGCAGGAAAGGATTTTGTGGTGTACTGTGACACTTCACATGTGGGGTTAGGATGTGTTCTTATGCAAGATGGAAAAGTAGTCGCTTACGCGTCTCGACAGTTAAGGCCGCATGAGGTGAACTACCCAACCCATGACTTGGAATTGGCAGCAGTGGTCTTCGCTCTCAAGGTATGGAGGCATTATCTCTATGGAGAAAGGTCAGTAATCTACACAGACCACAAGAGTCTCAAGTACCTGTTGACTCAGAAGGAGTTAAACTTGAGGTAACGATGGTGGGTGGAATTACTGAAAGACTACGACTGTTCGATAGAATATCATCCGGGCAAGGCGAATGTAGTAGCGGATGCCCTAAGTAGGAAGGTTGTGTCGGACCTAAGAGCAATGTTAAGCCCATTTAAGCTTGTTTGAGGATGGAAGCTCATTGGTGAGTTACAAGTCAAGCCAACATGGTTGAAGGAGGTGAAAGAGGGACAGTTGGTTGATTAGGATTTAAGTATTAAGTTACAAAAAGCACGAGCGAAGTGTTGGAGGACTATGAGGTTAATGATGAAGGAGTATTGTGCTACAAAGGGAAAGTCTATATGCCAAGGGACAAGGAGTTAAGGCGAGGATTCTTGGGAAGCACATAGTAGCCCTTATACTATGCATCCCGGAGGCATTAAGTTTTACTGATTTAAGAGAACAATTTTGGTGGCACGATCTTAAGCGAGAAGTTACTTAAATTTGTGGGAAGATGTCTGACGTGTCAGCAAGTTAAGGCTAAACACTAAGTGCCATCGGGATTGCTTCAGCCAATCCAGATTCTGCAGTGGAAGTGGGAAAGAATTACCATGGACTTCGTTAGTGGGCTTCCCCTTACGCCTACTAAGAAGGACTTGGTATGGGTAATAGTGGACCATTTGACTAAGTTCGCACATTTCATCCCAGTAAGAGTGGATTATTCACTTCAAAATTTAGCCAAGCTATATGTGGCAGAAATTATGAGGCTACACGGAGTGCCGATGTCAATTATTTCGGACAGAGACCCAAGATTCACGTCTCGGTTTTGGAGGGCACTTCGTCAAGCTTTAGGCACCAAGTTGGATTTTACTATGGCCTTTCATCCACAATCAGACGGGCAGTCTGAACGAGTAATACAAGTGTTGGAGGATATGTTTAGAGGATGTGTGATGGATTTCAGAGGAAGTTGGGAGGAGTATTTGCCTTTAGCAGAGTTCGCCTACAACAACAGTTATCAGGCTAGCATTCGAATGGCACCATATGAAGCATTGTACAGACGGAAGTGTCATACTCCTACTTGTTGGGCTGAGTTAGGAGAACGTTGAGTTTTGGGACCGAGATAGTGACGAGAGCGGAAGAGAAGGTTGAGATAATTCGAGCACGGTTAAAGGAAGCCTCGGATAGGCGTAAGTCTTATGCCGAGCCTCAAGCGGAAGGAAATAGAGTTTGAAGTGAGAGACCAAGTGTTTCTAAAAGTTTCACCATGGAAGAATGTGATGAGGTTTGGTCGAAAAGGAAGTTAAGCCCAAGGTTTATCGGGCCTCGCTCGGTACTAAAGCGAGTGGGACCATGGCATACCACCTAGAGTTGCCACCGGAGTTGCAACAAATGCACGACGTATTCCATGTGTCCATGCTACGTCGCTACCGATCGGATCCCTCTCACGTAGTACTGTGGAAGAAGTGGAGCTAAGGCGGACTTAACCTACGAGGAAGAGCCGATTGATTCGGCGTGGCGTGAAAGTACTACTGAGGAAGTCGGTTCCTCTAGTCAAAGTATTGTGGCGCAATCATGGATCGGAGGAAGCTTCATGGGAGCCAGAGGAGGTAATGCGACAGCAATACCCTTAATTATTTAGTTAGGAAATTTCGAGGACGAAATTATTTTAAGGGGGTAGAACTGTAACATCCTAAAAAGGGCCTATGCATTTTGGCCTAATTATGCGAAAAGACATGTTTTATGTGTTTTGGAATAATTTTGGAATAATTTTGAAACACGAGAATGTATGGAAATGTTACGTTGAAAATAGGAAAATGACCATTTTTGGAAACCTAAGCAAATTAGGAAAGTGAACATTTTGGAAACCTAAGTAAATTAGGAAAGTGAACATTTTGGAAACTACGCTAAAAGAGGAAACTAAACATTTTGGAAACCTAGGAAATATCAAGTTCTGAGAGTCACATGAAAATTTTAGGAAACTTAAAATGACCCCAAATGTCGAATTTTAAAGTTCAAAGGGGAACCTAGGGCCAGGTGACCCTAAAATATAAAGTACGTGAAATTTGACCCATTAACGGACTTGGAAAAGTGGCCTGAAGATGCCACCCAAGGCCTCAGGAAATGGCCCACATACAAGGGGTGTTGGGCCTAAGTTCGAGTCACCTAGGAAGCAAATAAAAGAATTTTTATTTTGCCTCCATGAGCAGAGAGTTGGCCGATTGAGGGATTCTAAGCCTAGTAGTTTCGGCTAAAGAAGGAAAATAAGGGCCATTCTTCATTCTTTTCTCTTCAAGAGAACCTCTTGCCGAAATTCCCTAGCCAAATAAGCATCAATCTTTTCTCCTCTCTTTAGCCGAATTCTCTCTGTCAAAACTCTCTCCATCTCTTTTCTTTTCTTTTCTTTTCTTTTCTTTTCTTCTACTATCCCTTCACAAAAGTTGAAACTTTGTGATCCATAAAAGTGCCATAGCCGAATAGTATAAAGGATCATCCGGGATTTGAAAACGAGGTAAGTACATCTATGTACATTCGGCCAAAAAGGTCTCTTCCATAATTGAATGGTAGATCAAATCTATCATGTGATTTCGACAGGAATCTAAAATAAAGATCAATTTCAGGACTTAAGAACTCCAAGGTAAGTGAGTTTATACATTCGGCCAAGGCCAAATCTTAGGTATTTATATCAAATTAATCAAAAACTAATCGATTCAGGGATCTAGGATTTGGCCTTTTTCAAGGAAGAGGAAGGTGAAGTTTTCGGGATTTAAAATCCATAAGGTAAGCACCTAAAAGTATTAGACCAAGGCTTGTATGATTACATAGATCGGTTCTTTAATTATTAAAAAGCTGAAAACTAACCCATATTGAGATTCAGGGTTGGCCGAATATCAGGTCAAGGAAAACCAAGTTTTCGGGATTTGAATAAACATCAAATCGGCATCAAAGGTAAGTCTTTTTACAAATCCTACTAGGATTTGGATATCATAGCCAAATAGAATTTATGCTAAGTAATAAATGATAAATCAAATGTAGGGACTAAGGATCTAAACATTAGATCTAGCTTTTTGGAATCTCAAGGAATCGCTAAGCGAAACAGGTGTGTACCCCACACTAATCTTAATAGATTTATGGCTTAAATATGATATATATGTTAATATGAAAGTGTAAGAATGTGGCTAAAGTACCATATTATGGTACAAAGTACTCAGGTACGTTTTCCTACTCCTAGTAGGATTTCGAAATATGTTATATTTAACATGTGAAAAGTGATGTAAAAGTGAAATTAAATATGATATGCATGATATGTATGATTTGGGGAATTCGGGTTATTTGAGAAAAGGGAAGTGAATGTGATGACTTCGGTCTCACTAAGTGAAACGTGATGACTTCGGTCTCACTAAGAATATGTGACGACTTCGGTCTCACTAAGTGAATGTGGTGACTTCGGTCACATTAAGTGAAAGTGGTAACTTCGGTTACATTATCTGAATGTGGTGGCTATGCCACAATATTTTAAGTGGACAATGAGCACGTCGACTGCAGCGACTGCCTTCGATGGTGTGTAGCGGATGGAAGGTTGACTTAGTAGTCCCCATGGTGTGTAGGTTGGTACGGGTGGAGTGTAGCAGAGGGCATATAGGTTTGGGTTCGGGTTTGCATCTTTATCTTGAATTTTTATATGAATATGATATGTGTGCTGTGCCTATTTCTATTATGTTTTGGTGTTGGTTACACATTGAGTCTATCGACTCACCCCGTTGTGGGAACATATTTGGTGATGAGCGAGAATGGATCGGACGGCGAGAACTTGTGGTGGCCATGTTCACGAAGTTTAATTTAATTTGAATCTTTATTTTATTTTAAGCATCTTGTATAAATTTATTTTGGGTTTTGTTTTATGTAATAAGGCCATAGTGATGATTTTATTTCTGTTATGATTACTATGCTATGAATTTAGGGCTTTATAAAGACTAAGCCCATTTAATTTAAAATAAGCTTAAAAACTTGTCACCTGAAATTATGGGTTTTCATTATGGAAAAAAAAATAAACTTGTTTTCAACTCGAGCCCAACACACAAATAAACTATCTTCCAAAACACACAGTTTTCAAAGTATTCGAATGAATTTGAATCGGGTTACTTCGAGGAACATACGGATCCGGTCCATTCTCGTGGTAGGGTGTGTGTTCACCTCCGCTACACACCAAAGGTAGCCCTGCTTGAAGATTATCAACGTTGCAGCAAAGCTGCTAATCAAATATTGGGCTTAAAGCCTCCGGTGGATCCATACCATACGGCCATGCGATCCTGGATCGATACCATACGGCTATGCGGTCCTTAAATATTGACATAGAGTCATCAATATATATATGTTAGGCACATAGCCATGGTAAATATGATTGGCACAAAGCCATAATAACAGCACAAAGCCTTCGGTATTGGCGCAAAGCCCATAATCATGACACGAAGCCCATATTAATGTCACACAGCCCTCAGTAACATTATCGGTGCAGCATGGCTGCTCGGTGGCTAAAAGCCTGTGGTGGATCCATACCATACGGCCATACGATCCTGGATCCATACCATACGGCCATGCGATCCTCAAATCTTCCTCCGTGCCATAATTCCCACCCATATGCATCCTAAGCAGAATATCATAAGAATGTATCAAACACAAAAGTAACATCCACAAACTCATATTCGTCACATAGGGGTATTTTCGTCATTTCACTACCCAGGGGTATTTTTGTAATTCTACCCTATAGGGGTATTTTGGTAATTTCACAAATCAGGGGTATTTTAGTAATTTCACAAATCAGAGGTATTTTGGTAATTTCATAATCAGGGGTATTTCGATAATTTTACAAATCAGGGGTACTTTGGTAATTTCACAAACTGGGGGTATTTTGGTAATATCACAAATTGGGGGTATTTCGATAATTTCGTAAGTCATGGGTATTTCGATTATTTCACAAATTGGGGGTATTTCAATAATTTTACAAATCGGGGGTATTTTGGTAATTTCACAAATCAAGGGTACTTTGGTAATTTCGCAAATCGGGGGTATTTTGGTAATTTCATAAATCGAGGGTATTTTGGTAATTTTACAAGTCGGGGGTATTTAGGTAATTTTACAAATTGGGGGTATTTTGGTAATTTCACAAACTGAGGGTATTTCGATAATTTTGCAAACCAAGGGTATTTTAATAATTTCACAAATTGGCGTAATTTCACAAATTTCAAAAATTAAGGGTATTTCGGTAATTTTACAAATCGAGGGTATTTCGATAATTTCACAAATTGGGGGTATTTTGATAATTTCACAAATCAGGGGTATTTCAGTAATTCGCAAACTGAAGGTATTTCGGATCCTTTCGGGTTTTAGCTATGAACTTTGGCCCATCAACAAGTCCTCGCGGATAAAATGAATAGACACTACGCACCAGGTAGGTTTCCAGAAAAGAGGAGGTGGGCCACTAGGGCCGCTTAAGTACCAAGCTCTCCCTAGATCCAATCCTAGACATGCGTATGCCAGTTGCCACACCCTAACCCAGCGACTTGTTCACAGGCATGTTTAATTAGATTAAGTCTTATGAAATTTAAGAGTTGTTCAAACAAGACCTAAGGTCCATAAACCCTAACATACATGTCTACGTCCCCATAAGCCCATCAAGCCCAAATCACTCCCTTACGGCCCTTTAGGCCCAAATCTTATCATATGGCCTATTAGGCCCAAAACAAATCCAATTCATGTATCATGCATGACTAATTCAATTCGTATAACCAACCAAACCATTTCATCAAACTTAGTCTCAGGGCCTACCGGGCCCATTTAGCCACTTTAGGCTTTTTGACTTTTCGGCGTGGTGTGTGTAGTGTTTGTACACACCTGGTAAACACGCGCGTTGCAAACCCCTTAGTTACGAACCTACAATCGACATCACCTAACGATTAATCATAACTTAATATACACTTATCGAAAACCGAAACCTCACCGTAACCTTACCGTGCACCTCATGTTATAGTAGCCCTTCCTTCACTACTATTGGCGATTATCATCTAGGTCTGCACCCAAACGCCCACCAAGGTATATTAACTCTCCTCATAGAATGCTCTATATATAGCTAGCTTCTCACCTTCCTTCTTTGTATCTTTTTAATGTGGGATCCCTCTGTCAGCAGAGTTTAAATCCAACTCAAACTCTTCTTGTCCAATCCGCAAAATAAATACTCCCTTGCTTGTCATAAGATTCAAACCTAGGCTCCTTTACACCCTTAATGACGCCTTGCCACTAGACAACTCACTTTCTTGTGTCTAAAATCATGCGCAACTAAATATAACCCTATGGCAAAATTCTAGAGTCCATTTAAAAAGAAATTTAAAATGCAAAAGCCAAGACTTGAACCTTGGACCTCCTTCCTTCCTTATGAAGTCATCCCCTTGCCTCTTATGTGGCATTACTTTGCCACTAGACCACACACTCCACTTGTGTCATTTTTCTCCATATTTTATTATTAAAGCCTACTACTAACTCTCAGGGTTTTATTCACCTAAAACCAAAATTTTCCTAAAGCCAAAGTTTGACCCCGGGACTTCATAGAAACCCTCTAACCTTCCAAAATCACTCACCTAATAGGTCCAACTAGCACTAAAGCCGTTCTCTTGTTCTCAAAAATTTTTAAACGCACCTACATCTAAGGCCCATTGGGCCCAATTCTTCTAGGCCCAATTTCGGGATGTTACACTATGAACTTACCTAAGATATCCTATCGGTTGACTTGAGGGGACTAATCTGTAATTTTCCCTTTTTCCAGGTACTACGAGGTCTCGATACCTCATTTTCTAAACCCACTTAACTTTAAGGACAAACACTTAAATTTAGCTCTTTGTTCAATTAGCAAAATTTTATCAAATAAAAATTCAATGAAAACTTTATTTGACTTGTATGAAATAAATAATAAATATGGACTAAATAACCGAATTTGTCATCTTGAGAGCACTATTTTCGACATCACTAAAAAGGGATGATACATCTATTTTCTAGAAGTCACCAGCTTTGATGCTCAAGAGGAAACAACGCCCTAATTGGACTTGATTGACAACATATTAGTCTTTCAATCGGTTTGCTCATTTCTGATTAGACTAAAGACATGTTTATGTTCATTTACTAATACAAACTATTTTTTTGTATTACAATCCAACCACGTAATACCTCTTAATATTAGTTAAACATTAGATAACTAGTGAGTAAATATTTGCTTCCATTTTGCTTTGCTTGCAAAAACTTTGAGGATAATATACCAATGATATTAATGTAATTAATGGATATTATTAAACCAATTTGCTCGAAAAATACAAGTATAAAAAACAAATATACTACATTTAGGACACCAGATCCAACATCTACTAGGTTTTTGAGACCGACAAAAACATAAAAACTTACTTGAAAATATTAACTAGTAGAAAGCGACAAGTAAATTGTATCCACAGAGACATGTGATAACTTTATTTATTTAATAAACAATAAATGTAACACCCCAAACCCTGCCTAGACGTTATGGCCAAATCTGGCGATGTCACATGATAGTGCCTTAGAAAACATAATTACGGTAAAACTATTTTTCGTTATCTTAGGCTACCTTTTAAAACTTGTCGTTTGTTTCAATCATTAACCATTTTCAAAACGTTATATGTTGCAGAACCTTTTAAAATAATTTTCAAATTTGCGTGTATTTTAATAAATCACTTGTTCGTGTTGAAATCCCGAGTTTTCCTACTACTAACAGTAAAATCGTAAACGCTGCAAATCCAAATTTTAAACAGAAAACTGTAAAGGCCATAATTACACAAAATCTTTCCTAGATATAATCAAAACCATAAATAAAAATAAAAACCTTGAGTCTTTCGTAATGCAAAAGCAGTGGTCACCGTCGAGTCCTCCACTGCACCAATCCGTCTAAAGCTGGGGATTACCTGAACAAATTAAACAGAAAAGGGTGAGTTTTTGCAAACTCAGTGTGTAATCCCCCACAGAAAACATGCACACAACATAATATCAGAAAACCATCATATATTCACAGTTCGAGTCTGAGCCCATTACAGAATCGGTGTGGACCTTAGCCTACTCAAATACAGAATCAGATATATATTAGGGCCTTAGCCCATTTCAGACATAGTATGCTGATCAGAACATAATAGCAGAGTCCTACCCACCAACCTCTACACACCAACTCCATCCAACCCTACACACCATGTGGGGATAAAATCAACCCTCCCATCCTTACACACCATGCTGTACCAAATGCGGCACATAATCAGATAATTGCAGCTGAGCTACCAGATAACAGGCTTAAGAGCCTTTCAAATAATTCCTCCAAATATAATCAACCCACCCAAATGCAATGCAACATACTAAGAATGTCATGCTATTATGCAATTAAAAGTACATACATTCAGACATCATAATTCATGCTTGGTACAAAAATCAGACGACAAATCACTCATATAGGGGTCTAAGTATTGCTTACTGACCCTACGGTAGGTCCACATTCGTCTTAGGTGACCCGTACAACCTTACAGATCGTTTCAAAAATATGGGCTCACACACCCGTGTGGCCTACCCGTGTGGTTCACCCGTGTGACCCACACAGCCCAAATTGGCCTTACACGGCCTGGCCTAAAATCCCACATGCCCGTGTAGCCCACACGACCCAATTGGTCGAGCCCATGTGTCGCACAAGGCGCTGCCCATCACATGCCCGTGTCACTCGCCCACGGCCTGGTTCGTCAATCACACGGCCTACCACAAGGGCGACCACACGCCTGTATGGCGTCGACAGTGAGGTTTTCAGCTTTCGCAGAAACCTCATTTTCTACTTTTTCAGGTACACATCTGTATTGTTTTTGATGCTGTTGCACTTCTAAGTATTTCAAAGCCTACAAATCAGTATGCACAACATCGATTTAGCATTATAGAGATTAAACTAATAATTTACCGAAAAGGACGCTAGCTCGAACTCGACTTACAGTTAATCGTGAGCCTTCCTCAACACTATCAGAATCGAAAGACGAGAATAAATGCTCAGAACCCTTCGCCTAAAATAGAAATTCTAGGAAATAGAATCAGGTTCATGCATCTTCATCATTCAAAAAGAAGAGAATAGCGAGACACTTACCGAAATTACACAAGTGCTAATTGACGCTACAACTCAAAAGAAAAGAAAATTTTAGGGGAAAAACCGAGGAGAGTTTCGAAAATAACAAAGGAATAGAAAAAAGAAAATGGAAACGTGACAGAGAAAATTTGGCAGAGCTTTAGGGAGGGAGAAATCGTTAGACGGATGGAGAGGTTTTGGGAAATTAGGATTCCCTCCAAAACCATATCCCTTAATTCTCTCTACCAGATCCCCACTACTCAGAATTCTATCGCCACTCAAACTCCTCCCTCTAATCGTGCCAAAAATAATACCAAAGCAGGGAATCAAACTCAGGACCTCATGCAATCAAACACTCCACTTAACCACCAGACCAGCAGGCCCATTCTGATATCATTTTACCAATAGTCAAATAAAACCCTACTGATCAGGGTCAAGGCTTTAATTAGAAAAATACCAACATTTACCCAAGACATGTCTTGAACTTAGGACCTCTCACACACACCCAGATCACATAACCACTAAAGCAGATAGACATTGTGTGTCACAAAATTACAAAAGCTGAAATTACAAAAAATTTGGGTGTTACAACTCTACCCCCTAAAAGAAAATTTCGTCCTCGAAATTTTATCGGATCAGAAAAGGTGAGGATACTATTGATGCATCAATTCCTTTGGCTCCCAAGTGGCCTCTTCAGTGCTATGATTCTGCCACATCACTGTCACTAAGGGGATAGACTTCCTTTGCAGGACTTTAATGTCATGATCCAGATCTGAACCGACTCCTCCTCAAACGTCAAATCTGGTCTAACCTCAACGTCCTCAATAGGAATCACATGCATGGGATCAGAGCAGTAGTGTCTCAACATTGAGACGTGGAACACATCATGAGTGCGATCCAACTCCAGAGGAAGCTCCAACTGATATGCGATTGGCCCACTTGCTTCAGAATACGGTACGGCCCAATAAACCTAGGGTTTAGTTTACCCTTGTGACCGAACCTCAGAATCTTCTTCCATGTTGAGACCTTGAGAAAGACTAAGTCCCCCATAGAATACTCAATATCCTTTCTCTTCAAATCAGCATAAGACTTATGCCTATCAGATTTCGCTTTCAGTTGATCTCGAATCAAACGGACCTTATCTTTAGTTTCTGAAACCAATTCTGGACCTAGAACACGCCGTTCCCCCAATTCACTCCAACATAAGGGAGTACGACACTTACGGCCATACAAGGCCTCATACAGTGCCATCTGGATGCTAGATTGATAGTTGTTGTTATAGGCAAACTCTGCCAACAGCAAATACTCCTCCCAACTAGAAGTCTATAGCACAGCTCATCAATATATCCTCTAGTACTTGAATCACCCTTTCCAACTGACCATCTATCTGAGGATGGAAAGCAGTACTGAAGTCCAACCTTGAACCCAGAGCCTCATGCAACTTCTTTTAGAACCGATACGTGAAACGAGGATCCCTATCGGAGATGATCGAAATAGAAACCCCATGCAGTCTCACTATTTCAGATATATACAACTTGGCCAATTTCTAGAGAGAAAAGTTCGTCCTGACCGGAATGAAATGAGCAAATTTGGTCAATCTATCCAAGATGACACAGACAGAATCCTTCTTAGTGAGTGTTAAAGGTAACCCACTAACGAAGTCCATCGTTACTCAATCCCATTTCCACATCGGTATCTTTACCGGCTACAGCAACCCTGAAGGCAACTAATGCTCAGCCTTGACCTGCTGACAAGTCAAACAGCAGGCAACGAAGTTAGTAACCTCACGCTTCAACCCTGGTCACCAGTATAACTCTCATAGATCTCGGTACATTTTATTCCTGCCGGGATGCATAGCATAGGGACTACTATGCACTTCCCTTAGAATCGACTACCTTAAATCTTCATCATTCGATACATAAATCCGACCAAAAAACAAAGTACCCCATCATTGTTAATCCCAAAATCAGTAGTATCCCCATTCTCAACCTGATGAAACCTCAAATCAAGCGACTTATTCCCCATCTGTTTACTTCTAATCTAGTCAATCCATGTAGGCTTAACTTGAAGTTCCGCTAATAGACTCTCATCGTCGAATAAACTGAGTCAAGCAAACATCGCTCTCAGATCAGTCATCGCCCTATAGCTCAAAGCATCTGCCACCATTAGACTTATCAAGATGGTACTCGATGGTGCAGTCATAATCCTTAAGCAGTTCCACCCATCTACGCTGCCTAAGGTTTAACTCCTTCTGAGTGAGGAGATACTTAAGGCTTTTGTGGTCAATGTAGATAGTACACTTTTCACCATATAGATAGTGCCTCTAAATTTTCAGAGTGAAGACTATCACTGCCAACTCCAAATCGTGTGTCGGGTAGTTAGCCTTATGCGTCTTGAGCTGACGTGACGCATAAGCTACCGCCTTACCATCCTGCATCAGTAAGCAACCCAGACCCATCTGCGACGCATCACTGTATACAACGAAATCCTTCCCAGATTTGGGCTGTATCAGAACTAGAGCCTTAGTCAAAATAGATTTGAGCTTCTCGAAGCTCTCTTGTTGCTTATCAGTCCAGAAAAATGGAACTCCCTTGTGCAAAAGCTTGGTTAAAGGTGCCGCAATCAAGGAGAACCCTTCTACGAAGCGTCGATAATAACCCACTAGCTCGATAAAGCTACAGATTTCAGACACATTCCTCGACTGTTTTCAATCCAACACAGCCTCAATCTTACGAGGGTCAACACGAATCCCCTTCGTAGAAACCACATGTCCTAAAAAGGTTACTTTTCAGAGCCAGAACTCACACTTACTGAACTTCGCATACAATCGTTCCTCTCAAAGTGTCTGTAGTACCACTCTGATATGCTCATCATGCTCGTCCTCAATCTTAGAATACACTAGGATATCATTGATGAACACCACCACAAATTGGTCCAGATAAGGCTAGAACACAAGGTTCATCAAATCCATGAATGCCGCTGGTGCATTGGTCAACCCAAAAGGCATCACCAGCAACTCGTAATGTCCATAACGAGTCCTAAATATTTTCTTATACACATCGGCCTCCTTAACCCTCAATTGATGATATCTTGAATGCAGATCAATCTTGGAGAACACAGAAGCCCCTCTGAACTGGTCAAATAGATCATCTTTTCTCAGTAGTGGGTACTTGTTCTTGATTGTTAGCTTGTTCAGCTACCGGTAGTCGATACACATCCTCATTGTCCCATCTTTCTTCTTCACAAACAACATCGGTGCTTCCCATGGAGACACACTGGGACGAATGAATCCACGATCTAACAATTCTTGAATTTGAGCCATAAGCTCTGTAAGCTCCTTCGGTGCCATTCGGTAGGGTGCAATAGACACCGGAGCTGTACTCGGAATGAGCTCAATCCCAAATTCCACCTCTCAGCTCGAAAGGAGACCCAATAGTTTTTCAAGAAAAACATCCAAAAAATCCCTTACGGTTCTAGTGTCTTTAACTAAAGATTTCCAAGAATCAGAAACACTGATGTAGGCCAGGAATGCCTTACATCCTTTTCGTACCAATTTCTCTGCCACCAATGCATAAATAACATTAGTCAAGAAGTCTCGATGTTCCCCAATCACCACAACCTCGTTGCCCTCCTCGGTTCTCAACACAACCCTTTTTGTAGCACAATCCAGACTTACCCGGTGTTTACAAGCCAGTCCATTCCTAGAATCAAATCGAACTCCCCGAATGAAAGCTCCATCAGATCAGCCAGAAATACTATCCCTTGAACCTCCAACGGGACATCTCTATATAGTTTACCCACTCAGATAGACTGCCCTAACGGACTCACAATAGTTACCTCACTCGAGGTATTCTCGACCGAATCCCCAATGTTTCAAACACAGAACTAGCTACGTAAGAGTGTGTAGAGCCTATGTCAATCAGTACCAAATAAGGTACACTATAAATTAAAAAACATACCAGTGACGAAGTTGGGAGCATCTCGATCTTCACAGCCATAAGAAGCATAAATCAGTGTAGACTGCCTCGCCTCAGTCGGTCTAGCACCTCATCTGATCTTTGTAATACCCTTACACATATTCAATGCCTAACAGCAGTGCGAGGCATTACTAGACTTATACACAATCAATTATACAATACCGAGACATGGCTTTCCACTCCAATTTAAAACTTTTTATAACACCTCTTAAACAAGCCTACGAGGCCTAACTCATACATTAGGAATGGCTCAGGATCAAATCAAACTTCTTTGGAGCTCTCTAGAAAGACTTAGAAAATTTTTCATCAAACAGTCCACACGCCTATGTAGAGGAAAGGACACGCCTATGTGGCATACCACATGCCCGTGTTCCACACCCATGTGGAATTATTTCTCAATTTGAACCTACGGGGGTTTTCACATGGTCGGACACACACCTGTGTCCCTGGCTCATGTCCTTCACACGGCCTCGACACATCAGTGTCTTAGCCCTTGTGCAAAAACCTTGGCATTCTGTTTCTGATGTCATCACCCCATAAATGTCACACTGCAAAGGCACACGCCCGTGTCCTTCGGCCATGTGGCAAATTAAATTCCTAAATTCAGGTGCAGACTTCACACGGCCTGAGCACATGCTCATGTCCATGGCCATGTCTTCCACACGGTTGAGACACATGGTCGTGTCTCTGCCCATGTGTTTACTACTGAGCATACTAACTTGTAAACCTAGCATGCAAAGGGACATACAGCCTAACAACACGCCCATGAGGTTGACTGTGTGTCACACATGGCCTAGACACACGTCCGTGTGTCTACCTGTGTGGACAAGAACAAGGCTATTTGCCAAGTTCGTTCTATCACCCCAACACATTTTACATGTCAGGATGCATCATACTATCACCCGTGTATAGCTATACAGAAATCACATTTTACACGTCAGGATTTATCACACTATCACAGTTCAAATATATGGCATGTATAGCTAGACTCTGACACGCTATGTTAGTCCGAGAATTGACTAAACTGTAGCTCTGATACCAACCAAATGTAACACCCCTATCCTGTATCCGTCGTCGAATTAGGGTTAAAGGCGTTCCCAGATAGATTGAAAACATTTATAAAAATAATCATACATGCATTCAATAATATCTAACATAAAGTCCCTTAAGAAGGTCATCGAGACCTTAAACATGCTTGTAAATCGAGTCGGGACTAAACCAAAACACATACGAGATTTCATGAAAATTTAAAACTTTTCTAAGATACAGGGGACACACGGCCGTGGGGGTAGGCAGTGCCTCACCCACGGCTACTAGACACTCCTATGTGTCCTCCCCATGGTAGTATACTGCCAAAATCAACACGGTCACCAAGCACGCCCGTGTGCTAAGGTCGTGTACTACTAGATCACATACTTCCATTTCTCACACTGCCATCAAGCACACTCATGTTGAGGCCGTGTGCAATTTAAGCTACATTCTGCCAATTTACCTACAGTCTTAGGCACGCCCGTGTGCCTCAACCGTGTGACATTATAGGCCCTTTTATAAGGCCAATATGCCACCCACTTAAGGTCTTCCTACAAGCAATATATATCTAAACATAATATGCATATATGGCAACCAAAACATATCAAATGGTTTACTTTATCCATACATTCAATAGCCAAATCATTCATATCATCTTTCAAAACAATAACACATACATAACTAAAGCAAAACTTCATCATTGACTAACCATAAACTTGGCTATTTCATAAGCTTCTACCTTACCAAGATATGCATCAAATATCACATCCATTCAAGCATATTACCAAACTAAACTTGCCAAAACACATGGCAAAGTTCACTTCAAAAAACATATATATACCTATCTAGCCTATACATGCCATATTTAGCCATATACATTTTCAAAAGGGTACCAAAATAAGGTTAGTAGTGTGATGATGATCCTTGAAGATCCCGAGCCTTCAGTAGCTTTGACGACCTATAAAACAGAGAAAATACACACACAGAGTAAGCTTTCCAAAAGCTTAGTAAGTCATATACAAATAAACTTTGCATAAAAAAAAACATATATGCAATTTGATACATTTACACATCTCATTCACTTAACAATTTATCATGTATATGCTTGATTCATACTTATGACTACATTGGTCACATTTATCCATTCAAAACTCATTTGAAGCACATGGCTCATTCATAATCTTCCTTGCATATCATTCACATTATCCTATTGAAACATACATTTCTTCAAATCAAAGTCATATGCAAACTTACCATTCATGCATACTTAATGCACATTCAACGTACCTGAATCGGATATTCATTCACTTAATTGATCATAGCTCGGATATACCATTCGTATTGCAGACTTGCCCGTTGAACCCTTAGGAACTTAGTAAGATACTCAGAAAGCTCAAAATCGTAGTACAATACAAACGTCCCAGATGATGTCTTACATGCACTCGTATATCGATGCCACTATCCCAGACAGGGTCTTACACGTACAGATCATAACGATGCCAATGTCCCAGACGTGGTCTTACACGAGTCAATATGATGCCGATGTCCCAGACACGGTCTTACTCATAAAGTTCATATTGATGCCTACGTCCCAGACGAGGTCTTTTACATATAATTCATATCGATGCCTCGTCCCGCATTTAGGTCTTACACTAAATTTCAAATGAACACCAACGTCCGGATGTGGTCTTACATGATAAAACAGAACAGATACCTATGTCATGACACAGCTAATCCTATCTATTCCTAGGTTCATACGGAATTTCTCGGCTTTATCACTATATCGAATTTATTTCAAAATTCACGCACTTAGCATCTCATACTCATTCATTTTCATCGATAGACATATGAATACATATATTCAATTCAATACAGATAAGTGTATTTGCATAGTGACTTACCTCGAATTTGGTTTATCGAACGGAAACGGCTACTCAGTTATTTTCACTTTCCCACGATCTAAGTCTATTTTCCTCGGTTCTTGATCTAAACATATTCAGAATTAACCCTTTTATTCGCCATTCCATTCAATTCAATCCATAGACACACATTTAGGGTGATTTGCAAATTAACTCTCGTATTTGCACACTTTAACAATTTAGTCTATTTTTCACAAAACATCAAATTCACAAAATCCACACACACATACTTGGCCGAACCTCTCTAGGGACTATATAAGCCCAAATATTTCATCAAATTTGCTATTTAATCCTTTAATTTACCATTTTCTCAATTTAGCCCTATTTAGCTAAATTCATCAAAAATTCAAGAACAAAGTATGTTCATCTAACTCATATCTTTCATTTAACACCAAAAAAATCATCAAAAAGTTTAACATAACATCAATGGCATCTCACGCAAACATTATCAATTCATCAAATTGAGACATGGGTTTGATAACTCTCTAAGCAACGATTGCAAAAACGTAGAAATCATCAAAAATCGACTAAAACATACCTTGAATTTGTGCCTCAAACTAGCCGAAATTACAAAGCTTCAAAGCTTTCTTTTTCTTTTTGTGTTTCGATGGAAGAATGGATGAAAATAATATCCATTTTCATGTTTGTATAATATAATAACATATATATATTAATAATTACCTTATTAACCTTTAATAATTTAAAACAAAACATATATGCATAAGGTCATTAAAGACCATTGCCGTCCACCATCCAAATTAATAGGCTAATTTCCATTTAAGGCTTCAACTTATAAAGACATCAACAATTTGATGCTTTCATAATTAACTACCAAACCTTCAATTTATGCGATTAAGCCCTTTTCTAAAATTAAGCACACAAACATACAAATTTAATTCACAGAAACTTAGCACATGCTCAATCACTCATTAATGGCACAGAAAATAATATTAAAATATTATACTGGCTAGAATTTTTGTCCCGAAACCACTGTTCCAACTAGGGTATAAACCGGACTATTACAATTCTGCCCCCTTAGGGATTTTCGTCCCCGAAAATCTTACCGTTAAACAGAATCAGATATTGTTGTCTCATGGAGTCCTCAAGCTCCCACGTAGCCTCTTCTATACCGTGACGATGCCAGAGTACTTTCACTAACAAAATTTTCTTGTTTCTCAACTCTTTCACTTCACGAGCTAAGATACGGATTGGTTCCTCTTCGTATGTCATATCAGGTCAAATTTCAATTTCAGATGGGGCAATCACATGTGACGAATCAGCCTGATATCTACGGAGCATTGAGACATGAAATACATTGTGAATCTTTTCTAGCTCAGAGGGTAACTTCAATCTATATGCAACAGGCCCAACACGTTCAACGATCTTATACGGTCCGATAAATCTCGGACTTAACTTGCCTTTACGTCCGAATCGGAGCACTTTCTTCCATGAAGACACTTTCAGAAATACTTTGTTGCCAATCTCAAATTCTATATCTTTTCGTTTGAAGTCTGCATAGGACTTCTATCTATCAGATGCTGCTTTCAAACAATCTCAAATCAGTTTCACTTTCTGTTTGGTATCTTTTATCAAATCGACCCCGTGTAACTCATTCTCACTGAGTTCAGTCCAATACAGAGGTGTACGGCATTTACATCCGTACAAAGCTTCATATGGTGCTATTTTGATGCTCGACTAAAAACTATTATTATACGCAAATTTGATCAACGGCAGGTATTGTTCCTATGAACCATTAAACTCAAGTACACATCATCTTAACATATCTTCAAGAATCTGAATAATTCGCTCAGATTGACCATCCGTTTCCAGATGAAAAGCTGTACTGAAATGCAATTTCGTACCCAAAGCGTCTTGCAATTTCTTCCAAAATCGTGATGTGAATCTCGGATCCCTATCTGACACAATAGATAGTGGCACCTGTGCAATCTCACAATCTCGAAAATATAAAGCTCAGTTAATCTTTCAAGTGAGTAGTCAGATCGTACCGGAATAAAATAAGCAATTTTAGTTAATCGATCAACTACGACCCATAACGCATCCTTCTTTCTCGGACTCAGAGGCAACCCAGAAATAAAGTCCATAGTTACTTTATCCCATTTCCATTCAGGAATCAAAATCGGCTGTAACAACCCAGACGAAACTTAATGTTCTACTTTCACTTGCTGACAAACTAAACATTTTGAAATAAAGTCAAAAATGTCTCATTTTGTGCCAGACCACCAATAGTGTTGCTTCAAATCATGATACATCCTTGTACTTCCCGGATGGACAGATAGGCGACTGTTATGTGCCTCACCCAAAATCAATTGAATCAACTCTGGATTTCTTGGAACACAGATTCGATCTCGGAATCTCAAACAATCATCAACAACTTGAAATTCAGATTCAGAATTCAATTCACACTGAGCTCGTTTCAACAACTCATTATCAACCTTCTGAGCATCACATATTTGCTGTACAAATAATGGTTTCACTCTTAATTCAGCTATCATAGAACTATCATTAGACAAATCTAACTGAGCATTCAAAGCACGTAGTGCAAACAATGATTTTCTACTCAGAGCATCTGCAACAACATTTGCTTTCCCCGGATGATAATCTATCACCAGCTCATAATCTTTTAACAATTCAAGCCATCTTCTCTGACGCAGGTTCAAATCTTTCTGGGTCATTAGATATTTCAGACTTTTATGATCTGAAAACACATGACATTTCTCACCGTACAAATAATGACACCAAATTTTAAGTGCAAACACAATCGCAGTGAGCTCAAGGTCGTTTGTCGGATAAGTCTTTTCATGAGGCTTTAATTATCTCGAAGCATAAGCTACCACTTTGCCCTCCTGCATCAAAACACATCCCAGACCGTTTAACGAAGCATCACTATAAACAACAAATTCCTTACCCAATTCTGGCTATACTAACACTGGAGCTTCTGTTAACAGAGTTTTCAACTGGTCAAAACTTTTCTAACATTTATCCGACCATTCAAATTTGATATGTTTCTGTAGTAATCTTGTTAATGAAGTAGCTATTGTCGATAAGCCTTTAACAAATCTGCGGTAATAACCCGCTAAACCTAGAAAACTACAAACTTCTGACACGTTCTTTAGAGGTTTCCAATTCAGAATAGCAGAAATCTTGCTCGGATCAACACGAATCCTAGTAGCTGACACAATATACCCCAGAAAATTGACCTCATTCAACCAGAATTCACATTTGCTAAATTTTGCTTACAATTGCTTCTCTCGCAGAGTTTGCAACACAATCTCAAGTGTTCAACATGCTCATTTTCATTTCGTGAATAAATTAATATATCATCAATGAATACTACAACAAATCGATCTAAGTACGGTCTGAAAATTCTGTTCATCAGCTCCATAAAAACAGCAGGAGCATTGGTTAGTCCAAATGGCATCACTAAAAATTCATAATGCCCGTACCTCATTCTGAAAGCAGTCTTTGGAATGTCTGAATCTTTAACTCTCAATTGGTAGTATCCTGATCTCAGATCAATCTTTGAAAATACAGTAGCTCATTTTAACTGATCGAATAAGTCATCAATCCTAGGCAACGGATATTTGTTCTTTATAGTCACCTTATTCAACTGACGGTAATTGATACACGTTCTCATCGTGCCATCTTTCCTTTTCACAAACAGAACAGGAGCACCCCAAGGTAAAAAGCTCGGTCTAGTAAACCCTCAATCAGTCAATTCTTGTAGCTGTGACTTTAACTCTTTCAACTCCGTTGGTGCCATTCTATACGGAGCTATTGAAATAGGTGTTGTACCAGGCAACAATTCAATACCAAATTCAACCTCACGAATTGGAGGTACACCCGGTAACTCCTTAGGGAACACATCAGAAAAAATCACAAACAATGGGTACTAATTCAACTTTCTTATCGGATACTTTTGAATCAATCACATAAGCAAAATATGATTCATACCCCTTTTTCACATAACTCTGAGATTTCAAAACAGATATCACAGTAGGCAATCCATTTAAATCACTAGACTCAATACGTACAATCTCATCATTTGGACCTCGTAAATCTATAGTCTTTTTTTTACAGTTCACAACGGCATCATGCATAAACAACCAATCCATACCCAAAATAATATCGAATTCATCAAATGGCAAGAGCATATGATCAGCAAGAAAATAGATATCTTGAAACATTAACGGACAGTTCTTGCATACTTTGTCAACCAGGACACTTTTACCTAATGGGTTCGATACTTTTATAGTAAACTCAGTAGACTCTACAGGCAAAGTCTTGCTGAATACTAAATTCATGCATATATATGAATACGTAGAACTAGGGTCTATCAAAGTAATCACAGTAGTATCGTAAAGAGTAAAAGTACCAGTTATCACATCAGGTGATAAAGCTTCCTCACGAGCTCAGATAGCATACGCTCTGACAGGCACTCTAGCTTCAGATCTGACAACATTGTCTCTCGTAGTTCTCTAACTACCACTGACATTCTTTACATTCTTTGATAATCAACCTCTCGCAGGTGCATTATCAGATCTTGGATTCTGAACAGTCTCTGGTTCGACAGGCTCAGAGCAATCTTGGATAAAATGATCAAGCGATCCACATCTGAAGCAAGCTCTATCATTTAATCTGTAGCTTCCCAGATGCCTCTTTTCGCAATGTTTACATTTAGGTCTCTCAGATCGAACACTACCAACATTGGCCACAAAAGTTGCTGGGATTTTGGAACTCATTTGCAATCTATCTCAGCCCTATTCAAATGCCTCGCGTTATCCCTGGAATGACTTTGATCATCTCTAAATCTCTTCAGAGTAGATTGAAATGATTTGTTCTGAAATCTCTTTCTCATATCTCGGGCTTCAGTTTCAGCTTTTCTTTTATCCTTCCCGAGTGCCTCAGCTTTGCAAGCTTGGTCAACAAGTGTAATGAACTCTTTTATTTCTAGGATCCCAACCAGCAAATGGATATCTTCATTAAGACCGTCTTCAAATCTTTTACACATTATTGCTTCAGATGATACGTATTCACGAGCAAACTGACTCAACTTGAGAAATTCTCGTTCATATTCTGTAACAGTCATACGGCCTTGCTTTAGTTCCAGAAATTCTTTTCGTTTTTGATCGACGAATCTCTCACTGATATATTTCTTCCTGAACTCGGTCTGAAAGAAATCCCATGTAACTCGTTCTCTTGAAACAATAGAAATCAAAGTTTTCCACCATTGATATGCTGCATCTCGAAGTAACGATACAACACACTTTATGCATTCTTCCGAAGTCAGAGACATCTTATCAAATACCCGAATAATATTTTCAATCCAGAATTCAGCTTTTTTAGTATCATCATTATTGGTAGCTTGAAACTCTTCAGCCCTATACCTACGGATCTTGTTAGCTGGAGGCTTATTTAACAGATTCGGATACACAACCGGTGGCACAACTGTAGTCTGAGGGGGATTAACCGAGGGCGGAGGTTACGAAACAGTAGGGTTATTCTTTACGAACTGAGTGAACCACTCACTCATCATCTGGAAGAAAGCTTGTTTAGCTTCTCACTCTTGACCGTTTATAGCCGGTCTCAAATTAGAAGGCTCTGTCCATTGCGCGGGAGTAGGCGCATTACTTTCTACGTCGTCAGCTATAGCTCTTTCGGGATCCATTGCTATACAGAAATCACATTTTACATGTCAGGATTCATCACACTATCACAGTTCAAATATATGGCATGTATAGCTAGACTCTGACATGCTACGTTAGTCCGATAATCGACTAAACCGTAGCTCTGATACCAACCAAATGTAACACCTCTATCCCGTATCTGTCGCCAGATTAGGGTTAAAGGCGTTACCAGACAGATCAAAAACATTTATAGAAATAATCATACATGCATTCAATATTATCTAACATAAAGTCCCTTAAGAAGGTCATCGAGACCTTAAACATGCTTGTAAACCGAGTCAGGACTAAACCAAAACGCATACGAGATTTCATGAAAATTTAAAACTTTTTTAAGATATAGGGGACACACGGCCGTGAGGGTAGGCCGTGCCTCACCCACGGCTACTAGACACTCCCATGTGTCCTCCCCATGGTAGTATACTGCCAAAATCAACACGGTCACCAAGCACGCCCGTGGGCTAAGGTTGTGTACTACTAGATCACATACTGCCATTTCTCACACGACCATCAAGCACACCCGTGTCGAGGCCATGTGCAATTTAAGCCACATTCTCATCAATTTACCCACGGTCTTAGGCACGCACAGTGTTTCAACTGTGTGACATTATAGGCCCTTTTATAAGGCCAATATGCCACCCACTTAGGGTCTTCCTACAAGTAATATATATCTAAACATAATATGCATATATGGCAACCAAAACATATCAAATGGTTCACTTTATCCATACATTCAATAGCCAAATCATTCATATCATCTTTCAAAACAATAACACATACATAACCAAAGCAAAACTTCATCATTTGACTAACCATAAACTTGGCTATTTCATAAGCTTCTACCTTACCAAGATATGCATCAAATATCACATTCATTCAAGCATATTACCAAACTAAACTTGCCAAAACACATGGCTAAGGTCACTTCAAAAAACATATATATACCTATCTAGCCTATACATGCCATATTTAGCCATATACATTTTCAAAAGGGTACCAAAATAAGTTTAGTAGTGTGATGATGATCCTTGAAGATCCGAGCCTTCAGTAGCTTTGACGACCTATAAAACAGAGAAAATACACACACAAAGTAAGCTTTCCAAAAGCTTAATAAGTCATATACAAATAAACTTTGCATAAAAAATACATATATGCAATTTGATACATTTGCACATCTCATTCACTTAGCAATTTATCATGTATATGCTTGATTCATACTTATGACTACATTGGTCACATTTATCCATTCAAAACTCATTTGAAGCACATGGCTCATTCATAATCTTCCTTGCATATCATTCACATTAACCTATTCAAACATACCTTTCTTCAAATCAAAGTCATATGCAAACTTACCTTTCATGCATACTTAATGCACATTCAACGTACCTGAATCAGATATTCATTCACTTAATTGATCATAGCTCGGATATACCATTCGTATTGCAGACTTGCCCGTTGAACCCTTAGGAACTTAGTAAGATACTCGTAAAGCTCGTAATCGTAGTACGTTGCCAACGTCCCGGATGATGTCTTGCATGCACTCATATATCAATGCCACTATCCTGCATGTGGTCTTACACTGATGATCATAACGATGCCAATGTCCTGCACGTGGTCTTACACGAGTCAACATGATTTCGATGTCCCAGACATGGTCTTACTCATAAAGTTCATATTGATGCCTATGTCCCGACGCGAGGTCTTTTACATATAATTCATATCGATGCCTCGTCCCGCATTTAAGTCTTACACGAAATTTCAAATCAACGCCAACGTCTCGAATGTGGTCTTACATGATAAAATAGAACAGATACCTATGTCATGACACAGCTAATCCTATCTATTCCTAGGTTCATACGAAATTTCTCGGCTTTATCACTATATCAAATTTATTTCAAAATTCACGCACTTAGCATCTCATACTCATTCATTTTCATCGATAGACATATGAATACATATATTCAATTCAATACAGATAAGTTTATTTGCATAGTGACTTACCTCGGATTTGGTTTATCGAACGGAAACGGCTACTCAGTTATTTTCACTTTCCCACGATCTAAGTCTATTTTCCTCGGTTCTTGATCTAAACATATTCAAAATTAACCCTTTTATTCACCATTCCATTCAATTCAATCCATAGACATACATTTAGGGCTATTTGCAAATTAACCCTCATATTTGCACACTTTAACAATTTAGTCTATTTTTCACAAAACATCAAATTCACAATATCCACATGCTTGGTCGAACCTCTCTAGGGGCTATATAAGCCCAAATATTTTATCAAATTTGCTATTTAATCGTTCAATTTACCATTTTCTCAATTTAGCCCTATTTACCTAAATTCATCAAAAATTCAAGAACAAAGTATGTTCATCTAACTCATATCTTTCATTTAACACCAAAAAAATCATCAAAAAGCTTAACATAACATCAATGGCATCTCACACAAACATTATCAATTCATCAAATTGAGACATGGGTTTGATAACTCTCTAAGCAACGATTGCAAAAACATAGAAATCATCAAAAACCGACTAAAACATACCTTGAATTTGTGCCTCAAACTAGCAGAAATTACAAAGCTTCAAAGCTTTCTTTTTCTTTTGTGTTTTGTGGAAGAATGGATGAAAATAATATCCATTTTCATGTTTTTATAATATAATATATATATATATATATATATATATATATTACCTTATTAACCTTTAATAAAATAAAACAAAACATATATGCATAAGGTCATTAAAGACCATTGCCGTCCACCATCCAAATTAATAGGCTAATTTCCATTTAAGGGCTTCAACTTATAAAGACATCAACAATTTGATGCTTTCATAATTAACTACCAAACCTTCAATTTATGCGATTAAGCCCTTTTCTAAAATTAAGCATACAAACATAAAAATTTAATTTACAGAAACTTAGCACATGCTCAATCACTCATTAATGGCACAGAAAATAATATTATAATATTATACTGACTAGAATTTATGGTCCCGAAACCACTGTTCCAACTAGGGTATAAACCGGACTATTACAATTCTGCCCCCTTAGGGATTTTCGTCCCCGAAAATCTTACCGTTAAACAGAATCGGATATTGTTGTCTCATGGAGTCCTCAAGCTCCCACGTAGCCTCTTTTATACTGTGACGATGCCAGAGTACTTTCACTAATGGAATTTTCTTGTTTCTCAACTCTTTCACTTCACGAGCTAAGATACGGATTGGTTCCTCTTCGTATGTCATATCAGGTCAAATTTCAATTTCAGATGAGGCAATCACATGTGACGAATCAGACTGATATCTACGGAGCATTGAGACATGAAATACATTGTGAATCTTTTCTAGCTCAGAGGGTAACTTCAATCTATATGCAACAGGCCCAACACGTTAAACGATCTCATACGGTCCGATGAATCTCAGACTTAACTTGCCTTTATGTCCGAATCGGAGCACTTTCTTCGATGGATACACTTTTAGAAATACTTTGTCGCCAATCTCAAATTCTATATCTTTTCGTTTTAAGTCTGTATAGGACTTCTGACTATCAGATGCTGCTTTCAAGCAATCTTAAATCAGTTTCACTTTCTGTTTGGTATCTTTTATCAAATCGATCCCGTGTAACTCATTCTCACTGAGTTCAGTCCAATACAGAGGTGTACTACACTTACGTCCGTACAAAGCTTCATATGGTACCATTTTGATGCTCGACTAAAAACTATTATTATACGCAAATTTGATCAACGGCGGGTATTGTTCCCATGAACCATTAAACTCAAGTACACAGCATCTTAACATATCTTCAAGAATCTGAATAATTCGCTCAGATTGACCATCCGTTCGCGGATGAAAAGCTATACTGAAATGCAATTTCGTACCCAAAGCGTCTTGCAATTTCTTCCAAAATCGCGATGTGAATCTCGGATCCCTATCTGACACAATAGATAGTGGCATCCCGGGCAATCTCACAATCTCGAAAATATAAAGCTCAGTTAATCTTTCAAGTGAGTAGTCAAATCTTACCGGAATAAAATAAGCAATTTTAGTTAATCGATCAACTACGACACATATCACATCCTTCTTTCTCAGAGTCAGAGGCAACCCAGAAACAAATTCCATAGTTACTTTATCCCATTTCCATTCAGGAATCAAAATCGGATGTAACAACCCAGACGAAACTTAATGTTCTGCTTTCACTTGCTGACAAACTAAACATTTTAAAACAAAGTCAAAAATGTCTCGTTTCATGCCAGACCACCAATAGTGTTGCTTCAAATCATGATATATCTTTGTACTTCCCGGATGGACAGATAGGCGACTGTTATGTGCCTCACCCAAAATCAATTGAATCAACTCTGGATTTCTTAGAACACAGATTCGATCTCAAAATCTCAAACAATCATCAACAACTCGAAATTCAGATTCAGAATTCAATTCACACTGAGCTCGTTTCAACAATAACTCATTATCAACCTTCTGAGCATCACATATTTGCTGTACAAATAACGGTTTCGCTCTCAATTCAGCTATCATAGAACTATCATTAGACAAATCTAACTGATCATTCAAAGCACGTAGTGCAAACAATGATTTTCTACTCAGAGCATCTGTAACAACATTTGTTTTCCCCGGGTGATAATCTATCACCAGCTCATAATCTTTTAACAATTCAAGCCATCTTCTCTGACGCAGGTTCAAATCTTTCTGGGTCATTAGATATTTTAGACTTTTATGATCTGAAAACACATGACATTTCTCACCGTACAAATAATGACGCCAAATTTTAACTGCAAACACAATCGCAGTGAGCTCAAGGTCGTTTGTCAGATAATTCTTTTCATGAGGCTTTAATTGTCTTGAGGCATAAGCTACACTTTGCCCTCCTGCATCAAAACACATCCCAGACCGTTCAACGAAGCATCACTATAAATAACAAATTCCTTACCCGATTCTGGCTGTACTAACATTGGAGCTTCTGTTAACAGAGTTTTCAACTGGTCAAAACTTTTCCAACATTTATCCGACCATTCAAATTTGATATGTTTCTGTAGTAATCTTGTTAATGAAGTGGCTATTGTCGAGAAGCCTTTAATAAATCTACGGTAATAACCCGCTAAACCCAGAAAACTATGAACTTTTGACACGTTCTTCGGAGGTTTCCAATCCAGAATAGCAGAAATCTTGCTCGGACCAACACGAATCCTAGTAGCTGACACAATATACCCCAGAAAATTGACCTCATTCTACCAGAATTCACAATTGCTAAATTTTTCTTACAATTGCTTCTCTCGTAGAGTTTGCTACACAATCCTCAAGTGTTCAGCATGCTCATTTTCATTCCGTGAATAAATCAATATATCATCAATGAATACTACAACAAATCGATCTAAGTACGGTCTGAAAATTCTGTTCATCAGCTCCATAAAAATAGCAGGAGCATTGGTTAGTCCAAATGGCATGACTAAAAATTCATAATGCCCGTACCTCATTCTGAAAGCAGTCTTTAGAATGTCTGAATCTTTAACTCTCAATTGGTAGTATCCTGATCTCAGATCAATCTTTGAAAATACAGTAGCTCCTTTTAACTGATCGAATAAGTCATCAATCCTAGGCAATGGATATTTGTTCTTCATAGTCACCTTATTCAACTGACGGTAATTGATACACATTCTCATCGTGCCATCTTTCTTTTCACAAATGTAACAGAGCACCCCAAGGCAAAAACTCGGTCTAGCAAACCCTCTATCACCAATTCTTGTAGTCATGACTTTAACTCTTTCAACTCCGTTGGTGCCATTCTATACGGAGCTATCGAAATAGGTGTTCTACGAGGCAACAATTAAATACCAAATTCAACTTCACGAATCAGAGGTAAACCCGGTAACTCCTTAGGGAACACATCAGAAAAAATCACAAACAATGGGTACTAATTCAACTTTCTTCCCGGATACTTTTGAATTAATCACATAAGCAAAATATGATTCATACCCCTTTTTCACATAACTCTGAGCTTTCAAAACAGATATCACAGTAGGCAATCCATTTAAATCACTAGACTCAAAACATACAATCTCATCATTCGGACCTCGTAAATCTATAGTCTTTCTTTTACAGTTCGCAACAGCATCATGCATAAACAACCAATCCATACCCAAAATAATATCGAATTCATCAAATGGCAAGAGCATCAGATCAGCAAGAAAATAGATATCTTGAAACATTAACGGATAGTTCTTGCATACTTTGTCAACCAGGACACTTTTACCTAAGGGTTTGATACTTTTATTGTAAACTCAGTCGACTCTACAGGCAAAGTCTTGCTGAATACTAAATTCATGCATATATATGAATGCGTAGAACTAGGGTCTATCAAAGCAATCACAGTAGTATCGTAAAGAGTAAAAGTACCAGTTATCACATCAGGTGATGAAGCTTCCTCATGAGCTCGGATAGCATACGCCCTGACAGGCGCTCTAGCTTCGGATCTGACAATATTGTCTCTCGTAGTTCTCTGACTACCACTAATATTCTTTACATTCTTTGATGATCAACCTCTCGCAGTGCATTATCAGATCTTGGACTCTAAACAGTCTCTGGTTCGACAGGCTCAGGGAAATCATGGATAAAATGATCAAGCAATCCACATCTGAACAAGCTCTATCATTTAATCTGCAGCTTCCCAAATGCCTCT
Organism: Gossypium rotundifolium; assembly: GCA_025506655.1. NCBI lineage: Eukaryota > Viridiplantae > Streptophyta > Magnoliopsida > Malvales > Malvaceae > Gossypium > Gossypium rotundifolium. Next base: position 150,421,510 of record CP106734.1, on the reverse strand, counting down.
TTCTGCAATGTTTACATTTAGGTCTCTCAGATCGAACATTACCAACACTGGCCACAGAAGTTGCTGGGATTTTGGAACTCATTTGCAATCTATCTCGGGTCCTGTTCAAATGTCTCGCGTTATCCCTGGAATGACTTTGATCATCTCTAAATCTCTTCGGAGTAGATTGAAATGATTTGTTCTGAAATCTATTTCTCATATCTCGGGCTTCAGTTTCAGCTTTTCTTTTATCCTTCACGAGTGTCTCAGCTTTGCAAGCTTGGTCAACAAGTGTAATGAACTCTTTTATTTCTAGGATCCCAACCAGCAAATGGATATCTTCATTAAGACCGTCTTCAAATCTTTTACACATTATTGCTTCAGATGATACGTATTCACGAGCATACTGACTCAACTTGACAAATTCTCTTTCATATTCTGTGACAGTCATACGGCCTTGCTTTAGTTCCAGAAATTCTTTTCATTTTTGATCGACGAATCTCTCACTGATATATTTCTTCCTGAACTCGGTCTGAAAGAAATCCCATGTAACTCGTTCTCTCGAAATAATAGAAATCAAAGTTTTCCACCATTGATATGCTGCATCTCGAAGTAACGATACAACACACTTTATGCATTCTTCCGAAGTCAGAGACATCTCATCAAATACCCGAATAGTATTTTCAATCCAGAATTCAGCTTTTTCAGTATCATCTTTATTGGTAGCTTGAAACTCTTCAGCCCCATACTTACGGATCTTGTCAACCGGAGGCTTATTTAATAGATTCGGATACGCAACCGGTGGCATAACTGTAGTCTGAGAGGGATTAACAGAGGGCGAATGTTGCGAAATAGTAGGGTTATTCTTTATGAACTGAGTGAACCACTCACTCATCATCTGGAAGAAAGCTTGTTTAGCTTCTCACTCCTGACCGTTCGTAGCCGGTCCCAAATTAGAGGGCTCTGTCCATTGTGCGGGAGCAGGCGCATTACTTTTTACGTCGTCAGCTACGGCTCTCTCGGGATCCATTGCTATACAGAAATCACATTTTACACGTCAGGATTCATCACACTATCACAGTTCAAATATATGGCATGTATAGCTAGACTCTGACACGCTATGTTAGTCCGATAATCGACTAAATCGTAGCTCTAATACCAACCAAATGGAACACCCCTACCCCGTATTCGTCGCCAGATTAGGGTTAAAGGCGTTACCAGACAGATCAAAAACATTTATAGAAACAATCATACATGCATTCAATAATATCTAACATAAAGTTCCTTAAGAAGGTCATCAAGACCTTAAACATGCTTGTAAACCGAGTCGGGACTAAACCAAAACACATACGAGATTTTATGAAAATTTAAAACTTTTCTAAAATACAGGGGACACACGACCGTGAGGGTAGGCCGTGCCTCATCCACGGCTACTAGACACTCCCATGTGTCCTCCCCATGGTAGTATACTGCCAAAATCAACACGGTCACCAAGCACGCCCGTGGGCTAAGGTCGTGTACTACTAGATCACATACTGCCATTTCTCACACGGCCATCAAGCACACCCGTGTCAAGGCCGTGTGCAATTTAAGCCACATTCTGCCAATTTACCCACGGTCTTAGGCACGCCGTGTGCGCAATCGTGTGACATTATAGGCCCTTTTACAAGGCCAATATGCCACCCACTTAGGGTCTTCCTACAAGCAATATATATCTAAACATAATATGCATATATGGCAACCAAAACATATCAAATGGTTCACTTTATCCATACATTCAATAGCCAAATCATTCATATCATCTTTCAAAACAATAACACATACATAACCAAAGCAAAACTTCATCATTTGACTAACCATAAACTTGGCTATTTCATAAGCTTCTACCTTACCAAGATATGCATCAAATATCACATTCATTCAAGCATATTACCAAACTAAACTTGCCAAAACACATGGCTAAGTTCACTTCAAAAAACATATATATACCTATCTAGCCTATACATGCCATATTTAGCCATATACATTTTCAAAAGGGTACCAAAATAAGTTTAGTAGTGTGATGATGATCCTTGAAGATCCCGAGCCTTCAGTAGCTTTGACGACCTATAAAACAAAGAAAATACACACACAGAGTAAGCTTTCCAAAAGCTTAGTTAGTCATATACAAAAAAACTTTGCATAAAAAAACATATATGCAATTTGATACATTTGCACATCTCATTCACTTAACAATTTATCATGTATATGCTTGATTCATACTTATGACTACATTGGTCACATTTATCCATTCAAAACTCATTTGAAGCACATGGCTCATTCATAATCTTCCTTGCATCTCATTCACATTATCTTATTCAAACATACCTTTCTTCAAATCAAAGTCATATGCATACTTACCTTTCATTCATACTTAATGCACATTCAACGTACCTGAATCAGATATTCATTCACTTAATTGATCATAGCTCGGATATACCATTTGTATTGCAGACTTGCCCGTTGAACCCTTAGGAACTTAGTAGGATACTTAGAAAGCTCAAAATAGTAGTACAATGCCAACGTCCCAAACGAGGTCTTACATGCACTCGTATATCGATGCCACTGTCCCAGACAGGGTCTTACACGTACAGATCATAACGATGCCAATGTCCCAGATGTGGTCTTACACGATTCAATATGATGCCGATGTCCCGGACATGGTCTTACTCATAAAGTTCATATCGATGCCACGTCCCGCATTTAGGTCTTTTACATATAATTCATATCGATGCCTCACGTCCCGCATTTAGGTCTTACACGAAATTTCAAATCAACGCCAACGTCCGGACGTGGTCTTACATGATAAAGCAGAATAGATACCTATGTCATGACACAGCTAATCCTATCTATTAATAGGTTCATACGGGATTTCTCGGCTTTATCACTATATCAAATTTATTTCGAAATTCACGCACTTAGCATCTCATACTCATTCATTTTCATCGATAGACATATGAATACATATATTCAATTCAATACAAATAAGTTTATTTGCATAGTGACTTACCTCTAATTTGGTTTATCGAATGGAAACGACTACTCGATTATTTTCGCTTTCCCATGATCTAAGTCCGTTTTCCTCGATTCTTGATCTAAACATATTCAGACTTAACCCTTTTATTCACCATTCCATTCAATTCAATCCATAGACACACATTTAGGGCTATTTGCAAATTAACCCTCATATTTGTACACTTTAACAATTTAGTCCATTTTTCACAAAACATCAAATTCACAAAATCCACACACACATGCTTGGCCGAACCTCTCTAGGGACTATATAAGCCCAAATATTTTATCAAATTTGCTATTTAATCCTTCAATTTACCATTTTCTCAATTTAGCCCTATTTAGCTAAATTCATCAAAAATTCAAGAACAAAGTATGTTCATCTAACTCATATCTTTCATTTAACACCAAAAAAATCATCAAAAAGCTTAACATAACATCAATGGCATCTCACACAAACATTATGAATTCATCAAATTGAGACATGAGTTTGATAGCTCTCTAAGCAACGATTGCAAAAACGTAGAAATCATCAAAAACCGACTAAAACATACCTTGAATTTGTGCCTCAAACTAGCCGAAATTACAAAGCTTCAAAGCTTTCTTTTTCTTTTTGTGTTTCGGTGGAAGAATGGATGAAAATAATATCCATTTTCATGTTTTTATCATATAATAACATATATATTAATAATTACCTTATTAACTTTTAATAAAATAAAACAAAACATATGTGCATGAGGTCATTAAAGACCATTGCCGTCCACCATCCAAATTAATAGGCTAATTTCCATTTAAGGGCTCTAACTTATAAGGACATCAACAATTTGATGCTTTCATAATTAACTACCAAACCTTCAATTTAAGCGATTAAGCCCTTTTCTAAAATTAAGCACACAAACATGTGAATTTAATTCACAGAAACTTAGCACATGCTTAATTACTCATTAATGGCACAAAAAATAATATTAAAATATTATACCGACTCGAATTTGTGGTCTCGAAATCACTGTTTCGACTAGGATATCAACCGGATTGTTACCACCTCTCAGTCCGTCCAAATTTAACATATTTCTGTAACAATCTTGTCATCGGTGTAGCAATCATGGAGAACCATTTAACGAAACATCTATAGTAACCCGTTAAACCCAAAAAGCTCCTAATCTTTAACACATTCGTCGGCACAATAGCTGAGATCTTACTCGGATCAACTCTAATTCCATCACCCGACACAATGTGTCCTAAGAATCCAACCTCTCAGAGCCAAAACTCAATCTTGCTAAACTTAGCGTACAACTGCTTGTCTCTTAGAGTCTGCAAAACATTTCTCAGGTGCCCTGCATGCTCACTCTCATCCCGGGAATAAATTAGTATGTCATCGATAAAAACAACTACAAATTTATCCCAATACAGTCTGAAGATATGATTTATTAAATCCATAAAGATCGCAGGAGCATTTGTTAAGCCAAATGACATGACAAAGAACTCATAATCGCCATACCTCGTCTGAAATGCAGTTTTCGTCACATCTTGCTCCTTAACCCTCAACTGGTAATAGCTAGACCTCAGGTCTATCTTAGAAAACACCGTAGCTCCCTTCTGTTGGTCAAACAAATATCGATACTTGGCAAAGGATACTTATTCTTCACTTTCACCTTTTTAAGTTGTCTGTAGTCTATGCACAATCTCATCGACCCATCTTTCTTCTTCAGAAAAAGTACCAGAGCACCCCATGGTGAATAACTCGGTCTTGCAAAACCCTTATCCGTTAACTCTTGTAACTAAACCTTCAACTCTTTTAACTCTAACGGTGCCATCCTATACGGGGCAACTGAAATAGGTGTTGTACTCGAAACTAACTCAATGTCAAACTCGACCTTTCTAACGGAGGCAATCCGGGTAACTCTTCCGGAAACACATTCGGATACTCTCACACCACAGGCACTGATTCAATCTTTACCTCTGACTCTTGAGTATTCAACACAAAGGAAAGATAGGACTCATACCCAATTCTCATGTATTTTTCAGCTACCATAGATGAAATTACTACAGAGAAACTGTCTGATTTCCCTGATTCAACCCGAATAACACCTCCATTTACACATCAGTGCAATAAACTTACTACTACAGTTTACTAAAACATTATGAGTAGTCAACCAATCCATACCAAGAATCAGGTCAAATTCATCAAACGGTAACAACATGAGATTAGCCGAAAAGCAATGACCTCTAATTATCAAAAGACAATTCCTACACACTTTGTCAACTAGCACATGCTTGCCTAACGGGATTGATACTTTTATCACAAATTCTGTAGACTCAACAACCATACTCATGCTTGGTACCAATTTCATGCAAATATAAGAATGGGTAGACCCTGGATCAATCAAAGAAACAACAGAGATATCATGAAGAGAAAAAGTACCGTTATCACATCAAGAGATGATGCCTTCTCGCATACGCGAATGGCATAAGTCCTTACAGGTGCTCTACTCTCTGATCTCACAGTAGAATCTCTAGGCGCACCTCTACTACTAGTCCCACTCCTCGGGTTCCTTTGTGGTCTACCCCTCGAAGGTACATTGCTCGCTCTTACTTCTTATTTTCTATCTTTCTCATCCCTCTCTGGACAGTTCCAAATAAAGTGGTCTAGTGAACCATACTTGTAGCAAGTACGATTGTTTCCCCAACACTCCCAAGTATTGTTGTCTACCACAATTTGAACACTCCAGTTTATTTGACTTTGCATTGCCCACGCTTGCCATCGATGTGGCTTGAACTCTCAAGCCCGAATATGCATTACCCCAATCTTGGTGTGAATACCTAGCTGACACAGTCGTTCGAGGGTTCGTTTTCTTGGACCTTTTTGATTGGTTTTGGAATGATTTACTCATTGGCCTCTTCCTTGCATCTCGGGCATCAATCATAGCTTTTCTCTTTTCCTTATTCAAATCTTTAGCCTTGCAAGCTCTATAGACTAACACCACAAATTCTTTCAATTCCAAGATCCCAACTAGCAATCTGATATCCTCATTCATCCCATCTTCGAACCTTTTGCACATAGTAGCTTCCGTAGACACACACTCTTGAGCATACTTGCTGAGCCTAACAAATTTGCGCTCATACTCTACCACAGTTATCTTGCCTTGCTTCAATTCAAAAAACTCTTTCCATTTTTGGTCAACAAATCGCTGACTTATGTACTTCTTTTGAAACTCTTCTTAGAAGAAGTCCCATGTCACTCTCTCCCTTGGTACTACGAATGTCAGCGTTTTCGACCAGTGATATGCCGAGTCCCTCAGTAATGATATAGCATATTTTAAGCTCTCCTCAGGCGTGCAAGAGAGTTTATCGAATACTCGCATAGAGTTCTTAAGCCAGAACTTCGCTTTCTCACGGTTATCGTCTATATTAGCTCTAAATTCCTTGGCCCCGTGTTTTCGAATCTTATTGATTGAGGGTTTGGTCATTCTCACCAAATCTATACCTTGAGAAACCACGGGGACCGGCTGAGGTATAGGAGGAGGTGGAAGAGGTTGAACATTAGGGTTTGCTCATACAAACTCAGTGTACCAATTACTCATCATGTAGAGAAAGGCTTCCCGAGCCTTTTCTCCTTGACCCAAAGTCTTGGGTCTACTTTCTACAAGCGCGGTCCCTTGCGCGGGAGCGAACACATTACTAGTAGCGTCATCAGCAGCAGCTCGGTCGGGATCCATTTACTATATGAAAGAAAATTTTAAAATTTTCAAGAGTCACCATACTACTAATATATTCATTGGCATGTATAGCTAGACTCTCACACACACTATGGTAGTCTGAGAACTAACTAAACCATACCCCTGATACCACAAAATGTAACACCCCTTACTCGTATTCAACGCTGAAACAGGGTACGAGGCATTACTAGACTTATACACAATCAATTATGCAATATCAAGACATGACTTTCCACTCCAATTTAAAAATTTTCATAACAACTCTTAAACAAGCCTACGAGGCCTAACTCATACATTAGGAATAGCTTGAGATCAAATCGAACTTCTTTGGAGCTCTCTAGAAAGACTTAGAAAAATTTTCATCAAACAGTCCACACGCCCGTGTAGAGGAAGGGACACACCCGTGTGGCATATCACATGCCCGTGTTCCACACCTGTGTGGAATTATTTCTAAATTTAAACATACAGGTGTTTTCACACGGCCGGACACACCCTCGTGTCCCTTACACGGCCTCGACATACCTGTGTGCAAAAACCTTGGCATTCTGTTTTTGACGTCATCACCCCATAAATGTCACACGGCCAAGGCACACGCCCGTTTCCTTCATCCGTGTGGAGAATTAAATTCATAAATTCAGGTGTAGACTTCACGCGGCCTGGTCACACGCCCATGTCCATGGCCATGTCTTCCACATGGTTGAGACACATGGTCGTGTCTCTGCCCCTGTGTTTACTATTGAGCATACTAACTTGTAAACCTAGCATGCAAGGGGACACTCAGCCTAACCACATGCCAATGAGGTTGATCGTGTGTCACACATAGCCTAGAAACACATCCGTGTGTCTACTTGTGTGGACAAGAACAAGGTTATTTGCCAAGCTCTTTCTATCACCCTAACTTATACAAACATAATTCACATCAAACCTTCAACCCATTTATGCATATTTAAACTAAGTAAACCTATCATGCATCTTACACATTTATGAATAACCTCATCTTTTCATAGATTAATAAGAAAGAGCCACGAACTATGGCCTTATACAAAAGAGTTCATATTTGAATGAGCCAACACATTTGGCCAAAACAATACGACACCTAACTAAGCCTAATCCCTATACATGCCATACTCAAAATACTAAGTCTAACTATACCAAGATGTGCTGATAGTGTGGGTGATCCTTTGCTTATCTCCGTATCCTGAGCTGGCTCTTCGACACTATAAAACAAGGGAAAAGAGAAGGGAGTAAGCTTTAAGCTTAGTAAGTCTATATGTAAACAATAAGCATCATACCATATGTTAATCAAAAAAAATATTACATACTATGGAAGAACAATTCATATTCTCATAATCATCCTTACTCATCTCAATTCTTACCACATCCGAACTACATATCATATACAATGCTCACATTTACTTGAACTCATGCCCTGCACTTATCACCACAAAGCCACATGTAATTTCACATAGAAAAATTTCTTGATGAACCCTTCGGAATGATATAAGATACCTGGTGGCTTCGCACACAGCCCACCATTAATCAATAATAGGGTGGTATCGCATACAACCCACCAATAATGATAGTTAAGGTGGTATCTCACACCACCCACCAAAATGATAATAATTATGATGGCATCGCACAGAGCCCATCGTTAATAAAAAAAGGTGGTATCGCACACAACCCACCAAATTTTAGATATTATGGATATTCATCATTACCCATACTTCTTTTCCGAAGGTTCATTCGAGAGTTTTCACATTTTTTACTATTTCAATAATTCTCACCAATAATCAATTGTCTCCGCACAATGCATTAATAGTTAAAACATACGAATAGGGATGTATCGTTTACACATAAACTTACCTCGGGGAAAAATATGTTAATTTACGGCTTAGTCTGAAACCTTGCCTTTCCCCAGTAAAGGTTGTTTTCGCGTTCTTCTTGATCTAAAATAATAAAATTTACTCATTTAATCACTACATAAATCAAATCACTTTAAAATTTCTACTTTGGCAAAATTACAATTTTACCTCAGGTCTATCTTAGAAAACACCGTAGCTCCCTTCAGTGGGTCAAACAAATATCGATACTTGGCAAAGGATACTTATTCTTCACTTTCACCTTGTTAAGTTGTCTGTAGTCTATGCACAATCTCATCGACCCGTCTTTCTTCTTCAGAAAAAGTACCGGAGCACCCCACGTTGAATAACTTGGTCTTGCAAAACCCTTATCTGTTAACTCTTGTAACTAAACCTTAAACTCTTTTAACTCTAACGGTGCCATCCTATACGGGGCAATTGAAATAGGTGTTGTACCCGAAACTAACTCAATGTCAAACTCGACCTTTCTAACTGGAGGTAATTCGGGTAACTCTTCCGAAAACACATTCGGATACTCTCACACCACAGGTACTGATTCAATCTTTACCTCTGACTCTTGAGTATTCAACACAAAGGAAAGATAGGACTCATACCCTATTCTCATGTATTTCTCAGCTACTATAGATGAAATTACTACAGGGAAACTGTCTTATTTCCCTGATTCAACCCGAATAACACCTCCATTTGCACATCTCAGTTCAATAAACTTACTACCACAGTTTACTAAAACATTATGAGTAGTCAACCAATCCATACCAAGAATCAAGTCAAATTCATCAAACGGTAACAACATGAGATTTGCCGAAAAATAATCACCTCTAATTGTCAAATGACAATTCCTACACACTTTGTCAACTAGCACATGTTTGCCTAACGGGTTTGACACTTTTATCACAAATTTCGTAAACTTAACAATCATACTCATGCTAGATACCAATTTCATGCAAATATAAGAATGGGTAGACCCTGGATCAATCAAAGCAACAATAGAGATATCATGAAGAGAAAAAGTACCCGTTATCACATCAAGAGATGATGCCTCTTCGCGAACGTGAATGGCATAAATCCTTGCAGGTGCTCTCCTTTCTGATCTCACAGTAGAATCTCTAGGTGCACCTCTACTACTAGTTCCACTCCCCGGGTTCCTTTGTGGTCTACCCCTCGAAGGTACAATTATTGCTCTTACTTCTTGTTTTCTATCTTTCTCATCCCTCTCTGGCTAGTTCTGAATAAAGTGGTCCGGTGAACCACACTTGTAGCAAGTATGATTGTTTCCCCAACACTCCCCAGTATGTTGTCTACCACAATTTGGACACTCCAGTTTATTTGACTTTGCATTGCCCATGCTTGCAATCGAGATGGCTTAAACTCTCGAGCCCGAATATGTATTACCTCGATCTTGGTGTGAATACCCAGATGATGCAGTCATTCGAGGGTTTGTTTCCTTAGACCTCTTTGATTGATTTTGGAACGATTTACTCATCGGCCTCTTCCTTGCATCTCGAGCCTCAATCATAGCTTTTCTCTTTTCCTTATTCAACTCTTCAGCCTTGCAAGCTCTATCAACTAACACCACGAATTCTTTCAATTCCAAGATCCCAACTAGTAATCTAATATCCTCATTCAACCCATCTTCGAACCTCTTGCACATAGTAGCTTCCGTAGACACACACTCTTGAGCATACTTTTTGAGCCAAAAAATCTGCGCTCATATTCTGCCACAGTCATCCTTCTTTGCTTCAATTCAAGAAACTCTTTCCGTTTCTGGTCAACAAATCGTTGACTATGTATTTCTTTTGAAACTCTTTTAAGAAGAAGTCCCATGTCACTCTCTCTCTTGGTACTACAGATGTTAGTGTTTTCCACTAGTGATATACCGAGTCCATCAGTAATGATAAGCTCTCCTCAAGCGTACAAGAGAGTTAATCAAATACTCACATAGAGTTCTCAAGCCAGAACTCCGCTTTCTCAGGGTCATCGTCTATATTACCTCTAAATTTCTCGGCCCTTTATTTTCGAATCTTATCGACTAGGGGTTTGGTCATTCTCACCAAATCTATACCTTGAGGAACCACGGAGACTAGCTGAGGTATAGGAGGAGGTGGAGGAGGTGGAGCATTAGCGTTTTCTCATACAAACTCAGTGTACCAATTACTTATCATGTGGAGAAAGGCTTCTCAAGCCTCTTCTCCTTGACTGAAAGTCTCGGATTTACTTTCTACAGGCGCGATCCCTTACGTGGGAGCCGACGTTTTACTAGCAGCGTCATCAGCAGTAGCTTGGTCGAGATCCATTTACTATATGAAAGCAGAATTTAAAATTGTCAAGAGTCACCACATTATCAATATATTCATTGGCATGTATGGCTAGACTCTCACACACATTACTAGACTTATACACAACCAATTATGTAATACCAAGACATGACTTTCCACTCCAATTTAAAACTTTTCATAACACCTCTTAAACAAGCCTACGAGGCCTAACTCATACATTAGGAATGGCTCAGGATCAAATAGGCCTTCTTTGGAGCTCTCTAGAAAGACTTAGAAAAATTTTCATCAAACAGTCCACACGCCCGTGTAAAGGAAGGGACACGCCCCTATGGCATATCACAGGCCCGTGTTCCACACGTGTGGAATTATTTCTCAATTCGAACCTACAGAGGTTTTCAGACAGCCTGACACACGCTCGTGTCCCTGGCCCGTGTCCCTCACACTACCTCGACATGCCCGTGTTTTAGCCCGTATGCAAAAACCTTGGCATTCTATTTCTGACGTCATCACCCCATAAATGTCACACGACCAAGGCACACACTTGTGTCCTTTGGCCGTGTGGCAAATTAAATTCCTAAATTCAGGTGCAGACTTCACATGACCTGGGCACATGCCCATGTCCATTGTCGTGTCTTCCACACGGTTGAGACACACGGTCGTGTCTCTGCCTGTGTGTTTACTACTGAGTATACTAACTTGTCAACCTAGCATGCAAGGGGACATACGGTCTAACCACATGCCCATGAGGTTAACCGTGTGTCATACACGGCCTGGACACACGCCTGTGTGACTACTCGTGTGGACAAGAACAAGGCTATTTTCCAAGCTCTTTCTATCACCCCAACACATACAAACATAATTCACATCAAACCTTCAACCCATTCATGCATATTTAAACTAAGTAAACCAATCATGCATCTTGCACATTCATGAATAACCTCATCTTTTCATAGATTAATAAGAAAGAGCCACCAACTATGGCCTTATACAAAAGAGTTCATCTTTGAATGAGCCAACATATTTGGCCAAAACAATACGACACCCAACTAAGCTTAATCCTTATACATGCCATACTCAAAATGCTAAGTCTAACTCTACCAAGATGTGCTGATAGTGTGGGTGATCCTTTGCTTATCTCCGTATCCTGAGTTGGCTCTTCGACACTATAAAACAAGGGAAAAGAAAAGGGAGTAAGCTTTAAGCTTAGTAAGTCTATATGTAAACTATAAGTATCATACCATATGTTAATCCAAAAAAAAACATTACATACTATGTAAGAACAATTTATATTCTCGTAATCATGCTTACTCATCTCAACTCTTACCACATCCCAACCACATATCATATACAATGCTCACATTTACTTGCACTTATGCCCTGTACTTATCACCACAAAGCCACATGTAATTTCACTTAAACAAATTTCTCGATGAACCCTTCGAAATGATATAAGATATCGGGTGGCTTCGCACACAACCCACCATTAATCCATAATAGGGTGGTATCGTATACAGCCCACCAATAATGATAGTTACGGTGGTATGGCACACAGCCCACCAAAATGATAATAATTACGATGGTATCGCAATAGCCCATCTTTAATAAATAACAAGGTGGTATCGCACACAGCCCACCAAAATTTACATATTACGGATATTCATCAGTACCCATACTTTTTTTTCGAAGGTTCATCCGAGAGTTTATACATTTTCTACTATTTCAATAATTCTCACCAATAATCAATTACATCCACACAATACATTAATAGCTAAAACATACATAATAGGGATGTATCATTTACATATAAACTTACCTTGGTGCAAAATATGTTAATTTGCGGCTTAGTCCGAAACCTTGCCTTTTTCTCGGTCAAGGTTGTTTTCGCGTTCTTCTTAATCTAAAATAATAAAATTTACTCATTTAATCACTACATAAATCAAAACACTTCAAAATTTCTACTTTGGCAAAAATGACTATTTTGCCCTTTTACTTTGGCAAAATTACGATTTTGCCCCTAAGCTCGTAAATCATTTTTCATCACATTTCCTCACTAAACAAGCCTTGATGAACATTTATTACTCTTATAATAATTCACAATACCAATCATTTCATGCATTTACTACTCAATTTACAACCATTACAAATAGGTCCTTTTAGGTGTTTTCATGGAAACACCTTTCACAAAAGTTGTTTATTTAACAACCATAATTCATTTTCTTCCCTAAAAATTTAGAAAATAACGTAAGCACTCACATGGAAAATCCCTAAACTTTCAATCATTTTGTAAAATAGTCTCATCTTTAGCTAGCTTAAGCTTTAGGGGTTCCAAAAGTACAAATATTATCAAGAAAAACCACTAAAATCACTTACTAGCAAGGAGAATAAGTTGCTGAAATTTCAAGCTCCCCAAGGCCCCTCTTGAGTGTAAAAATCAGTGGAAGAAGAAGAGAAATGAAAAAGATGATAGCCTTTTTTTATTTTATCTTATTCTATTCATTTAGTCACCTAATGCCACCAAATATTGACCAATTTAATGCTCTTGTCCCCCTTGGCCGGCCATCAACTTTAGGAAGGCCTAATTTCACTTTAAGGACCTCAAATTTAATATTCCATAGCTATTAGACACCTCTAGCTTGTAAAATGAAACTTTTACACTTTATGCGATTTAGTCTTTTTTCGCAATTAAACATGCAATCACCAAAATTAATGCACCAAAATTTTCATGCACCCATATAATTATTCCATAACACATAAAATAATATTAAAAATAATTTATCTGACCTCAAATTAATTATTTTAAAATCACTATTTTAACTAGCCCTAAAATCGAGCTGTTAAGGTGCTCTCTGCCCTCAACTCATGCCGTTTCCACCTCTGGGCTGACCTCGACCCCTAAGAGGCTACTGAACTACTCTTGGTGGTGGCGTAGTACTAGTGCCCACAGCTTGCATTTGATCGGTTCTCAGTGAACAATCCATGACACGATGCTCAGTGGAGCCACATCTCAAACATGCCCCAGTCGTCCTCCAACACTCGCCCGGATGGCATCTACCACAGTGTCAACAAAGCGCCACCCTAGTAGGTGCAATAGGAGGCCTAACTCTCACTGTCCCATTAGACCTGGCCTTCTTTTTAGGCCTCATTACAGAACTCGAGGGCCCCGACTCCCTATTGTTCTTGCCTCTCTCTCGATTTTGGCGCTCAGCGCACTTAACCTCATCGATGATCTTCGCTTTCTCAACCAGTGTAGCAAACTCACGCTCCCTCTGTGGAGCTATCAGAACTTGTAAACTGTCCCTAACATCCTCAAAATGGACACATTGCTCATACTCGATCGCCACTAAACCCCGAGCATAACAGCTCAATCTTAGGAACTCGGCCTCGTACTCGACCACTGAACAATCCCCCTTTGTGAGATTAAAAAACTCATGCCTCCTAGCATCGATATCCCTGGCTCCCACATACTTACTCTGGAAAGTCGTCCTAAAGTAGTCCCAAGTCAATCAGTCGGGCTAAGTGCCCTTCTTAAGAATCAACCACCATTGGTAAGCTTCATCGCGAAGTAGAGAAACAGGCCCCTTAAGCTTTTGCTTGATGATGAAGTCTAGGCCGTCCATAATCATCTCCATGGCCTCCATCCAATATTCGACCACATTAGGGGTGACTCTAGTGACACCCCAGAATAATTCAGTTACATGGGACTGGAGTCGTTCCGTAATCGACCCTCGGCCCCTAGATTATGTGTTAGGCCCAACGACTCTCTCCAAAATTTGTAACATGGCTTCGGACAGTGCGTCGTCCCCAACCAAATGATCATGAGACCCAGTCCATGTAGCAGGTGAGATTGACACTTCGCTCGTATCCAGATTAGGTAGATTTTCAGATGATGAGGACCTAGCTCGAGCCCCTCTACGACCTCTACCACCTCTAGTACCCCATTCGCGGATACCTCGTGCACTCATCTTAAATTCAGAGTTTATTTGTATTAATAATTTTATGCTTTAGTTACAGTTCCAATATTCATTAACAGATATTTTATGCAGACAGTATCAAGAGTTTAGAATTTTTTATCGCAAATCGTAGTCTCACTACAGTTTTCAATTTACACTACCTAGAGTGTTTTCAGTACAGTATACTACCTATGTCTATTTTAAGCATGCTAGTAGTATTTTTAGATAAATTTAGACAGAAATACAGAACAGTTACAGGATCGGCACTGGAGACTCGATGTATAACATACTCCGTCAAAAATATTTTGAATCACTTAAAATCATTTCTTAAAAACCAATTTTTATCCCAAATCCACAACCAACTTTTGTAACCTAGCTCTGATACCACTAAATGTAACACCCCAAACTCGGCCTAGACGTTATGGCCGAATCTAGTGATGTCACATGATAGTGCTTTAGAAAACATAATTACGGTAAAACTATTTTTCGTTATCTTAGGCTACCTTCTAAAAAGTGCCGTTTGTTTCAATCATTAACCATTTTCAAAATGTTATACGTTGCAGAAGCTTTTGACATAATTTATGAATTTACGTGTATTTTAATAAATCATTTGTTCGTGTTGAAAACCCTAGTTTTCCTATTACTAACAGTAAAACCGTAAACTCTGCAAATCTCAAATTTAAGCAGAAAATCGTAAAGGTCATAATTACACAAAACTTTTGGTAGATATAATCAAAACCATAAATAAAAATAAAAATCGTGAGTCTTTCGTAATGCAGAAGCAGTGGTCACTGTCGAGTCCTCCGCTGCACTAATCCGTCTAAAGCTAGGGATTACCTGAACAAATTAAATAAAAAAAGGGTAAGTTTTCACAAACTCAGTGCGTAATCCCCACAGAAAACATGCACACAGCATAATATCAGAAAACCATCATATATTCAGAGTTCAGGTCTGAGCCCATTACACAATCGGTGTGGACCTTAGCCCACTCAAATACAGAATCAGATATATACTAGGGCCTTAGCCCATTTCAAACATAGTATGTAGATTAGAACATGATAGCAGAGTCCTACCCACCAACCTCTACACACCAAATCTGTCCAACCCTACACACCATGTGGGGAAAAAATCAACCCACCCATCCCTATACACCATGCTGTACCGAATGCGGCACATAATCAGATAATTGCAGCTAAGCTGACAGATAACAGGCTTAAGAGCCTTTCAGATACTTCCTCCAAATATCATTAACCCACCCCGATGCAATGCAACATACTAAGAATGTCATGCTATTATGCAATTAAAAGTACATACATTCAGACATCATAATTCATGCTTGATACAAAAATCAGACAGGCAGATCACTCATATAGGGGTCTAATATCGACCCTATGGTAGGTCCACAGTTTTTTTGGGCAACCTGTGCAACCTTATAGATCATTTCAAAAATATGGGCTCACACACCCATGTGGCTTGCCCATGTGGTTTACCTGTGTGGCCCACACGACCCAAATTGGCCTTGGCCGTGTAGATCACATGGTCTGGCCAAAAATCTCGGACGCCCATGTAGGCCTACACGCCTGTATGGCCCACACGTCCTAATTGGTCGAGCCCGTGTGTCGCACAAGACCCTGCCTGACCATCAGACGGCGGTGTCACTCGCACACAGTCTGGCTCGTCAATCACATAGCCGTGTAGTGGCTCACAGCCTACCACACGGGCGACCACATGCCCGTGTGGCGTCGATAGTGAGGTTTTTTGCTTTCTCAGAAACCTTATTTTTTGCACTTCTGGGTACACACCTGTATCGTTTTCGATGTTGTTGCACTCCTAAGTATTCCAAAGCTTACAAATCAATATGCACAACCTCGATTTAGCATTATAGAGATTAAACTAATGATTTTCTAAAAAGGACGCTAGCTCAAACTCGGCTTATCGTTAACCGCGAGCCTTCCTCAACACTATCAGAATCGAAAGACGGGAATTACTGCTCAGAACCCTTCGCCTAAAATAGAAATTCTAGGAAACAGAATCAGGTTCCTGCATCTTCATTATTTAAAAAGAAGAAAATAGCGAGACACTTACCGAAATCGCACAAGTACTGATTGACGCTACAACTCAAAAGAAAAGAAAAGTTTAGGGGGGAAAACTAAGCGGAGTTTCTGCAGTAACGAAGGAAAAGAAAAAAAAATTGAAACATGCAGAGAAAATTCGGTAGAGCTTTAGGGAGGGAGAAGTCGTCAGACAGATGGAGAGGTTTTGGGAAATTAGGATTTCCCCCAAAACCACATCCCTTAATTCTCTCTACCAGATCCCCACAACTCAAAATTCTATCGCCACTCAAACTCCTCCCCCTAATCGTGCCAAAAATAATGCCAAAGTAGGGAATCGAACTCAGGACCTCACGCAATCAAACACTCCACTTAACCACCAGACTAGCAGGCCCATTCTGGTATCATTTTACCAACAGTCAAATAAAAGCCTACTGATCAGGGTCAAGGCTTTAATTAGAAAAATACCAACACTTACCCAAGACATGGCTTGAACTTAGGACCTGTCACACACACCCAGATCACATAATCACTGAAGTAGATAGACATTGTGTGTCACAAAATTACAAAAGCCGAAATTACAGAAAATTGGGGCGTTACAATAAAAATAAAATAAGGGGGTTTAAAATTAAAAACAAAAGTTAATTAAAACAAAGTAAAGGATATCATAAAAGAAAAGAAAAGAAAATCAACGAGGGAAAAACTCTAGCCAAAGGTGAAATCTCCATTTGATTCATAGATTCAATCATCGATGTAAAGATAACTTCAATGCCTTTAATAAATTAGTTCTAGTTGTTGACTCAGCATCGAGTAACCAATCACTCCTTACTTGTTCAATAACTAAGAGACAACTCGTTTGAAATTACTTACTAACAACGTTAACAAAAAGAGAGACCTAATTTTAACCAACAAACTTACCTCAGCAGGGTTTATTTAAGCTAAACCACGCATCCACACCACATAATTGTAAACTATGATATAAACAAGTTATGCAATTTGTCACTCGTATTAGAATGAATTAAACAATCACAATTTTAATTATTTTAATTGACAAGGAAACCGTTCTAAGTTATCAAATATTGGTCAATATTTAATAAACATAAGTAATTGCAATTATAATAGAAGATACATAAATACCAAATAACAAAGAAGAATTAAAGTGTAAATTAAGTATCATGAATTTATTAAATCAAACTTCGATTTACCTTCTACCAGAAAAGAGAAAATAAAAATCCATAAAATAACAAAAACAAAATAAAACTAAAAGTTCACTACACCAAAATAGACTTTTAGCGGCGTTTTTAGTGACGTTTTAATGAAAAACGCCGCAAATATTATACATTAGCGGCGTTTAAAAGAAAATGCCGCAAAAAGTTGAGCAATAGCGGCATTTTTTTTACAAACGCCTCTAAAAAGAGATATAGAGGCGTTTTTTTCCCAAACACCGCTAAATACCCGAGCATTAGCGGCGCTTTTGGAAAAATGCCGCTAAAGACCCGAGCATTAGCGGCACTTTTGGAAAAACGCCGCTAAAGACCCGAGCATTAGCGGTGCTTTTGTAAAAACATCGCTAAAGACCAGAGCATTAGCGGCGCTTTTGTAAAAATGCCACTAAAGACCCGAGCATTAGCGGCGCTTTTGACAAAACGCCGCTAAAAGTTTTCATATTTCTCTCTTATTCTTGCTTTGAATTATATTTTATTTTGATACATTCACTTATAAGCAATGAGAAAGTTTCATTTTAGTTACTTAATTATGAAAAGTTACAATTTGTTAACTAAACAATTTAGAAGTTTTCATTTAAGTTATAAATTAAGTTATTAAAATTGATTTAGGGTTTAATGTTTAGTATGTTAATTTTATGGTTTAGGTTTTGTTATTTTGGTGTATAGGTTTAGTGTTTTAAAGTTTGTTGTTTGGGTTTATTGTATAGTGTTCATTATCTTAGTGTTTATCAGTATTAAAGTTTAAGTGTTAGTGGTTAGGGGTTAAGGTTTAGGGTTAGGAGTTTAAGGGGAAATGGTTAATGGGTTAGGGTTTTGGGTTTAGGGTTTAGGGTGTTAGCTATAACTTTAGGATTTTTTTGAGTTTTATGGTCTAGTATTTAAGGTTTGGGGTTTTGAGTTTGGGGTTTAAGGCTTGTTGTTTGTGGGCTAGTGTTTAAGGTTTAGGGTCTAAGGTTTATGATTCAGGGATTAATCTTGGATTGTTTAGAATATAAATCGAAATAAGATAAATGTAAATTATTATTTTAAAAAAATATATATCAAAATGGGTTAAATCCCAAAAGCATACATAACAATGGTTTAGTGTGCAATTGTATACATGAACTTTAATTTGATCCAGATAAAAATATTAACACAATTATTGATATAATTAACATCATTTTTATTTATATATTGCATACATAAAATTTATATTTATTTAATATAAAAATATATTGACGTGTTTATATTTTAAAATAATGTGTATGATTAAATCAAAATTAAAGTTTCAACTATACATTTAAATCACAATTAGAATTACACATTAAACTAAAATTCATATATAATTACGAGATGTATATATCTATATCAAAATTTAGGTGTGTACATATAATTAAATGTCATTTATATAAAAATCTAAACAACTAATACGCATAATACTTAAAAGAATAATGTTGATGTAAAGAGAAAGAAAAAGAAATTCCTAAAAGAGTTTATAATAGTAATTAAATTTTAAAATTTAATAATAAAAATTAAAAATTAAAAACCTTATAATTTCATATTTAATATTTTATGTAAAAATTTAATACTCAAAATATAATAAAAATAAAAATTTTAAAAATAATAATCTTACCACAAAAATTTTAAAAGAAAAAATATAAAAATATAAGTTAAAAATAAAAATAAAAAAATTAAAATTATATAATAGTGGCGTTTTTATAAAAAATGCCATAAAAAATAGACCTATAGTGGCGTTTTTAATAAAAACGCCACCAAAAAGGCTAGAAGATAAGAAATGAAAATAAGCTTAAATCCCTCCAGAAAAACCAAAACAAACCAAATTCCCTCCATTTTTTTCTCTTTCCAAACTCAATAAAAAAAAGCAAGGGAAAAAGGGTAAGAAAAAATACCTTGTAACACCCTGAATTTGGGCCTAGAATAAGTGGGTTCGTGTGTCGAGAGAATGAATTTTGTCGTAAAAAAATTATTATTGCATGTTTAGTTTAATTTTTAAGAGGTTTAGGAAGGGTTGGTAGTGTTGGAAAAGTCCTAGGCTCGATCTAGGGCTTTAACAAAAAATGTTGTTTTTTTTTTTAGGGAGGTTGGTGGTAGGCATAAGGCATTTAAAATATTGTTGGGTTAAAACATATCACAAAGAAGTAGGTTGTCTGGTGGCTTGGGGTGCTTGGAATAAGCTGGTCGTTAGAGGTTCAAGTCCTGGACTTGGCAAAAGAACTTTTTATTGCGCATAAGTGGTATGAAGGCCAGAGTTTAGGCCTTATAAATAGTTGGTATTGTTTTATGACACAAGGAAACGCCTGGCCCAGTGGCAAAAGCGTTAGGAGTAGTAGGGGGAGCATGGTTCTAGTCGCGGCGTGCGCATGTTATGTTTTTTTTAAGTAAACCTGGAGTGCGATAGAAGGTTTATAATTAATTAGGTAGGAAATATAACACAAATAAAATACGCGGCATAGTGGTAAGGGGGGTGGACCATCGTCAAGAGGTCGGAGGTTCAAATCTAGATGTTGGCTAATATTTTTAGATTCCTTTAGATGATTCGGTCGCTGGAAAATATGCTTTAAAATAAGTCGAGAATGGAACATGTCATAAGCAAAGTTGTGGTGCAGTGGCAAGAAGCGTGTTGTGGCTCTTCCAGGTCGCGGGTTCGAGTTGCCTTGTCCACATTAACTTATTATTTTGCTGCACGCGTGTGTAAATTGGTCGCTGGAAAGTATACCTTAAAATAAGTTGAGAATGGAATATATCATAAGAACGGTTGTGGTACAGTGGCAAAGGGTGTGTGTTGGTGCTTGGAGGGCTTGGGTTCGAGTTGCCTTGTGCACATTAACTTGTTATTTTGTCAGGGCGTGGGAAGGTATTTGAATGTAATTCAAATTGAATTTTAGCTAAATAAAGGAATTTAATTGGTGATAAGTTTGAGTCGATTAGGGAGTGTAGATTTATTTATTTATTTATTTATTTATTTATTTATTTATTTTAGTATAAATATGGGTGCCGAAATTCTCTTTAAATAGAGAGGGGATATCTCTTCAACTTCGGCATTTGAACCCCATTCTCTCAATCTTTTCTCTCCGTCTCTTCTACAAGCCAAAACCCTAGTTGCTTTCTGCAATTTTTTTCTTTTGAATTCTTCAGAAGCCGAAACCTTTTATTTCATTCTCTTCTCCATTCTTTTTCTCTTGTTCCGATTTCTCCATTAAGCCGAAAGATGGAATCTAATCCCATTAGTATTGTTTGGCCGAAACTTTGAAGGGGGAATTCGGGATTTGGTTGTGTCGACTACAAGTAGGAGATCACTCGGGGTTCCAAAATCTAAGGTAAGCAAAGTGTGGATTAGGCCGAAGGCCATTTATTCAAATGTTAGGATTGGATCTAACATAGTCTATGTAGGGATTTCGACAAAGACCAAGGACAAGTGATAATTCAGGATTTAGATCCACAAGGTAAGTGCTTAAGATATTCGGCCAAGGCCCTATTTAGTGACCTAGATCTATTTACTATTTATTCAAAAGCTGAAAACTAACCAAATCAAGTGATCTAGTGTTAGCCGATTCCAAGGGAGAAAGACTACGGAATTTCAGAATTTGATTAGTAGTGAAATCGACACCAAGGTAAGATTTAAGTTGTGATAAATCCTTCGGGATTTGATTAATCAGCCGAATGGCTTTTTGCTAAAGTACTTATGGTTGGCCGAATGTAGGAATTAAGGATCTAAAGCATTAGATCGGGTTTTCAGAATTTCAGTGAAAGCATTAAGTGAACTAGGTGTGTACCCCACACTAACTCTTAATAGATTTATGACATCAATTAATATATGTGTTTATAATAATGTGAAATATGGCTAACCATGCAATGGTACAAAGTACCCAGGCACGTTTACCTACTCCTACTATGAGTATAATATGATCTGTTATAGCATATATGTGAAACTATAAGAATGTGAATAAGGAATATGACATGGCTAATGCATATTTGTATGACATGGGGCATATGGGTGATATGTAATGGGGAAGTGATTTGGTGGTTTTATACCACAATATCTGAATGTGGTGACTTATGTCACGAAACGAATGTGGTGACTTATGTCACGAATCAAATGTGGTGACTTATGTCACAAAATATTATCTGTGGCTATGCCACAAAATTATAAGGGCGATTGGCATGTCGTCTGCAGCGACTGCCTTCGATGGTGTGTAACGGATGGAGGGTCGACTTAGTAGTCCCCACAGTGTGATGGTTGGTACGGGTGATGTGTAGCGGATGGTTATCTAGGTTTGGGTCTGGGATTGCATCATTACTTATATTTGCTATCTGTACATGTTTGAACCGATGTGCCTAAATTTGTTGGGACTTGGTGTTGGTCGTTACACATCGAGTCTGCTTTGACTCACCCCATTGTGGGATTATTTTTTTAGGTGACACACAGTAATGGACCGGGTCGGCAGGAGCTCAAGGGTGGCCATGCTTAGCTCAGAGACTACTTTATTTCTATTAGTTTTTATTATTTAAGTTTTGGATTTATTTCGGGTTTCCTTTAATGTAATAAGGCCATAAGTATTAAACAGTTTATGCATGCATTTTAATTATTTTAGTATGATACAATTTTTATTAATTTAAAGTTAAAGTCAATTTTTCTTAAATATAAATATTGAATATTTTGGCACCTAATCAACACTGCTTTTTAATTTTGAATCCAACCCAAATCAATGGTTCTTCAAAAACACACAAGATTTTAGCAAAGTCCAAATAGTATTTTAAATGGTTTTCTCTAGAAGCATACCAGATCCGGTCAGGGCTTGTGGGCCGAGTTTGAAGTGTTTCAGTTTGGTATCAGAGCTCGGTTCAAAACTCAGCCTGAGGGCTTTTTGGGCCCAAAATGTTTCTTTCTTTTGAAATTGGGTTTTATAAGAAATTGAGCGGGTTTTCTGGCATGGCACCTGAGTCTTCGGCCCGAAGTCCACCAGGTAAGTACCCCTATCTATTGTGTGGATTATCATATGATTTGTAGAAGGGTAGAAATGGAACGTAGATTAGTATGATAAGTACTTGAACTATAGGACTAGTTTACCCCAACAATTACATAAAACTTTAATGCCTAACTAAACAAACCTGTGACTAAGTCGCCGAGCTAGGGTGTGGCAACCATTGTACGCATGTCTAGGATTGGTTTCGGTGGGAGCTTGGTATTTAAGCAGTCCTAGTGACTCACCTCCTCTCCAATCGAATCCTAC
Organism: Gossypium rotundifolium; assembly: GCA_025506655.1. NCBI lineage: Eukaryota > Viridiplantae > Streptophyta > Magnoliopsida > Malvales > Malvaceae > Gossypium > Gossypium rotundifolium. Next base: position 150,398,150 of record CP106734.1, on the reverse strand, counting down.
CTGGTGCGTAGTGACGATTCACCCTAACCAAGAGGACTCAGCCACAGGCTAAACCCAATAACTAAAACCCGAAAGGGACTAGCCATATCTTTATAAAAACCTTAGTTTTAAAAACCACCAAATTATCCCTTTGATGTGTAGGAAAACTATTTTGAAAATTTTCCCAAAATATTCTTGATTTACAAAGTTATCCGAATAACCCCGGTTGGAAAAATTACTAAAATGCCCTTGGTTCATAAAATTTCCATACTACCCACAGTTTTTATCAAGATTCTCTTACCTTACAAATATCCAAAAACTCTATTTTTACAAAATATTAAGATACTCTGATTTGGAAAATTTACAAAATTACCCCTGATTTGCAAAATGACCAAATTACCCCTAACCTAAATAAATGACCAAAATACCCTCAGTAAGGAAAAATACCGAAGTACCCTCAAATTAGAAACCTTCAAAAATACCCTTGTTTTGAAAAGTCACTAAGAACCATATTTGGCCAAAAAAATTACCGAAATGACCCTGGCTTGTAAAATTACAAAAATACCCCTAGTGTATAAAATTACCATTTTACCCTTGAAATTTTCTTGTCAAGTATTTCAATTTTGAAAAAAAACTATATACCAAAATTTTTACTTTATGAAATTTTCAAATACCCTAATTTGAAAAATTACCAAAATACCCCTATAGGATAAAATTTCAGAAATACCCCTGGGTAGTGGAAAACAACAAACAATGTCAACTACAACATTTTCTGTAATGAACGCAAGTTCATGAATGTGATTGAATGATTGAATTGAGATCGTATGTGTATGAAATCGAAAGAACTACTTCTAAAACTACTAATCATAAGACTGTTCGTGGATAATCAGTGGAAGAAAACCAATAATTCATAAAATTTTTAATCAGATAAACGCGAACTGATAGCATGAGTACAAGGGTACGAGGTCGCTCTAGATGTGAATACCGGTGCATACTCCACCATAGTATACTAAGTGTTTATTTTGGGTTTAGAATTGGAGTGCGCAGCGAAAGCATGGTAATGAGACTTAGGTAGTAAGATTACTAGTTAGTTGGAAATTTCGAGGACAAAATTTCTTTAAGGAGGGTAGAATTGTAACACCCTGAATTTGGGCCTAGAATAAGTGGGTTCATGTGTCGAGAGAATGGATTTTATCGTAAAAAAAAATTATTATTGCATGTTTAGTTTAATTTTTAGGAGGTTTAGGAAGGGTTGGTAGTGTTGGAAAAGTCCTAGGCCCGATCTAGGGCTTTAGCAAAAATATTTTTTTTTTTTTAGGGAGGTTGGTGGTAGTCATAAGGCATTTAAAATATTGTTGGGTTAAAACATATCACAAAGAAGTAGGTTGTCTGGTGGCTTGGGGTGCTTGGAATAAGCTGGTCGTTAGAGGTTCAAGTCTTGGACTTGGCAAAAGAACTTTTTATTGCGCATAAGTGGTATGAAGGCTAGAGTTTAGGCTTTATAAATAGTTGGGACTGTTTTATGACACAAGGAAATGCAGCCCGATGGCAAATGTAATAATCAAACCCGCCCAATTGTTAGGACCGAATATGGGTCGTTACTAAGAAGAAGTTTTTGGAAACCCATTTTCTAAATCCACTTAAGTTTTGCTGAAAACTGCTCATTTAAAGTTATCTTGCCGAAAGTATACTTAGTCCAAATTGAAAGTTTAATTAAGTCAAGTTATTACACAAATTTCCAGATGTGCCCGATGGCACGATAAAACATTTTTCGTGTTAATTTAGGAAAACGTGTGATTCAAATTTTAAAAATAAAAAAATATCCAACATAAAAGAAAATATCCAAAGTAAAGTTTAATGAGGCCTTATTACATCCAAAATAAAACAACCCAAAAACCAAATTTAAAATAACAAGAATTAAAGTCTATTTAAACTTAAATCCACTGCATGGCCTCCTCAAGTCCCTCCGGCTCCATGTCCGCGTTCTAAGCATCACCGAAAAATTAATGGAGAAGGTGAGTCACCAAGACTCAAGATGTAACCCTTCCCCGCTTTTAAAACATTTTCATACACAACATATAATAATTAATATGCAAAATAATGTGTACCCAACCTAGCCAACCATACGCCATTTACTTCACCCCTGCTGTGGTACCAAACCACCGGTGGTGCCAAACCACTGGTGACATATAGTCACAATGTGTTACCAAAACACCGGTGTCCAGTAGACACAAATCGGGTGATGGGGCCAACCCATCGTGTGATACCAAATCACCGGCAGACGATCCCATAACTCAAGTGGGGCCAACCCACGGTGGTGTTAACCACGAGGACAAGTCGCTATTGAGGTACCAAACCTCCGGAGGTACCAAACCTCCGTGACATATAGTCACGGTTGTGCTACCAAAGCACCGGTGCCCGTCGGCACAATATCACCGCCCCTCCACTCATCAATCCCACAATGATAAACATACATATATTTCATGCCATCACATTCTTAAATCTCATGTGTCAACACATCATGCTTACCAAAAGCATTAATAATAATAAATCACATTACGGTACTTACCGAATCACCACTTATACCGATTTGGTATTCACTCCAATGCTACATTCATAAAAGATGAGCATTCACAAGGTTAAGCATATTTAATATATTATATAGTGTATGTACACACTGTTACCACGATAGTCTCAAATCCAGAAGATAACCAATCGCCACCTTATATCTCTTTGTTCCTATAATCGGCCATAATAGAGTTAGTGATATGGGCCATTCGCCAAACCAATTAATTTGAGAGGATTCCTTGTGAACCCGAATGTTACCTTTACGCTTTAGGATACTTGACCACAATACCCGATTCTAAATCGCTTCATCAATTACCACCCATTAGTAAACAAGCCATTAGCCTTCGACTTTTAAATATTTGCAAACTAAAACTTATGAGAACCGATTCTTACCAACACTTACCACTTGATTGGTCACGAATGGAACTTAGTTGACGACCTCCAAAATTCCGAACACCTAGACAGATTCTGTTAGTACCTTGTAAAAATCGACAAGGATAGGAAGAAGGAAGCATAGGCATTCTACCAACTCTACTTACCATACAATTGATTGAACACCTAGCGAAATCTCGATGTGCCTATGTCTCTTACACCATTCGCCAAGGTGAGCAAAATAGGAGAAGAGAAAATCAGCCCTTCAAAGGGAGTGATTCGCCAAGTAGAGCTTTTGGAAAAGGGATTTCGCACCTTGATGGGAGTTAGATTCGCTATTTAGAGGTAGGACAATAGGGTTTTATGAAGAAAAGAAATAGAGGGCTTTGGAGATGTGGAGGATTCGCCAAGGTTTTGGAGAGGTTGTAAAAGAAAGAAAAATATAAGATGAGAGGTTTGAGAGTTTCGGCAGTTGCAAAGATGGAGAAAAGAGCAAAACAAATGCTAAGCTGATGCTATTTATAAGCATTCGGCAACTCCCCTCTTTCAATAGTCCTTGTCATTCACTCCTCCTCAATAAGGAGTCCAAGATGCCTCAAACTTCCTTGAATCACTCTAGACCACCCATTCAAACTAACATGATTTAATTTGAATTTAATTCCTAATAATCTTTATTAATCCTCAATATTCATCTATTATCCTTAAAATAAAATCCCCTATTATCCTTCTTTTAACTTATTTATTTATCATCAATAAATAAATAATAAGAGTTTAAAGAGAGGAGAAACTCTCCCCCCCCCCATGTGCCGTCAAAATGAAGTGCAAAAAGAGGGACTTCCGCGACTCGAACACAAGCTCTCCCTTGCTCCTTGGTGGCGTCACATGTAGCTCTTAAGTGGGCTTGCTTTGCCACTTGGTCTAAGCTCATTTTATGTCCAAATTATCCCCATTTATTCTTATAACACCCTCTTGCCAAGGCTCCCTTCCTTAAAAGTTTAAAAACTAAAATTTCCCACCAAATCGAGCCAACACAAAGCCTTAAATTAATCATTATTATTCCATAAATAATGACATAGCGCTTACATAAGAAAATAACTAAATTCCAAATAACCCCACTTTTGGGATGTTACAGTTCTACCCCTTAAAATAAATTTCGTCCAAATTACATAACTAAAACAGATGAGGGTATTGCCGCCAGTATCACATCCTCGTGTTCCCACGTAGCTTCCTCAAGACCATGATTCCGCCATAGCACTTTCACTAAGGGCATCGACTTCCTACGTAGAACCTTTATATCTCTATCCAAGATCCGAATGTTCTTCCTCAAAAGATAAGTCTGCGTTAACCTCGATTTCATCACGGGTACCACATGTGATGGATCCGACCGATACCGCCTTAACATTGATACGTGAAAGACGTCATGTATCGACTTAACTCTCGCCGGCATTCAAGTCGATAAGCTACCGGTCCTATCCGCTTCAATCATCAGATATGGGCCAATGAATCTTGGGCTCGCTTCCCTTTCGCCCAAATCTTAGTACCTTCTTCCAAGGCGACACCTTTAGGAATACCTTGTCTCTCAAAGATACTCCATTTCCTTGCGTTTGAGATCGGCATAAGACTTCTGCCTATCCGATGCCTCCTTGAGACGAGACCGAATCACTTTGACTTTGTCTTGATCTCTGCTACCAATTCTGGGCCCAACACTTGTCGTTCACCCAACTCCACCAACACGTCGGGTTCGCATTTTCACCATACAATTTTCGTATGGTGCCATCTGAATACTCGCTTGGTAGTCATGTTGTTGTAGGCGAACTCAATAGAGGTAAGAATTCTCCCAACTACCTCGAATTCCAAGACACAACCCTCAAATATCTTCTAAGATCTCAGATGACCCTTTCTCGATCGCCCGTCCGTCTGAGGATGGAAAGTCAGATCGAAATCCAACCGCGTACCCAATGCTTGATGTAACGCTTCCAAAACCTCGAAGTGAACCTTGGGTCCCTATCCGAGATAATCGATACCGTACACACCATGCAATCTGACTATCTCGGCCACATACAACTTTGCAAGCTTCTGGAGTGAGTAATCCATTCTCACCGGTATGAAGTGAGCTGATTTAGTCAGACGGTCTACGATTACCCAAACTGCATCTTTCTTGCTGGGCGTAAGGGGTAGACCACTGACGAAATCCATAGTGATCCGCTCCCACTTCCATTGAGGGATCTTTACCGGTTGAAGTAACCCCGATGGTAACTGGTGTTCAGCCTTAACCTGCTGACACGTCAAACACTTCCCTACGAATTCCGTTATCTCACGCTTCAACCCGGGCCACCAGATCTGTTTCGTGAGATCTCCATACATCTTGCATCCTCCTTGATCCCCTCGGCTACTTTAGCCTTTTCCACAAGAGATGAAAACTCACGAACTCGTGCATGGGCAATTAGTAACCTCAAGTCATCTCGAGTCCGTCCTCAAAGCGGACACACACGCCGTGTTCGATGGCTACAATTCCTCCGCATACCTACTCACCTCAAAACTCCGCCTCATACTCGGCCACGGACTTAGTTCCTTGCACTAAACCCGAAAAAGCCTTCCTCTGCAAGGCGGTGTAGCTGGTGCCCACATACTTTTTCTCGAAAGGCGGTTTTAAAGTAATCCCACGTAAGATCATCACCGTGGCTCCATCCCGAATCGTCACCACCACTGTACGCTTCATCCTTTAGAAGCGACATCGCCTTTCACTTTTCCTCCCGGTCGAGTCAAGTTCATCCATTACCCTTTCAGAGATTCCAACCAATACTCTACACTGGGTGCCACTCACACACACCGAACACCTCAAATCCGTTGGATCGAATCCGCTCGGAACAGATTTCGAGCTCCTAAATTTCCACCACCTCACCACTAATTCAAGGACTCGCAATACCGCTTGCGCATCGCCTCTCCTCCCGCCCGATCTCGCTCCTCTCGCTCCAAAAGCTGGAGGTGGTGGTGGCGTGGTACATCGCTTTAACCTTGTCCCGACTGACGGGTTCGGACACCGTCATCCTACCCTACCGCGGCCCACGGCGTCCACGCCCTCTAGAACTCATTCTATCTACTCGCTTTTAATCGATTAAGAAAATTTTTATGCGTTAGCATTTGTTCCACTTTATTACTCGCAAAGAAATTTTATGGATAAAGTTTAATCGGAGATTCTTTCGTGCAAACAAGGTTTCATCTTCTATCCTAGTTCACACAAGAAGTTCTTGCATCCATTCCCTAATGCTTTCCATACCTATTCACTCTTCTGACATTTCGCCCATTTCTATCCTGGGTATTTTCGCCATTTTCCTCTGGGGTATTTTCGTAATAAAAGAAAATTTAAAACTTTAGTAGAGTAGATTGTTTAAAGTTCCCAAAACTGGAGGGTATTATTGAAAATTGACAAGATTTGAAGTTATGGCATTATTTCGAAAACCAGGGGTATTTTGGTAATTTGGTCCTCCAAGGGTAATTTTGTAATTTTGTAAATCAAGGATGTTTTAACCATTGTAAAACTCTGAGGGTCCCTTTTGAGAATTTTTTTTTTTTTTTTTTTTAAAAGGTGATGTTGCAAAAATTTTGTACTCAGGGGCATTTTGGTAATTTTATAAGTTGAGGGCGTTTTCGTATATTTTTTTTCCAAAACCAAATATTTTGCTGATGATGTCCAAGGCTAAGTTGTTGAATAATTATAGAATAGTTAAAATTTTTGGACAAAATCATTGATTTGATATTTTATGGACCAAGGGTATTTTAGTAATTTTACCCCTAAGGGCATTTTCGTAATTTTTCCCAGAAATCAAGTTTTTCAAGGAAAACGTTGTAAAATGATGTTTTCCGATTTGAAAGAGTTATTACGAAAAATTTAAAAACATTAGGGTTTCATTGTTTCGTTCCTTTCAAAACATGGCTAATTCCTTTCGGTTTTAGTCATTAGGTTTAGCCTATGACCGAACCTTCTTGGTCGAGTGAACCCAAGCTACGCACCAGCGGGTTTCGTGTGGAGGAGGTGAGTCACACGGATCGCTTAAATACCAAGCTCCCACCGAACCTTTCTAGACATGCGCAGAGGTTACCACACCACCGAGCCTTCGAGTTAGGGTGAACCTGAGCTACGCACTGTGTAGGATACTGCGAAGAGGTGGTGAGTCACTCGGACCGCTTAAATACCAGGCTCTTGGGTTCCAATCCTAGACATGCATGTGGGTTACCACACCCTAGCTCAATGACTATGTCATAGATTGGTTTAGTTCTTTAAGTCTTATGTTTAGCTTGTGTGTTTGAGTAATCTAATCCTAGGTTCAAATTCCTACAAGTCTATCTACGCTCCATGCTTCCTACCCTTCTACACAATATAATTCACAAAGAAGTTTAGAGGTACTTACAGGCGGATCGGTCTGAGACTCGGCCATGCCGCCACAAACCCAAAAACAATTAATAAGGCCTACTAAAACATTTTGGCCTTGGGCCCCACAAATGAGTATTGAACTGGCTCGATACTAATTTGTAATACCCAAACCCGCCCAATTGTTAGGACCGAATATGGGTCGTTACTAAGAAGAAGTTTTGAAACCCATTTTCTAAATCCACTTAAGTTTTCTTTGGCTGCGCCATTTAAAGTTATCTTGCCGAAAGTATACTTAGTCCAAATTGAAAGTTTAATTAAGTCAAGTTATTACACAAATTTCCAGATGTGCTTGGATGGCACGATAAAACATTTTTCGTGTTAATTTAGGAAAACGTGATTCAAATTTTAAAAATAAAAAATATCCAACATAAAAGAAAATATCCAAAGTAAAGTTTAATGAGGCCTTATTACATCCAAAATAAAACAACCCAAAACCAAATTTAAAATAACAAGAATTAAAGTCTATTTAAACTTAAATCCACCGCATGGCCTCCTCAAGTCCCTCCGGCCCATGTCCGTTCTAAGCATCACCGAAAAATTAATGGAGAAGGTGAGTCACCAAGACTCGAGATGTAACCCTTCCCCGCTTTAAAACATTTTCATACACAACATATAATAATTAATATGCAAAATAATGTGTACCCAACCTAGCCAACCATACGCCATTTGTCTACCCCGCTTGTGGTACCAAACCACCGGTGGTGCCAAACCACCGTGACATATAGTCACAATGTGTTACCAAAACACCGTGTCCGTGAGACACAAATCGGGTGATGGGGCCAACCCATCGTGTGATACCAAATCACCGGCAGACGATCCCATAACTCAAGTGGGGCCAACCCACGGTGGTGTTAACCACGGGGACAAGTCGCTATTGAGGTACCAAACCTCGGAGGTACCAAACCTCTGGTGACATATAGTCACGGTGTGCTACCAAAGCACTGGTGCCCGTCGGCACAATATCACTGCCCCCTCCACTCATCAATCCCACAACAGATAAACATACATATATTTCATGCCATCACATTCTTAAATCTCATGTGTCAACACATCATGCTTACCAAAAGCATTAATAATAATAAATCACATTACAGGTACTTACCTGAATCACCACTTATACCGATTTGGTATTCACTCCAATGCTACATTCATAAAAGATGAGCATTCACAAGGTTAAGCATATTTAATATATTATATAGTGTGTATGTACACACTGCTACTACCGATAGTCTCAAACTCAAGATAACCAATCGGCCACCTTATATCTCTTTGTTCCTATAATCGGCCATAATAGAGTTAGTGATATGGGCCATTCGCCAAACCAATTAATTTGAGAGGGATTCCTTGTGAACCCGAATGTTACCTTTACGCTTTAGGATACTTGACCACAATACCCGATTCCCGAATCTGCTTCATCAATTACCACCGATTAGTAAACAAGCCATTAGCCTTCGGCTTTTAAATATTTGCAAACTAAAACTTATGAGAACCGATTCTTACCAACACTTACCACTTGATTGGTCACGAATGGAACTTAGTTGACGACCTCCAAAATTCCAGAACACCTAGACAGATTCGGTTAGTACCTTGTAAAAATCGACAAGGATAGGAAGAAGGAAGCATAGGCATTCGGCCAACTCTACTTACCATACAATTGATTGAACACCTAGCGAAATCCTGATGTGCCTATGTCTCTTACACCATTCGCCAAGGTGAGCAAAATAGGAGAAGAGAAAATCAGCCCTTCAAAGGAGTGATTCGCCAAGTAGAGCTTTTGGAAAAGGATTTGGCACCTTGATGGGAGTTAGATTCGCTATTTAGAGGTAGGACAATAGGGTTTTATGAAGAAAAGAAATAGAGGGCTTTGGAGATGTGGAGGATTCGCCAAGGTTTTGGAGAGGTTGTAAAAGAAAGAAAAATATAAGATGAGAGGTTTGAGAGTTTGGCATTGCAAAGATGGAGAAAAGAGCAAAACAAATGCTAAGTCGATGCTATTTATAAGCATTCGCAACTCCCCTCTTTCAATAGTCCTTGCATTCACTCCTCCTCAATAAGGAGTCCAAGATGCCTCAAACTTCCTTGAATCACTCTAGACCACCCATTCAAACTAACATGATTTAATTTGAATTTAATTCCTAATAATCTTTATTAATCCTCAATATTCATCTATTATCCTTAAAATAAAATCCCTATTATCCTTCTTTTAACTTATTTATTTATCATCAATAAATAAATAATAAGAGTTTAAAGAGAGGAGAAACTCTCCCCATGTGCCGTCAAAATGAAGTGCAAAAGAGGGACTTCATGACTCGAACACAAGCTCTCCCTTGCTCCTTGGTGGCGCCACATGTAGCTCTTAAGTGGGCTTGCTTTGCCACTTGGTCTAAGCTCATTTTATGTCCAAATTATCCCCATTTATTCTTATAACACCCTCTTGCCAAGGCTCCCTTCCTTAAAAGTTTAAAACTAAAATTTCCCACCAAATCGAGCCAACACAAAGCCTTAAATTAATCATTATTATTCCATAAATAATGACATAGCGCCTTACATAAGAAAATAACTAAATTCCAAATAACCCCACTTTTGGGATGTTACAAAGGTGTTAGGAGTAGTAGGGGAGCATGGTTCTAGTCACGGCGTGTGCATGTTATGTTTTTTTTACGTAAACCTGGAGTGCGACAGAAGGTTTATAATTAATTAGGTAGGAAATATAACACAAATAAAATACGCGGCGTAGTGGTAAGGGGCGTGGACCATCGTCAAGAGGTCGAAGGTTCGAATCTGGATGTTGGCTAATATTTTTAGATTCCTTTAGCTGATTCGGTCACTGGAAAATATGCTTTAAAATAAGTCGAGAATGGAACATGTCACAAGCAAAGTTGTGGTGCAGTGGCAAGAAGCGTGTTGTGGCTCTTCCAGGTCGCGGGTTTGAGTTGCCTTGTCCACATTAACTTGTTATTTTGTCACAGCGTGTAAATTGGTCGCTGGAAAGTATACCTTAAAATAAGTTGAGAATGGAATATATCACAAGAACAATTTGTGTAATGCGATGGCGGGGCGTGTGTTGGTGCTTGAGGGCTTGGGTTCGAGTTGCCTTGTGCACATTAACTTGTTATTTTGTCAAGGCGTGGGAAGGTATTTGAATGTAATTCAAATTGAATTTTAGGCTAAATAAAGGAATTTAATTGGTGATAAGTTTGAGTCGATTAGGAGTGTAGATTTATTTATTTATTTATTTATTTATTTATTTTAGTATAAATATGGGTGCCAAAATTGTCTTTAAATAGAGAGGGGATATCTCTTCAATTTCGGCATTTGAACCCCATTCTCTCAATCTTTTCTCTCCGTCTCTTCTACAAGCCAAAACCCTAGTTACTTTCGCAATTTTTTCTTTTGAATTCTTGAAGTCAAACCTTTTATTTCATTCTCTTCTCCATTCTTTTCTCTTGTCTTGATTTCTCCATTGTCGAAAGATGGAATCTAATCCCATTAGTATTGTTTGGCGAAACTTTGAAGGGGAATTCGGATTTGGTTGTGTCGACTACAAGTAGGAGATCACTCGGATTCCAAAATCTAAGGTAAGCAAAGTGTGGATTAGGTCAAGGCCATTTATTCAAATGTTAGGATTGGATCTAACATAGTCTATGTAGGATTTCGACAAAGACCAAGGACAAGTGATAATTCGATTTAGATCCACAAGGCAAGTGCTTAAGATATTCGGCCAAGGCCCTATTTAGTGACTTAGATCTATTTACTATTTATTCAAAAGCCGAAAACTAACCAAATCAAGTGATCTAGTGTTAGCCGATTCCAAGGGAGAAAGACTACGGAATTTCAGAATTTGATTAGTAGTGAAATCAGCACCAAGGTAAGATTTAAGTTGTGATAAATCCTTCGGGATTTGATTAATTAGCCGAATGGCTTTTTGCTAAAGTACTTAAGGTTGGCCGAATGTAGGAATTAAGGATCTAAAGCATTAGATCGGGTTTTGAATTTCAAAGAAAGCGTTAAGTGAACTGGTGTGTACCCACACTAACTCTTAATAGATTTATGGCATCAATTAATATATGTGTTTATAATAATGTGAAATATGGCTAACCATGCAATGGTACAAAGTACCAAAGCACGTTTACCTACTCCTACTATGAGTGTAATATGATCCATTATAGCATATATGTGAAACTATAAGAATGTGAATAAGGAATATGACATGGCTAATGCATATTTGTATGACATGGGGCATATGGGTGATATGTAAAGGGGAAGTGATTTGGTGGTTTTATACCACAATATCTGAATGTGGTGACTTATGTCACGAAATCTGAATGTGGTGACTTATGTCACGAAATCTAAATGTGGTGACTTATGTCACAAAATATTATCTGGTGGCTATGCCACGAAATTATAAGGGCGATGAGCATGTCGTCTACAGCAACTGCCTTCGATGGTGTGTAGCGGATGGAGGGTCAACTTAGTAGTCCCCACGGTGTGATGGTTGGTACGGGTGATGTGTAGCGGATGGTTATCTAGGTTTGGGTCCGGGATTGCATCATTACTTATATTTGCTATCTGTACATGTTTGAACTGATGTGCCTAAATTTGTTGGGACTTATTGTTGGTCATTAGAACCGAGTCTGTTTGACTCACCCCGTTGTGGGATTATTTTTTTAGGTGACACACAGTAATGGATCGGGTCGGCAAGAGCTCAAGGGTGGCCATGCTTAGCTCAGAGACTACTTTATTTCTATTAGTTTTTATTATTTAAGTTTTGGATTTATTTCGGGTTTCCTTTGATGTAATAAGGCCATAAGTATTAAACAGTTTATGCATGCATTTTAATTATTTTAGTATGATATGATTTTTATTAATTTAAATTTAAAGTCAATTTTTCTTAAATATAAATATTGAATGTTTTGGCACCTAATCAACACTGTTTTTTAATTTTGAATCCAACCCAAATCAATGGTTCTTCAAAAACACACAAGATTTTAGCAAAGTCCAAATAGTATTTTGAATGGTTTTCCTGTAGAAGCATACCAGATCCGATCAGGGCTGGTGGGCCGGGTTTGGGGTGTTTCATATCTAATGCCCAAAAATGACTTTCTAACCCTAACTTCGATGTTAGGCGTGATCTAGACAAATAAATTGGCGATCTAGACAAATAAATTGGCGAAATTGAAGCAATATAAGCTCGATGTTAGGTGTGAACAATGGTTGTCTCAAGGTAATCTTCTTTTTTTATTTTAATTATTATATTATTTTTATTTTGAATGTGATTCTTTCAATAGAAACTAGAAAGAATGATTTTTTAAAGAACCGAATGGAGCATTATTGAAAGGGCATTTGTTTGAACAAAAGAATTAATTGTTAGGAATGAATCGCTAATATTGGACGTTATGGTTTTGATGTGTGATAGGAAAATAAATTGGGAATTTTGAGTACTTATCGTTAGGGTTTTTCTTTTCGTTTTATTAAGCCAAATGAATGCCTTACATATTTTTATCGACATGGTTTTGTTGAGTTACTTCTTCTTCTTCTTTTTTTTTTGACCATTTTAATATATTTTTTTTTTAGTATTGAAAGTTGGTGGATGCACATTCGAGTATCAAATACATAAAAGAACTATAGGAGAGAGATGTGATAAAAGCAAAAGCTTTTGACCTAAGGTAAATTCTTGGTGGGATCTAGGAACTAATATGAAAGAAGCAATTTTATCTTATTTATGAGGTGAATGATTAAGATGGCTTTTGGGTTTGGATTGGCAAAATTATGCATTTTAGTAAATTCAATTGGTTGTGCTCATAATGGAGTCGGATTGCAAATGCAAGAAAGAACAAGGACCGCAAAGTGGACTTGAATGGGTGTCTTGGGTCTCCTATTTTCCACAAAGAGATCGATGAATGAACAAATCATTGCGCAATTTGGAAACAAATTTGAGGAAGAGAAAAGTGAAGATGCACCGAGCATTCATGAAAGTGATTTGGAGTCCTTGATGAACTGCCCCATTCAAAGCAATCTGAGAAATAATGACACAAAAGAAGCTATTAGTGCACATGGTCAGCGATTGCGATGTGATGGTTCTTGTTTTGGAAGTGTCAATGAGGAAGAGAAGGATGGGTGCCTAGACAATTGGGAGGATGTTGCGATGACAATCAAGATAACTCACCCATGAATTCTCCCGCTAAATCTGAAACAATGGTTGAATGCTACTGGTTCGACCAACAGTTCAAGGACCAAGGAATAGATCGGTCGAATTCAGAGAGTAGGCAAGCAGTTTATGGTTCCCACACGAATTGTCGAGCATGGAGACTGATGATGTTTTGCGTCCTCAAGTCCGCCAAACCTTTCTAAACAAAGATGACATTTCTTTGAATTTGGATTGGTATAGTGGCTATGGGGTTATCACCGGAAACAGAGGAGCACTATGTATCACCCTTCTTCATGCCCTATCTACTATGAGGACTTGGATGCCACAGATTCTAGTTTTCTCCCTTGTTCATGCGGATTGCTTTGCCTCTTCATCACAAAAGGATTCTTGAAGTGGATGGGCGGTGTCTCGGATGTAGGAAACATTATGATAGCATTAATAGAAATATATGTTTCAATAGATGAGTTGTGCTTTTCAACTAGCTTGTTCTTGTAGAATGAGTCCTAGAGCATAGGAGGAAAGTTTCTTTGTTTTTCCTCCTAATAAAATGCATGTCTTATATCTCTCCGTATATTAATAATGTCTAGAAACAGTTTGCTGAAGTGACCTAATGCTGAATTAAGCCAAGGGTTAGTTTCATTTATTTGCATAATGTTTTACACGCTTTACTTTAAGAAATAGATGTCAATATCTGAATCCAAGTATAGTGGTTGGCGATTTTAATTTAGTGTTAACTTTTGCTTTCACTGCTTGCCATTGCTCTCTTTCTGGTCCAAACTATATGTATTATTTTTCTTTGGCATGTTCTTATTAAATCTTTTTAAAGCATTTCATATGAATATCGGATTCTTGGCAAGAAAGTCAGTGTAATGTCAAAAAGGACTTTGGTAATTTATCCACTTATTCTTTGTTGCTTGGTTTTCGACCTGCTTCTCTCTTTCTTATAAAGTATGCTTTGGTGTTTTTCTCTCCGTTTTGAGTTATCATGCACGCTTATATACGGTTTCCTAGATTCTTTTTGCACGAAATGGAATAACCGCATGCATCTTCCATAATGCTACTTAGTTAATTTGTATCATGCACCTAGCCTTCACAAATCTAGCATTTTGGCATTTGTTTTGCATATACACATGCATTTTGTAGACACGGTTTTGAGAACTTTGCGAGTTAAGACATCGATTAGCAGATCGAATCGTGCTTACAGCTTGTACCAATCTTGTCCCGCTCGCTAAACTGTGTGCCTTCATATATTATTTCTTCTTCTTTCTTTGTTCATATGTTTATCGGTTTTTTAATGAGTCGCATTTCGTAAGCTTTTGATGCTTTAATGCGTTTTATTTTACATTTGGTATTTATGTTATTGATGTTTTGATGCATAAATTCATTGAAAAGCAGTTGTTTGTAATAAACAGTTGGTATTTATGTTAATTCTTTGTGTTTTTCTTAAGTGGTTTTATAACTTAAGTTTTGGGTTTTAATGAACTTAAGTGGTTTTCTTAAGTGGTTTTATAACTTCTATCATTAATCTCACTTTTTTTTTTTGTTTGTGTTCTAATGTTTTAATGGTTTCAGGTGCTGGTACCTCTGCTCGTCCTCGTACTTTTAAGAAGGTAAGATTTTTATGCTAATTTTAATTCATTTGTGATTATAAATTTGGAGAATAAAATATATTCGGTGAAATTAGTTTTCTATTATTATTAGTTAGCTTTCTTTTATGGAAATCTGTTGTTGTTATCATGTATTGTCGCTATATATTGCCCAAAAAGAAGTGATTATTTATCTAGAGAGTGATTTTTGTGAAGAAGAAAACACTACGAAGTTTGAAAAACCAAAATCGATTCTTTGTTTGAACTTTTGCCAAGTTATGTTCGGTCCCTTTTCTTTTAAGGTAGATGATGGGTTGAATGGTTTCATGTCTTGTTAATGGTTTCATGTTTTTAGCACAGATTACTCAAGTGTATGGCTTTTATGATGAATGCCTAAGGAAGTATCTTAGAATCTTGCTATATAAATTTATTTGTGTACAGAAATACTTTCTTTCTTAGGGTTGAGATTGATACCTTTCTTTATTTTGATTATAAATATTGCCTCGTATCTGTCCTTTGTCATTCATTTCATTTCTTTATGTAGTTTGTAAAGGTAATCAGGCTTAAGTATTAATTTTGTATTGAGATTTGGTCATAGTTTGTTGTCAATGTCCAGCTTTGACGCAACATACTAATGTGGAAAATAAATAAAACAAAGAGGACATATGATAGGGCACTATGTGAAGATTGTTTTAAAAAGTATGATCTAGATGTAAGATATGTTTTTTTAATAGCTGCCATATTTTCTTGCTTTGTTTGGTAAAGCCTACTGATATGGATAATTCTCTGTTCTTTGAACGTTTTTTTATTTTTACTACACTATATCAATGGGGTTGTCCACGATTTGCATCTGGGAACCAATCCTCTTTTGCTACAGGGAGAGCAATTCCTCGTATAAAGACTGAAGTGGCTAGTTTGGTGAAGGAGTGTGAAGCTCCTAGGGAAAATGGAGAGCGAAAGAGCAATGGCATTGAAGAAGATGCTAAATCGATGAAGTGCAGAGAGACAACCTGATGTGGTAGATGATCGCCCGAGCAAATCTAGGTTTCCTTTTGTATTTTTTTCCCTTTTTTGGTCATTTATTAAAGGAAAAAATGTAGATTGATGTGACATAAAATGTGGTATTTCGGTACCAAACAAATTAGAGATACAATAGTAATGCAAAATTTTTATTTTTTTAATTTGTTAATATGAAGAAAAATATTTTTTTTATTTTTCATGACAAAATTAGCGGCGTTTGTAAAAAAAAGCGCCGCTAAAAGTCATGCCTCTAGCGGCGTTTGTAAAAAAAGCGCCGCTAAAAGTCAAACCTTTAGTGGCGCTTGTAATAAAGGTCATGACCTTTAGTGGCATTTGTAAAAAAAGCGCCGCTAAAAGTCATACCTTTAGCTGCGTTTGTAAAAAAAGCGCCGCTAAAAGTCATGTTTTTAGCTGTGTTTGTGGGAAAAGCGCCGCTAAAAGTCATGGTTTTTAGCGGCTTTTTTGCTCATAAACGCCGCTAAATTTTGCGGCGCCTCTTTTAGCGGCGTTTTTTGCGGCGCTTTTAGAAGCGCCGCAAAGACTATTAGTGGCGCTTAAAAACGCCGCTAAAAGCCTAAAAAACGCTAAAAGTCTAAATTGCTGTAGTGGTTGCTGTGAATAAGTCTAAGTATCTCCAAATTTTAACTTAATAATATCTACTTATAGAATATAAAAATAATAACATGGAGATAATGCAAAAGTGCCCTTAATTAAATGAAGCAGAAATTTTCAAGATATCTTGACAATTTTTATTTAAACTTTCAGGTCATTTTTGGGTGCCTTCCTAACAATTTTGGGCTTGAGTCGTGAAATAACTTTAGTTAGATTTTTCGATTCCCTTCAAATCAATATATTATTGTCCCAAAACAGATGTTTATAGCTTAAGTTATAGTCAAAATATTAAAATTATACTGTGTAAAAGTCCAATATGTAAAAATTTGCCAAAAATAAATTTTAAGTTTTTTTCTAATTATTCCTAAATTAATAATAAATAAAATATAATTATAAATAATATAGTTAATAATATAAATAGCATAATTCAAGATAAAAATATCATAAATAATTAAAATTACACGATTACGACTCAAAACATTAAGCTTAAGTAAAAAATAAAGTTCTGCCATCCTTAAAAATTCTTTCTTCCCTTTTCTCTTATTCAAATGCCAATTTTTTTCAAAATATTTATAATTCATCTTCTTCTTTTTCTCTTATTCTCATTCCCCCATGCTAGCTTTGAAAAAGAAAAGAAAAAGGTGTCAACATTGTTCATATTCACTGGTATATCCAGCATTCCGTCCTTAATGGTCTTTGCAAAAAAAAAAAAAAATGCAAATTAACTTTGAACCAATAAAAGCACAAGATGTTGCAACTGTTCTTCATTATTTGAATTAAGGGAGCACCATCTGTTCTCATAAACAACATAATAAAGTCAAAATAGTTTGCAACACATTTTGAGTGTCAATGTTATTTTTGGACTAGGTCCATAAAATTTTCACTGAAATATGGACAAATAATCTAAGAGTGTGCTTAGTATTAATTCTAAAAATTACTTTTAAGACAGAAGCATTCTTACCAAGCTGCTTTTTGAGAAAAAAAAATTACTTCTACCAAACTAAAAATTGGTTCAAAAGTACTTTTTTCAGAAACTGAAAATTTTAATTTCTCTCTAAAAGTAATTTTTCCCAAAAACACTTTTGAGAAGCATTTCTAAACTAGACCTGATAATCTTACATTCTCTCCAACAATATTCTTACTATATAACTAAGATATTTGCTAATTAGCCGTACAACTTTCCTCCATGATCTCACGTATTTCTCGTGATCTTTAAAATTAGCTATGATGAGCTAAAGAAAAGAAAAAAATTGCAAGGGATGCATGTGATGTAAAAATTGCTTGATATTAAAATTAGTGGTAAATTATATCAACAGTCACTCAACTTTGGAGTAGTTGGTTCAGTCACTCAACTTTCGAAAAATAACAAAACAGTCAACACTAACCATTTTCCGTTACAGACGTAACGAAGCTACCATTTTCTGTTACAAACTTAATGAAAATGCCATTTTCCATCCCCCTATCACTGCTCTCCCATCTCTCTCCCTCTTCCCCACCATCCCTCCTCCTCCTTTAATTCTTTCTCATCCTTCTCCCTCTTCCCCACCATCCCTCCTCCTACTTTGATTCTTTCCCTCTCCCCAATCGTCCCTTTGCTAACTCTCTTCCGCATGTTTGAAAAGTAAAGCCAAATTCAGCTTAATTTTACCTATTTATCAAATTCTATTCCTCTCTTACTCTTCCCAACTTCAACGCAAAATTTAGCTTTCAATCTCTTTCAGACCACCCTCCCAAAAAAAATCTCTTTACCTTTTTTGATGAATTTCTCGATTGATGATCATTAGCAGAAGGTAATCCTTACATGAACTTTTTTTCTTTTTCTTCAATACAATGATCAAAATTATTTGTTCAAGTTTTTATAGCTTTCCCATTATTCTTCCTTAGATTGTCAAACAGTACAATAAAAGTTGAAAATTTCCCTATTTAGATCTTCTTGAGGATTTTAATTGATTTTATGGGCCTTCGTTAAATTTCGGTCGTGATTAGTGTCGAAACCATTTTTTAAAAGTTAATTAAAATGGGGTCGACTTTAAAAATGAAAATGGAAGTCGCCACCAATCCTTTTTATTTAGGTGTGATTGGATCACCTTGCAAAACGTTTTATTTTAAAACATTTGATTTTGGTCTACGAAAAACAAGTAAACGGGTTCGAGATTCGGTTACATACGAGGAAGGATTAGCACTCTCGTAACGCCCAAAAATTGACTAATTAATGTCCTTATGTCGAGAATTTGAAAAGATTTGGAAACATGCTTACTTTAAAACTTGAACAATTTGAGTTAATATTTGAGATTTCTTTGTTCCGAAGGAATATAAACATCACATCCAGCACGTTAGGACACGATGTTTTAAAACCTTCGTAATCAAAATCATCTCATGATTTACAAAACTTGTTAAAAGGATATTTAGTTATTTAGCCAAACGAAAAATCGAAATCCAGCACGTTAGGGCATTATTTCTCGAATTTCTAAATACAAAACATTGCATTATTTTAAACCTTTAGGTAAAATATAGTAATTTTGTAAAAAAATATATTTTATTTTAAACAACGATTCATGAGACAATATCGTATTTATACATTATCAAACATAAATATCAAAAGCAATTATGATATACTAACATTTTATATTTATAAAAATAATAAAGTAATAATAATGTAGAATAATGACTAATAGAAATAACTACACAATGACAATCATAAATAAATAAATGAGAGAGTATGGACAAATAAAATACATACATAAAACAATAAATATCAAAATAAAAGAAAATTACTTAAATAAATATGAAAATTTTTATGCAAGATTAAATAATGAATAAATAAATAAATAAAATTATATACATATATAATATAAACAATGTAAACGATGTAAAAATAAAAAAGTATATAATGATTTTAAATAAGGATATATAAAATTACATATATATAATATAAATAATGTAAATAGAATATGTTATAAAATATAAATAAATTTTAGTTAATAATATACGATATAAATTAATATTATATAATGTAAAAATTTTAAAATATAATATAATAACTAATATATATAAATACTAAAATGATATGTAATAAAAATAATTAAACAAAATAAAATAATAAGTAATAATTATATATGAATTTTATAATATTAATAAATTAATATATATAACTTCTAAGATAATATATAAAATATATACATAAATAAATTAATATATAGATAATAAAGAAAATAATATAGACTATTTAACATAATAAAATAGTTTAATGTAATGAAAAATAATAAAATAAAATTAAAGGATAAAAATAAGATACAACAAAGAAAACAGCGGGCTAAATAGAAATTAAAACGGATATAAAAGAACTAAATTAAAACGCGCGTTAAATCACAGGAGTTAAAATAGCAATTATGTCAAATTTCAAAACGACGCGGTTCTGTCTCTGGCCCTGAAAAGGCCTGGAGGACTAAATTGAAACAAATACCATAATTTTGGGCCAATTTAAAAAAATAAAAATTCAATTAGATGTAATTGTAAAGATACAATAATGCAGAAGGGCTGGAAGCGCAAATAATCCATTTTGCAAAAACACGCGAATCCTCTATGCGGGTCGGGTCAGTGCATGGGTCTTGAATGAAACGACGTCGTTTTGGGCTATAGTAACCAGCCCCAAAACGGCGCCGTTTCAAGTGTCTATAGAAACAAAAAAAAAAATTTAAAATTTCATTTTTCTCTTCAGCAAAGAAAAAAAAAAGCAGAGAGGTGCTCCCCAAGGCGATTTTTGAAAAAAAAAAGCAGAGAGGTGCTCCCCAAGGTGATTTTCGATCATTCTCCGACGAGGCTCCGACCACTGTACGACGGTCGGAATTTAAAAAAGTAAGATTTTTTTTAGTATATTATATATATTATATATATGTAGGGTTTCAAAAAAAATAATAAAAAATATAATAAACAGTATTCGAATAAGAAAAAATAAGACCTTTGCTGATTGGGATATTTTTGCTTTTGTATTTTTTGAATCTCTGTGTATTTTTGTTTAATCTCCTCTCTTTTTTTATAGATTTATTTTGGAGTTTATATAACCCAAAAAATAATGAAAAAAAGGAAATATACAAATTTTGCTATTTTGCTACTTTTCTTTTCCTTTTTTTGCAGGTCATTGGCGAAGAATCCAGCATTGGAGCGCTATCTACGCTGATCACGGCGCGAGAGAGAACCCTAGGGTTCAAGGTTTCTGACTTTGATTTAGGTGTTGGGCTCTTTTGAGTTTGGGTGTACTTGAGTCTAGTATTGTGTTAAAATGTTAATGGAATTTGTAATTTGGGCTTTAGGTATTTAGTAGATTGATTTATTTAATTGGACTGTAAAAAAAAAAAAAACTTAGATTTTTTTTTATTTTTTATTTTTTTTAATTTATTTATTTTAACCGCGGACAAAATTAGATTCTTACAATTAGATATGGGATTCTAGAGCTTTGGAGGATTCTTGGGATATTTATATGATAATAGGTCATAAATTTTAAGTCCATCGCAATTTCTCAATACTTTTCTGTTTCGTAAGTAAGAAGAAGGTAGGTGTTAAAACTTATAGCTTTTTAGGGTTTTTTCCAGGTTGATCTGAGAGAGAAACTTGGTTTGATTGACCGCAACCTATTAAGTCGGGCTAGGAGGTTGAGTTTCTCTTTTATTGAATATTCCAACAATAGATAAACAATTGAACTTTAAGTTTGTTTTTCCTGCAAGGAAACAATAAAATTGGGGGGGTTTGGATTTTGAAGTAGATGGATGATTCGGGTTTGGGGTGCGGGTTTTTATCAAGTCTGAATGGAGGGTTGTTTGATCTTGAGTCATCCATTCAGAGAGAGCAGCAGCCACAGAATCATATGGTCATGATGACTGGCCTTGAAAACAAGCACAACTCCACTGGATTAACAGAAGCAAAAGGCTCAAGCTAGAAAGGTTTTCCGATGAATTTTGGTAAAGGGAAGGGAGTTAGTCCGGTGATTGCTATAACTAATGGAAGCATGAGTGAAGAAGATGAACTAAGTTACAGCGAAGATGGAAACGGTGAGAACTGAGAAGTGCAAAGGCAAGAATGGATGACCATGGAAGAGAATAAAATGGAAGGACAATGTAGTTAGGCTTCAAATAGCAGTGGTGGTGGGGAAGAGGGGGAGAGGGAGAGAGATCTAGAGTAGGGGGAGGGATGGTGAGGAAGAGGGAAAGGGATGGGAGAGCAGTGATAGGGGATGTAAAATGGTATTTTTAAGTCTATAACGAAAAATGATAATTCTGCTACATATTAATAAAAAATAGTTAGCGGTGATTATTTTATTATTTTTTAAAAATTAAATAATTAAATTGAAATTTTAGTGATTATTTTATTAATTATTTTAAAATTAAGTGATTATTGATGTAATTTATTCTAAAATTAACTATAAAAATTTGAATAAAGACGGTATTTGGATACTTCCTCGTTGACATATAAAAAATCTTAAAAAGTCGGAAAGCATTTATAGAGCCTCCAGTTAAAATTCTTAGGATTGGTTGTCAATACTTTTCTTGAAGTAGGAAATGATTTTTCTAATTGTATTTACAAATTCAAATCCTAGATAAATTTAAATTCCCAAAAAAGAAAAAAAGACGACGAAAGCAGTAGAAATTGACCATCGATTGGCGTGGAAATTCGCCATATTAATGCATTTCTTTCCACGTGACATTAAATTCCCTTTTTTTTAAGGTATAAATGAAGCCGGAAAATAGCACAAATGCGCGAATGCAACACTCTAAATTCATTTTCGCCATCAAGTATTTAGGGTATTTATAAATCGCAATTTTTTATATTAATTATAGAGTATGTCTATTCAAAATTATTGTAGATTAAAGTTAAAATTATCACTATGAAAATGATGATATCATATTTATCTTATTTTCTCTAATTAATTAAGAGATAAATATTAAAATTTTATATTATCATTAAAAATAAAATAATTTAGTGATAATATCAAATGATTATTTATATCTAATTAATTAAATTAATAAGAGATAAATAATAAATAAAAGAATTTAAATCTTTGTAGCACAATTAAATGGAGGAGTTAAATTGTACAAGAACTCTCTTTTATCAATGTGATCAAATGAAGTCATTAAATTCTATAAGAATTGTCTTTTATTCATGTTATTGACATTATAAAAAGGACCACACAAGCTATTCTACAAATACATGAAGCCAAAAAAATCTCTACAGAAGTTTTTGAAGAAGTCGAAGAACTTGAAAAAATCCTAACGAACACCATATCTGTTCTGAAGAAAAGTCACCTTCCGAGTTTCTGAAGAAAATCACTTTTCAATCCAAATCAATTGAAGAAAAGGAGGTCCAAACACATTTTAGGAGCAAGTCAACACGACACTTAAAGCAATTCGCATCCATCCAAGATAATGTCAGATGACCATTGGATCAAAGTAAAACTAGAGAGAAGAATCAAAGGATATTTTCTTTATATTCGAGAAATTTCTAGAGATTGTAATTTTTTTTTTGTCACAGCCCATTTTCAATAAAATCGAAACAGTACTTTCGGGACCACAAATCTGAGTCCGAAAAGAAAAAATATTTTAATACTATTTTATGATCTAAAGTATAATAATAATACTATGTGAAATTTTCGTAAAGAAATTTTACCAAATACATGTTTAATTTGATAAATGACCAAATTGCACAAAGTGCAAAAGTTGAGTTCTAACAGCTAAAAGGATTAAATAGCTATAGAACTTTAAAGTGGAGGTCCTTATATGGTAATTAGACCATTAAAAATACTTAGTTGTTAAGGATGGCGATTCATCCATGGAAAATAAAACTAAAGAAAAGAATAAAATTGGAAAGATGAAAAATAAAGATGATAAATAATAAAAAGATGAAAATATCGTCATTTATCATCATCTTCCCCAAATATTTTGCATGGAAACCCTAGGGAAGAGAAAGCAAGTTTTCTTGGCCAAATTAGGTAAGTATTCAAGTCCCGTTTTTAGTAATTTTTGTATTTTTGAGATCAGGACAACTTAATGTAGTTATTTTGGGGATTAATTTGTAAAGTTATCAAAGAATCAAAGTTTTTTCATGGATGAATATGCTGAAATTTTGAAATTTATGCTGGTATTTGAAAGGTTGTTGATAGATAAACAACTTTTACAAAAGTGAATTTTGATGAAAATATGATTTAGGAACTAAATTAAAAAGTTGTAAAATTCATGGAAAAATTCTGAATTTTATGAAATACATGGGCTGTAAATGTTACATGTAAAATTCGGTTAGGCTTGGAATAAGGATTAAATTGCATGAATTTTATTTTCCAAGCTTAGGGACAAAATCGTCATTAATTAAAAGTTTAGGGGTAAAACGATAATTTTTCCTAAGATGTGAATTGAATTGAAATGAACATGAATTGATGTTTAATTCATTCATATAGATCCATAGAGACCAAATTCAGTGTTAGAACGAAGAAAAGAGGAAAATGTTGGATTAGTAGATTCTACGTACACGAACATTTATCGAGGTAAGTTCGTGTAACTAAATCATGTATATTTCATTATTTAATTTGAATGTTGTATTTGAGTTGAATATAATATGTGTTTATGTGAATTATAAGGATGTTATAAATGCATGAAATAATCATATGCCCAAAACAAGTCCAGAAAATGTTAAATTCCGTTTGAATATTGAATTTCGATGGATAGGTGATTACCTATATTGAAAGTGGTTCTGCATATGTTGCGGATAGGATTTAGCTCGGATGAGTAATCTTGATATAGCCCTCTTGAGCATCCTGTTAAATAGTTCTTGCGAGCATCTTGATTGGTAGTGATCTTTGCATGTGTTGCGCACTACCGCAGCTTTTTGTGAGCATCCTATTACATGATTTGATCGGTTGTGCTCCAGCATATGTTGCGGACATAAACGTAGCTCTTTGTGAGCATCCTAATATGGCTCACTTGAACTCTCTGAGATATGGCTATCAGGTGCTCTAGTTACATGGCTCTTTTGTGAGCAAGCATGATAAGCTCTTTGTGAGTTACTTGATTAAAAGTTCTTTGTCAACTTCCTGATTGCGGCTCTTATGAGCACTCCTGATTTAGCCTGGATAAGCTTCCTATTACATTGCCTATCTAAGCATCCTGATATGTGGCTCGAGAGTGTGCTCCCTGGTTATGTACCCTAAATGGGTACTCTGAATATGAATTGACGGATCTTGATTTGTACACCTCGAATGAACTACATGTGTATCCATCGATATTTCAGATAAATTCAACGGCAAAAATCCTGACATGAGAAGATATGAATAAGAAATGAGTAATTACACATATCTGCCTGAAATACATGAAAGTGATTATACATGATATATGAAAAATATGAGATGATGATACATGTACATGTAATTTATTAGATGAATACATTCATCCATGATTATAGATTTGTACACCTTGAGTGTTCTACTCGTCTGACATTGTTATTTCGAATGATTTATGGGTAAAATTCTGACATGAAATAATCTGAAATCGAGATGAATTATTATGAAAATGTACTTGAAATAAAAATATATGATTTATACATGTTATATGAATACATGATATGGAATATATATCTGAAAATCTGATTGTTGTTGAGCCCATATATGTTTCTTGATGTTATTGTGGAATGTATGACTAACAAGGGAAATGAGGATATGTGTAGGGCTTGAGATCAAATTGATTGAATGTGCCTTACATGTTTATCTTGAAATAGAATGAATGGTTAGTTAATTACCATGTTATACGAATTTACTAAGCTTACTCTGTTTTATTTTCCTATATTTTATAGTAATTTCGGAAGCTCGTTGGATTGGAAGCATTGGTAGAGATCACTCACACAATTCATCGGTCCATCTTGGTAAATATGGTAAATTAATTATGGTTATAATGGCATGTATAGGTTAATTAGCCAATGTTGGCATGTAAATATTTGGGTTATAACTAGCCATTGGAATGGCTAGTGATGGACATGTATTGTAATGACCTAAATTCAGGGTAATCGAACAATGGTTTCGTAACCACAAATCTGATTTAAAAATAATATTTATTTTTAAAATTATTGCATGAATATTAATATAATAGGAAAGTCATATGAAAATATCGATAGAAAAATTTTACCGATTTAGTGGTTAATTAAAAAATAAAAATATATTGAAGAAATTGGGTAAAAACAAGGTATCGAGACCTTGATCTTGTAAAATTGAGTTGAAAATATTTTTATAAATATTTATGAAATGTTGGTATTGTGGTATTAAAATTTTGTTAGAAAATTTTAACATTTGGGTAGTCAATTAAATAGAAATGACTAAATTAAAAAAGGTGTAAAAGTTGCTAGAATGATTAAATAGCTTAAGTGTCTAATGATAAAGGATTTAAAAGGAAATTAGACCCAAAATTATTTTGGCTGGACAGTAAGGGCATGAAATCAGCGAGAAAATTGATGATATAAGGGCAAAATTGGAATATTGCATAATTAACTAAATAAAGTTAAGACTAAAGTGGAAATATCTAGATTTCTTTTGATTTTTCTTCATTCTCATCAGTCAAAAGGCCATAGGAGGGGTTTTTTAAGCTGGTATTTCATAATTTTTGCATCAAATTAAGAAATTGAAGATAAACGAGGGAAGGAAAACGTTGCCGAATAGTCCCTGAAATCTTTACAACTACTACAAATTGTTAGGGGTAAGTTAGTGTAACTTGAATTATATTCTTAAATGCTTGGAATGTATGTTTATTGATGTGAATATGGTTTGGATGTTCATTGTATGATATTTGATGAAAAATTGATAATTCTCGATAAAAAAAGGGAAATAAATCCCGATTGAATGAAATGGACTTCGATGGATCACTGAAAAGGGAATTGACGGTGAAAAGATCTAGCTAGGACGGGTGATCTAAATATTAGCCCTCCCGAAGAATATGTGTGAAATGGATTTAGCCCGGACAGGTAATCCAAATTAAGCTCATTAGAGTAATTGTCATTGCAGGGGATTTAGCCTGGACTAGTAATCCCAACAATACTCTTTGAGCATATGATACAGGGGATTTAGCCTAGACTAGTAATCCCGCTGTAAGAAATGAGGTTCGCGGGAGTGTGCTCTCTGGAAAATGGGTATACCCATACGTGTACGAATTGATGGACCCGGAATTGTACACAAAAGTGTACTACTGAATATCCATCGAAATTCCAAGAAATTCAACGAAATAAATATGATAAATGGAAGAACATGAAAATTATGGAATTGATGAGCTCATCAATCATTTATCTTTGTATTGAATTTATATGATGTTGCTTAACTAATGCAAAAGTTAAGTTTGTATGTGATATGTATATGTTTATATGAATTGGATGTGTGCTTGTGTTGTTAAATGATGGATGTATAAGTATGGTAAGTATAATTCCTGTTGCATGAACTTACTAAGCACCATATGCTTACACAGTTCTCCTTTTCCCTGTTTTGTAGTGCTCGGGAGCTCGAAGGTCGGAGATTAGTCAGAGCCTTATCACACTATCAAACCATATATTTTGGTATATGAAAATGACTTATTTTGAAAGAATGGCATGTATAGACTAAATACCAATGTTTACATGGAAATGGATGTTTGTAACCTAGCTATTAGCACGGCTAGAGTAAGTATAATTTTGGGATTTTGCGAAAAATTCCCTGTGATTCTAATTTGGTTTCGGTTCGATCCTGATGCATAATTTGGGCTTTGGAAGCCCATCTAAGGGAGGTAATAATAATTTTTGATAAATAAATGGTACTTGATGCGGGTAAATGGAAATTGGTTTCGTAAGTTTCGACAATGCCTCGTACCCTATTTCGGCGATGTATATGGGTAGAGGGTGTTACATTTGTTGGTTTAGCCTGTTCTCGGACCGACGTAGCAAATACGGGATTATACATGCCATTATTTTATATTTGATAGTGTGATATCTCCTGACCATTTAAAATGTGTTTTCTTATAGTAAATGTCTACCGACCGAGCTCAACCTGAGGAAGCAGGGAGTCATGCTCCAGCTCCAGAACGGGCACAAAGGAAAGTCGAAGTTACTAGTAGTAGAAGGTCCAAGACAGAGGACCAAGGTGAAGAGGCTAAATTGACCTTCTTTCCAATGATGAATGAATGATTTAGTCAATACTTAAGAACTAACCTTGTAGTACAGCAAGTTCAAGCTCCCCCTCCTGCTCCTCCACCGGTTCCCGAGATCCCACAAGGTACAGGTACTGAATCTGTTAGAAAAGAGAAACCTCTGATTGATAAAATCTAAAAATATGGGGCTAAAGAATTCCAAGCAGCAGTTGATTATGATCTCGAACAGGCTAAATTCTGGTTAGAGAATACTACTCGGGTTTTGGAGGAATTATCTTGCACACCAGAAAAGTGTCTGAAATGTACAGTATCATTGCTAAAATATACAACTTACCATTGGTGGAATACTAAAGCTTCAGTTGTTCCGAAAGAAGAAATTATATGGGAATTTTTTTAGATCGAGTTCAGAAAGAAACATATCAGTTAGAGGTTCCTTGATCAGAAGAGAAAAGAATTTCTTGAGCTGAAACAGGGTAACAGATTAGTATCTGAGTATGAAAGAGAATTTGTCCGATTGAGTAAATATGCTCGGAATGGGTATAGTTAGAATTTGAAATGTGCAAACGATTCGAAGAAGGGTTGAATGAAGATATTAAGCTACTAATCAAAATTCTTGAAATTTGAGAGTTTGCTACATTGGCAGAGCGAGCTTATAAAGCAGAATAATTGAGCAAAGAGAAGAAACAGGTTGAGAGGGAAGCTCAAATTTTTAGTAAAAGACCGATGAGAAAATCCCAGTTTTCTTCTTCAAATAAATTGAAGAAATACTAGGATCGTTCTACCTCAGCCACCAAGTATTCAGGTAGAGAGCGAGGTTCTCAACGCACTAATCCAAGACCTTCCACTCTATGAGTGACCAGTGTTGGTAGTGTTGGTACCCCTAAGCTGAGATGCTAGTACTGTAATAAAGTTCATTTTGGAGAATGCTGATTGAATAGTGGAGCCTGTTATAGATGTGGATCTTTCGATCATTTCCTCAGAGATTGTCCCGAAAGAATAGAAAAAGAGGCAGAACAGACATTGAAGCCGAGTAATCCTACTTCGAGGGGTAGACCACCTCGACCCATCGGTAATGTTAGTGGTAGCCGAGGAGTTACAAAAGATACTGCAGGCAGATTTGAGGCACGAGCACCTGCCAGGACATATGCTATTCGTGCCAGAGAAGATGCACCAAATATAATTACTGGTACATTTTCTTTACTTGATACTGATATTATTGCATTAATTGATCCAGGTTCCACACATTCATACATATGCACAAAATTAGTATTTTTTTTAAAATTTATCTGTTGAACCTACTGAATTTATGGTTAAAGTCTTGAACCCTCTAGGCCAGTTTGTGATGGTGGATAAAATTTGTAAAAATTACCCACTGATGGTAAAAGGTATTTGTTTCCCGACTGACTTGATGCTATTGCCTTTTGATGAGTTTGATGTGATATTGGGCAAGGATTGGTTAACTCACTATGATGCAGCAGTAAACTGTAAACAGAAATATATTGTGTTGAAGTGTCAGAATGGCGAATTACTTTTGGTTAAATCTGATCAGACAAAGGGATTATCTGATGTGATTTCAATTATGATAGCTTAGAGGTGTGTCAGAAAAGGGTATGATGCTTATTTGGCATATGTGTTAGACACTAAGGTATCTGAGTCAAAGATATAGGCAATGCTAGCTGTATGTGAATTTTTTGATGTGTTTCTAGAGGAATTATCGGGATTGCCACCAGAAAGAGAAGTGGCATTTTCTATAAATCTAATTCCAGGAACTACTTTGATCTCCATATCTCTATATCATATGGTTCCTATGGAATTAAAGGAGTTAAAGACACAGTTGCAAGAACTTGTTGACAGGGGTTTTGTCCGACCGAATCATTCATTTTGGGGTGCTCCGGTTCTATTTGTGAAAAAGAAGGATAGGTCCTTAAGATTATGTATTGATTACTGGCAGCTCAACAAAGTCACTATAAAGAATAAGTACCCATTGCTTCGGATTAATGATCTGTTTGACCAGTTAAAGGGTGCCACAGTATTTTCAAAGATTAATCTCTGATCGGACTACTATCAGTTACAAGTAAAGGAGCCAGATGTACCAAAGACAGCTTTCAAAACCAGGTACGAGCATTATGAATTTCTTGTTATGCCGTTTGGGCTGACTAATGCACTAGCAATATTTATGGACCTGATGAATCGGATATTCAGACCGTACTTAGACAGGTTCGTGGTAGTTTTTATTGATGATATCCTGGTCTATTCCCGAGATGAAAATGAGCATGTGGATCATTTGAGAATTGTATTGCAAATCTTGTGTGAAAAGCAATTGTATGCTAAATTTAGTAAATGTGAATTTTGGCTCCGAGAGGTGAGTTTTCTTGGGCATATTGTATCTATTGGAGGCATTAGAGTAGACCCGAGTAAAATTTCAGCCATTGTTAATTGGAGTCCACCGAAGAATGTATTTGAAGTCAGGAATTTTCTAGGTCTGGCTGGGTATTATCAGAGATTTGTACAGGGGTTCTCTATGATAGCTTCTCCGATGGCTCGACTATTACAGAAAGATGTTAAATTCGAGTGGACTGATGAATGCCAGCAGAGCTTCGATAAACTGAAAGATCTATTAATGAAAGGACCTATACTAGTTCAGCCTAAGCCGGGTAAGAAATTTATAATTTATAGCGATGCTTCGTTAAATGGTTTAGGTTGTGTCTTGATGCAAGAAGGTAAAGTTATAACCTATGCTTCGAGACAACTTTAGCCACATGAAAGAAATTACCTGGTACATGATCTTGAATTAGCTGCTATTGTATTTGCACTAAAAATATGGTGGCATTACTTGTATGGTCTGAAATATCTGATGACACATAAAGATTTGAATTTTAGACAGCGCATGTGGCTTGAATTGATAAAGGACTATGATTTGATTATTGATTACTATCCGGGTAAGGCTAATGTTGTTGTTGATGCTTTAAGTTGAAAATCTATGTTTTCTTTGCGAGCTATGAATGCCCGATTGTCTTTGGTTGATGATGGTTCAGTGATAGCTGAGTTGAGAGTTAAACCGACATTTCTATAGCAAATATGTGAAGCTAAGAAAAATGATGAAAAGTTACAGGCTAAACGGGTACAATGTGAGTCAAGTAATGATTTAGAATTTTAGATTGGGACTGATGGTTGTTTATTATTCAGAGGCAGAGTATGTGTACCGAAGAATTTAGAGCCTGTACAAAAGATTTTACACGAGGAACAAAGTGGTATAATGTCCATACATCCGGGAAGTAATAAAATGTATAATGATTTGAAGAAGAGGTACTAGTGGCTAGGTATAAAACGTGATATTTTTGAGTTTGTATCAAGATGTCTGATATGTCAACAGGTCAAAGTAGAACATCAGGTACCCTCGGGATTACTCCAGCCAATTACTATACCGAAATGGAAATGGGAAAGAATTATTATGGATTTTGTGTCGGGATTACCATTGTCACCAAAGAAGAAAAATGCCGTTTGGGTGATCGTTGATCAATTAACAAAGTCAGCGCACTTCATCCTGGTACGTATGGATTATTCTTTAGATAAATTGGCTGAAGTTTATATATCTGATATTGTCAAGCTACATGGAGTGCCAATCTCCATTATCTCTGATAGAGATCCCCGGTTTACGTCTCGTTTCTAGGACAAGGTACAAAAAGCTCTGGGTACCCAATTGTGTTCTAGCACTGCTTTTCATCGTTAGATAGATGACCAATCTGAATGAGTAATTCAGGTATTAGAGGACATGCTTCGATGTTGTGTACTAGAATTTGAAGGTAATTGGGAAAAGTATTTTCCTTTGATTGAATTTGCCTATAATAACAGTTATCAGTCCAGTATTGAAATGGCTCCATATGAAGCTTTGTATGGTAGAAAATGTAGAACTCCATTGTATTGGACAAAGTTAGCGAGAAAAAGTTATATGGGGCTGATTTGATTTGAGAAACCGAAGAAAAAGTAAAAGTGATTCGGAATAGCTTGAAAGCAGCCTCTGATCGTCAAAAATTCTATGCCGACCTAAAACAAAAAGAGATTGAATTTCAAGTCAGTGACAATGTATTCTTAAAAGTATCACCATGGAAGAAAGTACTCCGATTTGGTCAAAAAGGTAAATTGAGCCCACGGTTCATCGGGCCATATGAGATTACAGAATGGATTGGACCGGTTGCCTATCGGTTAGCTTTACCACAAGAGCTTAACAGAATTCATAATGTATTTTATGTATCTATGCTACGGAGGTACCGCTCAGATCCATCACATGTTATTTCCCCGACAGAGGTTGAAATTCTGCCTGATATGACTTATAGTGAAGAACCAGTCAAAATTTTGGCACAAGAGACAAAATAGCTCAGAAACAAAAAGATAAATTTGGTAAAAATACTATGGCAAAAGCACGGGATTGAAGATGCAATATGGGAACCGGAGGAGGCAATGAGGAAACAATACCCAAACCTCTTTACTGGTAAGATTTTCGAAGACGAAAATCCTTATAGGGGGAGAATTGTAATGACCTAAATTCAGGGTAATCGAAACAGTGGTTTCGTAACCACAAATCCAATTTAAAAAGAATATTTATTTAAAAAATTATTGCATGAATATTAATATTATATGAAAGGCGTATGAAAATATCGATAGAAAAATTTTACCGATTTAGTGGTTAATTAAAAAATAATAATAATAAAAATATATTGAAGAAATTTTAACATTTTGGTAGGCAATTAAATAGAAAGGACTAAATTGAAAAAGGTGTAAAAGTTGCTAGAATAATTAAATAGCTTAAGTGTCTAATGAGAAAGGATTTAAAAGGCAGTTAGACCCAAAATTATTTGGGCTGGACGGCAAGGGCATGAAATCACGAGAAAATTGATGATTTAAGGGCAAAATTAGAATATTGCATAATTAACTAAATAAAGTTAAGACTAAAGTGGAAATATCTAGATTTCTTTTGATTTTTCTTCATTCTCATCAGCCAAAAGGCAATAGGAGGGGTTCTTTAAGCTGGTATTTCATAATTTTTGCATCAAATCAAGAAATTGAAGATAAACGAGGGAAGGAAAAAGTTGCCGAATAGTCCCTAAAATCTCTAGATTTACGACAAATTGTTACAGGTAAGTTTGTGTAGCTTGAATTATATTCTTAAATACTTGGCATGTATGTTTATTGATATGAATATGGTTTTGTAACATCCCGAAATTGGGCCTAGTAGGATTGGGCCTTGAGCTTTAGGAAATTAGAATAGTTTTTAGTATGGTTTATTTAATGAAGTGGATTAAGTGAGCTGAGCACTTAAGTTAATTTAAGTGTTCATTTATAGCACAAGAGGAGTAAGTGGCAAGTTGGTTAAGGAGCTTGAAAGGTAGCTTGAGGTTAGAGGTTCGAGTGGTATGTTTAGCATTTTGAAAGTTTATTTTTGTGTATTAGCATTGATGGTAGGTCAAACTTATTTATGACAGTGGACTAATAACTTTTGGTAAGTTGAATTTTGTTTAAAGAAAACTTAAGTTATGGGATAAGATTCTTAAGGTTATGGAAGGATATCTTAAAGTTATGGTATATTGAGGGGACAAAAGGCTTGGTTTGTGGAAAATGTTTTGGAAACAATTCTTATGCCTTTAGTGGATGTATGTGGACGGCATGGGTGTCTAGGGGGTGGCCGAATTTTGTTAGGTAGCTTGGGAGGGGAATAGTTGGCCAATTCTCCTTTTGAACATCTTTTGCATTTTTGTTTTCCCTCTCCAAAAATCCTTTGTTTGGCCGAATGAGTATTGTACATTTTGTGCAAGTTTTGCTTTTGGTTAGCCTTCATTTTGTTTGAACGAAAATTTATATTTTCTTTCTCTCATCTTTTCCTTTGAAATCGAAAACATCTTTTGCACTTTTGTGCACTCTTTCTCCCATCTCTCTTCCTCTTTTCTTACTTTTGGTATTTGCTCAACATCACTTTTTCCTTTTTTTTATTTTCTTCTTGACCGAACCTCTTTCTTCCCCAAATCCTCTTTTCTTTTCTTTTCTTCCATTATTTCTAAAATCGAATCCTCTCCCTCTCATTCTCATTTTCTTTGCTACTCACATACTCTATTTCTTTTTCTCCATAATATCTTTTGTTATCTTCATTCAAAACCATAACCGAACTTTTTTTTTCTCTTATAGTCTTTGTTTTGGCCGAATATTCAAGGGTAGTTTTCTTTGATTTTTGTACAATCGGTTTTGTAAGATAGGCTCTTTGGGTCTTTGGAAGCAATTGATTTAAGTCCTATCTCTCTCTAGCAATCAAAGGTTGGTAAGTCAAAGGGGTAAGGATTTTAGTTGATTCATCATTCTTTTGGAAAGACTAAAGTTTTTGGAATTAAAGTATTATGGTTTGGCCGAATGGCCTTTGTTAATAATTTTAGTATTGGCCGATTGTAGGGACAAAGTGATCTAGTGCGATAGATCGGATTTTGGAAGATAGTTCTTGCGTTGGTGAAAGGTGTGTATCTTACACACTTATAACTTGATTCATATTTGTATATATGTATGTTAAATAACTATTCATGTTGTTAAAGTGAAATGATGAGTTTTGAGATGATACCATGATGGTATGAATGAGGATTCGGTAAGTCCGTTTTCATATGTTGTTAATACATGAGGATTGAAATCATGATCTCGATTTATGAGATTTTGTTATATGATTCATATCAAGGTATATTGACATGATTTGTTTATATTATTGATTCATGTGGGATCAAATGAGTGGAGGGTGCAGTGATATTCGTGTCGACGGACACCAGTGTTTTGGTAACACAATGTGACTACGGTCACCAGAGGTTTAGTACCTCCAGAGGCTTGGCACCTCATAGCGTCTCGTCCCTGTGGCTTAGCACCACCGTGGGTTGGCCCCACTTTGAGATATGGGATTGACGCCAGTGATTTGGTATCACACGATGGGTTGGCCCCATCATTCAATTTGTGTCTTCGGACACCAGAGATTTGGTATCTCCAGTGATTTGGTATCACATATGTGACTTTAAGTCACCAGTGGTTTGGCACCACCAGTGGTTTGGTACCACACGGGGTAGAAAAGGAGTTATGGATGGCTAGGTTGGGTGCATAATACATATATGTTGCTTGTTATAATTTGTGTAAGAATGTGGCATTTACTCGGGAGAAGGATTATGCACTGAGTCTTGGTGACTCACCTTCTCCTTTAATTTTTCAGGTGACTCGTAGATTGCGGATGAGGAACCGGATGGACTCGAGGTGGCCATGCAGTGGACATTAGATATAAAAGAACTTTGAATTTTAATTATTTTTCTGTTGGTTTGTTTTATTTAAGATGTAATAAGGCCTCCTAGAATTATTTTTGTTATTGCTGCATGTTTTGAATGTTTTGTTTAAACTATTTGATGATGTTAAAACGGATGCACATGTTTTCTCAAATTAAACGCAAAATGTTTTAAAGTGCCATCGGGTACATTTGAAGTCTGTAAACAATTCGACTCAATAAATATTTGTAATCAAATTAAGTATGTTTTTGAACAAAGAGAATTGAAAATGAAAGGCATTTCAACAAAATTTTAAATCGGTTTTAAAATGGTTTTCAAAATGTTTTCTCTGTAGCAAACCAAATTCGGTCATAACATTTGGGCCGGGTTTGGGGTGTTACAAATTGGTATCAGAGCCCAGTTCAAAGCTCGGCTGTGGGGGCCCAAGGCCCAAAAATGTTTTTAGTAGGCCTATTTGAAATATTTTGGTTTTGAATAAGCATGGCACCGAGTCTCCGGCACCAATCCGCCCAGGTAAGTACTCCTAACTTCTGTATGATTTATTTTCTGTAGAAGGGTAGGAAGCATGGAACGTAGATAGTGATAAGTGCTTTAAACTTTAGGACTAGTTGCCCCAAACAAAGACATAAAACTTTAAGAGCCTAATTAAACAAACCTACGACCTAGCCGCCGAGTTAGGGTGTGGTAACCCTGGTGTGCATGTCTAGGATTGGATCCGGAAGAGCTTGGTATTTAAGCAGTCCTCGTGACTCACCTCCTCTTCGCAGGAATCCTACCTGGTGCGTAGCTTCGGTTCACCCTAACCAAGAGGACTCGGTTATAGGCGAAACAATAAATAAAACCCGAAAGGGATTAGCCATGTTTTCATGAAAACTCGAGTTTTAAAATTGTTTAAGTACTCTCTAGATATTAGGAAAAATTTATTTTGGAAAAAAAAAGAAATCTTCAAAATATTCCCGATTTACCAAAATTACCAAAATGCCCCTAGTGGCAAAATTATGAAAATGCCCTTGGTTCTAGAATTACTGAATTACCTCGATTTCAATAAAATCTTCTTACTTTGCAAAAGTAGCCAAAATCTTGTATTTCAAAATATATACACCGACTTTTGGAATTTACAAAATTACCCCGATTGATAAAATTACCAAAATACCCCGGTTTCCAAAATTTTGCCATACCTTTAATTTGAGAAATTTCGAAAAGAACCTCTAGTTTTGGAAATTTCAAAATGTTACAATTACGAAAGTTTTTTTAAAAAATTTCTCCGATTTATTACGAAAATACCCTTGTAGGAAAATGATGAAAATACCCACAGGATAGAAACAGACGAAATGTCCAAGAGTGAATAAGTATGGAAGGTATTAGGAATGGATGTTCTTCTCGTGTGAATTAGGATAGAGAACTTAAAACCTTGATTGATCGAAAGAATCCTATTGAGCTTTCCATAAAACTTCTTCGCGAATAACCAAGTGAAACAAATTACTAATCCATAAAATTTTTCTAATCAGATTAAAAGCGCGATAGTTAGAATGAGCTTTAGAGGACGTGGCCGTCGTGGACGCGGAAGGGTAGGATGATCGTATCGAACACATCGAGTCGGTCGGGGATCTGAAAACGATAAACCACTACCACCCCAACTTTTGGAGTCAAGAGCAAGATCGACGGTGATGACGCAAAGGTCACAAGCGATCTCGCGGGTTCTAAAAGGGTAGCTGGAATGGGTGGAGGTGGAGGAGCTCGAAAATCGGTACCTGAGAGACTTTGAGCTAACGGAGCTGAATTTTTTCGAGGTGTATCTGGTGTAGCGCCCAATACGGCTGAGTATTGGCTAGAATCGACCGAAAGAATCATGGATGAGATAGGTTTGAAAAATGTGGAGAAACTGAAAAGGGCGGTGTCGCTTCTCAAGGATGAGTCATATCGATGGTGGCTTACGGTTCGAGATAGTGCTACGGCAGACGATCTTAGATGGGATTACTTCAAAGCTGCTTTTCAGAAGAAATATGTGGGCACTAGCTACACTGATGCTCAGAGGAAAGCTTTTCTGGGGTTAGTACAAGGAAATAAGTCAGTGTCGGAGTATGAGGCAAAATTTTTAAGGCTGAGCCGCTATGCTCGGGGAATTGTGTCAACGGAGCACGAACGCTGTGTTCGCTTTGAGGACGGACTTAGGGATGATCTAAGGTTACTGATTGCTCCACAACAAGAGCGTGAGTTTTCAGTCCTAGTGGAAAAGGCTAAGGTAGCCAAGGGATCAAGGAGTCCGTAAGATGTAATCACGAAAAGAATAAATGAAAAGAGACTTTGGATCGCTGGATTGGGCAAGAATGTGGAGAAGAGGGCTAGATTTGGGGAATCGAAAAGAGCCACAAAGCCTACTCGTTAGCCACCTCGATGTGCTAGATACGGAAATCCCACTCGGGAGAATGTTTGGTGGAAGTAGAGTGCTTTGAATGTGGATCGTTGGATCACCGTGTAAGGATTGTCCTCGGTTAGCTAAGAATCACCTAGAGGGTCGAACCGTGCTCGGTTAGAAATGAAGGACCACCACAGAGGGGTCGAGGTACAACTAGAGGTAATGGTAACGGGCGTGACCGAGGTACTGAAGGTACAGAGGCGAGGCAACCAAGGTTGGTTTATGCAGTTGGCCGTCGCGAGGAGGAAGATGTGCCAGATATGACAACGGGTAAGTTTCTTATTTCCGAAATACCCTCAATTGTCTTGTTTGTGGTTACGTTAGTTCGCTCTTATGTAGCTAGTAAAGTGTATGGGACTTGGATTATGGACATAGGGAATGTTTCTAGAACGTATGATAGATCTTTAAGATCAGAGTGCGCAACAGTAGCGTAGGGTGATGAGTTAAGGATACACG
Organism: Gossypium rotundifolium; assembly: GCA_025506655.1. NCBI lineage: Eukaryota > Viridiplantae > Streptophyta > Magnoliopsida > Malvales > Malvaceae > Gossypium > Gossypium rotundifolium. Next base: position 150,360,134 of record CP106734.1, on the reverse strand, counting down.
ATTGGACGATAGTAAGTAATTTCGAGGACGAAATTATTTTAAGGGGGTAGAACTGTAACATCCCGAAATTGGGCCTAGTAGGATTGGGCCTTGAGCTTTAGAAAATTAGAATAGTTTTTAGTATGGTTTATTTAATGAAGTGGATTAAGTGAGCTGAGCACTTAAGTTAATTTAAGTGTTCATTTATAGCACAAGAGGAGTAAGTGGCAAGTTGGTTAAGGAGCTTGAAAGGTAGCTTGAGGTTAGAGGTTCGAGTGGTATGTTTAGCATTTTGAAAGTTTATTTTTGTGTATTAGCATTGATGGCCGGTCAAACTTATTTATGACAGGTGGACTAATAACTTTTGGTAAGTTGAATTTTTGTTTAAGGAAAACTTAAGTTATGGGATAAGATTCTTAAGGTTATGGAAGGATATCTTAAAATTATGGTATATTGAGGGGACAAAAGGCTTGGTTTGTGGAAAATGTTTTGGAAACAATTCTTATGCCTTTAGTGGATGTATGTGGACGGCATGGGTGTCTAGGGGGGTGGCCGAATTTTGTTAGGTAGCTTGGGAGGGGAATAGTTGGCCAATTCTCCTTTTGAACATCTTTTGCATTTTTGTTTTCCCTCTCCAAAAATCCTTTGTTTGTCCGAATGAGTATTGTACATTTTGTGCAAGTTTTGCTTTTGGTTAGCCTTCATTTTGTTTGAACGAAAATTTATATTTTCTTTCTCTCATCTTTTCCTTTGAAATCGAAAACATCTTTTGCACTTTTGTGCACTCTTTCTCCCATCTCTCTTCTTCTTTTCTTACTTTTGGTATTTGCTCAACATCACTTTTTCCTTTTTTTTTTTATTTTCTTCTTGACTGAACCTCTTTCTTCCCCATCCTCTTTTCTTTTCTTTTCTTCCATTATTTCTAAAATCGAATCCTCTCCCTCTCATTCTCATTTTCTTTGCTACTCACATACTCTATTTCTTTTTCTCCATAATATCTTTTGTTATCTTCATTCAAAACCATAACCGAACTTTTTTTTTTCTCTTATAGTCTTTGTTTTGGCCGAATATTCAAGGGTAGTTTTCTTTGATTTTTGTACAATCGATTTTGAAAGATAGGCTCTTTGGGTCTTTGGAAGCAATTGATTTAAGTCCTATCTCTCTCTGGCAATCAAAGGTTGGTAAGTCAAAGGGGTAAGGATTTTAGTTGATTCATCATTCTTTTGAAAAGACTAAAGTTTTTGGAATTAAAGTATTGTGGTTTGGCTGAATGGCCTTTGTTAATAATTTTTAGTATTGGCCGATTGTAGGGACAAAGTGATCTAGTGCGATAGATCGGATTTTTGGAAGATAGTTCTTGCGTTGTTGAAAGGTGTGTATCTTACACACTTATAACTTGATTCATATTTGTATATATGTATGTTAAATAACTATTCATGTTGTTAAAGCCGAAATGATGAGTTTTTGAGATGATACCATGATGGTATGAATGAGGATTTGGGTAAGTCCGTTTTGATATGTTGTTAATACATGAGGATTGAAATCATGATCTACGATTTATGAGATTTTGTTATATGATTCATATCAAGGTATATTGACATGATTTGTTTATATTATTGATTCATGTGGGATCAAATGAGTGGAGGGGCAAGATATTCGTGTTTATTTGGACACCGGTGTTTTGGTAACACAATGTGACTACGGTCACCAGAGGTTTGGGGCCTCCAGAGGCTTGGCACCTCATAGCGTCTCGTCCCTGTGGCTTAGCACCACCGTGGGTTGGCCCCACTTTGAGATATAGGATTGACGCCAGTGATTTGGTATCACACGATGGGTTGGCCCCATCATTCAATTTGTGTCTTCGGACACCAGAGATTTGGTATCTCCAGTGATTTGGTATCACATATGTGACTTTAAGTCACCAGTGGTTTGGCACCACCAGTGGTTTGGTACCACACGGGGTAGAAAAGGAGTTATGGATGGCTAGGTTGGGTGCATAATACATATATGTTGCTTGTTATAATTTGTGTAAGAATGTGGCATTTACTCGGGAGAATGATTATGCACTGAGTCTTGGTGACTCACCTTCTCCTTTAATTTCTCAGGTGACTCGTAGATTGCGGATGAGGAACCGGATGGACTCGAGGTGGCCATGCAGTGGACATTAGATATAAAAGAACTTTGAATTTTAATTATTTTTCTGTTGGTTTGTTTTATTTAAGATGTAATAAGGCCTCTTAGAATTATTTTTGTTATTGCTGCATGTTTTGAATGTTTTGTTTAAACTATTTGATGATGTTAAAACGGATGCACATGTTTTGTCAAATTAAACGCAAAATGTTTTAAAGTGCCATCGGGTACATTTGAAGTCTGTAAACAATTCGACTCAATAAATATTTTTAATCAAATTAAGTATGGTTTTGAACAAAGAGAATTGAAAATGAAAGGCATTTCAACAAAATTTTAAATCGGTTTTAAAATGGTTTTCAAAATGTTTTCTCTGTAGCAAACCAAATTCGATCATAACGTTTGGGCCGGGTTTGGGGTGTTACAGGTTTGGATGTTCATTGTATGATATTTGATGAAAAATTGATAATTCTCGATAAAAAAGGGAAATTAATCCCGGTTGAATGAAATGGACTTCGATGGATCACTGAAAAGGGAATTGACGGTTAAAAAAGATCTAGCCCGGACGGGTGATCTAAATATTAGCCCTCCTGAAGAATATGTGTGAAATAGATTTAGCCCGGACGGGTAATCCAAATTAATCTCATTAGAGTAATTGTCATTGTAGGGGATTTAGTTTGGATTGGTAATCCCGACAATACTCTTTGAGCATATGATACAAGGGATTTAGCCTGAACTGGCAATCCCGCTGTAAGAAATCAGGTTCGCGGGATTGTGCTCTCTGGAAAAAGGATATACCCATATATGTGCGAATTGACAGACCCGAAATTGTACACAAAAGTGTACTACTGAATATCCATCGAAATTCCAAGAAATTTAATAGGATAAATATGAGAAATGGAAGAACATGAAAATTATGGAATTGATGAGCTCATCAATAATTTATCTTTGTATTGAATTTATATGATGTTGCTTAACTAATGCAAAAGTGTGTTTGTATGTGATAGGTATATGTTTATGTGAATTGGATGTGTGCTTGTGTTGTTAAATGATGAATGTATAAGTACGGCAAGTATAATTCCTGTTGCATGAACTTACTAAGCACCATGTCCTTACCCATTCTCCTTTTCCCTGTTTTGTAGTGCTCGGGAGCTCAAAGGTCGGAGATTACTCGGAGCCTTATCACACTATCAACCCATATCTTTTGGTATATGAAAATGACTTATTTTGAAAGAATGGCATGTATAAAGTAAATAACAATGTTTACATGGAAATGGATGTTTGTAACCTAGCCATTGGCATGGCTAGAGTAAGCATAGTTTTGGGATTTTGCGAAAAATTCCCTGTGATTCTGATTTGATTCCAGTTTGGCCCCAATCCATAATTTGGGCTTCGAAAGCCCATCTAAGGGACATAATAATTTTCGATAAATAAATGGTACTTGGTTCGGGTAAATGGAAATTGGTTCCGTAAGTTCCAATAATGCCTCGTACCCTATTCCGACGACGAATACGGGTAAGGGGTGTTACATGTATGATATATGCTTGAAATAGTTGATTGATAAAAATTATATTGGCATATTAATGACCGAATTAAGTTAGAATATTTGATAAAATATGTATATAAGTGAATATGGTAATTTAAGTAAATTTGTATACTCGGTTATATGAAGTATAATATCATGTATATGACTTGGATTTTAAGTTGGTTTAAAGGATCTATATTGACTTGTGAATATGTTAAAGTGTTGGTATAGGTGGATGACAATTTGGGTGAGAAATGTGGCTTGGAAAATAACCTATTTTCGTCCACATGGGTAGAGACACGGGCGTTTGTCTCAACCGTGTGTCTAGCCGATGTGTCCCCGACATCTTTAAAATGTTAAAACAGAATGCTCAGAATTGATCACACAGCTAGCACACGGGCGTGTGGCTTGGCCGTGTGACCCCTGCACCCATACATGGCCTAGCACGCAGGCGTGTGATTTGGTCGTGTGACCCAAGTCAGAGAGTTACATAGCCTAAGACACAGGCGTGTCCTCTCACACGGTCTGACCATATGGGCGTGTGACCCCTACATTTAGGAAAAATTTTGAAATTTCACGAAAAACTTTCTAAGTACCAGGTTTAGTCCCGACCTGATTCTAAAGCACGATTTGAGTCTCGAGGGCTTATGCAAGAGACTATATGATGAAATTTGATTGGGATTTGATATGAATACTAAAGAATTATGAAATGTTTGTTATTTGTTCTGGAAATTTTAGAAATGCTCCGTAACCCTGTTCTGGCAACGGATTCGGGTTAAGGGTGTTACATTTTTCCAAAGTTATCAATAAATTTGACTCCAAATGTACAAGTCAACTTTCGACTTGAAATTTGTGTGTACATTATTCTATATTAGTGTTTTGATATGTGGGCATTACTTTAGTCACTTGTAAAGCAATGATGCACTTCTATCCTAGGACCTTGTTCCTTTTTGTTTTATCTAAATTGATTTCAAAGGTCTACAGAGATCCAATCAACTCATCATATGCATAACATCAATGTTTTTTTGCTTCATTTATGACTTTTACCTTGATACTAAATCTTTCAAGTAAGAATTGAAGAACCTCTCAAACCATTTTTGAATTTAAGTACTCATCTCCAAGAGAAAAAGTCTAATTAGATAAATCACAAAGTTTGACATAATATTCGTCAATTGTCTCATTCTCCTACATCTTTAAGGTTTAGAACTTAGTAGTGAGGTTTGCTGTTTCAATTGCTTCATAGTATTAGTGTCTTATTGAGTTGTTTCAAGAATATTGTAGACTTCCTTGACAACAATACATTTGGAGATTCTCTTGAACTATTGAGCATCTACACCATAGAAAATTGCATAGATAATTTTTGGATTAGCATTGACAAGTTTTTCCTCTTCAGTAGTCCAAGTCAACTCTAACTTAGGTGACTTGACTCTAGAGACTTCAAAGAATGGACGGTTCCATTCAATAAGATCGAATTTTTGGGCTTTTTCATCAGTTGACTTGATGAAAGCCATCGTCCTAGCATGAAAGGAAATCATAGTTAACACTATCGGGCATAGGGAAACGAGACATTGATAAACCTTCCATTGCAAGCAAATATCAACACTAGAAAATTTACTAAATGTGTCAAGCGGTAAGCTCTAATACCAATTGAAAAATCTAAAACAATATTTGTAGGCAAAACTAAGCAATTGTAGAGGTAGTGCTAACTACTTTAGGCACTAGTGATGAAAAAAATTAATAAAACAAAGAAAACTCAATATGTTTATACAATTCGTTTTCCCTATGTCAGTGGGGCCTTGCCTAAAGAGATAATTTACTATCCTAGTAACTCGTACAACAACAAATGATTACAATCTCTAACACTCACCATATTTAACATTTCACTTTTGCACCTAAGATATAAACAATAAGACAAAACCAAGTTACACACTTGATTTTGCACTTAGGCTCCGTTTGTTTAGTGAAAATGGTTTTCGAAAAATGATTTCTGGAAAATGACTTATTTTTCTGGAAAAGCTAATATTTTTTTATGTTTGGATGAATCTGTGTAAAATATTTTCTGTTATTTGGCAAATTTCTTGAAAATATTTCATAAAGTTGTTTTCAATTCAATGACACAAACATATATTTGAGATTTTATTATCTTTTCATTGTTTAGTTGAGTTTATTTCATAAAGCTTATTTATATTTTAATTAATTATGTTTTAGTTTTAATTAATCTTAATTTACTTAATTAAGCTTAACAATTGATTTCACACATTAGGGATAAATTTATATTCAATTAAGTTGAAAGTGGTAAATATTTATTTTGAATATTATTTGGATGAGGAAGTTGAAAAATGATTTAATTTGATAAAATTGAAGTAAGGACCAAATTGTAAAATTTATAAATTTTCAATTCTAAAGGTTTGAGTAGTGAAATCTAAAACATTGATGTAGTAACTAAATTATATGATTATGAAACATGAAATTTTGGAAAGTTGGGCATAAAATAGTGAAGTTTGATACTATAAATGTCAAATTGTAAATATTTTAAAACTTTAGATTTAAGACTAATTTACGTTATTTGACAATATACAATTATGAAAAATAGAATATGAATGTCTAACTGTTCAAAAATCAAGGACTAATTTTTGGAATTTTGACAATTATAGTTGTAAGGATTAAATTATAAAATCTAAAATTTTAGAAAATGGACTACTTTGCAAAAGTGTACAAAACAAGGTTTAGAACTAAACTGTAAAATAAGAAAATTTGTTTTTGAGGAATTAAATTGTAGAATAGTGAAAATTTGGATTTTAGAGATTAAATCGTAAAAAAATATAAAATTAGAATATGAGGGATTGTTTTCTTCGACAATGAAGAGAGTTTCCCTTTTGTTACTCTGAAAGCTTCCCCTTTTTGTTTCTTCAATAGTGAAGATAGTGAGCAAAACCTTATCAATTTGGAAAATATCTTACGGAAAAAGATTTGGTAAAACATTTTTCTTAAAAAAGCCTTTATTTTACCCTTTTTGGGAGAATGATTTCCTATGAAATTCATTTTCCACCAAACAAATACCATAAAACAATGAAAATATTTTACATGCAAACAAACGAACCTTAATGTACTCACAAGAAATGTTCCTCAATGAATAAATGCTCTCAAATCAGTACATTAACTATAGAAGTCTCCTCAACTTATAAGGAACCGAAACTTGCTAATATATTATATAGTTTACAATTAATATTTCTTATAAAACATGATAATCGACATGAAGAATATCTTCAATAAGCTTAGAATAAGTCTTCAAAATAGACTTTTAAGTTTACCTGAATCGATTTACCTGAATTGATCCAGTCTCTTCAAAATTAAAAAATTAATATCCATGATTCAGTCTATTACCAAAGCCTTAAAACCTAAATAAAAACTGAATAAATTTATTACCAAAATTTATCAACACAAAATATTACAAACTTATAAAAAAAAAATCAGAATCCTAAAAAATTATTACCAAAATTTATAGTTTATGAATTGAACTGCCTCGATAAAAACTATAACCCCAATATAGTCGTTCTTTTATGAATGCAAGGAAGAGACGTATACACGCGGGTGGATCGTCAGGTCATATATCCCCAAATAAATCTAAGGGTAAAGGCTAGTGTTCTAAAGGAGAAGAACCAAGGTACCACTATTTAACACAATTATTTTGAATTTATATAATATTTTAAAATGATGATAAATCCAAAACTGTGAATTAGAAGAGACCGGAATGGACAAACGGTAAACCAACCTGATTTCGGAGAATCTACTATTCGATCATTTTTTAAACATGATATTTTTATCCTTCACTTCAAATAATAGGTGATTCTTTGTTTTCTCTCTCTTCTTTTTTTTTCTTTCTTTGCAATAATCCCATGAAACAGCAAATAATAAAACTGGTGAGAAATGGATTGTACAAAGAAGCACTCCATCTATACAGTGAAGACCTCATTGCATCATTACTTCCCAACAAATTCACATTCCCTCCACTCTTCAAAGCTTGTGCCAAGCTCAACTCACCAATTCAAGGCCAAATCCTCCACACTCATCTTATCAAGACTGGGTTTTCCCATGACATCTATGCTGCCACTGCTCTTACCGATATGTACATGAAATTGCACTGCTTTGAATGTGCCCTCAAGGTGTTTAATGAAATGCCTGACCGAAACTTGGCTTCCTTAAACACGATCATCTCCGGGTTTTGGAGAAACGGATATTGTAATGAAGCTCTAATATTGTTTAAGGAGATTTGTTTTGGATTGTGGAGGCCTAATTCACTCACTATAGCTACCGTCTTGCCAGCTTGTCAAAGTCTTGAACTTGGTATGCAAGTTCATACTTTGGCCATTAAGTTGGGAGTTGAGTTGGACGTTTACGTGGCAACTTCGTTGCTGACTATGTATTCTAACTGTGGAGAAATAGTTTTAGCCATTAACATGTTTGTAGAGATTACTGATAAAAATGTTGTCAGCTATAATGCTTTTCTTTCAGGGCTTCTGCAAAATGGAGTTCCACTTATGGTATTGCAGGTGTTTAAGAACATGATGGGGAATTGTCAAGTAGGACAACCCAATTGTGTTACTTTCATTTCTATTATATCTGCATGTTCAAGTCTTTTATACCTACAGTTTGGCAGACAAGTTCATGGGGTTCTTATGAAAATTGAGACACAGTTTGATATTATGGTTGGAACTGCACTTGTTGATATGTATTCAAAATGTCGGGCTTGGCAATGGGGCTATGATGTTTTCAAGGAGATGAAAGTAAGCAGGAACTTGATAACTTGGAATTCAATGATAGCAGGGTTGATGTTAAACAATCAAAGTGAGATGGCTGTTGCATTGTTCGAGGAGGTAGAATTTGAAGGAATGAAAGCTGATTCGGCAACATGGAATTCAATGATAAGGGGGTTTTCGCTGTTAGGGAACGGATTTGAAGCTTTTAAGTATTTTGAGAAGATGCAGTCTGCTGGTGTAGAACTGAGTTTAAAATGCATTACCAGTCTTTTGCCAGCTTGTTCAATCTTGTGTGCTTTAAAGCAGGGAAAAGAGATCCATGGTCTTGCTATAAGAAGTGCCATTAGTAACGAGGAGTTCATGGCTACAGCGCTCATTGACATGTATATGAACTGTGGGTATTCCTCTTGTGCGCGTAAAATCTTTGATCAGTTCGAGTCAAAGCCTGATGATCCGGCATTCTGGAATGCAATGATTTCCGGTTATGGAAGAAATGGAGAGAATGGATCAGCATTTGAAATTTTTGATTTGATGCGGGAGGAAAAAGTAAAGCCAAATTCAGCAACTTTCAATGGTGTTCTATCTTCATGTAGTCACACTGGACAAGTTGACAGAGGATTACAAGTTTTCAGAATGATGAATAAAGTTTGTAACTTGAGCCCAAATCTTGAGCATTTTGGTTGCATAGTTGATCTTTTGGGTCGATGCGGCAAACTAGAGGAAGCCAAAGATCTAATACAAGAACTTCCAGACCCGCCTGCTGCAATTTTTGCTTCTCTGCTTGGTGCTTGTAAGTGTCACTTAAATTATGAGCTAGGAGAAGAAATAGCTGTGAAGCTTTCAGAGTTGGAGCCAGAGAATCCAGAACCTTTTGTGATACTGTCCAGCATATACGCTGCAGTAGGAAGGTGGGGAGATGTGGAAAGAATAAGACTAATGATAGATGACAGAGGATTGAGAAAATTCCCCGGATTTAGTTCAATATCCGTGACATGAAAAGGAACTTCTTATAGCATCCGAATTTTTTTTTGGCTCTACCATATTCAAACTTTTCATCTTCTTGGTATATTCCAGGTTACTGGGAAAAAAGTTTCACCACTCAGTATTTGCCTCTCTGGACCTAACTTTTGGTCTATTTAACCTCATGGAAGGAAAGCAGTAAATTTCATTGGATTTGGTTCAATTACATGTAAAAGAACTGCTTAGACAAGATGGCAAGAAATTGTAAACTAAATCAAATTCAATTGCATGTCTGGCATCTTCTTGGGTTGTGATTACAAGAGACAGTTCACTTATTCAACATTTCTTTCACTGAAAACCCAAAATAGTTATCGAAAAAGTTTGGGGGCTCAAATATGAAGCAAGAGATCACATCTCTAAGAGTAATTACACCTGTAACTTCATTCTCATCTACTATATAGATTCTGTGCACCCTTTTGGTGGCAAGGCTCTGGATCACACTACCAAGAGTTGAATCTACCTTGCATGTTATTGGTGTGGTGACTCTCCCAATTTCTTGGCCGGTTGAGACAACAGTACTAATGAAATCCTCCACGGTGAGCTGCCTGTAATTAAGAATCAAGCAGATAAAAGCATTGTTAAACCACCCTTGGTTGCATGGAACACTGTTTGCTAAAATAGTAGATATAAGTTTTGGAGAGGCAGACTAGGTAAGCATCTTCAGTAGTGACCTAACTCGGAATCATCGAATTTTCCCATGGCTCTGTTTGCTAATTATCACTTGCTGGTAAAGAGTAGTTTTCCTATGGTAATTTAAAATTTCAACATTTAAATTTGAGATAATGCTATGCAGGTTATAAGCTGCATGTCTTTCACTGTACCTGAAATTGGAGAAAAGTTTGGGTTTGAGCAGCAAGTGTCTTATGTCTCTTATGCTTACATTCCCAACGATCTTTTTGCTTGGCCCTTTACAACCGGAAGACCCCCAACATGGTTGTCTCTCATTCTTTTGAAAGCTTCAAGAACCAGGTCATCATTTTGGATGCTAATAACCTGACAAAGAAGATAAGTAATTGAAATTTAGTGTTGAAATTAGCTTGAAAAAAAAAATATTTACTAGTTACTTGAAGCGACAGTAAAGTTTCACCTCATTAGAAGACATGAAAGGGAGTCCCATATCCGAAATAGGCCGTGCAGCAATACAATCAAACCAGTCCCTCCCTTTGCATCCTTCCAGACCTCCAACAACCGCGGATTGAGTAATGTAGTTTTGGATTTCGGGATTCCCTGGCTCAATTACAGGTACATTTCTTAGTCTATATTTTGAGAGTAGCAGTAGGACACTCAACATGGAACTGTCTGTTGCAACCGGAATAAAAGGAGCCCACCTGTATGATTTAACTATTGACTTCACCTGAAAAACATAAATCACATGTTTCATGATGGCATTAAAGAGGACTGGATCTTCATTCTGGTCTGTAGTTGTGTTTCACTACGTTCAATCAGAATATCTTATGACGGGGCATTTAGGGTTAAGATTATTACTTGTAGTGAAAGAAAACCAAGGATTTAAACAAAGATGGCCTACTTGACCTACTGAGCCAGTAAAACTGAATGTACGGTAAAGTGAACCCAACTCTTTGGATATATAAGCAGCATTGCACTAAGCTTACAGTGGTTGACTTGAAGGGTTCTTCTTGAAGGATAACTTTGTAAAATTCTTTGCCCAAGTTGTCAGCAGCAGCTGGAGCATCTCCTCCTGATGCTTGATCAGCTGCAACACCACCAGCTACAGCAGCTCCTACTGCAGCAACAGTTAGTCCAGCAACTGCTGCTGGACCCGTCACACCGACTGCTAATGCTCCAAGAGCACCGACAGCTCCAGCACCTAAACCAACAGCTGTAGCTGTGCTGGCTGATAAAGCAACAGCAGCAACCTCTGCAGTCTCTAGTACCCAGAGAACTATTGCTGAGTAATCTATGATCCCCAAGTACCTCTCCCTCCAGTTCATGCTAGTGGCTACATCTGGGTTTATCACAGGTGCAGACAAAATGTTGCATTCTGATAGAACCTTAACAGCATCGGCAACTGTTGTGTCTGCTTGAATTTCAATCACTAGAAAAAAATTTTGTTGCCACACATTAGCCATTGAGGCATTTCCATTACTCATACGAAGTACATCAACTTAAAATTGCTTAAGCTGCACCTTTGCCAGCAGGAACTTGCGGGAAAGATGAAACAGGGATTCTTGCAAAAGCGGTTGTTAAAGTCTCTTGCAACGGTTGCGGTAATTTCTTCCTGGAATTTACTTTCTCAAAGTAAGCTTCACAGCTTGAAAGTGCTGAACTTTCCCTGGTTTGTTGTGCTTGTGCCATCTCTACAGTCAATATGTAGCATAAGTTGGTAACTACCCCAATTTATAAAACCACAAGCTAATCCTAGTAAGGTTCTAAAATGGGAATATACCATATGCAAAGTAGACTAATTATCGAAAACACGATCTTGATTTTTCTTTCAAATGAGTGGAGACTCAAACCTCTTATTTTGCACCTCCAAAGGGAAGGTCATCAATCAATCACCACAAGGTTTGGCCATGTTTATTTTATTTTTTAAACTTGGGTTAAAAAACCACTGTATTTTTCAAAAAATGTGATCAAATCTCTCAAACGAAAAACAAATCCAATTAAACCCTACCCTTACATGTTAAAAAGGCCTCAATTAAATTCTTTATGCAGATGCATCAGCAATGATTGTTGACATGGCATGGTCATGCCAAAAAAGAAGAAAAAAATTTCATTCTCATATTAATTTTGTAGCATATTTTTAAAGCTATTCAAGCTACCCCTTTAACGTTTTAGAACCCATGTATCTACATTATTTTTTCTTCTCCAATCATGATAAAGGAAAATAACTAATGACATGATTCGATTAACATCAAAACTCCAAATTCCCTTTAAAACAAATCAAAACTCCAAATGGTTGGATTAACATCATTTTTTTTCTTTCTCCAAATAGTTCGACCTCTGCCATCTCAATCACTTGAATTAAAATAATCAATACATGAAACCTAACAGGGATAGGATTAGGAGTAACAACTGTAAAACATAAGCAGAAATTTGCAGAGATAATAACAGAAGAAAAATAGCTGCATATAAAAAGAAAATCCCAAGGAATCGAGATGAAATACCTGCAGAAAAATTGTTGAGTAAATTAGGGATCGTGATTCAGTTTGCAGGGCAAAAGCAGTTTCATTTCATTTGTCCGTAGGAGAGAATGTTATTAGAAAGTTTACGGTTTATGCATGGGGGACTTGTTAATGCCACGTGTAGCCATTTCACAACATTGCATGCCACCTGTTGTTTGAAATAGTCCGATGAGCGAAACAATTAAGCTTTTTAACTGATTTGAAATAGTCCAATGTTCAAACAATTATGCTTTTAACTGAAGCAGGCTGCAGGCCTTGTGTGGAATTCAACTTGTTTCTACAATTTCACGCATCGCGAATAAAAATATACGACAAATGCATGATTAAATATGTTTCATTTAATTTATTTGAATTGGTTCTATTTGCGAAATATATGGAGAAACTCATCTTCTTAAAGCTTTGGTGACCTAATGAGATACTTCAATAAAATTAGAGTTATCATAACTAATGTAAATCCCTTAGTACTAAACTCATCTTCTTGAAGCTTTGGTGACCTAACGAGATACTTCAATAAAATTGGAGTTACCATGACTAATGTAAGTCCCTTAGTACTCTCATCTTGTAGATATGTATTGTCTCAGCTATTTATGTAATTCAATCTATACCGTTAGATCTGGGGGAGCTCAACTATAAATAGAGGCATTCACCCTCATTTGTATTCATCCCATTGTACTACATTCAAAGTTGTTGAATATAATTGAGAGCAATTACCCAAACACTTGGTGTGCTATTATTTTCTTGTGGCTTTACTGTTCAATTCAAGTTCCTTTATCTTTTCTTGTTGCTTTCACTTTATTTCAATACCTTAAAAAAATTCCTTTGTGAATTCACATTTTCGAGAGTAAAGTTGACTTAGATGAATTTGAAATAAATAAATCGCCTAAGGTCGTGCGATTTGCCAAATTAAAGTTCTAGCCCCGTGATAGTTGGTATCTGAGCGAAGGTTCAAAGTCCCGATTGAGATGACGAAAGGAGAAAACTAGTAGATTGAGCCTAGGGAGACTCATGGTAAGGGTAAAAAAGCTAGCAGCTCGAGGGATATACTGTTAGCTTTGGAAGATAGGTTGTCAAACTTGAGGGCTCCACGGGTGATGTGAGTGAGATCCTTGAAGAAGTTGATGGGCGTACCACAGATCTGGAATCGAGGCAAGATCAACTCAAGGAACAGGTGGTAGAGACCCTCAATTCTAATGTGGCTACAATGCAAGGGGTCCTCAATACCACTATGGGTGAGTTGTCTAAGAAGAATGATGTTCTCGAGGCCATGGTGTCAACCTTGAATGAACAAATTCAGGAGCTCAACTTGTTAGCTACTTTGGGTAATGGGGTGTTGGTTGTGGCACCCATGCCTAATATAGATGTCCCGAAGCTAAAGAGTTCAATGGGACAAGGACGACGTCCACAAAGGATGTAAACAACTTCTTTTGGGGAATGGAACAATATTTTCATGCTAAAGGCATCATGTATGATGCTACTAAGGTAAATAATGTTGCTATGTATTTTACTAATGTCACTTTATTATGGTGGCGCCATAGATCCATAGATTAGAAATGAGGTAGAGCTACCATTGGGACTTGGGAAGAGTTTTAAAGTGAATTCAAGGGGTAGTTTTACTCAGAGTATGCTGAGGATAATGCTCGAGCTAAGTTGCGTCAGCTTACACAACAAGGCACAATTAGGGAGTATGTGCAATATTTCACTGAACTCATGCTCCAATTTTTGATCTAGGTGAGAAAGAGGCCTTCTTCTCTTTCATGGATGGGATGAAGCCTTGGGCGAACCAAGAGTTGTAACGTCGAGGGATCAAAGAACTTATCAAAACTACGACTATAGTGGAGTCCTTAATTGAGCTTATTTTGAGGAAAGACAAGTTCGAGTCTTCCAAGCGCAAAGAGAAGGGAAATGATGGGGAAGATGAAAAAGGAGAGGTTGAGAATAGCAACAGAAATGATGGTAATGGGAAACCACATAATAGGAAGTGGGAGCCCAATAACAAACTGAAGGAACCAATGAAATGCTTCCTTTGTGAAGGTCTACATATGGTAAGGGATTGTTGTATCATCGCGTGATTATGTGCAAGTGTAACTACAACACCCCAAACCTGTCTTCGTCGCTGAATTAGGGTTACAGCGTATTTTCGAACAATCGAAACAACATTTAACATAATAACGTTTAATAAATTAATCTCATTAAAAACCTATCAAACATATGCATTTGATCCCTAAATCGAGTCTTCGAGGCTCTAAAAATAGTTTAGAAACAATTCGGGACTATTTGAAATGAAACTGAAGATTTGAGAAAAAGTTGCAAAATTTTGAAAATAGAGGTCACACAATCGTGTGGTCAGGCCGTGTGACATAGCCCAGGCTGTGTAATAATCAAACAAAGGGACATATGGCCGTGTCCCAGCCTGTGTCTCCACCCATGTACTAACTGAATTAGGTCACACGGCTGTGTCACAGGCCGTGTAACACACTGACTTGATACACTAACAATTTACATGTGACATAGGGCCGTGTGTGTCACTTGGCCGTGTGACAGCCCATGTCTCAGGTCATGTGATCAATAATTTGACCTTAAATGCAAGCCATTTCAAGGCCAAAACACACCTAACCATCTATCCCATTTGTGCACACATTCAAGAGAATTAAACATCATTCAAACACTTATAAACATACCATTTTAAACATCCTATTTCATATAACCAATATGCCATTCAAAGGCACCACATTTATATACCAAAACATCATTAACCAAAACAAATCAATATAACCATACTTCAACCTCAAAACCTAGTTCATTTATCTACCAAACGATATCACATATAACCATTTACATGCCATCACAAACATACCAAAAAGAGTCTTATATACAAGCACTTCAAATTGGCTAAAATGACCTAACTTGACAAAGCTCCAAAGTTAATCAAAACAACCATAAACTTCAAAAGCATATACATACCAAATTAACCATTACACATTCAAGAAATACCATTATTAAGGGTCTTATATATGCCATTTATAACCTTGGTCAAAATACTCAAAAACTACTAAAATGGTTGCTGGATAGTGTGATAGATCTCTGATAAGCCTCCAACCGATCGAGCTTCCAATAATCTATAAAACAATAGAAGGTAATTACGTAAGCAACTAGTGCTTAGTAAGCTCGTATAAACTTGAACATAACTTACCATTCTTATGCATAATTATAGAATAAGTAAAACATCATTAACAAGACCATAAGCTTAGTAAAAGCCTATACAAGCATCATCAAACTCACAAGTTAGTAGGTTCATCCATAATACATATGAGTTCAATGATATAGTAAGTACATTTCATATACACACCATTTAACTTATCAACCTTTTCATAGATCATGAACCATTGCAATTATATACTTACCATGTCATTTCCTTTACTTACCGATTGAACCATCTAGAATTACATAGGATACTCGGGAATGCTCACACATAGTGTGCCTTTCCATATAACCTTAACCTTTCCGTTACAATAATGTTCACATGAGCTATGGGTCAGAATGTTTTCTACATGATGCTACTCACACGAGTTGTGGAGAATTCGTAACAAATGCAGGACCTAGCTATCGATAGGACATTTAAGACCAACACTCGAAACATGAAATCCCTAATGACATGTCATTCGTATCCTAAGAATTCGTAATGTTCTAACGGGATTTGTTATCTGTCAATTACTCAAAACATCGATACATAAGCATTTTTAAGTTCGTTTATATTAACACAATATAGTAAATAATCAATTTAGCTATCATTAATACAATTATAATTCATATGAACTTACCTCGATAACTATGGTCGTAAATGTAGAATTTGAAACTAATCCGAAGCTTTCGCCTTTCTTCAATTTAAATATGATTGTTGTTTATCTTGATCTAAATAGATAATTTCATTCAATTAAGTACTTCAAGTATTCAATTCAATCCATAATTCATATTTATGTAAAACTATGAAATTACCTCTAATATTATAACTTTTCATAATTTAGTCCTTAAGCTCATAACTTGAAATTTAACCAATTTAACTTAAACCTATGTTAACTAATTCTACTAGGGACCTTAGAGTAGCCCATAATTACTAACATTTCACAATAAAACCCATGGATTTACACTTTCAACAATTTAATCCTTAATCCAAAATCCATCAAAAAGTACTTAACAGAACATGTTTGTTTAACAACCAAGATTGATAATCTATCAACTAACATCAAAACACATTAAAAAAAAATCATGGCAAGTCCCTCACCCTTAATAGTTTTGCAAATTAACCCTCGAGCTAGCTAAATTAAGCTAATACGAGCTTAAAAACATAAAAATATTAAAAATGGGGCTTGAATACAATACCATGCAAATCACCTATGTTGGTTGAACCTTAAAGCCCTAAAAATGGTGTTTATTTCCTTCAATTTTCAGTGGAGAAGACAACTGATGAATATGATACCATTTTGTTTATTTTAGTTTAAGTTTTATTTATTTAATTACTATTTTACCCTTAGTTATTAATTACAAAACAACTAAATCATGTCCATATTTGTCCACTAACTTTTTAAATGGTATAATTATTATCTAGATCCATTAGTTTAAGATTTTATAGCCATTTTACCCCTTTAACTAATAGAAACCCACTTTTACAACCTTTACAATTTAGCCCTTTTACCTAATTAACCATTTAAACTTCAAATTTCTTAACGAAACTTTAATACGACCTTAAGATAATCCCGTGGACATTAAATAAATATTAAAATAATAACTCACTCATCAGAATTGTGGTCCCGCAGTTTTTGACACTACTAAAAACGGGCTGTTACATACACGGTCGTATAAATAATAAGTACTAAGTAAAAGAGTTATTGTCTCCATGGGGATTGTGTGGTAATTATTTGAAAAGTTAATTTTTTAATCAATTTGATTAAACAAAACAAAGAAGAATAATTTTGATGGAATGTCGCAATTTAAGTTAAAGAATTAAATCAGTGCTCAAATACCCACAAAACAAAACAACATATATTGCAAAAATGATCACAACAGGAAATAAACACAAGGCCTAATATAACATAACATGAATAGACTAAAATAAAATATTTAACTTTAATAAGAATTCATTAGTAATCATAAAAAGAATATTACGAGAGATTCGTGGCAATATAAAAATCCATTAAAGTCATTTTAATTAAAACATAGGCTTCTGCCGAAGTCCTACTATGTCCCTAAGTTAATTAGCATATCCTTACGTCAAAAACTAACTTAGAAATCACCCTCTCAAGCATTTACACAGTTCATCCATAGAACAATTATCTTTTGAAATTGACATGATATGCACCATTTAGATTTTATGTCTATTGACTATTAACTCTTCCTAGATTAAACAGTTAATTCAATAACTTACAAATGTTGGCCATACATTCACAAGTATAGACATGCTTTAAACCTAAATAAATGAAATAATCATTTTCACAGAATATTCAAGAAACAAATATCCACTGAACTCAAATCAAGATTCATATCTATTTTGAATAAACAAAATTAAGCCATGTCATATTAAACTGAAAATATAAAGATAAGATGCAATCTTGTCTCTCGACATGGAAAACAATAATTTAATAGAAAGAGAAGGATAAGAAAGAGTAGTCGATGGGGCTATCCATGACCATTTCACAATGTGAAGAGTAAACAACTTAATGCAGGGGGTTATCTATGGTTTCTCCTTGCGGCTTCCCATGGTGGCTTTCCTCCTCATCTTTACGTTAAAATAACCTAAACACCTTCAAGTTGATATCCTATCTACTCTCGTTTTGGTAAGTGATTTCCTTATCTTGTGGACTAAGTGTCTAGCAAGGCATGAAAAAGGCAAGAAACACTTAAGAAAGATAAGAGTGAATTGATTCTGTCGTGTCAATTGTGAGTTTTAAGTTGTGTTGTGCTGGATGAATGGATGAATTCCCTATTTATTGTTGAACCCATGCCAAAAATAGCAAATGCATCTCCCCTAATCTCCCATGATCATGCCGTCCCTTGGTTGGTGGAAGACTAAGCCTTCCTTGTTAAATTTAGCAAGGAAGGTTGCTTGAATCCCTCTCTTAGTGGTTGTCGTCTCTTGTGTTAAGGAAGAATGAGTCTTCTTTGCTATTTTTAGTAAATAAGTTACCTTTTTTCTCTCCATGCATGGCCGGCCACATGTGGTCCAAGTGTGGTGGTTTTTTTTACTACTATTTTTAGTAGTGGATGGACAGTTGAAGGCTTGTTTTAAGGAAGGTGTTGTGCTAATTTTGTTTTGTGTAATTTTGGGTCATATCTGTTATAATTAGGAGTCTAAAAGGTTGGTTTAAGGACTGCTAATTTTAGCAGTGGATAATTGCCAACTTGTTTCTTGGTAAAATGGTTTGGTAAGGAATGGTTTTGGGTCTTTTGTTTAGGTAATACTGGGCTTACTTGAAATTCTTACTAGACCATTACCACTTTGAAATCCATATGACTGAACTATTAACCTTTCAACATGTACTTATCCAAGACCCAAATAAAACAAAAAATCTACCATATTTTCCCTTAGCCCAATTAATCTAAAAAAATAACAAAATAACATGCATTTAACATAAAATTCATAATATTAACACATTCCTATATAAATAATAAAATATCATGAAATCAAGTATAAAACCATAGAAAGTGTTGTATTTGTAATTGGAATTAGCATAATTTATAAAAAAAAGAGTGCTTAAATATGTATATAGTTTTAAGTTTACAATTGTTTGAAACGATTCGTGTTTTCTGATATCAAAGGGGATAATGATGCAGAAAAACACTGTTGAAGCTTGGTTTGATTTTGAGTTCTGTCGAAACTAAAAGGGTCAGAAAGAAGAAAAAGAAGCCAGTGAATCACTTCTTATGTTGTGGTCCACATAGGATGTGGGACTGTCCATCACGATCCAAGATTTCCATGATCAGTAAAGAAAAAAAAGTGGAGCCAGAGAGTAACCAATCAACTCACATCTAGAAAATGAGCATACTTCGTTAGTAAATCCACTAAATGTAACACCTCTTACCTAGTGCGATTCGTCAAACCCAAGTAATAGAATTCTACAAACAATTACAAATCATTCACATACAAGTTATAGTTCAAAATCTCAATTAATTAACAACATATCACATATAATCAAGTATAACATGTAATTCAATTAGTTTCGGGTTAATATTAATCTTACAAAAGCTTAAAACCAACCAGGTACCAAACAAGGGTCAATTTGAAACAAAAAAGTTAGGAAAATTTTGTAAACAATGGTCACATAGCCGTGTACCCTGACTATGTTGAAGGCTGAGGCCGTGTGGTTCAAAGTGCAAATATTCAAAAATATGTCACACAACCGTGTCGTTGGGCCGTGTAATAGATTGTGGTCGTGTGCATCAAAAATCATCCAAAACTCGTAGACCACACGACCATGTCATATGCTTGTGTATGACACACGATCATGTGCCAAGTCGTGTCTCAAGTCATCTATACCTAGAAATACCTTCCAATGCAACCAAATATATCATATCTCAATCAACTCCATAAACATCAAAATCATGCCAAAACATCACTCACAACAACCATCTTAAGTGTCTAACCAATATGTCACAATTGACACCTCAATTAACAATCCAAAATCAACTAAAACATTACATGGGAAGCCGTTCAAACAACATTAAACTTAAACTCTTAAACATACACTAATATTACCAAATTCCTTCTACTTAACCTAGGCATTCCAATCACCCTTCCATATCTATTGCATAGTACATTACCAAATCAACTTGTAAGCATAAGCATCAAGTCCTTCAACAAAATGACATTACCAACATATATATACATATATACCTATACATAATCCTCAAAAGGCCAACATCAATCCAACATGAATATTACATAACCGAATGACTCCTTAGGTACATGCCATGACCAAAATAAAATCATCACTAACGTTTGAGTCTGGGATTGTCGCTAGATGCTGAGTGATGATTAAATCGAAAAGTACCTAGCTTGCGCATGGAAAAAAAATTGTATGCTGAGTATAGCTAATTGGTATTCCTATAATCCGAACATTAAAACATAACAAGATACATTTAAAATGGCCAAGATAGAAATTAATGATGTTATGCAATTAATATGCCATTTATACCAAATCTTGCATTCATTGATTAAATCTAATGCATTTTACTAATGTTAAAAATGGAAAATCTACTTCACATATCTTTTGATATCTCAATTCATATACTGGTACATTCCACCTAAATTTCCAAATCCATAAATTTAATGAACATTTCTACCAATGTTCCACTTCATTTTACCATTAAATATTCCATTTCACATTTCATATTTATATAAAATACACATTTTTCACATATATTCAATTTAATCTTCAAGAACATCAATAAATTCAAATCAATCCCCTACATTTCACTATCACAATTTGTCTTACCTTATGTTTTTACCATGCACACATAGTTCAATATGTAGCAATTTACAAGTAGTACAGATTATAGAAACACAAACCGTAAACTTCAAGCTATTCGCTAATGACTTTGTCTTTTCCTTTCTTTTTCAAGGAATCCGGGTCGACGTTAGCTACGAATTAAAATAAAAAAAGGTATTTCATCAATACACAACCATTTTCATATTAAATTTCTATTTTATACAACTTTTGCATTTTATTCAATTTACTCTAAAAAACTGAGACTAACATAACTTTCAAATTTAACCTCCAATTTTTATACCAAATTCACTCTAGGCCTAATTTAACTTCCTATTTCTCATTTCTACCACAAATTTCTAAATTTTTGCAATTTAGTCCCTATTTCACAAAATCATCAATTAATTTTATAATTTAGTCCTTTTTCAATACTAAACTTAAAATCTAACAAATTGGTCCCTAAAACTTCAATTATTCAATAATGGTAACATCTTCAAACTTTAACAGTATCGAAAAATATGACATGGGCAATGTAACACCCCTAACTCGAAACCGTCGACGGAATAGGGTTAAGAGGTATTACCAATCATTCAGAACATTTACATCTAAGTTTACAGCACATAGTCAATCATCTTCAATCACTCTCATTTACAAACATGTTGTCCCTTATCTAGGTCTATGAAACCTTTATTACGCGCTAAAGAGGGGTCGGGACTAAACCGAAATATACTAAGATTCTCAGAAACATAACAACTTAACCAAAATACAAGGGATACACGCCCGTGGGGGTAGGCCGTGCCTCACCCATGGCTACTTGACACACCCGTGTGTCCTCCCCGTGGTCATATACTGCCAAAATCAATACGGTCACCAAGCACGCTCGTGTGCTAAGGCCATGTACTACTAGATCATATACTACCATTTCTCACATGGCCACCAAGCACGCCAGTGTCGAGGTCGTGTGCTACTAAGCTACATTCTGCCAATTCACCCACGGTCTATAGGCACGCCCGTGTGCCATAACCGTGTGACATTATAGGCCATTTACAAGGCCAAAATGCCACCCATAAGGGTTAAACCTACAAGCCATATTAACCAAAACATCTTATGCAATATTACCACTAAAAACATACTAAAATAGTCATTCAACCCATGCATATTGGACAACCAAAGTAACCATACTAATAATACATCTAACATCCATTTCAACCATGCTATCTTCCAAAACCAATACATATGACAAAAACATAATACATTCATTTACTTAACTCAAAAGCATGATCATTTCATGAATCAACTAACCATACCAAAACATGTAATCACATAACTTATTCATCGAAACATTCATCATCTCAGAACTTGCCAAAACATATGGCTAAGTTCATTTCATAAACATATACACATAACTAGCCCATACATGCCATATTTCAACTATATACATCCTTTCAAAAGTACCAAAATAGAATGCCGATAGTGTGATTTAGAAGTGATGATCCCTGATCCGAGCTAGCTTTACTGACACTACAACGCAGAGAAAATAATTCACACAGTAAGCTTTCCAAAGCTTAGTAAGTTTGTAACAAAATAAATTAAATCAAAACATGTCATCACGTAGATTAATTCACAATATAATATCTCATATCATCCAAACTAGTAAACTCAATAAACCTTTCACAAAATCATCTGAAATTTCATCAACCAGATAGGTTTCGAACATACCTTAGCCAACACTTAGTTGTCAAATATTTAAGCTACTCAATACTCATGAATCACATAGATCGACATTCGTCCCTTCTTCAGTTTATTCGTACACTTAGTGCCTAAATAGTTAACCGAAACTTAATTAGCATCGCACACTTTGTGTATCATATCAAACCGATCTTGAATCGGTATCGCACACATAGTGCCAACCACATAGCCGAAGCTTATATTACTCCGCACACACACAGTGCTATTTATCTCGATCACATTTTTGAATTCACACACGCTGTTTAACTCAATCTATCACATAGCATCCACATTTAACAATATCATACCATTCATTATATAATGTTAAACACAACTAAATATACGTATTGTGTTCGAACTTACATTGGATGTCGAACTATCGATACGGTCGATCAATCGAGCACTTTATCTTTGCCTCGATCTCGATCCAAACCTCTCCTCTCTTGGTCTCAACTAAGCTAATCCCTAGCTGAATTTCAGAAAGCTTTCTTTCTTTCTTTTTCTTCAAATTTTGGCCAAAGAAGATGATAAAAATGGCCATTTAATTTCTTTATGTTTTATTATAATAACATTAACACATAGTTTACTATTTTTCCCCTCCATTAAACATATAAAACAATTATAAATCAAGGCTAATTTGTCATTTAGCCATCCACCATATTTAATAATGGCTTAATTGCCTCTTAAGGCTATCCTATAATGAAGACATCAACACTTAAGTACTTATAAATCAGCACATAGCTTTTACTCTTTACGCGATTAGGTCCTTTCTCTTAATTCGACCCTAAAACGATCAAATCATCACACAGAATTTTTACGCAGACTATGTCACATACTATTCACACAGAAAATAATATAAAATTAACATTTTGACCTCAGATTTGTGGTCTCTAACCACTGTTCCGAGTAGGGTCTAAACCAGGCTGTTACAACTCTCCCCCTTTGGGATTTTCGTCCCCAAAAATCTTACCAGTGAATAGTTGTGGATGTTGCTCTCTCACAACGTTTTCAGGCTCCCACGTAGCCTCTTCAATTCCGTGTTTGTGCCACAATACTTTCACTAAAGAAATTTTCTTATTTCTCAACTCTTTGGTCACTCGTGCCAAAATTCGGATTGGTTCTTCACTATACGGCAAGTCTGACTGAATCTCAACTTCAGTAGGGGCAATCACATGAGACGGGTCTGATCTGTAACACCCCTAACCCGTATCCGACGCCGGACTAGGGTTAGAGGCATTACCGACCAGATCGGGAACATCTACATAATTCATCATATAGTCATTCATAATGTCCCTTAAATAGGTCAACGAGACCTAAAACATCTTATAACCGAGTAGGGACTAAATCGAAACACATACAAAATTTCATGGAAAATTAAAAACTTTTCTAAATACAGGGGATACACGTCCGTGGGGGTAGGCCGCACCCACAACTACTAGACACACCCGTGTGTCCTCCCCGTGGTTATATACTACCAAAACCAACACGGCTGCCAAGCACACCCATGTGCTATGGCCGTGTCCCTATAAGTCGTATACGTCCATTTCCCACACGACCTCTAAGCACGCCCGTGCCATGACCATGTACTCCTTAAACTAGCTACTGACTTTTACCCCACGGTTGCTAGGCACGCCCGTGTGCCAAGACTGTGTGACATAATTGGTCACTTGCAAGACCAACAAGCCACCCATTTGGGTCTCACCTACAAGTATCAACACATAACATGTTTATATATAGCAACTAAAACATACCCAAATGACTAACCATTCTAAACATACCAATTTGCATGACCAAAATTCAATTATGCCCAAGCACCAATCATCTAATCATACCAAAACACTTTACATATCATATTCCTTTAAGCATATTACCAAAACATAACTAGCCAAATCACATAGCTAAGTTCATTTTTCATCTCATATCAAGGACTGGCCTAAACATGCTATACATGCCATATCTAGCCATATACATATTCAAAGTGTACCAAAATAATTTTAGTAGCGTGATGACGATTCTTGACGGTCCCGAGCCTTCAGTAGCTTTGACGACCTATAAACAGAGAAAACATACACACAGAGTAAGCTTTACAAAGCTTAGTAAGTCAATATATAAACAAACTTAACATGAATTGCAAATAACCAAATTAATAGAATGAACAATATGGTTCTCATTATAAAATCACCTCATTCTTTCTTGAACTCATAAGCTTAGCCATAACTTACCATATTTCCAAATCACATATCATATTTGCATCTGTTTCATCTAGTCAAGAATTTACACATCATATTATCAATTTGATGTACTCATCATAATATGCTCACATGGATACTTACCTCATATACACCATTAGTATATAAGCAACATATTTGTAACAGATATTCATTCACTTAACTTATCACAGCTCGGATTTGCTATTCGTACTACAAACTTGCCCGTTGAACCAATAGGAATCAAATAAGATACTTGGAAACTCAGAACAATTGTACAATACCAACGTCCCAGCCATAGCTGAAATACTCATTCACTCATTCATAACTTGTTTATAACTCATCAACCAAAAAGGTTCAATACATACTTTAGCTAACACGTAATTATTCAACTTCCAAGCTATTCAATGCTCGATATTACATGTTGATCATCCTTTAATATTTGTTCAACTTAATCGCACACTTAGTGCTATATACACAATTGAAGCATATTAATCATCGCACACTTAGTGCCTATTCTTTTAACCAACTTGTTTTAGTGTCGCACACACAGTGCCAATTCAATAAACTGAAGCTTTCTTATCATCGTACACACAGTGCTATTCATTTCTATTTCAATTTTAGTTTCGCACACATAGTGCCTATTCTTTTAATCGACTTGTCTCGATGTCGCACACACAGTGCCAATTCAATAAGCCAAAGCTTTCATATCATCGCACACACGGTGCTATTCATTTCTGTTTCAATTTTAGTTTCGCACACTTAGTGCCTATTCTTTTAATCGACTTGTCTCGATGTCGTACACAAAGTTCCAATTCAATAAGCCGAAGCTTTCATATCATCGCACACACAGTGCTATTCATTTCTATTTCAATTTCAGTTTCACACACTTAGTGCCTATTCTTTTAATCGACTTGTCTCGATGTCGCACACACAGTGCCAATTCAATAAGCCAAAGCTTTCATATCATCGCACACATAGTTCTACTCATTTCTGTTTCAATTTCAGTTTCACACACTTAGTGCCTATTCTTTTAATCGACTTGTCTTGATGTCGCACACACAGTGCCAATTCAATAAGCCGAAGCTTTCATATCATCGCACACACAGTGCTATTCATTTCTTTTCAATTTCAGTTTCGCACACTTAGTGCCTATTCTTTTAATCGACTTGTCTCGATGCTACACACACAGTGCCAATTCAATAAGCCGAAGCTTTTATATCATTGCACACACAGTGCTATTCATTTCTTATAATCACACACTTAGTGCAGTGATTCGTTGTCGAAACTTAAATGACATCGCACACTTAGTGCATTAATACAAAATCGAACTTAATTCGTATCGCATACACAAAGGCCAATCATAAAAGCCAAGCTTTCATTACTTCGCATTTACGCAAGTGCTATTTAACTCCACCATAATTTCAATTACGCACACTTAGTGCCTCATTTCTCAACATCATACTTGTAGCATTTCTAATTCAATAACTATCATTCAATTCCCATCACATAGATATAAACTAACAACTTGTATTATATCCGAACTTACTTACTATATTAAACTTATCATGGAATTTATATGCATAATCCTCTCATAAGCGTCCATTATCAACATTAGTCATATAAATAATTACAATTTCATGCAAGTACGTTTATTTGCATAGTGACTTACCTCAGATTCAGTTTATCTAAGATGAAAACTTACATCGTCACTTTCGCTTTCCCGCGATCTAAGTCCTTTTTCCTTGGTTCTTGATCTAAATATATTCATAATTAACCCATTTATTCACTAATTCATTCAATTCAATCCAAACACATATTTTTAGGGTGATTTACAAATTAGACCTCACATTTGCACATTTTATCAATTTAGTCCATTTTTCTCAAAACATCAAATTCACAAAATCAATACACAACTAAGCTTAGCCGAATATTCACACATATCATACAAGCCCATATTTTTCATCAAATTAGCAATTTAGTCCCTCAATTTGCCATTTTCACAATTTAGCCCTATTTAGCTAAATTTACCAAAACTTCAAGAGCAAAACATATTTATCTAGCTCCAAACTTTCATTTAACACCATCAAACATCACAAAGCTCAACCTAACATCAATGGCATCTCTCATGAACAACATCAATTCATTAAACTGAGACATGGGTTTAATAGCTCTTAAAGCAACGATTACAAAAACGTAGAAATTATCAAAAACTAACTAAAACATACCTTGAATTTAAACCCTCAAATGGCCGAACCTTAGCAAGCTTATTCTTTCTTTTTCTTTTACTAGTTTCGGTCAAAACAAAAATAATAAAGATGAACACTTTCATCTTTTGTTTCATAAATTTTATGATAACAAAATAATTACCTATTTAGCCATTTAAAAGATGTTTGGCATCATTAAACAACAAGGGTATAATAGGCCATTTACCATCCACTATCTAAATAGTGGTCTATTTGCCACTTAAGGCCACAAATTTACAAAGCCACAACACATTGGTACTTTCACAAATAGCAAGCAACTTTCACATTCAATGCAATTTCATCCTTTTGTCAAATTAAACACACAAATAGACAAATTAGCTTACGAAAATTTACCACATGCTTAGTCACATATCAACGACATAGAAAAAAATATTAAAATATTATACAGACTTGGATTTGTAGTCCCAAAACCACTGTTCTGACTAGGGTATAAACCAGACTGTTACATGATCTATGTTGTTGAAGCATTAACACATGAAATACGTTATGAAACTTTTCTAACTCAGATGGAAATCTCAATCTATAAGCAACCGGCCTAACTCATTCAATAATCTCATAAGGTCCAATGAACCTCGGACTCAGCTTGACCTTCTGGCCAAAATAAAGTATTTTCTTCCACGGAGATACTTTCAAAAACACTCTGTCACTAATCTCAAATTCAATATCTTTTCGTTTCAAATCTGTATAGGATTTCTGATGATCTGAGGCCGCTTTCAAACATCACGAATTACATTCACTTTCGCTTCATCTCTTTTATAAGATCAACCCGTGAATCTTGTTCTCACTTAGTTCACCAATACAATGGAGTTCGACACTTTCGACCGTAAAGAGCCTCATATAGTGCCATTTTGATACTTGATTGAAAACTATTGTTATACGCAAATTCTATCAATGATAAATGCTTTTCCCACGTGCTTTCAAATTCAAGTATACAACATCTCAACATGTCTTCGAGGATCTGAATGATTCACTCGGATTGACCATTCGTTTGCGGATGAAACGCAGTACTGAAATGCAATTTTGTGCCTAAAGCATCTTGTAATTTCTTCCAAAATCACGAGGTAAATCTCGAATCTCTATCAGACACTATAGATAACGGTACTCTGTGCAATCTCACAATCTCATCGATATACAATTTAGCTAACTTATCTAAAGAATAATCGGTTCTCACTAGAATGAAATGAGTTGATTTCGTCAATCTATCCACTATCACCCAGATCGCATCTTTCTTGCTCGGAGATAAGGGCAAACATGACGCAAAGTCCATCTTGATTCTCTCCTATTTCCACTCAAGAATCATAATTGGTTGTAATAAACCGGACGGAACTTGATGTTCAGCCTTAACTTGCTGACAAACTAAATACTTCGACACATAGTTAGAAATGTCTCTTTTCATACCATGCCACCAATAGAACTGTTTCAGATCATTATACATTTTCGTACTTCCCGGATGTACAGTCAAATGGCTATTATGAGCTTCATTCAAAATCGTTTGAATCAACTCTGAATTTCTTGGAACGCAAATTCGATCTTTGAATCTCAAACAATCATTACTATCAACTCTAAATTCTGATTCAGCATTCGAATTACATTGAACTTTTCTTGTTAACAACTCATTATCAATCTTCTGAGCCTCACATATCCACTGTAAAAACAACGGTTTTACTTTCAGTTCAGCTACAACCACATCGTCATCACACAGATCTATTTGATTGCTCAAAGCTCGTAAAGCATATAATGACTTATGACTCAAGGCATCCGCTACAACATTAGCTTTACCTGGGTGGTAATCTATCATAAGTTCATAATCTTTCAACAATTCTAACCATCTTCTCTGTCACAAATTCAAATCTCTCTGAGTCATTAAATACTTTAAACTCGTATGATCAGTAAAAATATGACACCTCTCTCCAAACAGATAGTGACGCCAAATCTTCAATGCAAACACAATCGCAGCCAATTTAAGATCATGTGTTGGGTAGTTCTTTTCATGTGATTTTAACTGTCTCGAAGCATAGGAAATAACTTTCCCTTCTTGCATCAGTATACAGCCCAAACCATTCAACGATGCATTACTGTAAACTATGAATTCTTTGCCTGATTCGAGTTGAATCAATACTGATGCTTCCGTTAACAACACTTTCAACTATTCAAAACTCTGTTGACACTTTTCTGACCACTCGAATCTAACATCCTTCTATAAAAACTTTGTCAATGGAGTTGCAATCATCGAGAAGCCTTTCACAAATCGTCTATAATATCCCGCTAGTCCCAGAAAACTACAGACCTCAGACACATTTCTTAGAGGTTTCCACTCCAAAATAGCAAAGATTTTATGCGGATCAACTCGTATCCCAGCAGCTGATATGATATGCCCCAGAAATCTGACCTCATGCAACCAAAATTCATACTTACTAAACTTTGCATACAACTATTTCTCACGCAGAGTTTGTAGCACGATTCTCAAATGCCCGGCATGCTGTATCTCATCACACGAATAGATCAAAATATCATCAATGAACACTACCATGAAGTGATCCAAATACGGTCTAAAAATCCAATTCATCAAGTCCATAAACACTGCCAGAGCATTGGTAAGTCTAAAAGGCATCACTAAGAATTCGTAGTGTCTGTACCTCGTTCTGAAGGCAGTTTTTGGTACATCGAATTCTTTAACTCTCAACTGATAGTAGCCCGATCTCAAATCTATCTTAGAAAATACTGTAGCTCTTCTCAGCTGATCAAACAAATCATAGATTTGAGGTAATGGATATTTGTTATTTATCGTCACTTTGTTCAGTTGTCGATAATCAATACACATTCTCATAGTTTCATATTTCTTTTTCACAAATAATACAGGAGCTCCCCAGGGTGAAAAACTCGATCGTGCAAACCCTCTGTCGGTCAATTCTTGCAATTGAGATTTCAACTCTTGCAATTCTGTTGGTGCTATTCTGTACGGAGCTATCGAAATAGGAGCAGTTCCCGGCACTAACTCAATGCTAAATTTAACTTTCCTAATCGGAGGTAATCCCGGTAACTCTTCTAGAAACACATCTAGAAACTCACATACCACAGGCACAGATTCAGCTTTCTTTTCCAACACTTTTGTATCAATCACATACGTCAAATAAGCTTCGCAACCCTTTCTCACATAGTTCATAGCTTTCATTGCAGATACAATAGCTGGTAATCCTTTCATATCACTGGACTCAATTCAAACTATCTCACCATTCTGACTCTTCAATTCAATACTCTTTCTCTTACAATTCACATGGCATTATGCAAAGTAAGCCAATCCATACCTAGAATTATGTCAAACTCATCGAATGGTAACAACAGCAAATTAACCGGAAAACATAAATCACGAAACATCAATGGGCAATTCTTGCACACTTTATCCACCAAAACACACTTGCCTAAGGGGTTTGACACTCTAACCACAATTTCAATAGTATCAATAGGTAGAGTTTTACTCGATACTAGATTCACACACATAAAGGAATGAGTTGATCTTGGATCTATCAATACAATAGCATCAAAATCAAATAAAGTGAAAATACCGGTGATGACGTCTGGAGATGATACTTCCTCTCGTACGCGTATAGCATAGGCTCAGACAGGTGCTCTTACTTCTGATCTCACGGCTGTATCAGTTGTCCCTCGCTGACTTTTGCTCATATTTTTGATGTTCTGGGGTGTCTACCCCTAGCTGTCACATTACTCGGTCTTTCATTTTGAATATTTTCTTCTTCAACCATATTTGGGCAATCTCGAGTAAAATGATCTTGGGATCCACATTTATAACAAACTCTATTGTTGTACTTGCCCCAGCACTCTCCCACATGTCGTCTCCCACATTGTCTACACTCAGGCTTGTTACTCTTAACACTGCCAACACTTGATTTATTCAGAGCTTGAATTCGTAAACTGGTACTTTATCTCGAACGACCTCTATTTGAATGTCCAAATAAAGCATTTGAATGATTGCTTGCATCTTTGTATCTCTTCGTTGAAGGTTGAGATAATTTATTTATCGATCTCTTTCTTTCATCACGAGCCTCAGAATCAGCTTTCTTCTTTTCTTTATTGAGCTCCTCAGCTTTGCATGCTCTTTCAACTAACACAAAAAAATTATTTATATCCAATATCCCAACCAACAACTTAATGACTTCATTCAATCCCTCTATGAAATGTTTGCACATAGTAGCGTTAGTAGAAACACATTCTCTAGCATATTGACTCAATCGTACGAATTCCCGCTCGTATTCAATAATAGACAAACGACCTTGTTTCAGTTCTAGAAACTCTTTATGTTTCTAATCAATGAAGCGTTGATTGATATACTTCTTTCTGAGCTCAGCTTGGAAGAAATCCCAAGTGATTCTATCTCTCGAAACTATAGATGTCAATGTCTTCCACCAATTATAAGCCGAATCCTTCAACAACGAAATAGCGTACTTAATACATTCGTCTGGAGTTAACGGCATCTCATCGAATACTCTAATTGTATTCTCAAGCCAAAACTCGGCTCTCTCAGTATCGTCATCAGATGTGGCCCTAAACTCTTCGGCCTTGTACTTGCGAATCTTGTCTATTGGTGGTTTATTCATTCTGTTCAGATCTACAACTTGCGGCACAATAGATACTTGTGGGGGTGGAGGTTGTAGAGTAGTCAGATTCATTCTAACAAATTCTAAAAACCATTCACTCATCATACGGAAGAAGGCTTGCTTAGCCTCTCCTCCTCATTACTTTCATTCGGCCTAGATGTGGTCGGAGCTGTCCCTTGAGCGAGAGTAGGTGCATTACTCTCTACGTCATCACCAACTACTCGATCGGGATCCATTACTATATTAAAACACATTTTAATTGTCAGAGTTCATCACACTATCTCAATTTCATAATATGGCATGTATAGCTAGACTCACACACGCTATGTTAGTCTGAGAATCGACTAAACCGTAGCTTTGATACCAATAAAATGCAACACCCCTAACTTGAAACCGTCGCCAGGATAGGGTTAAGAGGTATTACCGATCATTCAGAACATTTACATCTAAGTTTACAACACATAGTCAATCATCTTCAATCACTCTCATTTACAAACATGTTGTCCCTTATCTAGGTCTATGAAACCTTTATCACGTGCTAAAGAGGGGTCGGGACTAAATCGAACATATACTAAGATTCTCGAAAACATAACAACTTAACCAAAATACAGGGGATACACGCTCGTGGGGGTAGGCCATGCCTCACTCATGGCTACGTGACACACCCGTGGTTATATACTGCCAAAATCAACACGATCACCAAGCACGCCCGTGTGCTAAGGCCGTGTACTACTAGATCATATACTGCCATTTCTCACATGGCCACCAAGCACGCTCGTGTCGAGGACATGTGCTACTAAGCTACATTCTGCCAATTCACCCACAGCGTATGGGCACGCCCGTGTGCCACAACCGTGTGACATTATAGGCCATTTACAAGGCCAAAATGCCACCTATAAGGGTCAAACCTACAAGCCATATTAGCCAAAACATCTTATGCACATATTACCACAAAAAACATACCAAAATAGTCATTCAACCCATGCATATTGGACAACCAAAGTAACCACACTAATAATACATCTAAAATCCATTTCAACCATGCTATCTTCCAAAACCAATACATATGACAAAAACATAGTACATTCATTTACTTAACTCAAAAGCATGATCATTTCATGAATCAACTAACCATACCAAAACATGTAATCACATAACTTATTCATCCAAGCATTCATCATCTCAAAACTTGCCAAAACATATGGCTAAGTTCATTTCATAAACATATACACATAACTAGCCTATACATGCCATATTTCAACTATATACATCCTTTCAAAAGCACCAAAATAGAATACCGATAGTGTGATTTAGAAGCTGACGATTCCTGATTAGAGCTAGCTTTACTGACACTGTAAGACAGAGAAAATAATTCACACAGTAAGTTTTCCAAAGCTTAGTAAGTTCGTAACAAAATACATTAAATCAAAACATGTCATCACGTAGATTAATTCACAATCTAATATCTCATATCATCCAAACTAGTAAATTCAATAAACCTTTCACAAAATCATCCGAAATTTCATCAACCAGATAGGTTTCGAACATACCTTAGCCAACACTTAGTTGTCAAATATTTAAGCTACTCAATACTCATGAATCACATAGATCGACATTCATCCCTTTTTCAGTTTATTCGCACACTTAGTGCCTAAATAGTTAATCGAAGCTTAATTAGCATCACACACTTAGTGTATCATATCAAACCGATCTTGAATCGGTATCGCACACATAGTGCCAACCACATAGCCGAAGCTTATATTACTCCGCACACACACAGTGCTATTTATCTCGATCACATTTTCGAATTCGCACACTTAGTGCCGTTTAACCCAATCTATCACATAGCATCCACATTTAACAATATCATACCATTCATTTCATAATGTTAAACACAGTTAAATGTACATATTATGTCTGAACTTACCTCAGACGTCAAACTATCGATACGGTTGATTAATCGAGCACTTTATCTTTGCCTCGATCTCGATCCAAACCTCTCCTCTCTTGGTCTCAACTAAGCTAATCCCTAGCCGAATTTCACAAAGTTTTCTTTCTTTCTTTTTCTTCAACTTTCGACCAAAGAAGATGATAAAAATGGCCATTGATTTCCTTTATGTTTTATTATAATAACATTAACACATAGTTTACCATTTTTCCCTTCCATTAAACATATAAAACAATTATAAATCAAGGCTAATTTGTCATTTAGCCATCCACCATCTTTAATAATGGCTTAATTTCCTCTAAAGGCCATCTTATAATGAAGACATCAACACTTAAGTACTTATAAATTAGCACATAGCTTTTACTCTTTACGCGATTAGGTCCTTTCTCTTAATTCGACCCTAAAACGATCAAATCATCACACAGAATTTTCACGCAGACTATGTCACATACTATTCGCATAGAAAATAATATTAAATTAACATTTTGACCTCAAATTTATGGTCTTGAACCACTGTTCTGACTAGGGTCTAAACCGGGTTGTTACCGGTAAGCTAGCTTGAGTTACCGAGATTCTAAAAACATAAAAATTATAAGAAAATGACTAAATTGAGCATACCAATTGAAGCTTGAAACTTTGAAAAACTTAAGGTCATTCATCCTTCCCCTTTTATTCTTGGTTTTGAAATTGTGAAACGTAAAAAGAAAGAATGCTTTCTTTTTCATTCCACCAACCAATATCTTTTCTTTAATTAATTTTTTCATTTTATAATATAATTAACTAATGTTTTAATAAGATAACATACATTACACTTCATTAATCAACCATATATATGCATATTCTAGGTAAATTTTCCATTTAAGACCTTCACATTAAGTTCTAATTATAAATCCTTAATAAATCACACTTTTATCACTTATGTGATTTAGTCCCTGAACCTTAATCAAGCACTAATTCAACAAAATTACTCAATCAAAATGGGGTTTCGAGACCATACTTTCTTACACCACTAACTTTCGGGTCATTACACTATCACCCAGATTGCATTCTTTTTCTCAGTGATGTCGGTAAACCAAGCACGAAATCTATGGTAAGTCGTTCCCATTTCCATTCTGGACTAGAGATAGGTTAAAGCAACCCAGTGGGAACTTGATGCTTGGCTTTTACCCGTTGACATGTTAGGCACTTAGTGACATACTCCACAATTTCTCTTTTCATTTCGGGCCACCTATATGATTCTTGCAAGTCACAGTACATTTTCTTACTACCGGGGTACATAGCAAACAGGACCACCGTCAGCCTTGTGCAAAATCATTCTTTTCAGATGAACATTATTAGGAACATAGATTCGATTGCAAAATCGAAAGCAGTCATTCATATCAGTGATGAAACTTTCAATATCACTTTGCTAGGCAAGTTTCATTTTCTCCACTAATTTTGCATTGACAAGTTACGCCTCCTTAATTTGCTCAATAAACACAAGCTTAATTTTTAACTCAGCTAAAAGGTTTCCATCATCCGATATACTGAGTTGAGCAAACATCACTCTCAATTCTATCACTGAATTTTGTCTCAAAGCATCAACAACAACATTCATTTTCCCTGGATGATAATCAATTACGCAGTCATAATCTTTCAACAATTCAATCCAACAATGCTTCATTAGGTTCAGCTTTTTTTAGGAGAGGAGGTATTTGAGACTTTTGTGATCCCTATAAATATGTAACTTTTCACCATACGGGTAGTGTCTCCATATTTTTAGAGCAAATACCATAGCAACAAGCGCTAAATCATGCGTCTAGTAATTACGTTCATCTATTTTCAGATGACATGACACATAAGCAACTACTTTACCATCCTGCATCAGGATACAACTCAAACCATTCAATGAGGCATCGCTGCAAACAACAAATTCTTTCCTAGACTCAGGCAAAGTTAGAATCAGTGCTTTTGTCAACATAGCTTTCAACTTCTCAAAACTATCTTGACACCAACTATCCCATACAAATGGCATATTCTTTTGCAGGAGCTTCGTCATTGGCAAGGCTATTTTAGAATACCCATTTACAAATCTCTTGTAATACCTGGCCAAGCCAAGGAAGCTTCGAATCTCTAATACATTTTTTAGTGCTTTCCACTGAAGAATAGCTTCAATATTTTTAGGTTCAATTCAAATTCCCTCAGCTAAGATAACGTGCCTCAAAAATGCCACTTTAGATAACCAATATTCATATTTACTGAGCTTCCCAAAAAGTTGATTCTTTCGTAACATTTACAAAACAATTCTTAAATGCTTATCATTATCAACCTCTGATCTCGAGTATATTAGGAGATCATTGATAAAAACAAACACGAACTGATCTTGATAGGGTTGGAAAATACAGTTCATGAGATCCATGAAAGCCACAAGTTTCTTGTCAGCCCAAATGACATCACTAGAAATTTGTAGTGACCATACTATGTATGAAACGTTGTTTTCAGTACATCATTATCTTTTTCCTTTAATTGATAATATCTTGACCTCATATCGATCTTAGAGAAGATTAATGCACCTTTCAATTGATTGAACAAGTCATCAATACATGGAAGAGGATATCAGTTCTTTATTGCCAGCTTATTCAGCCAGTGATAATCAATACCAAGACTCATCAACCCATCTTTCTTCTTAATGAGCAATACTATAGCTCTCTAAGACAATATACTAAGACGTATAAAGTTACGGTCCAGAAGGTTTTGTAATTGAATTTTCAGCTCTTTTAACTCCGTTGGTGCCATACGGTACAAAGCAATTGACATAAGAGTTGTACCTAGGTAAACTTCAATTGGGAACTCAACCTATTGATTAGAAGGCAATCCTAACAACTCCTTAGGAAAAAAAATCTAGAAACTCATATATTGTCCAAATCTTACTTATCTGGCTTTCATTAGAGTTCGAGTTAATTATATATACTGGATATGCTTCACATCCTTGATTCAAGAGCTTATTAGCTCGAACTGATGAATTGATACGAGTTGAACCACTCGATATAATGCCTTTCACTTCCAGAACCTCACCATCTGGACTTTAGATAGAAAACTCTTATTTGCTATAATCAAGAATCACTCAATGCTCAGTTAACCAATCCATTCCACGAATCAAATCGAAGTCTCCAAATGACATAATTAACAAATCATCAAGAAACGATCTATTCTGGATTTCTAGTGGACGTTGCTTACACACTTGGTCAACAAGCACGGTTTGTCCAAAAGGACTCAATACATCCATTACAACTTTTGACATTTCAGATTTGAAGCTCTTCAAATTTACAAAGATAGAATTTAAATATGAATGGGAAGAACTAGGGTCAATCAAAGCATATATGGGTGTTGAATATAAAAGAAATATACCTACTACGACATCGGTAGTATCACCTATTGTATCTAGTGTCCTAAGTGTAGCATTTTCGTCAATATACACTTGTAATTTTTTTTAAATAGATTGGTTAATAAAACAAATTCATTGATTACATTAATATACTTTGTATACTTTTCCTCAGATGGTTTTTGCACGCAAAGTAAAATAGAAGCAAATGTTGCTTATTGGTTGTCTAAATGTTTAACTAATAATAAACGATATTATGTGGTTGGATTGTAGTACGGAAAGAAAACTTTTTTCAGTAGATGAACGTAAACGAAAAGAAAACTTTTTTCAGTAGATGAATGTAAACTTTCCTTAAATCTAATCAGAAATGAGCAAACTGATTGAAAGACTAATATGTCATCTATCAAATCCAATTGGGGTGATGCCTTGTTTTGGGCATCGGAGTGGATGATTTCTAGAAGATAGAGACATAGATATGGCAAATTAGACTGACAGTACATCAGATAGGGCTCAAGCAGAATAGATCATGAACCTGTTTATGTATTTATTCACTTGTGACGTTCATAGTGTGGCATATCTAAATCTTGTCTGGATGGCGGACTATGTATGTGTGACTCGTATACTTTGATGTAAGTAAAAGCCTGAGTTCAAATAGATCAGGATCCGAAAGCTGGTGCGATGGGTGTACAACTTCTGTAGTATGTAGTATCATTCACAAAAATGGAATTCATGGACCAAAACATTGGTAAATGATATCCTCTTATTGTCATTACATGGTTGATGAAAAGTAAATGTGGCCATGGGTCATTCATCTTTGTGATGGATAACTTTTTCACTATTTGATAGTGATTGACTTTTCATGAAGGAGGATGTAATGGTTACCATGAGATAAAATAGGATCATATTATGTAACATCCTAAATTTATGGGCCTATGCATTTAGTGTGGGGATATGTTTAATTTGTTAATTTAAGTGATAGGGGTTCAAAATTGGGCTTAGGATTAGGCAAAGGCCTTGATTGAATTATTTTAAGGTGGCGTCATTAACAATAAAAGAGGCCCAAGTTTTGGCCGCAAGGAGCCCATGTTTTTAGGGCCATTTTTGGCACCTAAAATGAAGCAAGGAGTGACGCCACACACAAGGAGTTAGGGGCCCAAAATTTAAGTTTAATAAAGCCCAAATCTTCTAATTTAAGTGAGTTAAATTTAGGCATTAAGATTTGATGAGGTGGATGGCTACAAGGCTCAAAAATAGGAAGATTTAGATGGATTTTATAATTGATAAAATAGTAGATAAAAAGGAGAAAAGTTAGGAGCTTATCTACAAGGGAGGTGATGGCAGAAAATCCACTGCCTAGAGGAGTGTAAAATTCGTCTACTGCATGGCAAAGAGGGTGCCAAATTTTCCCTCTCATATAGCTTGGATTTAAGGGCATTTTCAGTTTTTAGCAGTAGGTGCTGAAATATCTATAAATAGGAGGGGCTAGCCCCTTGATTCTGACACTAAAAACCCTAATTTCTTCTCCCATTGTGCCAAAATTCCTTAGCCTCTCATTCTCCAATTTCTTCAAAAGTTGAAACTCTTCTCTACTTTTTCCTCCTTGTGCCGATTTTTCTAAAAAGCTGAAGCATCCATAGTCTTCTCTTTTATTCATCTTATTTGAGAATTAGTTCTATACTTTCGGCATTTAAGTCTTCCATTGGCATTGCCGAATCCCCTTTCTAGTGCTAGTCGAATCTCCTATGCTAAGGTAAGTATCAATTTTTGATTAGTTCTCATGATCTATTCCCGATTCTTGAAAGGCAAAAGCTGAAAGCTAATAGTTTAATGGTTTTATGATGGGCGGCAATTCGAGATTTAAAGGAAGCTTGGTTAATTAGATCTAAAAGCCGAAAATAGCTAGTCTCCACTTTTGGGATTTTTAAGGTAAGAAGATTTCCCTAGATTTCTATTAGATTTGATCATTATATGCAAGATCTTAAGGTTATAATGAGAACTAACGATTAAATATTGTGATAGTAGTTCTGATAAGGACTTGTGATGGAATTAAATATGGATCAGGCAAAGGAGAAAATACCTAAGTTTAAGAAAAGAGTAGTATCTGCCATTCGAGATTGGCCACTTGGTTGTGGGCCGGCTTCTGAACAAAACCTTAGGCAGATAGCAGTAGTGTCGACTAAGGATAGCGTCGACATAGAAAGCATCGTCTTATCGGTGTCGTGTGTAGATCTCTAACATACTAATAAACCTGTATGTATGACTATATATATGTTATGGGCTTAAAAGCGGAATGAGGTCAGATAGACAATGAATGGAACCCTAAAAGGGTTAGGCAAGGATGCTGTGCGTAAACATAGAACTCCCTATGTGTATCGGAAAATATATATGACTGCATGATGTTTTCTTTATGTGTATGCATGGGGTGGGAATATGATATTGAAGGGGAAGTGCATGATAGGTCACTTGGTGATTGGTGGTGGAAATCCCACATATACAAATGTTAGGTCACATAGTGATCGGTGGCTATGCCACATTCAATGATTCCTAATTAATAGGAATAGGCAATGCAGCTGTCATTTTGGTGTGTAGCGGATGGAGGGTTGATTCTAGAAATCCCCAAGGTGTGATGGTTGGTACGGGTTGGTGTGTAAAGGATGGAAACTTAGGATGGGTTGGGTTATTCATTATTTATCGTTTACCATGTGATTATGATTGTTACCTTCATGTATGGGCCAGGGCCCATAATGTGCTTGTGAGCTCGGGTCATTGTGTGTTTTGAGATTTATACACTGAGTCTTGGTGACTCACTCTTTCCTTTTCTCTACTCTTCTAGATGAGCAGTAGATCGTGGACATGGGAGCCGAGACGGACTCGAGTGGCTATCAAATTTTATTTCTACAAATTATTTTTGGGATTTTTTTAAATTTTATTTTATTTTAGTTGGAAATATTTATGTAATAAGGCCTCTAGTTTTATTCAACTAAGAAGTTTTCAATGTTATGCAACTTATGAATTCATGATAAGGTTTATTTATACTTAATAATAGTAAAATACAATGGATTTTAAGTTTTAAAATGTCACTTATTTATCCAAATAATTTCCAATTGACTTACGGTTTCCATAACGAACAAAGAAAAAGTTTTCAATGTACAACTCGTAGCATACCAGATCTGGTCGAAACGCATGGGCCGGGTTTGGTGGTGTTACATTTTGGTATCAGAGCCTAGTTCAAAACTCGGGCTGTAAAATGGGCCTAGAGGTGTTTTGGAAAAAAAATTTTAGAAAAACGTCTGGTTTGAGGATATGGCTTTCGAGTCTACCGGCACCCGATCCACGCAAGTAAGTATTCTGAACTCTCTGTGTGTTATATATCTTTGTGGGCTTGATGGGCTTTATAGGACGTAGACTAATTAGATCTAGAACTTGATGGACTCTAGGCTTAGCTGAAACAACTCCTTAAATTTCATAAGACTTAACCTTACTAAACAAAACCCATGAACGAGTCACAAGACTAGGGTGTGGCAACAAGCATACGCATGTCTAGGAATAGATCCGGAAGAGCTTGGTATTTAAGCAGTCCTAGTGACTCATCTCCTCTTCACTGGAATCTTACCTGTTGCGTAGTGGCTATTCACTCTAATTATGAGGACTTGTTGATGGGCCAAACCTATAATTAAAACCCGAAAGGGACCAGCCACCCTATTTTTCAAACAAAAACCCCTAAGCTTTGTAAATTTCCAATGAAATACACTTGATTTGTGAAAATTTCCAACCAACAGTGAATTTGTAAAATGCCTATGTTTTGAAAATTTACCCAAAAACCGTATGTTTACAAGAGTAACTAGATTTTTTTCCAAAAATACCCCTTCAGAAAAAATAATAAAAATAAAAAAATGCAACGACAATAACAAAATATCCCTGATTTGAAAAAAAATTACCGAAATACCCCTAAATGTCAAAATTACTAAAATACCCTCGAATCTCAAAAATTATTGAAATACCCTCGAATTGCAAAATTACCAAAATACCCTTATTTTACAGAATCACCAATGAACCTTATTTTGAAAAATTATGAAAATACCCCTGTAGGATAAAATTACAAAAATACCCTTGGGTAGTGAAACAACAACAACACTTTTCTGTGATGAACGTAAGTTCATGGATGTTGATGATTGAATGTATGTGTTTCTTAGAGGATACGAACTTGAGACTGAATTGTGAATGCGAATTCAAAAGAACTACTCTTAAAACTATTATTCATAAGACTGTTCGTGGTTAATCAGTGGAAGAAAACTACTAATTCATAAAATTTCTAATAAGATAAACGCGAATCGGTAGAATGAGTACAAGGGGTCGAGGACGTCCGCCACGTGGTCGTGGTAGGGGTAGGATGACTCTGTCAGAACCAGTAGGATCTGGCCACGGGTCAGGAAACGAAATGCTAGCTGAAGAGGTCAAATGTCAGGATTAGACGGCTAGAGATGATGCTGTATCTCAGGCAATGTTGAGGGTTTTAGAGAGGGTTGCTGGAGTAGGCATGGGCATAGGAGCCCGGTAATCTGTACCGGAGCGGCTTAGGGCCAATGGGGCAGAAGTCTTTAGGGGAATTTCTGAGGTAGCCCCAAGTTCAGTTGAGTATTGGTTGGAGGCGGTAGAATGAATAATGGATGATTTGGATTTCACGGAGGAGGAGAAGTTGAAAGGGCTTGTATCCTTCCTGAGGGATGAAGCCTATCAATGGTGGCTTACGGTTAAGGATGGTACAGTGGCTGACCGTATCACCTGGGATTTCTTTAAGACGGCGTTTCAGAATAGTATATTGGATCTAGTTATATGGATGCACAGCGCCGAGCATTTCTGAATCTGGTTCAAGGGAGTAGGTCGCTGGTCACAGATGAAGTCAATTTTACGCCTTAGTCGTTATGCTTGTGGGATGGTAGCCATGGAGCATGAATGTTGTGTTAGGTTCGAAGATGGCCTGAGGGATGACTTGCATGTTTTGATAGCCCCATAGTGGGAGAGGGAATTTGCGGTCTTGTGGAAAAGGCTAAGATAGCTGAGGAGGTAAAGCAGACTGAGAAACTGAATCGGGATAGAGATAGGAGTGAAAGTAAGAGGAATTTTGAATCGTCAGGGGCAGTTGGGCAAACTCAGAAAAGACCTAGGTTAGATGGGCCAAAACAAGATGAGAGATCACCTGCTGCTAACCAGACACAAAAGTGTGCTCGATGTGGTAAGTTCCATACAGGTGAGTGTTGGGCAGGCACTGGGAAGTGTTTTAGGTGTGGATCTACAGACCACCAAGTTAGAAACTGTCCACAACAATAGGGCAGTGAAGGGCCTACAGGTCAAGAGAATACACTACCGGGAAGAGGAGGTCAACAACCACCAAGGGGCCGTGGTCAAGTCAATGGTGGCAATGGCACAGGACATGGTCGTGGAGGTGCAGGCTATGCTGAGGCGAGCCAGCCAGGCTTGGTCTATGCAGCAAGTCACCAAGGGAACGAGGATGCTCTAGATGTGAATATCGGTGCGTACCCTACCATAATATACTATGTGTTTATTTTGTCTTTAGAATAAGAGTGCACAGCGAAAGCATAGTAGTGAGACTTAGGTAGTTTGATTACTAGTTAATTGGAAATTTTGAGGACGAATTTCTTTAAGGGGGTAGAACTGTAACATCC
This sequence comes from Gossypium rotundifolium, assembly GCA_025506655.1. Lineage (NCBI taxonomy): Eukaryota > Viridiplantae > Streptophyta > Magnoliopsida > Malvales > Malvaceae > Gossypium > Gossypium rotundifolium. The sequence goes on along the minus strand of CP106734.1, from coordinate 150,317,295 downwards.
TAAATTTATGGGCCTATGCATTTAGTGTAGGGATATGTTTAATTTGTTAATTTAAGTGATAGGGGTTCAAAATTGGGCTTAGGATTAGGTAAAGGCCTTGATTGGATTATTTTAAGGTGGCGTCATTAACAATAAAAGAGGCCCAAGTTTTGGCCGCAAGGAGCCCATGTTTTTAGGGCCATTTTCGATACCTAAAATGAAGCAAGGAGTGACGCCACACACAAGGAGTTAGGGGCCCAAAATTTAAGTTTAATAAAGCCCAAATCTTTTAATTTAAGTGAGTTAAATTTAGGCATTAAGATTTGATGAGGTGGACAGCTACAAGGCTCAAAAATAGGAAGATTTAGATGGATTTTATAATTGATAAAATAGTAGATAAAAAGGAGAAAAGTTAGGAGCTTATCTACAAGGGAGGTGATGGCCGAAAATCCACTGCCTAGTCTAAAAAATCGAAACTCTTTTCCACTTTTTCCTCCTTGCACCGATTTCTCTAAAAAGTCAAGCATCCATAGTCTTCTCTTTTATTCATCTTATTTGAGAATTAGTTCTATACTTCTGGCATTTAAATCTTCCATTGGCATTGCCGAATCATCTTTCTAGTACTAACCGAATCTCCTATGCTAAGGTAAGTGTCAATTTTTGATTAGTTCTCATGATCTATTCCCGATTCTTGAAAGGCAAAAGCCGAAAGCTAATAGTTTAATGGTTTTATGATGGGCGGCAATTCGGGATTTGAAGGAAGCTTGGTCAATTAGATCTAAAAGCCAAAAATAGTTAGTCTCCACTTTCGGGATTTTTAAGGTAAGAAGATTTCCCTAGATTTTTATTAGATTTGATCATTATATACAAGATCTTAAGGTTATAATGAGAATTAACGATTAAATATTGTGATAGTAGTTCTGATAAGGACTTGTGATGGAATTAAATATGGATCAGGCAAAGGAGAAAATACCTAAGTTTAAGAAAAGAGCATTATCTGCCATTCGAGATTGGCCACTTGGTTGTGGGCCGGCTTCTGAACAACACCTTAGGCAGATAGCAGTAGTGTCACTAAGGATAGCGTCGACATAGAAATCATCGTCTTATCGGTAATCAGGTGTGTAGATCTCTAACATACTAATAAACCTGTATGTATGACTATATATATGTTATGGGCTTAAAAGCTAGAATGAGGCTGTATAGACAGTCGAATGGAACCCTAAAAGGGTTAGGCAAGGATGCCAGGTACGTAAACATAGAACTCCCTATGTGTATCGAAAAATATATATGACTACATGATGTTTTCTTTATGTGTATGCATGGGGTGGGAATATGATATTGAAGGGGAAGTGCATGATAGGTCACTTGGTGATCGGTGGTGGAAATCCCACATATACAAATGTTAGGTCACATAGTGATCGGTGGCTATGCCACATTCAATGATTCCTAATTAATAGGAATAGGCAGTGCAGCTGTCGTTTTGGTGTGTAGCGGATGGAGGGTTGATTCTAGAAATCCCCAAGGTGTGATGGTTGGTACGGGTTGGTGTGTAGAGGATGGAAACCTAGGATGGGTTGGGTTATTCATTATTTATTGTTTACCATGTGATTATGATTGTTACCTTCATGTATGGGCCGGGGCCCATAATGTGTTTATGGGCTCGGGTCGTTATGTGTTTTGAGATTTATACACTGAGTCTTGGTGACTCACGCATTCCTTTTCTCTACTCTTCCAGATGAGCAGTAGATCGTGGACATGGGAGCCGAGACGGACTCGAGGGGCCATCAAATTTTATTTCTACAAATTATTTTTGGGATTTCTTTAAATTTTATTTTATTTTATTTGGGAATATTTATGTAATAAGGCCCCTAGTTTTATTCAACTAAGAAGTTTTCAATGTTATGCAACTTACGAATTCATGATAAGGTTTATTTATACTTAATAATAGTAATACAAGGGATTTTAAGTTTTAAAATGTCACTTATTTATCCAAATAATGTCCAATTGACTTACGATTTCCATAACGAATAAAGCAAAAGTTTTCAATGTACAACTCGTAGCATACCAGATCTGGTCGAAACGCATGGGCCGGGTTTGGGGGTGTTACATATTGGGACAATAAATATTATCCCAAAGAGATCAAGGATATCCTAGGAAGGTAACACACTTATGACGAGGTCATTGGATGAGCACTGGGTAGTTGCTTTCGTAATTGTATACTGTTAGGGAGTGCTTAGTCACGATAGTATGATGACTTCATGACTAAATGAGTTTATAATTAATAGGTGAAAAATTTAAACTTAATTATAAATCATTTGAGCGTCAACTACATATGTCCAATCGATCTTTCTGCTACCTCATTAAAACCAGAAATAAATTGCGTGTTTGAATAGAAATGAATGGAATGAATAGAAAAAGAGAAATAGGAAGCATTCAGGAATGATTATGGTTTTCTCCAAAATGGAAAAATGGGATCATTTAGAAATGAATGTAGGTTTCCAAAAACAGAAATGAAAATGAAAATGGAAATTTGCAATCCTATACATGATTACTGAATAAATGATGAAAGAATGAGTTTATGTTTTTGGATTGTTTTGAAGGCCGAAAATGAAAATAAATTATTTGGTCATAGTGAATATGTTGATTTGTGACATATTGAACAAATTTTCTTGAAATTTTATCTAGGGTAAAATCATTAAAATTTTACAGAGGCTAAAATCATCAAAATTTTATCGAGGGTAAAATCGTCCAAATTTTACTAGGGTAAAATTGAGATGAAAAAATTATTTAATATGTAAATATTAAAGTTTATTTTGGGAAATAGAAAAATTGAATCAGGTTGGATTATATTACAAAGTATTGAGTAACGCCCCAAAAATATAGGGTTTGTAATTTTGCATGATTTGGCTTAAATTCCATATGTGCTTCAATGGAAAAGTATTTAAGTGTATTTGAGGGTTTTTGAGAAGCCTGGATACGAGTCTGGGCCTTGGAAAATTTTTATTTTTTGCTTTTAAGAGGAATTGCCTGTTAGTAGTAGGACTTATGTATAAATGTGTGTGATTTTGTGTCACAAAAAGAGCTTGTGACTTGATGGTTGTAGCGTCACTAAGGTGGAAAGGGGAGTTGGGGTTCGAATCCCATGGCAGGCAAATAGGAGACTTTTATTTTATGACTTGGTGGTGTGAGAGGTAGATTTTGAATCAAACTCTGCAGAGGAGGTTGGAGACTTAGTCAACAAATTCGAATGGGAGGCTGAGAGCAATTCAAGTAGGAATCGGTGGAGAGGTTGAAGGAGTTGGGGTGTGTAGGAGTCTTAGCCAAATTTGGGAAAGGATGAGTAAGGGAATTTCGGCTAAGGCATGTTATTTGATCATTTCGGTAGCTTTGTGTGAGGAGAAAAATCTATAACCCTCTCTGCAAATTTTAGGATTTGTTTCTTTTATGGCATCTCATGCAACCTTTTAACCATTTGGGTCTTTTTCCCTTTCCATATTTATTCTTAATTGCTGACCATTCCTTGTCAAAACTTAAGCGTCAGGTGCTGAATTCTCCCTCGAAGTTCTTCTCTTTCTTTATCCCTTTTTGTCGACTCGGCATTCCTCTTTTCTTCTTCCCTTAATTCCTTCTCTGTCAATCCATTTCCTTTCTCTTTGTTCTTCTTGTGTTGATCGAACCTGTGGTGGCCTAAACACCTTCTCTTCTTTGTTCCTAATCGTTTTTGAATCTCTTCGATCTTGTGGCAAGTGGATACTCTAGCCGAATCTTGGCTGGCTTCTTTTTCTATGCACGGTTCGGTATCTCTCGGGCCGAAAGGCTGTTTTGTTTTTCTTTGTTGCCGTGGTGATATGTTTAGCTAACACCTTCTTTTCCTTCAACGTTGTTAAGGACTCATTTTCCTTAACTAGGGGGTAGGCCGATTACTTTTCCCCTGCAAGAGATCTCTTGACTTGTAGTAAGTAGTGTTAGTGTGATTAAAGCATTTTCAATATTATGGTGATGGTTTAACAAGGGTTTGAAACTAATTGATGGGGCTGTTGTATCATAGGTTTTTAATCTCGGAAGCACTTCAAAATAAAACTTGTAATAGGTGCGTAATCGTACACCCAATGCTGTTTCTGTAAAAGCGATGGATGAAGGTGTGTATTCACACCCTTGATTAATTGTGAAACGGCAAAAGCCAAAACTTCGACATCTGGGGGCTCTCGAGCGTGTGAACGTTTTCAGGGATAAACTGAGCCACAATTATTGGAGATAGACTGTTGAGACAGCCACGAACATTCTCGTGGGCTTAGGTCGTAATGGGCCTCGTTGGGTTGAGATGGGTTATGTGGGCCCAGTGGGCCTCACATGGGTAAAATCCACGGTAAGCGGATATTAATAGATTGGGCAGCGAGATTTGCATAGTTGTGACTAAAATTGGGTTGAATGGGCCGCACGAGCGTGTGGGCCCACTTGGGTCGAATAGTGGGCTTTGGGCCCAATTACACCATTTTGGCTGGATAAGTTATTTGAGTCGTTCGAAACTACGGTAGGCCTAAGGTAAGGTCATAAAATTACTAAAATACCCTTGAAGGGTAAAATTCACAAAATACCCTCGAAGGGTAAAATTACCGAAATTCCCTCGAAGGGTAAAATTACAGGAATACCCCTAAAGGGTGAAATTACTGTTTTACCCCTAACAGACAAAATGACCATTATACCCCTAGTGGTAGTTTAATTGATGTATGATATTAATATGACCGATTATGATTATAACATGCTGTATACATGTATTATCTATGACATGACATTCTGCATCGGGGTTGGGATTCAGATTTGGAGGAAGTACTGTACTGGTGGATCTGCCACATTTTTACCTTTTTAGTGGCTTTGCCACGTATTCTAATTTTAGTGGCTTAGCCACGTTTACTGTTATTAGCAGTTTTACTATGTTACTGTTAGCGGCTATGCTGCGATATTGGTGTGATGGCTTGGTGGGTCGACTTAGTCCCCACATGGTGTGTTGGTTGGTACGGGTGGTGTGTTGGCTAGATTGGGTTGGGCTACATCACTGATCTGCACTGTTATTTACATTGGGCTTAGACCCACTCTATTATTGTATAGGGGTAAAGCCCGATCTGCTTCACATCGAATAGGGCTCGTGCCTGCATCACATTACATGATGGGGATTACACACCGAGTTCTTGTAACTCACCCTTTTCTTTTAACTGTATAGGTAATCCCCAGCCTTAGAGGATTTGGAGCTGCGAGGGACTTGGAGGTGGCCACATGTTCACAAGTTTTCGGTTTATAGATAGTTTCCTTTAAGCTATTTACTTTGGGAAAATATTTATTTAATAAGGCCATTTGAGATTTTTGACTTTTATTTGGTTTTAACTTTTTACGTTAACCTGTTAGATTAGGAAACACTGGTTTTTCAAAATAATAACTGATTCAAAGAAAATCACGCATTTTCAATTTCTAAAGTTTTCAATTGAAAAAGCTTCCACGAGATTCAATCATGTTTAATAAACTTGTAATAAATGATATGACCAATAAGCGATTAACAAGTTTTGGTTTTACAACCCTAATGTTTTCAATAGCAATTAATTTTAAAGTATTTAAGACTTTAGTCATGACTTTTCTTTGACATGACCGGTTATCAAATCAACACTTCGATGTGACACGTCAGATTCGATCATAATGTCTAGGCTAGGTTTAGGGTGTTACATTTAATAGTATTAGAGCCAAGTTGCAAAACTCGGCTGTGGAATGGGTTTTTTTCTGAAAATTTTCCTAAAATTGCCTGAATTTTGGTTTTGAAAAGAAAATCGAAAGGTTGTTACTGAAAGTGTGGCACACCGAGTCTCTGGTGCCAAATCTGTAAGTCCTCTAATACTATTTACTATTATAGATTTAAAGGTTATATTGAGAAAGTACCATAGATAGTAGTATTATGCTCAAACTCCTTTGTTAGGGTAAACTGAGACTATAGAAAACTGGAAACTATAGTGGGATATCACGATCTGTGAAAACAAAAACTTTAAATACTGATTGTGATAAAACATTCATTAATAAGTACTGGAATCATGAACTGATTCATAAGACCTTTAAAATAGATAAATACGCTATATCGATATGAGCATAAGAGGTCATAGAAGGGGTACACGAGGCTGCGGTAGAGGCCGAGGTGCGAAGGCAGTGTCTTCAGCATCGGGTCACATGCCTGCTAGGAAGGCACCCTCCTCACCAGTAACTGAGATCGGGTCTCATGACCGAGCAGTTGGGGATGATGCTCTATCCCAAGCAATGCTACGTGTTCTTGAAAGGGTTGTTGGAGCAAGTACTGGGTCAGTGGGCTGAGGGTCAATATCTGAGTAACTCCGGTCTAATTGAGCGAAAATCTTCTGGGTCATTTCTGGTGTAGCCCCGAATGTGGCAGGATATTGGTTAGAGGCTACCGAGCGGATAATAGATGACATCGATTGTATTGTGGAACAGAAATTAAAGGGAGCAGTGTCCCTACTTCGAAACGAGGCATACCAATGGTGGCTCACTGTGAGAGAAGGCACGCAGGCCTACCGCTTGACATGGGACTTCTTTAAGGCATCCTTTCAAGGAAAATATGTTGGGGCGAGTCATATGAATACCCGGAGGAAGGATTTTTTGAGCCTGAGCAAGGGGAATAGGTTTGTGGCAGAGTATGAGGTAGAGTTTCTGCGGCTAAGTTAGTATGCTCGTGGTATAGTCGCGACTTAGTATGAACACTGTGTGTGTTTCGAGGATGGCCTTCGAGATGAATTGTAGGTGCTGATAGATCCATAGAGGGAATAAGACTTTACTATCCTAATAGAGAAGGAAAAAATTACCGAGAATGTAAAGTGCTCAGAGCACCAGAATCATGAAAAAGATAGGGGCAAAAATAAGAGGGATTTTTAGCCCTTAAGTTCTTTTGGTGGGCCTAAGAAGAAGCCTAGATTTGATGGGCCAGTCTGAGCTGGGGTTCCTGTTGCTACTGCTAGACCGCAGCTTTGCGCAGATTGTGGGAAAGTTCACCAGGGTAAGTGCTGGAAACGAACCGGGGCATGTTTTAGATGTGGGTCCATGGATCACCAGGTCAGGAACTGTACACAGAGTCCTATTCAGATACAAGCCACAAATCAGGGCTATGTTCAGCCGGGGAGAGGTGGTCAGCAGCCACCGAGAGGTCGTGGTCAGGCTAGAGGAGGAAATGGTTTGGGATGAGGTTATGGAGCACCGGGCAGAAGTATTGGTAATACTAAGGCAAGACCGATAGCTTTGGTCTATACTACTCGGCACTGAGAGGATGGAGACGCTCCTAACGTCATTACTAGTACGTTCTTAATTTATAATGTACCATACACTGCTTTAATTGATATTGGGTCTACACATTCGTATGTTGCATGCACTGTGTCTGGGACGCTGGGTTCTCAGTTTGAAATTATTGATAGTGAGATGACTGTGGTAAGTCCACTGGAACAGTTGGTTAGGGTGAATAAGTTGTTTAGAAATGTGCCCTTAGAAGTCCAAGGGGTTGTTTTTCCAGCAGATTTGATGGAACTGCTGTTTGGTGAATCTGATCTTATATTGGGCGTGGATTGGATTGTGAAACACCGAGCTAGTCTATATTGTGCTACTAAGCGTATGGTGTTGAAAACCACTGAGGATGAAGAGGTGACTGTAATAGGGGAGCAAATAAATTATTTGTCTAATGTATTTTTTGTGTTACGGGCCTAAAAACTGATTCACAAGGGTTGTGAGGCGTTCCTAGCTTATGTTTGCAGTTTTGATTCTAAGGGTCCTTCGTTGGGAGATGTCATAACTGTTAAGGAGTTTTTGAATGTATTTCCCGAAGAGTTTCCAAGGTTGCCTCCGAATCGTGAGGTTGAATTCGGTATTGAGCTCCTACCTGGAATAGCTCCAGTGTCCATCGCCCCTTATAGGATGGCACCGAAGGAGCTGGTGGAGTTAAAGGCTAAAATTCAAGAGCTGCAGGACCGAGGGTTCATTCGGCCGAGTGTGTCTCCATGGGGAGCACCAGTGTTATTCATGAAGAAGAAAGATGGATCCGTGCGCATGTGCATTGATTATCGTCAACTGAACAAACTGACGATTAAGAACAAGTACCCTTTACCAAGGATAGATGATCTATTTGACCAACTGTGGGGAGATACGATTTTCTCCAAGATAGATCTTCGATCTAGATACCATCAGCTAAGGGTTAAAGAGGCGGATGTGTATAAGACTGTGTTCAAGACTCGTTATGGCCATTACGAGTTTCTAGTAATTCCGTTTGGGTTGACGAATGCACCAGCCGCTTTCATGGATATGATGAATCGACTATTCCAGCCCTATTTGGATCGGTTCGTAGTGGTGTTTATAGACGATATCTGATCATGTCAAACAGTCGAGTTTTAATATTTATAAAAAAGAATAATCGAACCTGTAGACTAACTATGACAACGATAGAGGCAAGCGCACCTATCGAACAGTAGTATAGTTTAGGCAAGAGTATCTTTATCGAACCCAAGGGAACCTAAAAGTACTACTACTCATTTTCTTTCTATTATTTAACCTGAAATATGGAGTGATTGGTTTATTAATCTAAGGACTAATGAAATACTTAAACTAAATGCAAAGACAAAAAAAAATGAAACTTTGGGAAAAGACTGTGGAAAAACTTAGTTGATTACGACGATACCCTCAGGAAGAATCCACCTATGACTTCTCTTGTTATCTAACCTTTTAATTCATATGACTTCTTTACTTAGCTTGATCCGTGAGACTCCCTAACCTATATTAAACCCTCTCTCGAGGAGAATAATGTCTAACCTTAGGTTAATTAGTGGAACTCTCGTTCTCTTATAATAACCCCCTAAGGAAGCAGTAAATCGATCAATGGACTCCCATATTAGGTTTCACCCTAATCTAAAAAATCTCAGTAACCCTATCTCTAGCGCCGATTAACTCCGCTTAATTATGTTAGATCTACTCTTGGGCGTGGTCTATTCCTCCTCCACCTAAGCACATCAGATTTGGATTAAGCAACATAATTAAGAACAAAATAAGTACTTATCATATAATTTATAAATCAAATAACAAAATCTATCATAGGTTTCATCCCCTTCATGTATTTGAAGGGTTTAGTTCATAGCAAAATAAGAAAACATCTCAAGAGAAAGATAAAACAAAACATAAGAAATCCCTAAAACCCCTAGAAGGAATTGAAGAGGAGATCCTCTGTCTTGAGTAGAACTCTGACTTCCTGAGATTATCAACTGGTTATTTTTGAGTATTTCCCTGAATAAAAGTTCTGGCAGAAAACTCTGCCCACCACCAACCTTTCTCAGAATGGCTGCCTTGGGTTGTTTATATAGGCTCCTAGATGCTTTACTTGGCTCCTAAGTACATCATTCAAGTAGAATTACTATTAAAGTGTTTAAGTGGACTTAAGAGTATGTTTCTTTGGCTTCAAGCATCCAAATCCGAGTGAAATTGCTCATTCCCGTAACAGGGGCACGACCATGGCACACGCCCTTGTAAGTCAACTTTACACTGTGTTTTATTCTATTGATTGAGGCACGGCCGTGGCACGACCGTGCAAGTTGGGATTCAGCCGTGCTTCAGGTCTGTCGATTGGGACATGGCCTTGCAATTCGTGCTTGGGGCGTGTCTTTGAATGATTGGCAAGGCACGACCGCGTGACTTGAAGTTCAGGCCGTACCAATTTCTTGAGTTGGCCCAATTCGGTCCGTTTTAAGCCCGTTTGTCATTCTTTTCATTCTCGGGTGCTTTCTTGAGTATAAGACATAAAGAGAAAGGATTAAGAGCACCTTTTTACATAAATTGAGGGCTAAATCAACCAAAAGGATTAAGAGCACCTTTTTACATAAATTGAGGGCTAAATCAACCAAAAGCATACTAAATGTGGGATTAAATTATGTTACTTTTACGGTTTATCAAATACCCCCACAGTTAGGCTTTTGCTTGTCCTCAAGCAAAATTCTCAACTTACAATTAAAACAAACTTTCCATAATTCATAATTCCTATCGACAATGTCTCATCATAATTCATAGATAATTTATACATGGATAATTCAACTCAAAGAGTCCTAAAGATTCAATCATGATAAGTCATACCTTTGTAGTATGAAACATAGGTGTCTCCCCTTATCTAAGTAATTACCTTTAATTCAAAATCGACAAGGATTGGCATCCTCACAAAAGATTCACTCAAATCGCTCGAAGTGTTTAAGGTTCAAGAATAAGCACTCTAAGTCGAACTTCAAAAGTTAATCCCATAGGTTTACCTGAAAATCAAATCTCCACCACTGTATATGAGATGATACACAGATCAAAAGGTTTTTATCAGGGTTGTAATGGGGCTAAGGTTAAGGGTGTGGATACAGGCTGAATTAGAGGGTTAGAATCGAGATTGAATTGACTAATTGCCTAATCCAAAAACAAAGAACTGAATATGAATATTTACATCGAATGAAAACTAATAATACCTACTATTGATAATTACTCTATAATAAAGAGTATTTTCATCACTTAAAATTTGATAATACTTTAATACGAGCTTTTTCTTCAACAATTGGAGTTTAAATGCTCTAAGCTCTTTTATAAACTACTAATATTGAATATACTTGGGTTTTTTTAGAACAAACTAAAATATTACATCAGAAATGTAACTACTGAACTAATATATAATCAAACCTCAATTAAAGGGTAGTCAAAAGAATGATGATAACAAATACAAAGGGATTTTGGGTTAATATTAGAGGGTGAGTCAATAAAAAGGTTGTTAGGATTCAACGGGGTTCGCTAGGGGTTAATTTGTGAAGGTAGGCTTTTTATGGAGTGAACGGGTTAGAACCTAGGTGCCTTTATCATCTCAGTATATCAACTCATTAATGTGGTCTCGACATGTATAAACGAGGCAAGTTCTAGAATAACAGTTCAAAGTTGACACACTTATAATCAATAAAGTGAGCATGAAAAAGAATATATGCTCTATAAGGCTCAAAATCTCACAAAAAATTATGGGTGTTTTTGACATCAATCCTTATAAATTCCAAATTTCAAGGTAGTACTCAAATTCAGTTCAACGACCTATCAATTTTTTATTTTTAGAAAGTATACTTATCATGCTCGATTCTCCAGTATTCTTCAAATTTAATCATCAATGAACAATTAACTATGACTTACTCTAAAACATATCAATAATAATCATAAATCATTAGAAATTTCATCCTAATTAGTAATATGAGAAAAATACTTGAAAACAAGTTTTAAAATTCAGGATTTTGGAGAATTATGCAAAAAGTTAGGCACTGTTATCCCCCCACACTTAAGTTGTACATTATCCTCAATGTACAAAGATAGATAAATAATTATGAAATAAAAAGAGAAGGGGAGAAGTAACACTTCCTGAATTTTGGATGATTTCGGGAGTTGGTGTCTTTGGTGGTGGTGATGGTGTTTTCTATGGGCCCGATGGGTGGCTAGCAACGATCTCTATGATAGATGAAGAAATTGGGCAGCCTGGGAAGATATAGCCAAGAAATCTAAAGAAACATTAATAATATACTAATATTATAATTAAAGATAAAGGGGATAAAGAGAAGGAGACTAAGAAGAAAATTGAAATTGAAAGAAAAGACTAATGGACTAAGGAGTCCTTATTGTTGGATGGTTCGTGAGGTGGGTGTGACCTTTACGGCTGTGGTGCGTGATTCCCAAGCAGCCTTTAGAACCTAAAACCAAGAAACTAGGATGAAGGGAATTAAATTAAGCAGAAGAGAATTATAATAAGGAAAATAAAGGAGAAAAGAAAAGAAAAGAAAAATAGAACCGAAATGGTGTCGGAGACCCTTGGCGTGTCGAATAGCTGAAGTTGCCAGCATGTCCTTATGTGTTGGGTCTCCTTTAAGGAGATTGTGATTGGCCTCTTACGCTTCTTTGGCATGATTTTAGTGTAGCTCAAAAGTCTGAACACCTTTTCTAATGCAAGACAGAAAAAATTTAAAGAAAAAGAAGGAGGAAAGAAAATAGGGGAAAGGGGAAGGGCTGAGGGGTTTGAATAGATTTTTGCTCCTGACATTGTCCCACGCCCGTGTATCTAGGGCGTGCTGCTTTGCATGGCTGTATCGCACGGTCTTGTTTAGAGGCATGTTGGAGTGCCACGTCCGTTTGTCTCTGCTGCCACGCCTATTTCTATAATGGCAGTGTTGACCCACGGTCGCCTCGCACGGCTGTGGTGGGGTAGGTGAGCCCGTGACTTCTGCAGTTGGTTGGGTCAGGATTCGCACGACCCCTGCTATGTCAGTACGATGATTCGGTGTGCCCACACGGCCACGATCACGACTGTGTACTAGACCGTGTGGTCTGGGAATCTACAATTTTTTCAATTTATTGAATTCTAAAAGAGAAAATAGAGAAAAGAATAAAGCTAAAACTACCAAATAGAAATTATTGTTAGTACTCAGGTTGCCTCCCAAGAAGCGCTCGTTTATAGTCTTAAGCTAGACTCTTGAAAAAAAAAATTTAGGGAGGTTTAAAGGTTTGAACATCTTCCCTCATGCTTATAGTTCTATTTTCATGACAAAGTTCAAGTCGAGAAGCGTTTACCTTGGAGGTGTCGAATGTTACATTGCTTACCTTGACTGTTTCATGTGGGAGAATATTGTGTACCTTAAGAAGAATTTCTCCCTTTGGTTTCAGGTCTGTTGAAGTGATGTGGGGATCTGTTTTGTCTAACAGTACCTAGTTTCCTATTTTGGAGTGGTTTGATGTCCCTACGAGCTTTTCTGGCGGTTCCTTTGGTTTTACTTCGTGTGGATCCGACTTTTCTTTGATTTGTATCTTCTGCTCTTTAAAATTGTCAAGCTTAAGGTCTTGTCCCTTGTAGGATTCTTCTTTGTTGTTTTGGGACTTATGAGTCAGCTCAGTGTTGTCTTTATGTGGTGTTTCCTGTGATGAAAGTTGAACAATTTGATTATCTATTAAAGCGACTTTCTTACCTTCATCATCTGTTGTTCTGGCCGAGTCGAGAGCTTGAAGCTTAATCGATTCATCTCCTACGCGAAGTATGAGCTTGCTTGTGGCAACATTAATTTTAGTCTTGGCAGTTGCTAGAAAAGGTCTTCCTAGAATTAAGGGGATTGAGTTATCCTTATCCATGTCTAAAACAATAAAATCTACTGGGAAAATAAATTTATCGATTTTTACAAGCATGTCTTCAATAATGCCTCTAAGAATTCTAACAGTTTTATCAGCTAGTTGAATACTCATCCTAGTTTGTTTGGGCTTCCCTAGACCTAGTCGTTTAAACAATGTATAAGGCATGACATTTATACTTGCCCCTAGATCAGCTAACGCATTATCAATCGTAAAACTCCCTGGATCTTTTTGTTTCTGTGGTAGTTTGTTTTGTAACATTGTTGAGCATGTTGCGTTTAGTTCCACGTGGTGCTCTTCGTCTATTTTGCGTTTGTTTGTCAAGAGTTGTCTTAAAAATTTCCTCGAGTCTGGCATCTGGAAAAGAGCTTCAAGAAGGGGTAAGTTAATATGTAATTTCTTTAAAAGTTTAAGAAACTTATCGAATTATTCCTCTGAATTGTCTCCTTTCAATGCTTCAGGATAAGGTATGCGAGGTTTGTATTCTTTGATTATTGGTTTTGACTTTTCGTAAGCTACCTCTATTTTACCTTTTTCTTCTTTGGTTTCTTGTGCTGTGGTGGGCTCGTCTACCTTTATACCCTCTTGGGCTGTGATGGCTTGGATTTGTTCTTTTGGGTTTATTTCTGTGTTGCTTGGTAGACGTCCTTGTTGACATTCAGAAATCAGCTTCGTGAGATGTCCTACTGACTTAGTAAGTTCTCCAACTTTATTCTCAATCCCTTTGATCAATTTTTGTTGTTCATCAAGTGCTGCTCCAGTCTTCTGAAACGAGAATCCTTGGCTGCCATGAATTTCGTCAGTATCTCTTCGAGGTTTGATTGCTTCTCTTATGGATATGGCTGATTTTGATAATTTGGAGGAGGTTGCTGGTTTTGATTTCCTTGATTTCCTTGTCCTCCCGACGAAAAATTTGGGTGGTTCCTCCAACCTGCGTTATAAGTGTTACTATAAGGATTATTATTGGATCTGAAATTGTTACTATATAGTTTGTCTGCTCATGTTCTGCTCCTGGTTGGTAGGGTGGGTACTCAGGATTCACCACATTCTCACTCGCTTCACATTGCATTACTGGGTGTACCTACGAAGAACATAAATTATCAAGGTTTTTATTCATCATCTCCACCTGTGCTGACAGCATTGTCACTGCGTCTATGTTAAAAAGTCCGGCTAATTTTTTCGATTTGGCCCTTGTAATTTGCCATTGATAGGTATTCAATGACATCTCTTCAATAAAGTCGTAACCTGCTTCAGGAGTTTTTTATTCAAAGTTTCATCGACTGATGAGTCAATCATTTGCCTCGTTGAAGAATTCACACCGTTGTAAAAAGTTTAGACTTGAAGCCACAAAGGTAATCCATGGTGTGGACATCTTCTTAGGAGATCCTTATATCTTTCCCATGCATCATATAATGTTTCTGCGTCATTCTGCACAAAAGAAGATATGTCATTCCTAAATTTGGCCGTTTTGGCTGGTGGAAAGTATTTTAAAAGAAATTTATCATTCATTTGATCCCATGTGGTGATTGACCCTTGTGGTAATGAGTTCAACCACTACTTGGCTTTATTTCTTAATGAAAAGGGAAATAACCGAAGACGTATGGCATCGTCAGAAACACCATTTATTTTGAAGGTATCACATAACTCTAGAAAATTAGCTATATGAGTATTTGGATCTTCGTCCTGGAAACCATCAAATTGAACAAACTGTTGAATCATTTGTATTGTATTAGGATTTAATTCAAAATTATTAGCAGCTATAGCGGGCCTAATAATACTAGATTCTACTCCTGTCAAATTAGGTTTAGCATAATCATACATAGTACGTGGAGCATTCTGTTCTTGCACATTTGGCGGTGGATTGTTTTCGTCCATCCCTTCAGTAGGATTGGATCTGTCTTGTTGTTCTTCTCTTTGGTAGTCTAGAGCTCGTCTAATTTCTTTGCAATTTTTGCTAGCGGTAGCTTCAATGTCACTTTCGTATGCTAGAGGTCCTCTCGGGTTCCTTCTAGTCATAAACTAGAGGTACCTGCTAGGAGAAGAAAGAAATTTAGTATAAATAAAAAAAATTTAACCTAAACAAAAAAATAAAAGTAAATTGCGAAATAATAAAATTATGGCTAAAGTAATAGAAATAGAGCTTTCTTAATATTTTAGTGTTCCCCGGCAACGGTGCCAAAAACTTGATCGTGTCAAACAGTCGAGTTTTAATATTTATAAAAAAAGAATAATCGAACCTGTAGACTAACTATGAAAACGATAGAGGCAAGTGCACCTATCGAACAGTAGTATAGTTTAGGGAAGAGTATCTTTATCGAACCCAAGGGAACCTAAAAGTACTACTACTCACTTTTTTTCTATTATTTAGCCTGAAATATGGAGTGATTGGTTTATTAATCTAAGGACTAATGAAATACTTAAACTAAATGCAAAGACAAAAAAATGAAACTTTGGGAAAAGACTGTGGAAAAACTCAGTTGATTACGACGATACCCTCAGGAAGAATCCACCTATGACTTCTCTTGTTATCTAACCTTTAATTCATATGACTTCTTTACTTAGCTTGATCCGTGAGACTTTCTAACCTATATTAAACCCTCTCTCGAGGCGAATAACGTCTAACCTTATGTTAATTAGTGAAACTCTCGTTCTCTTATAATAACCCCCTAAAGAAGCAGTAAATCGATCAATGAACTCCCATATTAGGTTTCACCCTAATCTGGAAAAATCTTGTAACCCTATCTCTAGGCGCTCGATCAACTCCACTTAATTATGTTAGATCTACTCTTAGGCAGGGTCTATTCCTCCTCCACCTAAGCACATCAGATTTGGATTAAGCAACATAATTAAGAACAAACTAAGTACTTATCATATAATTTATAAATCAAATAACAAAATCCGTCATAGGTTTCATCCCTTGGTATCTCAAGGGTTTAGTTCATAGCAAAATAAGAAAACATCTCAAGAGAAAAGATAAAACAAAACATAAGAAATCCCTAAAACCCCTGAAGGAATTGAAGAGGAGATCCTCTGTTTTGAGTAGAACTCTGACTTTCTGAGATGGATCAACTGGCTATTTTCGAGTATTTCCTTGAATAAAAGTTCTGGCAGAAAACTCTGCCCACCACCAACCTTTCTTAGAATAGCTGCCTTGGGTTCTTTATATAGGCTCCTTAGATGCTTTACTTGGCTCCTAAGTACCTCTTTCAAGTATGTTTACTATTAAAGTGTTTAAGTGGACTTAGGAGTATGTTTCTTTGGCTTCAAGCATCCAAATTCAAGTGAAATTGCTCATTCCCATAACAGGGGCACGGCCATGGCACACGCCTGTGTAAGTCGACTTCAGGCCGTGTTTTGATTCTGTTGATTGAGGCACGGCCGTGGCACGGCCGTGCAAGTTGGGATTCAGGTCGTGCTTCAGGTCTATCGATTGGGACATGGCCTTGGAATTCGTGCTTGGGGCGTGTCTTTGAATGATTGGCAAGACACGACCATGTGACTTGAAGTCTAGGCCGTGCCAATTTCTTGAGTTGGCCTAATTCGATCTGTTTTAAGCCTGTTTCTCATTCGTTTCGTTCTTGAGTGCTTTCCTGAGTATAAAACATAAAGAGAAAGGATTAAGAGCACCTTTTTACATAAATTGAGGGCTAAATCATCCAAAAGCATACTAAATGTGGGATTAAATTATGTTACTTTTACGGTTTATCAATATTCTGGTGTATTCCAAAACTAAGGAGGATCATGATGCACATCTTCGAATTGTCTTACAAATTCTGAGGGAAAAGTAGCTATACGCTAAGTTTAGCAAGTGTGAGTTTTGGTTGCGATAAGTGACATTTTTGGGTCACGTAGTGTCGGCCGAGGGGATCAAGGTTGGTCCTCGAAAAATTGAAAACATATTGAGTTGGAAACCACCATGGACTATATTTGAGATTCGAAGTTTTTTAGGTCTGGTT
Organism: Gossypium rotundifolium; assembly: GCA_025506655.1. Taxonomy (NCBI): domain Eukaryota; kingdom Viridiplantae; phylum Streptophyta; class Magnoliopsida; order Malvales; family Malvaceae; genus Gossypium; species Gossypium rotundifolium. The sequence goes on along the minus strand of CP106734.1, from coordinate 150,300,175 downwards.
GGGTATTAAGACATTTTGTGGAGGGGTTTTCACTGATTCTTGCACCACTAACTAAGTTATTATGTAAAGGGGTACCATTTAATTAGACTAAAAAGCAGCAAGAGAGTTTTGAGGAACTGAAGAAAGTTTTGACTGAAGCCCCTATGTTAATACAGCCAGAGTCTAGGAAGCAATTCACTGTCTTCAGTGATGCATCGTACACTGGATTAGGTTGTGTGTTGATACAAGAGAGTAAGGTGGTTGCATACGCGTCTCATCAACTTAAGCCTCATGTGGTGAATTACCCCATTCACGACTTGGAGTTAGCTGCAGTGGTATTCGCACTGAAGATTTGGAGGCATTACTTATACGATGAACACAGACCATAAAAGCCTCAAGTACCTCCTTACTCAGAAGGAGCTGAACCTTAGGCAACGAAGATGGATAGAGTTGCTTAAGGATTATGATTGCTTAATTGAGTACCACATTGGTAAAGCTAACGTAGTAGCTGATACACTAAGCCATAGGGTTGTATCTGATTTGAGAGAAATGTTTACTCGTCTCAGCCTGTTCGATGACGGTAGTTTGTTGGTAGAACTCCAAGTGAGATCGACTTGGATTGATCAGATTAAGGGGAAGTAGTTGTTAGATGAATCGTTGGTTCCTCATTTTTGATTGGTTGAGAAGGGGAGACTACGGATATTGGGCTAAATAGTGAGGGAATACTATGTTTCCGTGGGAGAGTTTGTATACCATTATGCCATGCATCCTGGTGGAAACAAGTTGTATCTAGATTTGCGTGAACTGTATTGGTGGCTAGGGCTTAAATGCAAGGTTACGAATTTCATGAGTAAGTGTCTGACATGCTAGCAAGTTAAGGTTGAGCATCAACTGCCTTTTGGATTACTGCAACCCGTTAAGATTCCACTCTGGAAGTGGGAGAGGGTAACCATGGATTTTGTTAGTGGGATACCCTTGACGCCTACTAAGAAGGATTCGGTATGGGTTATTGTAGATTGATTGACTAAATCTTCCCATTTTATACCGATCCGTACAGATTATTCATTGCAGAAATTGGCTAAGTTGTATGTGGCCGAGATTGTGAGACTGCATGGGGTACCAGTTTCTATCTTTTTGGACAGAGATCCTAGATTTACATCTGAATTCTAGAAGAAGTTACACGAGGCATTGGGTACAAGATTGGATTTCAGTACTGCGTTCCACCCTCAGACAGATGGTCAATCGGAGAGGGTGATCCAGATATTGGAAGACATGCTAAGAAGCTGTGTAATTGATTTCAAAGGCAGTTGGGAAGACTACTTGTCGTTAGTAGAGTTCGCATATAACAACAGCTACCAAGCCAATATACAGATGGCACCGTACGAAGCGTTATATGGTCGTAGGTGTCGCACCCCTACCTGTTGGATAGAACTTGGTGATCGGCAAGTGTTGGGGCCAGAGTTAGTTTTTGAAATCGAAGAAAAAGTAAAGTTGATCCGAGATCGATTAAATGAAGCATCTGATAGGCAGAAGTTGTATGTTGATTTAAAGCGTAAGGAGATAGAGTTCTCTATGGGGGATTATGTCTTCTTGAAGGTCTCACCATGGAAAAAGATTTTGAGATTTGGTCAGAGAGGCAAATTGAGTCCTAGATTCATTGGACCTTACCAGATATTAAAGCGTGTGGGATCAGTCGCCTATCAACTTGAGCTGCCTCTTAAGTTAAACCGGATACATGATGTGTTCCATATCTCTATGCTGAGGCGATACCGCTCTGATCTCTCATATATAGTGCCGGTAAAGGACATCGAGGTTAGACCTGATTTGACTTTTGAGGAAGAACCGGTGCAGATTCTGGATCGTGGCGTTAAGGTGTTAAGGAGGAAATCTGTTCTGTTGGTCAAGGTACTTTGGTGTAATCACAGTTCAGAGTAAGCCACGTGAGAGCCTAAGGAGGCGATGCGACAACAATACCCTCACTTGTTATGACCAGGTAAATTTCGAGGTCAAAATTTCTTTAAGGGGGTAGATTTATAATGCCCCAAAAATTAGGGTTTGTAATTTTGCATGATTTGGCTTAAATTCCATATGTACTTAAATGGCTAAGTATTTGAGGGTTTTTGAGAAGCCTGGGTTCGAGTTTGGGCCTTGGAAAATTTTTAGTTTTTGCTCTTAAGTGGAATTGGCTGTTAGTAGTAGGACTTATGTATAAATGTGTGTGATTTTGTGTCACAAAAAGAGCTTGTGACTTGATGGTTGTGGCGTCATTAAGGTGGTAAGGGGAGTTGGGGTTCGAATCCCATGACAGGTAAATAGGAGACTTTTATTTTATGACTTGGTGGTGTGAGAGGTAGAGTTTGAATCAAACTTTGCAGAGGAGGTTGGAGACTTGGTTAACAAATTCGAATGGGAGGCTAAGAGTAATTCAAGGAGGAATCGGTGGATAGGTTGAAGGAGTTGGGGTGTGTAGGAGTCTTAGCCGAATTTGGGAAAGGATGAGTAAGGGAATTTCGGCTAAGGGATGTCACTTAAGCATTTCGGCAGCTTTGTGTGAGGAGAAAAACTGAAAACCATCTCTGCAAATTTCAGGATTTGTTTTTTTTGTGGCATCTCGTGTAACCTTTTTACCATTTGGGTCTTTTTCCCTTTCCATCTTTATTCTCAATTGGTACCTATTCCTTGTCGAAACATAAGCGTCAGGTGCTGAATTCTCCCTCAAAGTTCTTCTCTTTCTTTATCCCTTTTTGCCGACTTGGCATTCCTCTTTTCTTCTTCCCTTAATTTCTTCTCTGTCGAATCCATTTTGACTTGGCATTCCTCTTTTCTTCTTCCCTTAATTCCTTCTCTGTCGAATCCATTTCCTTTCTCTTTGTTCTTCTTGTATTGACCGAACCTGTGGTGGCCTAAACACCTTCTATTCTTCGTTCCTAACCGTTTCTAAATCTCTTCGATCTTGTGGTAAGTGGATACTCTAGCCGAATCTTGGCTGGCTTCTTTTGCTATGCACAGTTCGGTATCTCTCGAGCTGAAAGGCTATTTTGTTTTTCTTTGTTGGCGTGGTGATATGTTTAGCTAACACCTTCTTTTAGTTCAACGTTGTTAGGGACTCGTTTTCCTTAACCAAGGGGTAGGCCGATTACTTTTCCCCTGCAAGAGATCTCTTGACTTGTGGTAAGTAGTGTTAGTGTGATTAAAACGTTTTCAATATTATGGTGATGGTTTAACAAGGGTTTGAGACTAATTGATGGGGCTGTTGTATCATAGGTGTTTAATCCTGGAAGCACTTCAAAATACAACTTGTAACAGGTGTGTAATCGTATACCCAATGCTGTTTCTGTAAAAAAGATGGATGAAGGTGTGTATTCACACCCTGATGAATTGTGAAATGGAAAAAGTCAAAACTTCGGCATCTGAGGGCTCTCGAGCGTGCGAAAGTTTGTAGGGATAAACTGAGCCACAATCGTTGGCGATAGACCGTTGAGACGGCCACGAACATTCTCGTAGGCTTAGGTCGTAATGGGCCTTGTTGGGCCGAGATAGGCCATGTGGGCCCAGTGGGCCCCATATGGGTAAAATCCACGGTAAGCGGATATTAATGGATTGGGCAGCGAGATTTGCATAGCCGTCAATAAATTAGGTTGAATGGGTCGCACGAGTTTATGGGCCCACTAGGGCCAAATAGTGGGCTTTGGGCCCAATTGCACCATTTTGGCAAGATAAGTTATTCGAGTCGTTTGAAACGACAGTAGGCCTAAGGTAAGGTCGTAAAATTATTGAAATACCCTTGAAGCGTAAAATCACAGAAATACCCTCGAAGGGTAAAATTATCGAAATACCCTTGAGGGGTGAAATTACCGTTTTACCCCAAACGGACGAAATGACCATTATACCTCTAGTGATAGTTTAAGTGATGTATGATATTTATATGACTGATTATGGTTATAACATACTGCATACACGTATTATCTATGATACGACATTCTGCATTGGGGTTGGGACTCGGATTTGGAGGAAGTCCTGTACTGGTGGCTCTACCACATTTTTACCATTTTAGTGGCTTTGCCACGTATTCTGATTTTAGTGGCTTAGCCACGTTTACTGTTATTAGCAGCTTTGATGCATTACTGTTAGCAGCTATGCTGCGATATTGGTGTGATGGCTTGGTAGGTTGACTTAGTCCCCACATGGTGTGTTGGTTGGTACGGGTGGTGTGTTGGCTGGATTGGGTTGGGCTGCATCACTGATCTATACTGTTATTTACGTTGGGCTTAGACCCACTCTGTTATTGTATAGAGCTAAAGCCCAGACTATACTTTATTCTCGAATAGGGCTCGTGCCTGATCACATTGCATGGTGGGGGATTACACACTGAGTTCTTGTAACTCACCCTTTTCTTTTAACTGTACAGGTAATCCCCAGCCTTAGAGGATTTGGAGCTGCGAGGGACTCAGAGGTGGCCACATATTCGCAAGTTTTTCAGTTTATATATAGTTTTTTTAAGCTATTTACTTTGGGAAAATATTTATGTAATAAGGCCATTTGAGATTTTTAACTTTTATTTGGTTTTAACTTTTTACATTAACCTGTTAGATTAGGAAACACGAGTTTTTCAAAATAATAACTAATTTAAAAGAAAATCACGTATTTTCAATTTCTAAAGTTTTCAATTGGAAAAGCTTCTGTGATATTCAATCCTGTTTAATAAACTTGTAATAAATGATATGACCAGTATGCGATTAACAAGTTTTGGTTTTACAATCCTAACGTTTTCAATAGCAATTAGTTTTAAAGGATTTAAGAATTTAGTCACGACTTTTCTTTGACATGACCGGTTATCAAATCAATACTTCGATGTGACACGTCAGATCCGTTCATAATGTCTAGGTTGGGTTTGGGGCGTTACATATTGGGTCTAAAAGACCCAAGAAGTACTCGTAATTTGGACCCAATATGAGAGAGACCCAAACCCCTCATATAACTTGAAGGGGGTGGCAATGTAACACCCCTTACCCGTAATCAACACCGGAACCAAGTACGAGGTATTATCGAATTTAAATTACTCAAACATACAACATCGGGCCTTAAAATTTTGTTTCAACTCAACACTTTTCATTTGAATTCATAACATCCCTCTTATAGGTCCATGGGACCTTAAACATACTTACGGAGTGGTTCGGGGCTGAACCGAAAACTTTTGAACACTTAGAAAATTTTTACACAAAACAGGATCAGACGCCCTTGTGATGAGGGACACGCCTGTGTGGGCAGGCCGTGTGGTCACACACGCCCATGTCCCTAGTCCGTGTGGAATTTATTTTTCATTTCAAACCTACAGGGGTTTTCACACGGTCGGACACACGCCCGTGTCCATGGCCCATTGGAATGGTGGAAATGAGCAAGTGTACACAATCGCAACAAGTAATAAAGTGACAAGTAAATGTCGAGTTATCGTACCCACAGGGACTGTAAAAGAATTATTTATGCAAGCAATTTTAAACACTTTGGTGACAAAAAAATATTTGGATTTAGGAAATGATTAAAAACTAGAAAACAAAGTAAAATAAAATGAAATAAAATAAAGTTCTAATGCACAATTTCAAAAGTTGATTTTAATCAAGATGATGTAATTGTGTTGGATTAATTACATTTCTTAACTTAGAATTATTACTCATGCTTATACTTGTTACGAATAAATTCACGGCAACTCGGTAATTTGCTAACTTATAAACATATTTACGAATAAAAAATCCATTAATCTCTTGCTATGTCAATTCGACCGATTGAAGAGATTTATAAAGGTAAACATGTTATAGCACATACACACTTATTAAATTAAACAATCTCTCACATATTCCTACATCGATTCAAACGATTAATTAAACCTAATAAGCATATAAAATACTATGTGAGGTAACAAAGTATCCTTACCTTGAAACAGTTTAATCACAATAATCTTGTAAGTTATGCAAGGCATATGTATCGCCAAATACAATGCTAATCTAATCTTCAGCTACCTTAGAAGAATTAAACATACACTGATTAAGTACTGTGTCCATTAATTACAATTTCAATGCGTTTAAATAATTAATTCTTTAGTTATCAAAACAATTATAATGACAGAATAATTTCAGCATGATTGTACTTAATCAAGCATTTTACCGAGGACCATAATAGCATAAACACAATTTTAATAATTTAAAAGGACGAAATGCAATCAACCCAACATGAGTTAAATTCAACCTAAGCTGATTAAATTAACCATTCCAATAGCATAAATATTTATAAACATGTTTTTCAAAACAATAACAAAATTTAAAGAGATAGGGAACAAGAAGCAAATCTGGTGTTTCTCCGTGGCTTGACTGATTGCTCCATTCTTCGTCCTCCGTTGTCCTCGGCTATCAAGGTGGCTTATGAACACTCTAATTACTGCTCAATGATGGCTGAAGAAGACCCCTTTCCCAAGAGGAGAAATCGGCACAAGAGCAAGGAACTTTGAATGGGAAAATGAGAGAAAAAGTGAGAGAGGAGAGAAGAGATGTGGGATGAGGGATGAGGGATGCTTTGAATGATCAGAAAGGGGTGGCTTTTATAGCTGATTGTTGCTACTAAAAATAGAAAATTCCATCAGCCAAAGAGACCCCTCTTGGCCGGCCATCTATGTGGCAAAGTTGATGGCTTCAACTTTGCTAAATATGGCATGGGGCAAATCTACAAAGCCACTAATTGTAGAGGGGGTTGAATGCAACTTTGACAAGTCTTCAAGGGCCTCTTTGCAAGCTTAATTAATCAGATAATATGCTGATTTGGGTCAGCATATGGATGGTTTGGGCTGCCCAATTCTTTGATCAGTTCGGTTCAATTGGTTTGGTTCAACTGGTGCGGTTTAACTGGGCCCTTTTTCCATAATTAATTAAGATTAATTAATTTAGCCCAAATTAAATTGGGAATAAATTAAAATTAATTAATTTATGATTTAATAAACGTATTTGGACCGTCTTAGGCTGGAAATTATTTCTCCTTGTTACTTTGAATTGTTTCTCGATTTTGTTCTTCGAGTGGTGTCTGCGGAGCCAATTTTCGCCATTTGTGTTAATCTGTCAAAAATATTCAAAATAAATCAAAATTAACTATAAAATTAATTAAAATTCATGATGTTCTTATTTTAACACAATTTAATTATTTTATAACATTTAATTATTTTTTGACAAGAATTTAATTGAAATAGCATGATTTTAAGTTAAAAAGGGCATGTAAAAACACGTAAATTTTCATGTTTCCACCAATGTCCTTCACACGGCCACGACACACTCGTGTCTTAGCCCCTGCGCAAAAACCATGACATTCTATTTTTTACATCATCATCCTATTATGGTAACACGGCCAGGGCACACGCCCATGTCCTTAGACCATGTGGCGAATTAAATTCCTAAATTCAAGTGCAGACTTCACACGGCCTGGGCACACGCCCATGTCCTATGACAGTGTCTTCCACACGGTTTAGACACACGGCCGTGTCTCAGCCTGTGTGGTTACTACTGAACATTCTGACTTGCCAACTTAGCACGTAGGGGGACACATGGCCTAACTACATGCCCATGGGGTAGACCGTGTATCCAAAATAGCCTAGACACATGCCCGTGTGTCTGCCCGTGTGGACAAGAACAAGGCTATTTACCAAGCCCTTACTGCCACCCCTACTTACACCATCATAAACCACATTAAGTAACCAACTTATTCATGCATAAATACCCCAATTAAATGACCATACAACCTACACATTCATGAATAACCTCATCATTTCATAGATTAATAAGAAAGAGCCATTAACTATGGCCTTATACAAAAGAATTCATCCTCAAATGAGCCAACACATTTGGCCAAAACCATATGACATTCAACTAAACCGAAGTCCCTATACATGCCATACTCAAAATGCTAAATCTAACTATACCAAGATGTGCTGATAGTGTGGGTGATACTCCGATTATCTCCGTATCCCGAGCTTGCTCTTTGACACTATAAAACAACGGAAAAGAGAAGGGAGTAAGCTTTAAGCTTAGAAAGTCTATATGTAAACAATAAACACCATACTACATACTTATCAATCAAACAATTCCAATCATTTTAATTATACTTACTCATTTCAAATTTTACCACATTCCAAACACAACTCATAACCATAGCTCACATTTACATGTACTTATACCCTGCACTTATCACCACAAAGACACATGAACTTTCATCCAAACAAAGTTTCTCGATCAACACTTCGAAATAATATTAGATACGCGGTGGTTTCGCACACAGCCCACCATTTAATAATTAACAAGGTGGTATCACATACAGCCCACCTATGATTACATGTTTACGGTGGTATCGCACAGAGCCCACCAATGATTATAATTACGATGGTCTCGCACATAGCCCATCAATAGTAAATGCGGTGGTATCACACACAGCCCACCAAAGATAATAATTACGGCGGCATCGCACACAGCCCACCAATATTTATTTATTCATAAATTTTATCCGTATCATTTTCCTATTCCGAAGGTTCATCTGAGAATTTCCTCACTCTCTATAATTTCAATACACATAAATGATATTCATTCATATTTCACATATTTCATTAATATGTAAAAACATAAATAAAAAGGATGTATCATTTACGTATAAACTTACCTCGATAAAAAATATGTCAATTTGCAATTTCGTCCGTAACCTTACCTTTTTCTCGATCAAGGTTGATTCCACGTTCGTCTTGATCTATAATAATGAAACTTCTTATTTAATCACTACATAAATCAAGATACTTTAAAATTTCTACTTTGGCAAAAAATTACCGTTTTGCCCTTAGACTTTGGAAAAATTACGATTTTTCCCCTAGGCTTGTAAATCATCTTTCATCAAATTTCCTCATTTAACAAGTCTAGCTGAACATTTATTACTCGTATAACAACTCACAATACAAATCATTTCATGCATTTACTACCCATTTTACAACTTTTACAAAAAGGTCCTTTTAGGTGTCTCATGGAAACACTTTTCACAAAAGTTGTGTATTAAACCACTAGGATTGATTTTCTTCCGAAAAATTGCAGAAACCAACATAAAATATCACATGGAAAAAGCCTAGACTCTCAACCATTTTGCAAAATAGTCCCCTCATTATTAGCTAGCTTAAGCTTTAGGGGTTCCAAAAGTACAAAAATCATCAAGAAAAACCACCAAAATTTCTTACTTGCAGGAGGATAAGTTGTTGAAATTTCATGCTCCCAAACTCCTATTCTTGCTAGAATTTTTGGTGGAGTAAGAAGATGATAGGAAAAAGATGATAGCTTCTTGTTTTATTTTATTTTATTCAATTAAGTCACCAAAACCCACCTAACCATTGACCAATTAAATTTCTTGTCTCCTCCCTCTATGGCTGGTTATCATCTTTAGAAAGTCCTAATTGCACATTAAGGACCTCCAATTTAAGGTTCTTAGCTATTTGACACGTCTATCTTGTAAAATAAAACTTTTAAACTTTATGCGATTTAGTCATTTTTCACAATTAAGCATACGATCACTAAAATTAATTCACCAAAATTTTCATGCACTCATATAATCATGCTATAACACATAAAATAATATTAAAATAATTTCTCCAACCTTGTATTAGTTGTTCTGAAACCACTGTTCCAACTAGCCCCAAAATTGGGTTGTTATAACTCTCCCCCCTTTAGAGATTTTCGTCCCAAAAAATCTTACCGATAAAGAGATTTGGGTACTGTTCTCTCATGGCTTCTTCTGGTTCCTATGTAGCCTCTTTTACACCATGTTTTTTCCACAACAATTTTACCAAATTTATACTTTTATTCCTCAACTGTTTAACCTCTCAAGCCAAAATCTTAATTGGCTCCTCTTCATATGTCATATCCGGTCGTATCTCAATTTCGGTAGGAGGAATCACATGCGAAGGATCGGAACGATATCATCTCAACATTGACACATGAAACTCGTTGTGTATTCTCTCTAACTCCACCGGCAAAGCTAACCGGTAAGCAACTGGTCTAATCCTTTCAATAATCTCATACAGCCCTATGAATCGAAAACTCAATTTGCCCTTTCGACTAAATCTCAATATTTTCTTCCACGGGGATACTTTCAGGAATACTTTATCGCCCACTTGGAACTCATTTTCTTTCCTTTTTAAATCTGCGTATGACTTTTGTCGGTCTGAAGTAGCTTTAAGACTATCACAGATCACTTTCACTTTCTCTTCGATTTCTGTAAATAGATAAACCCCGTGAATTTGCTTCTCACTAAGCTCGGTCCAATACAAAAGAGTCTGGCACTTGCGACCATATAATGCTTTATACGGTGCCATCCGTATACTCGACTGATAACTGTTGTTTTAGGAAAATTCAACCAAAGGTAGATACTTTTCCCAACTACATTCGAACTCTAAACACAGCATCAGAATATATCCTCGAGAACTTGAATCACTCTTTCGAATTAGCCATCGATTTGTGGATCTCTATCCAAAATTATGGACATAGGCACCCCGTGAATCCCAAGGTTGCTTGCAACTTTTTCCAAAACCTCGAAGTAAACCTTGGATCTCTATCCAAAATTATGGACATAGGCACCCCATGTTCTCTCACAATTTCAGCAATATACTGTTCAACCAACTTTTCAAGTGAGTAATCAACACGTACCGGTATAAAGTGAGCCGATTTCATTAATCTATCAATGATAACCCACACAACATCTTTCTTTTTTGAAGTAGTAGGCTACCCCATTACAAAATGCATCATGATTCAGACCTACTTCCACTCAAGAACCATCATTGGTTGAAGTAAACCCGAAGGTACCTAATGCTCGGCTTTCACTTGTTGGCAAATCAAACATTTTGTAACAAACTCGGAGATGTCTCTTTTCATACCTGACCACCTATACAATTTTTTCAAATCATTATACATTTTTGTATTGCCCAAATGTACTGACAAACAACCATCGTGTGCCTCTTGTAAAATTTTCTGAATCAACTCATCATCTTTAGGTACACAAACTCTATCATGATACATCAAACAATCCTCTGAACCAACCTGAAAATCAGAGGTATTTCCCGATTCACTCTGATCTCTCTTAACTTGCATTTCACTATCATTCTTTTGAGCTTCACAAATCTGCTGAAGAAATAATGGTCTAGCCCTCAACTCGGTCGAAACAGAACTATCATCAGACAATGCTAAGCTCGTACTCATAGCTCTCAAAGCATACAAGGATTTTCTGCTCAAGGATTCGCGACCACATTCGCTTTCCCCGGATGATAATCGATCCCTAGCTCATAATATTTCAATAATTCGAGTCACCTCCATTGATGCAAATTCAATTCCTTTTGATTCATCAGGTACTTCAAACTTTTGTGATCAATAAAGATTCAACATTTTTCACCATATAGATAATGATACCAAATCTTCAAAGCAAAAACAATGGCAGCCAATTCCAAATCGTGCGTCGGATAATTCTTTTCATGTGGTTTTAGCTGTCTTGAGGCATAAGCTACTACTTTGCCTTCTTGCATCAACACACAACCAAGACCATTCATTAACACATCACTGTAGATTACAAACTCCTTTCCCGACTTCGATTGTACTAAAATAGGGGCTTCAGTCAACAATGCTTTCAATTTCTCAAAACTCTGTTGGCACCTTTCGGTCCATTCAAACTTAACATCTTTATGTAACAATCTCATTGATAAACCGTAAAAGTAACATATTTTAACCCCATATTTAGTATGCTTTTGGATGATTTAGCCCTTGATTTATGTAAAAAGGTGCTTTTAATCCTTTCTTTTCATGTTTATACTCAGGAAAGCACCCGAGGACGAAAAGAATGTAAAACGGGCTTAAAATGAACCAAATTGGGCCAACCCAAGAAATCGACATGCCCAGACTTCAAGCCACACAGCTGTGCCCCAATTGACAGAATCAAGACACGGCCTGAAGGCGATTTACACGGGCGTGTACATGGCCGTGCCCCTACCACGGGAAAGAGCAATTTCACTCGGATTTGGATGCTTGGAGGCAAAGAAACACATTCCTAAGTCTACTTAAACATCCTAGCTAGGAGGAATTCTACTTGAATTAGGATACTTAAGAGCCAAGTAAAGCATCTCAAGGCCTATATAAACACCCAAGGTAGTAACTAAAAAGGGGAGTTCGGGTCAAAATTAAATGACGGCTTTTTAAGGAGGTTTTTGCCGAAGCTTTCATCTTTTAGGGAATCACTTGAAGATAGCCAGTTGATCCATCTCAAGAAGCCAAAACTTTATTCAAGACGGAGGATCTCTCCTTCAATCCCTTCAGGGAGTTTTAGGGATTTCTTATGTTTTGTTTTATCTTTTCTCTTGAGATGTTTTCTTATTTAGTTATGAACTAAACCCCTCAGACACCTGAAGAGAAAGAAACCTATGATGGATTTTATTATTTGATTTCTAAATTATATGATAAGTACTTAGTTTGTTCTTAATTATGTTGCTTAATTTAATCTGATGTGCTTAGGTGGAGGAGGAATAGACCCTACCTAAGAGTATATCTAGCATAATTGAGCGGAGTTGATCGGGCGCCTAGAGATAGGGTTACGAGATTTTGTCAGATTAGGGTGAAACCTAATATGGGAATCCATTGATTGATTTACTGCTTCCTTAGGGGGTTATTATAAGAGAATGAGAGTTCCACTAATTAACCTAAGGTTAGACATTATTCGCCTCGAGAGAGGGTTTAATATAGGTTAGGGAGTCTCACAGATCAAGCTAAGTAAAGAAATCATATGGTTTGGGGAATAAATAATAAGTGAAGTCATAGGTGGATTCTTCCTAAGGGTATCGTCTTCATCAACTTAGTTTTCCTAAAGTCTTTCTCCAATTTATTCTTTTTTCTTTGCATCTAGTTTAGTTTTTCATTAGTTTTATAACCCAATCACTCCATATTTTAGGCTAAATAATAGAAAGAAAGTGAGTAGTAGTACTTTTAGGTTCCCTTGGGTTCGATAAGATATTTTTGCCTAAACTATACTACTGTTCGGTAGGTGCACTTGCCTCTATCGTTGTCATAGTTAGTCTACAGGTTCGATCATTCTTTTTATAAATATTAAAATACGACTGTTTGACACGATCAAGTTTTTGGCACTGTTGCCGGGGACCACTAAAATATTAAGAAAGCTCTATTTCTATTGCTTTAGCAAAAATAAAATATTTATTTGCAATTTATTATTATATTATTCTTTATTATTATTTCTTTTTACTTTGGTAATTTTTTCCTCTATTTTGCTTTTGGCAGAAAATTTTAGTCTATGGAAAAGATGGCACTGAATAATTATCAGTGGCAAGTCATGAGGACAATTCCTACTAAAATAGCTAATGTCTTCAACCTCGACGTGGTCACCAGGTTATCTAATTAGTTAGAGATGATGAATAAAAAGATTGATGATTGGTATAGTCCCTCACAGGTACATCTAGAAATACAATATGATTTGAATCTAGGAAGCGTGGCAAATCCTGAGTACCCACCCTACGGATATGGCATGGACAACAAGCAAGCTCACTATATAGGTAACTATTCTAGATATCAAAATAATTTTTATAGTGACACTTATAATGCAGGTTGGAAGTACCATCCCAATTTCTCGTGGGATGATCAAAATAGCCAAAGATCAAAATTTCCTCTAGATTTTCAACAACTGCCACACCAACAAGAGAAGGAGCTGAATCTTGAAGAGATGCTGATGAAATTCATGGTAGCCACAGATTCTCATTTCCAAAAGACTGAAGCAGCACTTGATGAACAACAAAAATCGATCAAAGGGATCAAGAATCAAGTTGGAAAACTTACTAGGTCAGTGGGACATCTCACAAAGCTAATGTCAGAATGACCACTAGGACGTCTACCAAGTAACACCGAGGTTAACCCAAAGGAGCAAATTCAAGCCATCTCAGCTCAAGATAGTAAGGGGTTAGATAAACCAAACTCAATATAAGAAAACAAGGCAGACGAAGGAAAGGTAGAGGTAACACAAGAAAAGTCGAAATCGATAATCAAGGAGTACCAACCTCGCATACCTTATCCCAAAGCAATGAAAAGAGACGATTCAGAGGAACAATTTGGTAAGTTTCTTAAACTCTTAAAGAAAATACATATTAACTTACCTCTTTTTGAAGCTCTTTTTTTCAGATGCCAGACGCGAGGAAATTTTTAAGATAGCTCTTGATCAACAAACACAAATTAGAGGAAGAGCACCACGTGGAGATAAACGCAATGTGTTCAACAATTCTACCAAATAAAATACCACGGAAATTAAAAGATCCAGGGAGTTTTACAATTCCATGTTTAATTGGTAGTTTATCCATTGATAATGCGTTAGCAGATTTAGGGGCAAGCATCAATGTTATGCCTTACAAAATGTTTAAACAACTAGGTCTAGGGAAACCCAGAAAAACTAGGATGAACATTCAATTAACTGATAAAACTATAAGAATTCCTAGGGGTATAATAGAAAATGTTCTAATCAAAATTGATAAATTTGTATTCCCAGTAGACTTTGTCGTTTTAGACATGGATGAGGACAACACGATCCCCTTAATTTTAGGAAGACCCTTTTTGGCAACTGCCAGAGCTAAAATTGATATATATGCAGGAGAACTCATACTTCGTGTAGGCGACGAGATAGTCACTCTTCAAGCTCTTGACTCAGCCAAAACATCAAGTGATAAAGGTGAGAAAATAAATTCAGTTGATAACCAACTTGTTCAACCTTCATTGCAGGAAACACCACAAAGCTACAAACCTGAGCCGGATCATAGACCTCGTGCTAATAAAGAAGAATTACATGAGGAACCAGAACCACACGAAGTGAAATCGAAGGAAACCCCAGACGAGCTGATAGGAACAACAAATCACATCAAAATAGAGGATCAGGTATTGTTGAATAAGGAAGACCCTCGAATCACCAATTCAGACCTCAAGACAAATGAAGAAATCACTTTTGAGGTACTTAATGTCTTCCTATATGACACAGTCGAGGTCAGCAATCCTAAATTCAACACTTTTGAGGTAAACATTACTCGACTTAAACTATATATCCATAACCAAAGTGATCGCATGAGAAAGGATTTTCACCTCCTCAAACCACCATGACCATAAGAATGAGAGGTAAAGTCTAGCTAAGACTATAAACGAGCGCTTCTCGGGAGGCAACTCAAGCACTAACCCCATTTTTACATTTTTTATTTTTTATTTTTTTTCTTTTTAGCACATAACCATAAACTAACCAAAGAGCAGATTTCTAGGCCACACGTTCACCTCCAATCTTATCCAGTTTCTTTTCATAGACTTCATCCAAAAATTTAGGAAGTGTTCTCCCCTTCTCTTTTGATTTTATTATTGCATAATTGTTTATCTATCTTCGTACATTGAGGGCAATGTACATCTTAAGTGTGGGGGGGTAAAAGTACCTGACTTTTTGCATTATTCTCAAATCCTGTATTTAGTCTTGTTTTCAAGTATTTTTCTCATATTACTAATTAGGATGAAATTTCTATTTATTTATGATTTGTATTGATATGTTTTAGAGTAAGTCATAGTTAATTGTGCATTGATGATTAAATTTGAAGGATACTAGAGAATCAAGCATGATAAGTCTACTTTTTAAAAATTAAAAATAATAGGTCTTTGAACTGAATTTGAGTATTACTTTGAAGTTTGAAATTTATAGGTATTGATGTCAAAAACACCCATAATTTTTGTGAGATTTTGAGCCTTATAGAGCATATATTCTTTTTCATGCTCACTTTATTGATTATGAGTGTGTCAACTTTGAACTGTTATTCTAGAACTTGCCTTGTTTATGCATGTCGAGACCACATTTTTGATTTGATAGACAGAGATGATAAAGGCACCTAGGATTTAACCCACTTACTCCATAAAAAGCCTACCTTCACAAATTAACTCCTAGTGAACCCCGTTGAATCATAACAACCTTTTTATTGATGCACCCACTAATATTAACCCAAAATCCCTTTGAATTTGTTATCACCATCCTTTTGACTACCCTTTAATCGAGGTTTGATTTGATTAAATTACCGAATTATATTAGTTCAGTAGTTACATTTATCATTTATGATGTAATATTTTAGTTTATTCTTAAAAAAATAAAAAAATCCAAGTTTATTCAATATTAGTAGTATATAAAAGAGCTTAGAGCATTTAAACTCCAATTTTTGAAGAAAAAGCTCGTATTAAAGTATATCAAATTTTAAGTGATAAAAATACTCTTTATTATAGAGTAATTATCAATAGTAGGTATTATTAGTTTTCATTCGATGTAAATATTCATATTTAGTTCATTGTTTCTAGTTAGGTAATTTGTCAAGTCAGTCTTGATTCTAACCTTCTAATTCAGCCTTTATCCACACCTTTTAACCTTAGCCTCGTTACAACCCTGATAAAGACCTTTTGATCTGTATCATCTCATGTACAGTGGTGGAGATTTGATTTTTAGGCAAGCCTATAGGATTAACTTTTCAGGTTCGACTTATGAGTGCTTATTCTTGAACCTTAAACACTTTGAGTGATTTGAGTGAACCTTCAGTGAAGAAGTCAATCCTTGTCGATTTTGAATTAAAGGTAATTATTCAGATAATGGGAGACACCTATGTTTTCATACTACAAAGGTATGACTTATCGTGATTGAATCTTTAGGACTCTTTGAGTTGAATTATCCATGTATAAATTTTCTATGAATTATGATGAGACATTGTCTATAGGAATTATGAATTATGGAAAGTTTGTTTTAATTGTAAATTGAGAATTTTGCTTGAGGACAAGCAAAAGCTTAAGTGTGGGCGTATTTGATAAACCGTAAAAGTAACATATTTTAACCTCATATTTAGTATGCTTTTGGATGATTTAGCCCTTGATTTATGTAAAAAGGTGCTTTTAATCCTTTCTTTTCATGTTTATACTCAGGAAAGCACCCGAAGACGAAAAGAATGTACAACGGGCTTAAAACGGACCAAATTGTGCCAACCCAAGAAATCGACATGGCCCAGACTTCAAGCCACACGGCCGTGCCCCAATTAACAGAATCAAGACACAGCCTGAAGACGATTTACACGGGCGTGTACCATGGCCGTGCCCCTACCACGGGAAAGAGCAATTTCACTCGGATTTGGATTCTTGGAGGCAAAGAAACACATTCCTAAGTCTACTTAAACATTCTAGGAGGAATTCTACTTGAATTAGGATACTTAGGAGCCAAGTAAAGCATCTCAAGGCCTATATAAACACCCAAGGTAGCAACTAAAAAGGGGAGTTCAGCAGAAGCCAAAACAGACAGCTTTTTGACATAGGCTTTTGCTGAAGCTTTCATCTTTTAGGGAATCACTTGAAGATAACCAGTTGATCCATCTCAAGAAGCCGAAACTCTATTCAAGACTAGCAATCTAATATCCTCATTCAAACCATCCTCGAATCTCTTACACATAATAGCTTCCGTAGACACACACTCTTGAGCATACTTACTAAGTCTAACGAATTCACGTTCATACTCTGCCACAGTGATTTTGCCTTGCTTCAATTCAAGAAACTCTTTCTGTTTCTGATCAATAAATTGTTGACTTATGTACTTCTTTCGAAACTCCTCTAAGAAGAAGTCCCATGTCACTCTCTCCCTCGGTACTATAGATGTCAACGTTTTCCACCAGCGGTATGCTGAGTCCCTCAGTAATGATACATCACATTTTAAGCTCTCCTCGGGCGTGCAAGAGAGTTCATTGGATACCCGCATAGAGTTCTCAATCCAGAACTCTGCTTTCTCAGGGTCATCAACTATGTTGGCTCTAAATTCCTCGGCCCCTTGCTTTTGAATCTTATCGACAGGGGGTTTAGTCATTCTTACTAAATATATACCTGGAAGAGCCATGAGGACTGCCTGAAGTATAGGAGAGGGTGGAGGAGGTTGAGCATTAGGATTTGCTCAAACAAGCTCAGTATACCAGTTACTTATCACATGAAGAAAGGCTTCCGAGCCTCTTCTCCTTGACCCAAAGTCTCGAGTCTACTTTCTACAGTCGCAGTACCTTGTGTGGGAGCCGGCACATTACTAGCAGTATCATCAGCAGCAGCTCGGTCGGGATCCATTTTCTATATGAAAACACAATTTACAATTGTCAAGAGTCACCATACTATCATAATATATTTATGGCATGTATAGCTAGACTCTCACACACGCTATGGCAATCCGAGAACCGACTAAACCATAGTTCTGATACAACTAAATGTAACACCCCTTACTCGTAACCAACACCAGAAACGGGTACGGGGCATTACTGGACTTAACTTACTCAAACATACAACATCGGCCTTTAAAATTTTGTTTCAACTCAACACATTCATTTGAATTCATAACATCCCTTTTACACGTCTATGGGACCTTAAACATACTTACGGAGTGGTTCAAAATTGAACTGGAAACTTTTGAACCTGAGAAATTTTTTACACAAATTAGGATCACACGACTGTGTGATGAGGGACATGACCGTGTGGGCAGGCTGTATGGTCACACACGCCCATGTCCCTAGTTCGTGTGGATTTTATTTTTTATTTTGAACCTACAGGGGTTTTCACAAGGCCAGACACACGCCCGTGTCCTTCACACGGCCACGAAACGCTCATGTCTTAGCCCGTGCGCAAAAACCTTGACATTCTGCTTCTGACGTCATCATCCTATTATGGTCACACGACCAAGGCACACGTCGGTGTCCTTAGACCGTGTGGCAAATTAAATTCCTAAATTCAAGTGCAGACTTCACACGGCCTGGGCACACGCCCATGTCCTATGACCGTGTATTTCACATGGTTGAGACACACGGCCGTGTCTTAGCCCATGTGGCTACTACAGAGCATTCTGACTTGTCAACTTAGCATGCAAGGGGATATACGCCCTAACCACATGCCCATAGGGCAGATCGTGTGTCGCACACGGCCTAGACACACGCTCGTGTGCCTACCCGTGTGGACAAGAACAAGACTATTTACCAAGCCCTTACTGCCACCCTTACTTACACCATCATAAGCCACATTAAGTAACCAACTTATTCATGCATAAATACCCCAATTAAATGACCATAAAACTTACACATTCATGAATAACCTCATCATTTCATAAATTAATAAGAAAGAGCCATTAACTATGGCCTTATACAAAAGAATTCATCCTCAAATGAGCCAACACATTTGGTGAAAACAATATGACATTAAACTAAATCTAAGTCCCTATACATGCTATACTCAAAATGCTAAATCTAACTATACCAAGATGTGCTGATAGTGTAGGTGATCCTCCAATTATCTCCGTATCCTGAGCTGGCTCTTCGACACTATAAAACAAGGGAAAAGAGAAGAGAGTAAGCTTTAAGCTTAGCAAGTCTATATGTAAACAATAAACACCATACTGCATACTTATCAATCAAGAACAATTCCAATCATTGTAATTATACTTACTCATTTCAAATCTTACCACATTCCAAACACAACTCATAACCATAGCTCACATTTACATGTACTTATACCCTACACTTATCACCACAAAGCCACATGAACTTTCATCCAAACAAAGTTTCTTGATGAACACTTTGGAATAATATTAGATAAGAAGTGGTTTCGCACACAACCCACCATTTAATAATTAACAAGGTGGTATCGCACATAGCCCACCTATGGTTACATGTTTATAGTGGTATCACAGACAACCCACCAATGATAATAATTATGATGGTATCGCACACAGCCCATCAATAGTAAATGCGGTGGTATCACACATAGCCCACCAATGATAATAATTACAGTGGTATCGCACACAACCCACCAATATTTACTTATTCATGAATTTTATCCGTATCATTTTCCTATTCCGAAGGTTCATCCGAGAATTTCCTCACTCTCTATCATTTCAATACACATCAATGATATTCATTCATATTTCACATATTTCATTAATATGTAAAATCATAAGTAAAAAGGATGTATCATTTACATATACACTTACCTCAATACAAAATATGTCAATTTGTAATTTAGTCCGTAGCCTTGCCTTTTCCTCGGTCAAGGTTGATTCCACGCTTCTTGATCTATAATAATAAAATTTCTCATTTAATCACTACAAAAAATCAAGACACTTTAAAAGTTCTACTTTGGCAAAAATTACTTTTTTGCCCTTAGACTTTGGAAAAATTACGATTTTGCCTCTAGGCTCGTAAATCATTTTTCATCAAATTTCCTCATTTAACAAGTCTAGCTGAACATTTATTACTCTTATAACAACTCACAATACCAATCATTTCATGCATTTACTACCCATTTTACAACATTTATAAAAAGGTCCTTTTAGGTGTTTTCATGGAAACACCTTTCACAAAAATTGTGTATTAACCCACTAGAATTCATTTTCTTCCATAAAATTTTAGATATCAACATAAAAATTCACATGGCAAAACCCTAGACTCTCAACCATTTTGCAAAATAGTCCCATCATTATTAGCTAGCTTAAGCTTTAGGGGTTCCAAAAAGTACAAAAATTATTAAGAAAAACCACCAAAATCACTTACTTGCAAGGAGGATAAGTTGCTAAAATTGCAAGCTCCCAAACCCCTATTCTTACTAGAAATTTTGGTAGAGGAAGAAGATGATAGGAAAAAGATGACAGCTTCTTGTTTTATTTTATTTTATTCAATTAAGTCACCAAAACCCACCTAACTATTGACCAATTAAATTTCTTGTCTCCCCCCATCTATGGCCAGCTATCATCTTTAGAAAGGCCTAATTTCATATTAAAGACCTCCAATTTAAGGTTCTATAGCTATTTGGCACCTCTATCTTGTAAAATAAAACTTTCTCACTTTATACGAATTAATCCACAAAAATTTTCACGCACTCATATAATTATGCTATAACACATAAAATAATATTAAAATAATTTCTCCAACCTCGAATTAGTGGTTTTGAAACCACTATTCTAACTAGCCCCAAAATAGGGCTGTTATAGGCAACCCTAGTAGAAATGCAATGGTGAGTCATTCACCCATCTCCTACTCTAAGTAGGTTGTTTTTCTATTTAAAATAAACATCTAAAACTCTATAAGAGTTCTACCTTCTCTTCCTATATAGATGGCACTGGTAGAGCTATTTACACAATTTTTGATTGATTCTTATTATGTCAAAATATAGAGAGAATTTATTCTCAAATTTTAAATATATTTTTCTAGAATAATAATTTTACTGATTTCTATTAAAGAAGAAATAATTTTCATTTTCAATCCAAAAAGAAAGCTTTTTTCTAGTTCTTTGTTTTGGTTCAAATTGGTTCAAGCCAGTAACGCCTTAAAAATATCAAAACACTAATTTCTGTACATAGGTATGTGTAGCACTTAGAATAATATTATTAAAGTAGTATCGGGTTTATCCCAAGCCTTAGAGTTAGGGGTGACCTTAGGGAAAAATTTATTTTTCTTACTTAGTGGACCCTAGTCTCAAGCATGAGGCCTCATATGCAGATTAAGAAAAGAGAGGACACAAATGGGCTTGCGGTCTAGTGGAAAGTGGTGTCATATAGGGGTTATGAGGTGGCGTGTTAAGAAGTTAAGGAGGTCCAAGGTTCTAGGCCTAGGAGGGGAAAATTAAGGAGTTTTATTTTTGTGCCTGAACAAAAGGAGTTGGCGTTGGGGAACTCTAGAAGGGAGTGTTTAGGAGAGAAATTTAAGGTGAAGATAAGGGAGAAAAGATAGGGATTGGTAGGTGGATATAGTGGTGCCCTAGAGGCAATAAGCGATATTGTGGCGAAACCACCGAACTAGAGGCAATAAGCCGATATTGTGGCGAGCCACCGAACTAGAGCAATAAGCCGATATTGTGGCGAAACCACCGAACTAGATATTTGGCAGGCGGCCATTCTTCTCTTCATATATCCCACCCATGCAATTACACATGTACTATAAAATACAAAATTTATTAACAATACATAACATGGTGGGTTTATCAATAACATTTCATTTGGCCCATAATTATAGTAATTTGTCCATTTAGCAATTTAGTGGGCTTTGGCCCATTTACCAAACTAGAGTGTTTTGGCTAAATTTTAACGAACTAGAGTGTTTTGGCCCGATTTATCGAACTAGAGCATTTTTTACATTTTCACGAACTAGAGATTTACGGCCCATTTTCACGAACTAGAGTATTTACGGCCCATTTTCACGAACTAGAGTATTTACGGCCCATTTTCACGAACTAGAGTATTTACGTAATAACAATTAATATCTAGAGGCGTTTCGTAATTTTCACGATTTTGTCGTTTTCGTATTTTGTCATAATATCATTTTTTACGTTTTACCGATCTAATCGTTTTACGATTTACTACCATACCGAAATTTGACATCCAACAGAAAATAATGAGTGTGAAAATTACACACCTCGATCTGTGAGTACTAACCCTTCTCGCTCTCGGCACCTAAAATATATTTTGATTCGTTAGACAACTAACTCGTAAAATAAATCTTAATCGATAATGGATCCAAAATCTTACCTCTTGATTTTGAATCACTTGATTTTCGGTTTTCCTTCGTTTATCGATTCACTAGCATGAGAATCCACCAACGATAACGGCTCGAGGTTCGTACTACTTGAATAATGGACTTCTTTGGAAGATGGCCCACAACTTTGGTGGAAAATCGATTGCCGAAACGCTCTTCGTTTGAATGGGGATTCTGAGATCCACCCTCTTACGATAACTGAACACCGCCTTTTCTTCCTATTTTGACGGTCTTCAAGATCCAAAGGAATTTAGTTAGATCTAAAATAATATCAATAATACTAGAGATTTTAAAGTAGGATTTCCTTACCAAAATGAAACGTTTCCAACGTTTCCACGATTCTTCCGATCACTTGAATTCCAATCTCGTTATTGCACTAAATAATAACGAAAAGCGTTATTAGTATGAA
Organism: Gossypium rotundifolium; assembly: GCA_025506655.1. NCBI lineage: Eukaryota > Viridiplantae > Streptophyta > Magnoliopsida > Malvales > Malvaceae > Gossypium > Gossypium rotundifolium. The sequence goes on along the minus strand of CP106734.1, from coordinate 150,277,157 downwards.
TGCTATATCAATCCAAAAGACCCTCAATAAACCAATGATATTCGCCATAATATCACTTATTAAAAGCGAAAATGAAAAGAAGAACCCTTACCTATGATCCACGATCGAAAGGAAAGAATGGAGAATGGTGTCTAAATGATGAAGGATTGATTATGTATGTTCAAGGAAAAGAAAAATAATTGGGTTTATAGGCACAATAGCATTCGCCAAGAGAGTGAAGATGGAAGAATTTTCGATTGAAAAGAAATAATATAAGACGAAAGGATGATGGTGATGTTGTTGCTTGATGTCAAAGAGAAAAGAAGAGAAAAAAAATGAACTTTAGGTCTTTGGTATATTCGCCATGGCAAAAGAAAAGAAAAAGATGATTCTTTTTGGTATAGATGATTTCGGCACAAGAAGAAAAGGCACAAAGAATTGGCTATTGAGATAAGCAAAAAGGAATAACCAAATGGTCACAAAATTTGAGCTTTACTAATGCCCTATTCGGCCAAGATGAGAGTTTGAGAGGAGAAAACAAAGAAAAAATCTGCACAATGTGTAAAGAATGCCCAAAGAGAAAAGAATGAGATTTTTAGCCAAACTAACAAAATTTTGGCTCTCCTCCCCTTACCAATATTGCCGTCCAGCACATGGTCAAATGGCCATGATTTCTTTCCAAATTTTCCCCTTGATAAGTGCCTTATGTTCCCCCTATCTTTCCTTAAGTCTTTGATTCCATGCCATAAATTAGTTGTTTCCTTAATCCATTGATACACTAACCAAAAATACATGGTCAACACCTTCCTTATATGTCCCCTTGCCGACACTTCCTAGTCATGAGCAGAAAATTAAAAGCAAAAATTTATTTAGGTGCCATACAAGGATTCGAACCTCTTCCTCTTACTTGAACCCATCGCCAACTCCACCATGCCATATGCTCATTTTATGACACTTTTAGCACATAATTTAGCTTAAGTCTTAATCACCTTTGTTTCACTTCAATAAATCTCAATTTAATAAATTTTATTTCTTCTCCAAATTATGCTTTACCCTCTCTAGGGCTTTAATAAGCACTAAAATAAAAGTAAAAAATTTTTCCTTTAAAAATCTAAACACCAATTCATGCAATTTAATTACTCGGATTTTTAGGGTGTTACAGATTTGGACTCTGAGGGAGCGGAGTGTTCGGCCTGAGGCTTTAAAAGGAGAGGAGGCCGAATGCTGAAAAGTTCTTTGAGCATTCTCTAGTTTTATTTTTTTCCCTCAATCAGTTTCTCCCGTATTGCCAAAATTTTGCTAAGTCAAATTCCATCTGTTGCCAAAAATTCTATCATCCCTCTTTTTCGAATCCTTCATACTCTCCCTTCCCAAATTTCCTTTTTGGCTCACCACTTGGTTCTAGCCGAATAACCTTTTTTCTTATTCTCCCTAGTGTTGCCGAATTGCCTCTGTCACCTTACTAGTCTCAAAAGCCAGACTTAAGCCGCAGGATCAAAAGAAGATTTCGATAAGAGCTTAGTTGAATTTCTAGTGTGTTTTATTAAAAGCCAAAGGGCTATCTAATCCCTCTTTGCCGTTAACATGTATTAACAAGGGTGTGGCTCAACAATCGCAAGCGTGGTAGGTAAGGATTGTTATCAAGGCAATAAGTATTCTCGACTCAGTCACGGTTTAGCAAATGGCTGAATCTACTATGGCTCATAGGGGTGACTTATGATGAATATGGATCACTTGGTTTTGACAATATACGTGTTTGGGTGCAGATCTAGAGGATAATCATAAATAGTAGCAAAGGAAGGGCTACTTAGAGCGTGAAGCACCTTTGTAAAAGTGCGGTGAGGTTTTGATTTTTGATAAGTATGTGTCAAAACCTTGGTTAATCACTAGCAATGTCGATTGTAGGTTTGTGACTAAGTGGTTTCTGCGAGCAAGGTTACAGTGTGTACAAACACTACACACACAAAATTGGCAATGTCGAAAAGCCAAAAGTAGCTAAATAGGTCCGATGGGCCCGAGGCTAAGTTTGATGGAATGGTTTGGTTTGTTATCTGAATTGAGTTAGTCACGCATGATACATGACCTAGATTTATTTTGGACCTAATAGGCCATTTGATAAGGTTCGGGCCTAATGGGTACATGAAGGTTGGAATTTGGGTTTGATGGGCTTTATGGGGACGTGAACAAATATGCTAGGGTTCATGGACTTAGGCCTAGTTTGAACAACTCTTAAATTTCATAAGACTTAACTTAATTAAACATGTCTATGAACAAGTTGTTGGGTTAGGTTGTGGCAACAGCATACGCATGTCTAGGATTGGATCTGTGGAGAGCTTGATACTTAAGCGGTCCTAGTGGCCCACCCCCTCTTCTCTGGAATCCTACTTGGTGCGTAGTGTTTGTTCACTTTAGCAGGCGAGGGCTTGTTGATGGGCCAAAGTTCATAACTAAAACCCGAGAGGGACCAAATACCCATATATTTGTAAAATTACTAAAATACCCTTTGGCCCATTTACCAAACTAGAGTGTTTTGGCTAAATTTTAACGAACTAGAGTGTTTTGGCCCGATTTATCGAACTAGAGCATTTTCGCCCATTTTCACGAACTAGAGATTTACGGCCCATTTTCACGAACTAGAGTATTTCTACCATTTTCACGAACTAGAGTATTTACGCCCATTTTCACGAACTAGAGTATTTACGTAATAACAATTAATATCTCGAAGGCGTTTTCGTAATTTTCACGATTTTGTCGTTTTACGTATTTTGTCATAATATCATTTTTTACGTTTTACCGATCTAATCGTTTTCGATTTACTACCATACCAAATTTGACATCCAGCAGAAAATAATGAGTGTGAAAATTACACACCTCGATACCGTGAGTACTAACCCTTCTCGCTCCTCGGCACCTAAAATATATTTTGATTCGTTGACAACTAACTCGTAAAATAAATCTTAATCGATAATGGATCCAAAATCTTACCCTCTTGATTTTGAATCACTTGATTTTCGGTTTCCTTCGTTTATCGATTCACTAGCAGAGAATCCACCAGCGTATAACGGCTCAGAGGTTCGTACTACTTGAATAATGGACTTCTTTGGAAGATGGCCCACAACACGGTGGAAAATCCGATCCAAAACCGCTCTTCGTTTGAATGGGGATTCTGGATCCACCCTCTTACGATAACTGAACACCGCCTTTTCTTCCCTATTTTGTGGTCTTCAAGATCCAAAGGAATTTAGTTAGATCTAAAATAATATCAATAATACTAGAGATTTTAAAGAGTAGGATTTCCTTACAAAATGAAACGTTTCCAACGTTTCCACGATTCTTCCGATCACTTGAATTCCAATCTCGTTATTGCACTAAATAATAACGAAAAAAGCGTTATTAGTATGAATGCTATATCAATCCAAAAGACCCTCAATAAACCAATGATATTCGGCCATAATATCACTTATTAAAACGAAAATGAAAAGAAGAACCCTTACCTATGATGATTTGGACTCGAGGAGCGGAGTGTTCGGCCCGAGGCTTTAAAAGGAGAGGAGGCCAATGTTTGAAAAGTTCTTTGAGCATTCTCTAGTTTTATTTTTTCCCTCAATCAGTTTCTCAGTATTGCCAAAATTTTGCTAAGTCAAATTCCATCTGTTGCCAAAAATTCTATCATCCCTCTTTTCCGAATCCTTCATACTCTCCTTCCCAAATTTCCTTTTGGCTCACCACTTGGTTCTAGCCGAATAACCTTTTTCTTATTCTCCTAGTGTTGCCGAATTGCCTCTCACACCTTACTAGTCTCAAAAGCCGACTTAAGCCGCAGGATCAAAAGAAGATTTCGATAAGAGCTTAGTTGAATTTCTAGTGTGTTTTATTAAAAGCCAAAGGGCTATCTAATCCCTCTTTGCCGTTAACATGTATTAACAAGGGTGTGGCTCAACAATCGCAAGCGTGGTAGGTAAGGATTGTTATCAAGGCAATAAGTATTCTCGACTCAGTCACAGTTTAGCAAATGGCTGAATCTACTATGGCTCATAGGGGTGACTTATGATCAATATGGATCACTTGGTTTTGACGATATACGTGTTTGGGTGCAGATCTAGAGGATAATCATAAATAGTAGCAAATGAAGGGCTACTAGAACGTGAAGCACACTGTAAGGGTACGGTGAGGTTTTGATTTTTGATAAGTATGTGTCAAAACCTTGGTTAATCACTAGCAATGTCAATTGTAGGTTTGTGACTAAGTGGTTTACTGCAGGCAAGGTTACCAGGTGTGTACAAACACTACACACACAAAATTGGCAATGTCGAAAAGCCAAAAGTGGCTAAATAGGTCCGATGGGCCCAGAGGCTAAGTTTGATGGAATGGTTTGGTTTGTTATACGAATTGAGTTAGTCACGCATGATACATGACCTAGATTTATTTTGGACCTAATAGGCCATTTGATAAGGTTCGGGCCTAATGGGCTGTAAGGTTGGAATTTGGGTTTGATGGGCTTTATGGGGACGTAGACAAATATGCTAGGGTTCATGGACTTAGGCCTAGTTTGAACAACTCTTAAATTTCATAAGACTTAACTTAATTAAACATGTCTATGAACAAGTTGTTGGGTTAGGTTGTGGCAACAGGCATACGCATGTCTAGGATTGGATCTAGGGAGAGCTTGATACTTAAGCGGTCCTAGTGGCCCACCCCCTCTTCTTTGGAATCCTACTTGGTGCGTAGTGTTTGTTCACTTTAGCCGCGAGGGCTTGTTGATGGGCCAAAGTTCATAACTAAAACCCGAGAGGGACCAAATACCCATATATTTGTAAAATTACTAAAATACCCTTATATTTGAAAATTACTAAAATGTCCCTAGATTTGTAAAGTACCAAAATACCCATGTTTTGCAAAAATACCAAAAAACCCCTATTTTGCAAAATTACCAAGATACCCTTATTTTTCCAAGTTACCAAAATATCCCTATAGGGTAGAATTATGAAAATACCCCTAGGTAGTGAAATGACGAGAATACCCTTATGTGACAAAGATGAGTTTATGGATGTTAGTCGTGTGTTTGATGCATTCATATGATATTCTGCTTAGGATGCATATGGGTGGGAATTATGGTACAGAGGAGGATTTGAGGATCGCATGGCCGTATGGTATGGATCCACCGAGGCTTTAAGCCCAATATATGATTAGCAGCTTTGCTGCAACATTCGGTGGTACCGCAGTCGGGCTACCCTTGGTGTGTAGCGGAGGGGTGGGTCGTGTAACACCCCAAACCCAGTCAAAACACTACGACCGAATCTGGCATGTCACAGGGAAGAAAACATTTTGGAAACCAGTTTGTCGTCTTGAGTTGGGAAGAAAACTTTTGTATAAAGAATCGAGTTTGGATTGAGTGAACTGTTAAAACATTTTGAGACTTAGTTTAGCAAAATAGAGTTGCCTTGTTGTTATCCCTTGTTTGTTAATTACCCGATGTAAAACTTCAGAAAATCCCAAAAGTTTATTCAAGTTTTGAAAACGTCCATTTCATAGTTTACTAGGCATGCCCTTAACGTTTAACAAAATTTTAAAGAAATTTAAAATGAATAAATAATCCCAAAGTAAAATCTAAGTGGCCTTATTACAAAGCTGAAATCCAAACTTAAAGTAAAAAAAAATAAATCTGAAATAAACATTAAAATTAAAACAAAATATTGAGCATGGCCACCTCGAGTCCACCCCGGCTCCATATCCGAGATCTAGGAATTATCTGCAAAAAGGTAATGGAAGGGGTGAGTCACCGAGACTCAGTGTATAAATCCCCATCCCAAAATATGTTAAGCTCTTAGACAGATTCATATGCAAATATGCATGTCATGCAACCCATCCAACCTAGGTATCCATCCGAGTCTCCCAAGTCTACCCCTTGTGGCACCTAGCCACTGGTGGTACCTAACCACTAGTGACCGAAGTCACAAACAATCATATGTGGGGCCAACCCACTTGTGGTACCTAACCACTGGTGACGATCCCTTGTATCGTTATGTGGGGCCAACCCATTATGGTACCAAACCACTGGGACGAGTCACAAAGATAAGCATATGTGGTACCTAACCACTGGTGGTTCCAAACCACTGAGACTTAGTCACAGAATAATGATATGTGGGGCCAACCCACGTGTGGTACCTAACCACTGGTGACAGTCTGATAAATCATACCTTCCCCCTCCTCTCATCATACCCATTTTTCATGTATATGCTTTTCAATACAATATGATCATGCTTAACACTTAAGAAAATATAACATGGCACATGCAGGTTTAATATAGATAAATCACGTTAAGCCACAAAAATGGACTTACCCAGAGTTCTTGCTTTTACCCACAAGGGTAACATAGTGATTTCCATTGTTACTTCATCTTTTGACAAAATACAATAATAGTATATTAAACATATGAAGTGTGTAAAAGTTATACACCTGATTACTCGCAACCCGATACTTTCTACGTCGACACTCTCATTGATAGGCACTACTACTATCTGCCTACTATTCTGCTCAGATGTTGGTCCACACCCAGGTGGCCAATCATGAATAGCAGACACAACCCTCTTCTTGAACCTAGGGATTGAACCCGAAGGTTGACTTCCCTCTCCTTCTTGTATATTTCTTGCATCCATTAAAAACTTCGTAAAAACCCACTACGAGAGATGTGATTTTTGAGATCTCCACCCCACTAGGTTAAAACAATAGATAACCAATAGGTCAATTAATAAAACCACTAAGAAGGGAGTTCCTACCTAAATCGATTAGATCCCGAGTTAGCAAACCTAGGCCAACACGCTAATCGCACCTACATAAGTACCTGATGCGATTTAGAAAAAGAGAATAGGGTAAGGGAGTGGCCATTTGACCGAATTATCATCATCCACATACCTTCGACTTCCTTCAGGATTTGGCACAAGCAATCACAGCGAGGAAGATTCAGCTTCCAAGAGAAAAAGAAATAACTCAACAGGGTTTCCAGGAAAGATTCGACCAAGAGCAAAAGAAAGTGTGGTCTTCGGCTTTTAGTGAATGAAAGAAGAGTAAATCAAGGTAATGAGAATCAAGGGGTCTCGGCTAGCAAGGTGTTTCAAGAAGAATAAGTAAGATGGAAGAGAGGGAGAAGTGGTGATTCGGCTTTGGGACAAAGATGGAGAAAAATGGTAGTAGGGATTCAGCTACCACAAAAAGAAGAAGAGAAAAGAAAATCCAATAGGGGTTTCAGCTTTTAAGAGTGAAAGAGAAGTGAAAAGAAGAGTTACACCCCCAAAGGGTCTCCTAGTTTTGGCTATGGTCAAAAGAAGAGAAAAGAGGAGAAGAGCTTAGGTGCTTTTCGGCAAAAGAGAGATTGAGAGAAAAAAAACTATGCTGAAAAGTGAAACCCACCTAAATGCCGAAAATACTACTCCTTAGCAACTCAATTTCGGCACCCTCACCAAGAGCCAAAATCGAGAGTCCCCTTCCCCTCAAACTCTTCAATAGAATTCGGCTAACACTACCCCTTGTGCCGTCCCCTCTATCTTCCTTCCTCCCTTCTCATCCAATCATCCAAACAAATTTGAATTCATCATACTCCTAAAATTTCTCTCATCCACTTATCCAAATTTGTTGACCCCTTCAATACTCATCCACCAGAGTCCAAGCTGAATGCAACACCTCCTGGTCTTGGCGTAAAAAAGAACAACCAAAAGGGAATTCCCGCGGCTTGAACCAAGTCCCTATCAGCTTCCCTAAGGTGTCACTTCCCTGAGCCTTAAGTGGCACCCCCCTTGCCACTTTACCAAGGTTCCTCTTGTGTCAAAACCTACCACCAACCACCCTTAACTCCTATCCCATTTAGCTCCTCCTTCTAAGTGCTCAAAAAGAAAATTTTTTATAAGGCTCTAGCCTACCCCTAACTCATGCTTGGACCCTTAAATTACCCTGAACTAGCATGACGACCATACTATCTACATGCACTCACACAAAATGCAAAGGCCCCGTTTAAGGATGTTACAAGTCAAGCTAAAATTCCCCACAGGAGTCATAAGGTTGGAAGGGAAATGGTGTGTATAGCGGATTGATTATTGGGGTGGGTTTTGCATTACCTTGTGTGTATATGATGCATTATGATATGATATGAGGTCAATATGGGCTAAGGCCCAAGACCACTGATTCTGATAGGGCTTAGGCCCAACGTAAAAATTTGTGTGTGATTTAATTTCCAAGGGTTGTACACACTAAATTTCAAAACTCACACCCTTTAATTTAATGTCTTAGGTAATCCCAAATAGACAGCTCAACGTGGAAGAGGACTCAGAGATGGCCACACTACAAGATGTTTGAATTTTGCATTTATTTGTCTCGAAATACATGTTTTGTTTACTTAATTTTCGGTGGATGTAATAAGGCCTTGTACTCCATTTTGACTTCAGATTTATTTTTGGTTTTAAGGTTAATTGTTTATTTAATTATTAAACCTAAGTAAGCTCCTATGTTTTAACTTGGTTTCTGAAATACTTAAAACAATGAAATGGGTTTTTTTTATCTTTACTTAATAAGACTCATAGATTTTTAGGTTTTTGGGCCTTAAAATTTTAATTAGCAAGACCGTTTTGAATTGTGCCTTTAATGTGACATTCTGGACTCGGGCCTAACTTCTAGGCCAGGTTTGGGGTGTTACATTTAGTGGTATTAGAGCCCGGTCGCAAAGCTCGGGCTGTGAATGGGCCTTAAATTTTGGCTTTTAAAAAGTTTTTACAGGGTTCTTAAAGTGTGGTTTAGCGAGCCCTCGACGTCGAGCTAAGTAAGTTCTCTGTACTACATTTGGTTAAAGTACTGAACTGTATAGATAATGGGCTACTTAAAGATAGGCTTTTAGAGACTAAAGCCCGAAGGGAACCTAAACCTGTAGTGAATTCTTGATCATGGAATAACTTTAAGAAAATTGTTATTACTTACATAAGACATGTGTTTTAAACAAGTGGAACTAAGTACTAATTACATAAAATTCTTAATTCAGAGCTACGCAACGATGAGCGCTAGGCGAGGTGGAAGAGGCTGCGGCAGAGGCCATAGAGGTGTTAGGGCAGGATCGTCTGAGTCCGGTCATATGCCCAATGTAGGAGTAGGGGAGGCTCGGGCCTCACCAGTAGTTGAAAGAGGAGCAAATGAACGGGCTGCCGCGATAGAAGATGCCGTATCGCAGGCCATGTTGAGAATCTTAGAAAGGGTCGTTGGGCCCAATAATGGTACGGGGAGTCGTGGGTCAATGGTGGAGCAACTCCGAGCTAATGGGGCTGAGATTTTCAAATGAGTAGTGGGGTGGCCCCGAAGTGGCAGAGTATTGGTTGGAAGCTACTGAAAGAATAATGGGTGACCTGGATTACACGGCTGAACAAAAGCTGAAAGGAGCAATATCCCTACTTAAGGAAGAAGCCTACCAGTGGTGGTTGACCGTAAAGGAGGGCAACCAATCGGAGCAGATCACTTGGGAGTTCTTCAAATCGATATTTTAGGGGAAATACATTGGAGCAACCTATGTAGATGCCCGAAGGAAGGAGTTTTTGAGTCTGACTCAAGGAAATAAGTCAGTAGCAGAGTACGAGGCTGAGTTTTTGTGCCTTGGTCGATACGCCAAAGGGATAATAGCAATCGAGTATGAAAGGTGCGTACAATTCGAGGATGGATCAAGGTATAGCCTTAGGGTACTGATAGCTCCACAAAGGGAGCGAGATTTTATGGTATTGGTAGAGAAAGCAAAAATAGTAGAGGAGGTAAAGAGCATTGAGTGCCACAACGAGAGAAAGAGAAGGGAAAGAATAAGCGGAATACGAAACCTATGGGAGCCAGACAGAGGCCCATGAGGAGGGCCAGAGTGAATAGACCGGTTAGAGATATGGCCCCTATTGCCGCTGTTAATAATGGAGTACCATGTTGTGTAGAATGTGGGAGAAGGCATTCGGACGAATGTTGGAGGAGGATGAGAGCATGTTTAGGCTGTGGATCAATGGAGCATAGGGTTAGGCAGTGCCTGAGAAGGTTAGATCAGGAGCAAGCCGATGGTAGAGGCAATTTTTAGCCTAGAGGGGTGGACAACAACCATCAAGGGGCCATGGTCAAGCCAGAGGTAGAAATGGCGTAGGACGAGGACGTGGGGCATCGGGCAGAGGTATAGGTCAGGTAGAGGCAAGACAGCCAATGTTGATCTATGTTGTTCATCGCAGAGAGGAAGGTGATGCGCCAGATGTGATAATGGGTACTTTTCTTATTTGTGAGCTACCTTATATTGCACTCATTGATGTGGGACCGACGCACTCGTACATTTCTTGTAATAGGACTGAAACTGTAGGGGTGAAGTTTGAAATAGTTGAGAATGAAATGACTGTATTAAGTCATTTAGGGTAGTCGGTGAAAGTTAGTAAGCTATTTAGGGATGTACCATTGATGGTTCAAGGGGTTATTTTCCTAGCAGATTTGATGGAATTGCTGTTTGGTGAGTTCAGCCTCATTTTAGGCATGGATTGGTTAACGAGGCACCAAGCAACTCTAGACTATGCTATGAAGAAATGGTATTAAGAAATGTAGAAGGTGATGAAGTGGCAGTAATCGGGGAACGACGTTATTATTTGTCGAACGTGATTTCAGCTTTAAGGGCGAAAAAGTTGGTAAGGAAAGGCTGTGAAGCTTACTTAGCTTATATCAGTGATTCAAAGTCAAAGAGTGTTACTGTCAAGGAATTGAAAACAGTAAAAGAATTCCCTGACGCTTTTCCAGAGGAATTTCTGGGATTACCGCTCAATAGAGAGGTGGAGGTTGGAATAGAGTTGTTATCGAACGCGCCAATGTCTATTGCACCTTATAGGATGGCACTGAAGGAACTAGTGGAGTTGAAGGCTCAGATTCAGGAGTTGTTGGATCGCGGGTTTATTAGACCAAGTGTGTCTCCATGGGGAGCCCCAGTATTATTCGTAAAGAATAAGGATGGGTCCATGAGGATGTGCGTCGATTACAGGCAGCTGAACAAGTTAACCATTAAGAATAAATACCCTCTGCCTAGGATAGATGACCTTTTCGATCAACTTAGAGGAGCCTCAATTTTCTCGAAGATTGATTTGCGTTCGGGGTACCATCAACTGAGGGTTAAGGAAGCTGATGTGTATAAGATAGCCTTCAGAACTCGTTATGGACATTACGAGTTTTTGGTGACGCCGTTTGGGTTAAAAACACACTTGTCGCTTTTATGGATCTCATGAACCGAGTTTTTCAACCGTATCTATACCTGTTCGTAGTAGTCTTCATATATGACATCCTGGTATACTCGAGAATGGAGGTGGATCACGATGCACACTTACGGATTGTATTGCAAGTTCTAAGGGAGAAACAACTATACGCTAAGTTTAACAAGTGCGAATTCTGGCTAAGGGAAGTCAGTTTCTTAGGACATGTGGTCTCTGTCGAGGGAATTAGGGTTGACCCTCGGAAGGTAGAAGCGGTGTTGGATTGGAAACGACCTAAGATAATGTTAGAGATTTGGAGTTTTTTAGGCCTGGCAGGATACTATAGGCGATTTGTCAAAGGTTTTCCCTAATTACAACACCTTTGACCAAGCTACTACGGAAGGGTGTGACATTTGTATGGATGGATAAGCAGCAGGAAAGTTTTGAGAAGCTTAAGAAGGTTTTAACGGAGTCTCCTATTCTAATTCAATTGGAGCACGAGAAGGAGTTTACGGTTTATAGCGATGCGTCGCACGTAAGCCTAGGCTGTGTTTTGATGCAGGAAGGGAAGGTGGTTGCTTATGCATCGCCCCATCTTAAGACTCATGAAAGAAATTTCCCAACCTATGATTTGGAATTCGCAGCAGTAGTCTTCGCGCTGAAGATTTGGAGGCATTACTTGTATGGAGAGAAGTGCACCATCTATATAGATCACAAGAGTCTGAAGTACCTCTTGACTCAAAAGGAGTTGAGCTTGAGACAGCGCAGGTGGATTGAGATGTTAAAGGACTACAATTGCACGATCGAATATCACCCGGGAAAAGAAAATGTAGTGGCTGATGCACTAAGCCGTAGGACTATGTTGGATTTGAGGGCAATGTTCGCTCGGTTGAGTCTCTATGACGACGGGAGCTTGTTAGCCGAATTGCAAGTGAGACCACTGTGGGTTGAGCAGATTAAAGCTAAATAGCCATCGAACAAAACTTTGAGTTCTCGATTCAAGAAAGTTGAGAATGGGGAAACGGTGGATTTTGGAATGAATGGTGAAGGGTTATTGTGTTTTCATGGTAGAATTTGTGTTCCAAAGGACGAAGAGCTAAAGAAGTCTATACTATGGAAAGCACATAGTAGTTCCTATGCTATGCACCCCAAAGATAACAAGATGTACTGAGATTTACGAGAGCTTTATTGGTGGCCGGGATTGAAACGCGAGGCTACGAAGTTTGTGGGCAAATGTTTGGTATGTTAGCAAGTGAAGGCGGAACATCAGTTGCCATCGGGATTACTTCAGCCGATTAAAATCCCACAATGGAAGTGGGAGTGGGTTACTATGGATTTCGTTAGTGGGCTACCCTTGTCGCCTACTAAGAAGGACTCTGTGTGGGCCATTATGGATTGGTTAACTAAGTCTGCCCATTTTATACCGGTACGCACTGACTACTCACTACAGAAATTGGCAAGGTTGTATGTGGCAAAAATTGTGAGGTTGCATGGAGTTTCGGTCTCGATCGTATTTGATAGAGATCCTCGATTTACATCTCACTTTTAGAAGAAGTTGCATAAAATGCTAGGTACGAGGTTGGATTTCTGTACGGCATTTCATCCTCAGACTGATGGTCAGTCAGAAAGGGTAATTCAAGTCTTGGAAGATATGCTTAAAGGGTGTGTGATTGAGTTTTGAGGAAGTTGGGAGGATTACTTGTCGTTAGCTAAATTTGCGTATAACAATAGTTTTCAGGCAAGTATTGGAATGGCACCTTATGAAGCAGTATATGGATGAAGATGTCGTACTCCGACGTGTTGGACTGAGTTGGGGGAGCAACGAATTTTGGGTCCAGAGTTGGTAGCAGACATAGAAGATAAGGTAAAATTGATTCGGGATCAGTTGAAGGAGGCGACAGATAGGCAGAAGTTGTATGCTGACCTCAAGCGAAGAGAGATCGAATATGCTACGGGGGACATGGTTTTTCTCAAGGTTTCCCCTTGAAGGAAGGTGTTAAGGTTTGGTCGGAAAGGCAAATTAAGCCCAAGGTTCATTGGGCCTTATCAAGTGTTGAAGCAAGTTGGGACAATAGCCTATCAGCTGGAATTGCCTTCAAAATTGAGCCAAATACACGATCTGTTCCATGTGTCAATGCTATGGCGTTATCGCTCAGACCCTTCTCACATTGTGTCAGTTGAGGAAATCAAGGTTAGACCAGATCTAACTTTTGAGGAGGAGCCGGTTCAGATAATTAATCAAGATGTCAAGGTACTAAGAAGAAAGTCCGTTCCTTTAGTCAAGGTGCTTTGGGTTAACCATAATGCCGAGGAGGCTACTTGGGAACCTGAGGAGGCAATGCGTCGACAATACCCTCATTTGTTTCCACCAGGTAAATTTCAAGGCCAAATTTTTTTTAGAGGGGTAGAATTGTAACGCCTTAAAAATCTTTAAACCCTAATTTCTTTACATAGGTATGTGTAACACTTAGAATAATATTATTAAAGTAGTGTCAGGTTTATTCGAAGCCTTAAAGTCAGGGGTGACTTTAGGGAAAAATTTATTTTTCTTACTTAGTGGACCCTAGTCTCAGGCATAAGGCATCATAAGCAGATTAAGAGAATAAAGGATACAAATGGGCTTGGGGTCCAGTGGAAAGTGGCATCATATAGGGGCTATGAGGTGGCGTGTTAAGCAGTTAAGGAGGTCCAAGGTTCGAGGCCTAGGAGGGGAAAATTAAGGAGTTTTATTTTTGTGCCTAAACAAAAGGAGTTGGCATTGGGGGGACTCTGGAAAGGAGTGTTCATGAGAGAAATTTAAGGTGAAGATAAAGGAGAAAAGATAGGGATTGGTAGGTGGATATAGTGGTGCCGGTTTGGACTCTAAGGGAGTGGAATGTTCGGGCTGAGGCTTTAAAAGGAGAGGGAGCCAAATGCTGAAAGGTTCTTTGAGTATTCTGTAGTTTTTTTTCCCTCAATCGGTTTCTCCATTTTTGCCAAAATTTTGCTAAGTCAAATTCCATCCATTTTCGAAAATTCTATCATCCCTCTTTTCCGAATCCTTCATACTCTCCCTTCCCAAATTTCCTTTTTGGTTCACCACTTGGTTCTAGCTGAATCACCTCTTTTCTTATTCTCCCTAGTGTTCTCGAATTGCCTCTGTCACCTTACTAGTCTCAAAAGCCAAACTTAAGCTGCAGGATCAAAGGAAGATTTTGGTAAAAGCTTAGTTTAATTTTTAGTGTGTTTTATTAAAAGCTGAAGGGCTATCTAACCCCTCTTTGCCGTTAACATGTATTAACAAGGGTGGGCTCAACAATCACAAGCGTGGTAGGTAAGGATTGTTATCAAGGCAGTAAGTATTCTCGACTCAGTCATGGTTTAGTAAATGGCTGAATCTACTGTAGCTCATAGGGGTGACTTATGATCAATATGGGTCACTTGGTTTTGACGATATAGGTGTTTGTGTACAGATCTAGAGGATAATCACAAATACTAGCAAAGGAAGGGCTACTAGAACGTGAAGCACACGATAAGGGTACGGTGAGGTTTTGATTTTTGATAAGTATGTGTTAAAACTTTGGTTAATCACTAGTAATATCGATTGTAGGTTCGTGACTAAGGGGTTTGTAGCACACGAGGTTACCAGTTGTGTACAAACACTATACACACAAAATTGACAATGTCGAAAAGCCGAAAGTGGCTAAATGGGCCCGGTGGGCCCTGAGGCTAAGTTTGATGGAATGGTTTGGTTTGTTATACGAATTGAGTTAGTCAAGCATGATACACGATCTGGATTTGTTTTGGGGCCTAATAGGCCATTTGATAAGATTCGGGCCTAATGGGCTGTAAGGTTGGAATTTGGGTTTGATGGGCTTTATGGGGACGTAGACACTAGGGTTCATGGACTTAGGCCTAGTTTGAACAACTCTTAAATTTCATAAGACTTAACTTAATTAAACATGTCTGTGAACAAGTCGCTGGGTTAGGGTGTGGCAATAGGCATACGCATGTCGAGGATTGGATCTAGGGAGAGCTTGGTGCTTAAGCGGTCTTAGTGGCCCACCTCCTCTTCTCTGGAATCCTACTTGGCGCGTAGTGTCTGTTCACTTTAGCCGCGAGGACTTGTTGATGGGTCAAAGTTCATAACTAAAACCCAAGAGGGACCAAATACCCATATATTTGTAAAATTACTAAAATACCCTTATATTTGAAAATTACTAAAATGCCCTTATATTTGTAAAGTACCAAAATACCCTTGTTTTGCAAAAATTCCAAAATACTACTATTTTGCAAAAATACGAAATTAGCCCTATTTTGTAAAATTACCAAGATACCCCTATTTTTCCAAGTTACCAAAATACCCCTATAGGGTAGAATTACGAAAATACCCTTAAGTAGTGAAATGACGAGAATACCCCTATGTGACGAATATGGGTTTATGGATGTTACTTGTGTGTTTGGTGCATTAATATGATATTCTGCTTAGGATGCATATGGATGGGAATCATGGTACGGAGGAAGATTTGAGGATCGCATGGTCATATGGTATGGATCCACCGGAGGCTTTAAGCCCAATATATGATTAGCAGCTTTGCTACAACGTTCGTAGTACCGCAACCGGGCTACCATTGGTGTGTAGAGGAGGGGTGGGTCGAGCTAGAATTCCCCACAGGAGTCATAAGGTTGGAAGGGAAATGGTGTGTGTAGCGGATGGATTATTGGGGTGGGTTTTGCTTTACCTTGTGTGTATATGATGCATTATGATATGATACGAGGTCAATATGGGCTAAGGCCCAAGACCACCGATTCTGATAGGGCTTAGGCCCAACATAAAAATTTGTATGTGACTTAATTTCCAAGGGTTGTACACACTGAGTTTCAAAACTCACACCCTTTAATTTAACGTTTCAGGTAATCCCTAACAGACGGCTCGACATGGGAGAGGACTCAGAGATGGCCACACTACAAGATGTTTGAATTTTCATTTATTTGTCTCGAAATACATGTTTTTGATTACTTAATTTTTGGTGGATGTAATAAGGCCTTGTACACCGTTTTGACTTCAGATTTATTTTGGATTTTAAGGTTAATTGTTTATTTAATTATTAAACCAAAGTAAGCTCCTATGTTTTAACTTGGTTTCCGAAATACTTAAAACAATTAAATGGTTTTTTTATCTTTACTTAATAAGACTCATAGATTTTTGGGCTTTTGGGCCTTAAACTTTTAATTGGCAAGACTGTTTTGAATTGTGCCTTTAATGTGACATTCCGGATTCGGTCTAACTTCTAGGCCGAGTTTGGGGTGTTACAAAGCCTACACTCAAAACTGTTTGTGGTACGAGAATAGTAGAGAAGATCGTTTGGTAGAAAGCCAAAAACATCAAAGATCCACTTATTTGAAAAAACATATGATTTTATTTGAAGGTTTATTGCTATAAATATCACAAACCACGTCGATTTTCAAAATTTTAAATTTTCACTGTGCAAAAAAAAAAATCATTTTCAAACTGGGTATTTTTCCAACATCACCCACTTCTTGGGTTTGGACCACATAAGCTCGAGCTAAAGCTCTAACCTTAGATTGTTGAATAGATGGCTTAGTCCCTTTTTTCATACCACCTCTGGATATAGAACCACCGTGAGGACTTCCCCAACACCTAATAGTAGTAATAGACTTTTGAGTTGTAGTAGATAGATTATTATTATTATTCCTCGGGCAATCTTGGGCAAAGTGTTCTTGAGATCCACAACGAATACAAGCTCTAGTAAACTTCTAACATGCACTTTAGTGCTTTTTCCTCCTACAATGTTCATAGTTCAGAATATCAGAATCTTTGGTGGGAGCTCTAAGACTGGCCACTGAATTAGATGGCTATCTATCTCAAGCTTTCTTTAATGCCCTTGAGGTTGATTTCCAGGGCTTTCGAGACTCTCTAGCTCTCTTAGGTAGCTAATGCAAACTAGAAGTCCTTGCTCACTTCCCAAAGGCTCAAAAGGGTTCAGATCTCTTGTCAAGGCCCATGGCATGCTCCACCATCTTGGCTCGTTCAGCCAAGTCAGCATATTCTTTTATTTTAGGGGAGTCCAACTCAAATCTAACCTCAACATGCAATCTCTGAAGTGTATTTTCTAAGTTGTAGAAATTCATGCTCATAATTGACTACAGACATCTCACCCTATCTCAAAATCATAAATTCCTACTTCCAATCTTCTAGATATAACTCTCTGACGTACTTTTTTTGGAATTCAGATTAAAAGAAATCCCAATTAAACTGATTAGCTGATATGTGTTGGGTAACTATCAGCCACCACTAATACGCCTTCTCTTTCAAGAGGGAGACTAAACACGTGGTGCACTTGTGCGAAAAACACTTGAGCTGTTGTAGTACCCAATTCGTCGATTCAAGCCAAGCCTCAACTGTTGAGGTATCAACCCTATTAAATCCTTTAAACTCAGTGGCACCATACTTCCGCAATTCTTTTATCCAAGCTCGTCGAAAAGAGGGCGCAAATGCAACTTGTGGAGTAGCTCCCTGTAACGGCCCGTTTTATATGCTGTCAGAAATGGTGGTTTTGGAACCCTATTTTATAATTATCGAGTCAGTAAATATTATTATCAATATTTACGAGCCTATTATAAGGTTATTTTGAATTTCATTCCTATAATTTTATTAATTGAATGGTTGATTAGGGTACAATAACTAAATTGTCAAGACCATAAAAAGTTAAACGCTATTGGTTTTTTGATCGTGTCTGTCGAGTCTTAAAAATTTATAAAAAGAATGATCAAACCTGGAAACTAACTAAGACAACGATGGAGGCAAGCGCACCTATCAAACAGTAGTATAGCTAGCGGCAAGACTAGATTCTCGAACCCAAAGGAACCAAAAGTACTAATATTAACTCTCTTTCTATTATTTGGCCGACAAATTAAGGGAATTTTTATCTAATCTAAAATTAACTAATTAACTAAGCTAAAGATGCTAAGACAAAGATCAAATTGGGGAAGGACTTGAGGGAAAACCGATTGAATTAGACAATACCCAAGGAAGAATCCACCTAGACTTCACATGTTATCTAACTTTGAACCGGACGATTTATTCACTTGACTTGATCCGTAAGATTCCCTAATTTATATTAATACCTCTCTCGAGGCTACTAACATCATGAATTGAAATCTCTTTCTAATTAAAACCACTAGAATTGCATTAACTCGATCTATGGACTCCCATATTAGATTTGACCCTAATCCTGTAAATTTATGTCATCCTATCTCTAGGGTTGTGTTAAACTCCGCTTAACTATGCTAAATCTACTTTTAAACAGGTTTATTCCTCCTCTGCTTAAAAGTATAAATGCTTGAATCGATATCTCGAAAATACCAAAACAAGAATTAAGAACACATAGTTAATAAAAAATCAAGTATTTATCATACAGCTCAGATAACAATAACAAGATTCATCTTAGGTTTCATCCCCTTTAGTATCTTAGGGTTTAGTTCATAATTGTAAAAGAAAACATCTCAAAGAAAATATAAAACAAGACATAAAGAAAACCCTAAAACCCCCTGAAGGAATTGAAAGAGAGTTTCTCCGTCTTGAGTATGATTCCGACTTCTTGAGATGAATCAACTGGCTTTCTTCGATTAAATCCCTGAATTTAACTACTCTGGCTCGGATCTTTGGCCTAGCTGAACGCCCCCTAAAGGTTGGCCTCTAGGGTCTTTATATAGGCTTTTGGAATATGTTTCTTTGCCTCTAAGTACCCTAATCCGAATAGAATTCTTTTTATTCGCGGCAGAGATACGCCCATGGCACACGCCCGTGCATTTTGGGGTCCAGGCTGTGGTCGGCTCTTCTTACGGGGCACGGCTGTGTGGTCTTGGGCCCAAGCCATGTAGATTTCATGCTTTGGCCCATTTTACCATTTTTGGCCCGTTTCTCGTTCTTTTCATCCTCCGGTGCTCTACTGAGTATAAAACATGAAAATAATGGATTAAGAGCACCTATTTCCATAATTAAAGGGATAAATCATCCAAAAATATGCTAAATGTGGGATTAAAATATGTTCATATTATGGTTTATCAAATACCCCCACACTTAAGCTTTTGCTTGTCCTCAAGCAAAATTCTCAACTCACAATTAAAACGAACTTCCTCAATTCATAATATTCATCGATAATATTTCATCATAATTCATAGATAATTTATACATGGATAATTTAACTAAAAGAGTCCTGAAGATTCAACCAATCAAAGTCATGAGTTTATAGCACGAAAACATAGGTGTTTTCCCTTTATCTGAATAATTACCTTTAATTCAAAATCGACAAGGGTTGACATTCTCACTTAAGATTCACTCAAATCACTCAAAGTGTTTAAGGTTTAAAATTAAGCTCTCAAAAGTCGAACATGAAAAGTTATTACCATAGGCTTACTTGAAAATCAAATCTCCACCACTGAAAAATGAGATGATACACAAATCAAAAGGTCTTTTAAAGGTTGTAATGGGGTTTGGGTTAAAAGTGTGGATAAAGGCTGAATTAGAAAGGTTAAAATCGAGATTGAATTGACAAATTACCTAACTAGAAAAATGAACTAATGCATAATAACATTAATTTAAAACTTTTAATACTAATAATACGAACTTCTTTTTCAAGATGTTGAAATTAAACGTATGGGCTTGCTTAATCACAAAACTAATAATGAATATTCTTTGATTTTTTTTTTGAAATACCAAAACAATGTAAGATGAAACTTTAACAACTGAAATAATATAATTAGGCAACTGATCAAAACAAGTCTCGATAGAAAGGTGGTCAAAAGGAATGGTGATAACAAATACAAGGTAGGTTTTCGGGTTAATATTAGTGGGTTGAGTCAAAAAAAAGGGTTGTTAGGATCAAAGGGGTTCACTAGGGGTCAATTATGAGGGTAGGCTTTAGTGGAGTAAGTGGGTTAAATCCTAGGTGCCTTAATCATCTCTGTATATCAAATCAATAGTGTGGTCTCGACATGTATAATCGAAGCAAGTTCTAGAATAACAAATCAATGTTGACACACTCATAATCAATAAAGTGAGCACAAGAAGAATGCATGCTCTAAAAGGCTCAAAATCTCACAAAAATTATGTGTTTTTGATATCAACCTCGTAAATTTCAAATTTCAAGGTAACAATTAGATTCAGGTAGACAACCTAGCAAAATTTTAATTTTTGAAAATAGACTCATCATGCTTGATTCTCTAGTATCTTAGAGTTTAAATCATTATTTTACAATTATCAATGACTTAATCTAAAACCTATCAATAAAAATCATAAATTAACAGGAATTTCATTCTAATTAGTGATATGAGAAAATTACTTTAAGACAGAATATCATTCAGGGATTTGAGAATAATGCAAAAAGTTAGGCACTTTTTCTAAATAATTTTCACCCCCACACTTAAGATGTACATTACCCTCTATGTACAAAGATAGATAATAATCATAAAATATGAAAATCAAAAGAGAGAGAGAGAGGTGAAACTTCCTGAAATTTTTTGGATGGATTCCTTGAGTTGGAAGTTTAATGATGATGACTTTAAACATAAGTGAGTGTGGTGGTGAATACTCCTAGTGATGTTTTCCATTCTCGGAGTGGCACATTGAACCTTTAAACTGCAAAGTCATCAATTAAATTTCTATGGAGTACTATTTAATTTGATGTTGTTAGGGATTCTTGAGGGTTAGGCAGTTAGTTGTAAAAGGGATTAAACTGTAATAATAAGAGTTTGAAACAAAAAAAGTAAAAAGCTTGATAAAAATAAAAAAATAAAAAAGAATTAAAATGAAAATAAACACTGAAAATTATAAGGGCTTCAAAGGTCCTCGTCATTGGTTGGATCGGTAGGTGGAGGCGGCGGTGATATGTGAAAGTGATGACAAATCTGCTGAAGAGTTGACTCAATGCCATCGAATCGTCGAGTGGTGTCATTGAATTCTTGAGTACAATACTGCAATATCAGTCCCATGTCAACATTGGATCATCCTCATGTGTAGCATTGTTTGGATGGCCTGTGGGGACATCTGTCTTATCAGTGTGAGTGAAGAGATCTGAGCGAGAGGTGTTGAGGAGCCCGAAATATCGAGCCAATCGTGTGATGTATGGGCCCATAGATATGACCCCCCTCCTATGTTGCTTTGTTTGGTGTTGAATGGCACGGGCTATGAAATAAGCTAGGTCAAAAACATGTCCGTTTGCCATGCACCATAAGAAATAGGCGTCGTGAGTGTTGACGACGCTGATGCTCTCTCGCCTCTCTGTCAATGTGTGGGTTAGAATGGCGTGTAGGTATCGTAGAGATGGGGCGAGAGCTGTTGTTTTCGAGTGGCTAGGGTCATATGAGTCTGAATTGGGGGCTATATTATACCAACATGGTATCGTAGAGATGGGGCGAGAGCTATTGTTTTCGAGTGGCTAGGGTCATATGAGTCTGAATTGGGGGCTATATTATACCAACATCTCGTCAGAGTGTTGTGAAGGTGGCAATAGAGATCTGAGAGATCATGTTCCTCCATAAATTCATCAATGTAAAGTCCCAATGTGGCCTTGAATTGCAGTATATTCATTTCTCTCACGATGCCTCCGAGACGAAATTGGATTGTGCTGGGGTCATCGTGGTTTGTCATCACCGTTTGGAGGTGAAACGTGGAGCAGAGTTCCAGAGTGAGCTCTAGAAATGTTGGCTCGATGATTGTAAAGAATTGATCCCAGGGATCGATGGTTAAGAGATCTCGTACGTAGTTGGCTAATCGGACTTGCTCTAAGGCGGCCCAATCAATGCACCTCCCTGTGCCTAGGGGTCGTGCATGAAGTATCTTGTAGAGGTCTTCCTGGGGTCCTTGTAGAAATTGCAAGAATGGATGGCATAGTTCGGTGGATGCGCTAACCGATGACGAGCCGAGCCCCTTTCATTTTTTAGAACTAGGGGCAGCGATTTTCTTTCCTCGGGATGATGACATTGTGGTCCTGAAAGTAACAGATATGCACTGATTGAAGTATCATTTTCAACCATATTGCATAATCTTTAAGAACTCAACAATATCAAGTATAAAACAAAGATCATGATAAGGGTAAACTCCTATTTTGCATAGAGACTAATTGCTATTATCTAACAATGAATGAAATGAATAAAACTAATATTAAGTAAGAAGAACTAATTAGGAACTAAATAAAATTTAGTGATAAAAATTCTAAAAGAGATAGATTTCATGAGGAGAGGTGACCGGTGGAGTTCTTAGGAAGGAGGGGTACAGCTGGTCGGCACACGGGCATTGAGAGGTGCTACATGGTTGTCTCAGCGCAGGCATGTACTTTCTTTTTTGTGTAATATGAAGGGGGAAAGAGGTAAGAGGCGGGGGAGGTCAAGAGGATGGAAATATGGTTTGCTGGTGGCCGAAGTTGGTCTGAGATTTAGGAGGAGAAGTGGCTAGGTTGGAAAAATTTTGGGGGGCAATGTGTGGCTGTTTGCTGCTTTAAATAGGGGTGGGGCACACGATTAGGGGCCACGCCTATGTTGCCATTTCTTTAGCCCGTGTTTTTCGCAAATTCAATTTTAAGCACGTTTGTGATGTCTTCTACGCCTCTGTTACTTGGGCGTGCCTGGCCTTGTTCGCTTCTCCCACGCCCGTGTTCATGGTCCTACGACTGTGCCCATAAGTCAGTGTCGTCCACAGTCTCAAGGCACAGGCATTTCAAATGCCCGTGTCGTTTACTCAGGATCAACCATGGGTTGGAGGAACGGACGTGTCTCAAGCCCTTGTCCTTTAATCAGTTTCATCCACGGTCACGTCGCACGGTCGTACCGTTTAGTCAGAGCCTGTGGCTTGGAAAAATTATTGTCCTGTTTCTACACCATCTTTGCCATGCCAATGTACCTGTTCATGGTTTCTACATGGCCACGACCATGCCCGTGTTCAAGGTCGTGTGGTAGGGAAACCTGCGTTTTATTAACTTGGTTAGTTTGTAGTTAGGTGCTAAAAGAAAAAAATAAAAATAAATAGGGTTAGTGCTCGAGTTGCCTCCCGAAAAGCTCTCGTTTAAAGTCTTAAGCTAGACTTCCCCTATTTTCATTTCTAAATGAAGGATCACAGAGCTTAAGCTCCTCTCTTGTATCCCTAAAATCTTCACCATTATAAATTTTCAGTCGCTGACCGTTTACCTTGAATGTGCTACGAGTTGGATGAGTTACCTCTATCGTGCGGTAAGGGAAAATAGTTTTTATTATGAATGGACCTGACCATCTTGATTTTAGCTTTTCAGGGAGCAATTTTAACCTTGAATTGTATAGCAGGACTAAATCTCCTACTTCGAATTGCTTTGGTTGTTTTAAACGAGCATCATGGCGGCGTTTTGTTGCCTCCTTATATAATCGTGAGTTCTCATAGGCATTAGCTCGCCATTCATCAAGCTCGTTCAACTGCATCATCCTTTTTTCACCTGTAGTTTTAAGATCGTAATTTAGAAATTTTATAGCCCAAAAAGCTTTGTGCTCCAACTCAAATAATAGATGACAACTTTTTTCGTAAACAAGTTTGTATGGGGATGTTCCTATAGGAGTTTTAAAAGCTGTTCTATAGGCCCATAAAGTATTGTCTACTTTTAATGCCCAATCTTTCCTGTTTGATTCTACTGTTTTCTCTAAAATACGCTTAAGTTCTCGATCTGCTACTTCCACTTGTCCGTTGGTTTGAGAATGATAAGGGGTAGCTGTCCTCTAGTGTACTCCATATTTCTTTAAGACTCTATCAAATTGAGTATTACAAAAGTGAGTACCCCTATCACTAATAATTGCTCTGGGTGTTCCAAATCAAGAGAAAAGTTTCTTAAGAAACCTTACTACTACTCTAGCATCGTTGGTAGGTAAGGCTTGGGCTTTTACCCATTTTGACATATAATCTACTGCTACTAAGATGTATTTATTTCCAAATAAAGTAGGAAATGGACCCATAAAATCGAATATTTCACAGGATAGCATATATGTTTGAGGCATTTCATCTCGTTTAGAGATATTACCTGTTCTCTGGCATTTATCACATGAAGCAACATACCTGTTGGCATCTTTAAATAGGGTGGGCCAATAAAAACCTGATTTGAGTGTTTTATGCACTGTCTTAATCCCACTGTAATTTCCTCCTGAAGGTCTTGAATGGCAATGTTCTAGTATTTTGCTTGCTTCTGCTTTTGTAACACATCTTCGAATTACTTGATCTACACATATATAGAAAAGAAAAGGATCCTCTCAAAAATAGTTTTTCGCAGCAGCAAAGAATCTCTTCTTTTGATGATGTGTTAACCTTTTTGGTAAGATGTTGGCAGCTAAATAATTTGCAATATCTGCAAACCAAGATACCTCAAAGTTGGTTATGGAAAAGAGTTGTTCTTCAGGGAACGAGTCGTTTATTTCACTCTTGTTGTGTTCTTTGATATATGGGTTTTCAAGCCTAGAAATATGATCTGCTACAAGATTTTTAGCTCCTTTCTTATCCTGAATTTCTAGGTCAAATTCCTGTAAGAGTAAAATCCATCTAATAAGTCGAGGTTTTGCATCAGGTTTAGTTAAAAGATAACGAAGAGCTGAATGGTCAGAGAAAATGACAACTTTAGATAGGATCAAATATTGTCTAAATTTATCAAATGCAAAGACTACAACTAGCAATTCTTTTTTTGTGGTTGTGTAATTTTCTTGTGCGGTCGTTAATGTCTTGCTAGCGTAATAAATTGGCTGGAAGTCTTGTCTCTTCGCTGTCCCAAAACTGCACCTACTGCAAAATCACTTGCATCACACATTAGTTCAAAGGGTAGGTTCCAATCAGGTGCAATCATAATTGGAGCATTTATTAATTTATCTTTGAGGATATTAAATGCATCTAAACATTCCTGATCAAAATTGAAAGGTACATCCTTTTCTAGTAATTTTGTTAAAGGCTTAGCTATTTTAGAAAAATCCTTAATAAATCTTCTATAAAACCCAGCATGTCCTAAAAAACTTCTAATAGCCTTAACTGAACTAGGAGGAGGTAATTTTTCTATGGTTTTGACCTTTGCTTTATTCACCTCAATCCCTTTACTAGAAATTTTATGTCCTAATACAACTCCCTCTTGAACCATAAAGTGACACTTTTCCCAATTTAGTACAAGGTTCGTTTCCTCACATCTCATTAGAACTCGCTTTATATTTTTAAGGCATAGATGAAAAGAATTACCAAATATCGAAAAGTCATCCATAAAGACCTCCATAATGTCATCCACAAGTTCATCAAATATAGCTAGCATGCAGCACTGAAAAGTAGTAGGAGCATTACATAATCCAAAAGGCATTCTACGATAGGAAAACGCACCGTATGGACATGTAAATGTAGTTTTCTCTTGATCCTCAGGGGCTATTGGGATTTGGAAGTAGCTGGAAAGCTCGTCCAAAGCAGTAGTACATGTGCTCGGATAATCTTTCTAACATCTAATTAATAAAGGGCAAGGGAAAGTGACCTTTTCTAGTTGTGTCGTTCAACTTCCTATAATCAATACAGACTCTCCATCCTGTGATTGTTCTTGTAAGAATCAATTCATTCTTTTCGTTTGCTACAATAGTCATGCCTCCTTTCTTCGGAACGACCTGTACAAGACTTACCCAAGTGCTGTCAAAAATAGGATAAATTATTCCAGCATCTAGAAGTTTAATTACCTCAGCTTTAACAACTTCTTTCACGTTGGGATTCAATCGTCTCTGAGGTTGCACGCATGGTTTGTACTCCTCTTCCTTTAGAATTTCATGGGTGCAAAATGATGGGCTTATTCCTTTAATGTCAGAAATTTTCCAAGTTATGGCTCTTTTCTGCTCCCTTAGTAACTGTAGCAACTCGTCTTTCTCTTTGGGTTCCAGTTCTGAGGAGATAATTACTGGTAGTGTAGAATTATCCCCGAGGAATGCGTATTCTAAGTGTTTTGGCAACTTTTTTAATTCTAAATTGGGTGGCTCATTAATAGAGGGTTTTTGTTTTAGTTTGTCATTGATTTCAATGCCTTCTTCTTTCATTTGTCTAGAGGGAAATGTGTTAGGATCCAATGGATCCAATTCATCGGTATCATTATCTACCCCCTTATCTTGAGTAAGACACAATTCCAACGTGTCGTTAAGTACGATTTCCTGCAAAGAATCTTGAATAGAATGATTAGTGGCATTAATAAAATAACAGGAATCACCTTGTTCTCTAAAATATCACATAGCATCATAAATTTGAAAAATAATTTCCTCGTTGCCTACCCTTAGTGCAAGTTTACCATCACCGACATCAATAACAGCCCTAGCAGTGGCTAAAAAGGGGCGTCCCAAAATTAAAGGTACCGCAACGTTTTCATCCATGTCGAGCACAAAAAAATCAACAAGGAATATAAATTTATCAAATTTTACCAGAATATCTTTGATAATTCCCCTGGGATATTTCATAGATCTGTCATCTAACTGAATACTCATCCTAGTTGGTCTAGGTTCCCTGAGACCAAGTTGCTTAAACATTTTAAGGGCATTAAATTAATACATGCACCTAGATCAGCTAGTGCTTTCTCTATGATTAAACTACCGATTAAATAGGGAATAGTGAAACTTCCTGGATCTTTCAATTTGGTTGGTAGCTTATTTTGGAGGATGGTTGAACATTCTTCATTAAGTTCCACTGTTGATATCTCTTCAAACTTCTTTTTATTTGTTAGAAGTTCTTTTAGAAATTTCACGTGTTGGCATCTGCGAAGTAGCTTCAACAAAAGGTAAGTTGATATGTAACTATTTAAAAAGTTCAAGAAATTTACCGTATTGTGCGTCTAAGCGGTCTTTCTTCAACTTTGCCGAATATGGGATTGATGGTTTACATTCTTCGCGTACTTGTGTTACATTCTTAACTTCTTCGTCCTTTGCCTTATCAACTTCACGTGGTACCTTCTTCTTTGTTTCAACCAACTCTTTTCCACTCCTTAGTGTACTTGCCCTCACATGCTCTTTTTAATTAGTTAAACTTTCTGGTCGCCTATCAGAAACTAACTTAGTTAGTTGTCCAATTTGATCCTTAAGCCCTTGGATTGATGTTTGCTGATTAATCAATATCGTTTCAGTATTTTTGAAATGAGTTTATGACAATTCTATAAATTTTGCTATTGTCTCTTCAAGGCTTGGCTTCCTTTCTTGTGGGTAGGGTTGTTGTCTTTAATTGTAGTGGTATCTCCAACCTGAATTATACGTACTACTATAAGGGTTATTTTGAGGTCTGAAATTGTTCCCATAAAGTGAGCTTGCTCGTTTTTAGTACTTGAGTTGTAAGGTGGATATTCTGTATTGTTCATCCATCCTCCATTCGTATTATACTGCATAACTAAATGTACCTGCAAAGAATCACACAAACCATCAATCTTTTTATTCATCATCTCTACTAATTTGACAGCATGGTGACTGCGTCGAGATTGAAAACTCCGGCTGCTTTGGTTGGCTTTGTCCTTTAACTTACCACTGATAGTTATTCATTGACATCTCATCTATGAATTCATAAGCCGCTTCAGGAGTTTTGTTATTTAGGGTTCTGCCAACTGCTGAGTTAATTAACTGTCAGGTTGAGGGGTTCATACCATTGTAAAAAGTTTGGACCTGTAACCACAAGGGTAAACCATGGTGTGGGCACCTTCTGAACAGATCTTTGTATCTCTCCCATGCGTCGTATAATGTTTCTAAATCCATTTGCACAAAAGAAGAGATATCATTCCTTAATTTGGCCATTTTGGCCGGTGGAAAATATTTCAGTAAAAAATTTTTGGTCATTTGGTCCCATGTAGTGATTGATCCTCGTGGAAGAGAATGTAACCACTGTTTGGCTTTATTTCTCAAAGAAAAGGGAAATAACCGAAGACAAATGGCATCATCAGAAACACCATTTATTTTAAAGGTATCATAAAATTCTAGAAAATTAGCTAAATGAGTATTTGGGTCTTCGTCCTGCAAACCATAAAATTGAACAAACTATTCAATCATTTTTATAGTGTTAGGTTTTAATTCAAAATTATTAGTGGCTATATCAGGCCTAAGAATACTCGATTCAGCTCCTGTTAACTTAGGTTTAGCATAATTATACATAGTTCGAGGTGCATGATGATCGGCCACCTCCTGAGGTAGTGGATTATTCTCAGCCATCCTTTCGGTGGTATTGGTTTCTTCCTCTTGCTATTCTTGTATGTAATCTAAGCCTCGCCTTACTTCTCTATGATTTTTACGTATGGTTCCTTCAATATCATTGTCGTAAAGTAGTGGTCCTGTCGGGTTCCTTCTAGTCATAAACTAAAGGTACCTGCTAGGAAAAGAGAAAAAGAAAAATAAAATTTAGAAAAGTAAAAATAAAATTTAATTGTAGAAAAATAAAATATAATATGGCTAAAGTAATAAAAATTGAGCGTTCTTAATATTTCAGTTCCTTGGCAACGACGCCAAAAACTTGATCGTGTCTGTCGAGTCTTAAAAATTTATAAAAAGAATGATCGAACTTGGAAACTAACTGAGACAACGATGGAGGCAAGCGCACCTATTGAACAGTAGTATAGCTAGTGGCAAGACCAGATTGTCAAACCCAAAGGAACCAAAAGTACTAATATTAACTCTCTTTCTATTACTTAGCCTACGAATTAAGGGAATTTTTATCTAATCTAAAATTAACTAATTAACTAAGCTAAAGATACTAAGACAAAGAGGAAATTGGGGAAGGACTTGAGGGAAAACTGATTGAATTAGACAATACCCGAGGAAGAATCCACCTAGACTTCACTTGTTATCTAACTCTAAACCGGACGAGTTATTCACTTGACTTGATCCGTAGGATTCCCTAATTGATATTAATACCTCTCTTAAGGCTACTAACGTCTAACCCTAGGTTGATTAATTGAAATCTCTTTCTAATTAAAACCCTAAAATTGCATTAGCTAGATCTATAGACTCCCATATTAGGTTTGACCCTAATCCGGCAAATTTACGTCATCCTATCTCTAGGGTTGCGTTCAACTCCACTTAACTATGCTAAATCTACTCTTAAACAGGGTCTATTCCTCCTCTGCTTAAAAGCATAAATACTTGAATCGATATCCCGGAAATACCAAAACAAGAATTAAGAACACATAGTTAAGAACAAATCAAGATTCATCTTAGGTTTCATCCCCCTCAAGTATCTGAGGGTTTAGTTCATAATTGTAAAAGAAAACATCTCAGAAGAAAATATAAAACAAGACATAAAAAAAACCCTAAAACCCCCTAAAGGAATTGAAGGAGAGTTCCTCCGTCTTGAGTATGATTCTGGCTTCTTGAGATGAATCAACTAGCTTTCTTCGAGTAAATCCCTGAATTTAACTACACTGGCTCGGCTCTGTGGCCTAGCTAAACGCCCCCTAAAGGTTGGCCTCTAGGGTCTTCATATAGGCTTTTGGAATATGTTTCTTTTCCTCTAAGTACCCTAACCCGAAAAGAATTCTTCTTATCCGCGGCAGAGAATGCCCATGGCACACGCCAGTGTATTTCGAGGTCCAGGCCATGGTCGGCTCTTCTTACGGGGCACAACTGTGTGGTCTTGGGCCAGGTCATGTGGATTTCATGCTTTGGTCCATTTTCTCCGTTTTTGGCCCGTTTCTCATTCTTTTCATCCTTTGGTGCTCTACTGAGTATAAAACATGAAAACAAAGGATTAGGAGCACCTGTTTCCATAATTAAGGGATAAATTATCCAAAAATATGCTAAATGTGGGATTAAAATATGTTCATATTATGGTTTATCATTTTTATTTGTTAAAAGGGCTCTAAAACATAACATCAAGGTTTTAAATGGAAAATTAGCCATTTTATAAAGGTAATGGACGGTTTAATGTTATGTTTAATAAAATCAATAATAAAATTTAAGAAATATAATATGTAACAATAATAAAACATATGACTAATGGTGGAAGGAAAGAGAAAACATTATATCATATTCATCCTTCCATCGAAAATCACCATTGAAGAAAGCTTGGGAGAGTTAAAGTTTTGGCTACTTGCATAGGTAAGTGAATTATGCCTTTTTTTTTAAATTTTTATGTTTTGAATTTCGAGAGCTTGATTTAGCTAACTCGGGGATTAGATCATAAAATTGTTATAGTTTTAAAATGTTACCATTGATGATTTTTGAAGTTTTTGTTGTTAAATGGATTAGTTGTAAGCTTAAATGTGATTAGGGACTAATTTGTAAAGTGAAATTTGTAAGTTTTGGATTTAGGGACTAAAGTGCAATTATTTTTAAAATGTCATGGAATTTCTATAATTATGGATTTTAGAGAGTTATAAATGGATGAAATTGAAAATGGATTGAAAAATGAAGCTTAAATGTGAAAGATATGATAATTTTGATTTTAGGGACTAAATTGAATAAAATGTGAAACTTTAAAGGTTTTGAAAAATGAAAGAAAATAGATCCATGAATATCATATTATGCTATTAAATTGCAGGAATTGAAAAATTGAATTAAATTTTGTATATATAGATTAAGAACCGAACCAATCGAAGGATAATTATGGTAAAGGAAAAATTTTGGATTAGTCCTCAAAATTGTGCTTATTGCTATTTTTGGTTAGGTAAGTTCATATGAAGTTTATTTTTTTAATGTGTATTTATGTTTGTGTTGTATAAATTGCTTGTGAGCTGAATTGTTATGTAATAATGAATACTTGGCATTAGAAGGATTAATTTGCAAAATAAGGTGTTTGTGTCAAGTATGAATGAATATGTGATATGAGATGGATACGAATTGTTAATATGATTATAGTATCTGAATATGACAAACTTGTAAGGGTTAAAAAGGAATGTGTAAGGATTTAAGGCCTGTGTGAATTAGTAAACGATTATGATACAAGTGGCATGCCATTAGGGTTAAAAGGAACCAGGTGCCGATTTTGGATGTCTTTATCGATGGCTGAGGTCCTACATGTGTTGGGAATTCCCACAACTCATCTTAGAAGCATTGAGCAAAGTTTAAAGTCCCCATTCATATCTCATGTGAGTAATTACATTCACAGCTTGTGTAAGCAATTACATTCACAACTCATGTGAGCAATTTAAGTCCCGTGTATCCGAGGTTACTTTACTATAGTTCTCCGGGTAACTAAATGAAATTCAATTGAATGGTAAGATCAAATGTGAAATCAATGGTTATATCTATAAAATGATAAGGTTATATATCCATGAATGGTATTTGTTGTAATGAACTAACCAAGTTGGTTGTGGTGTCAAATTGTGAAAGTTGACAGGTTTTAAATCATGCTTATGTTATGTGATTTCAATTGCTTATATTGTTTTTAATGTCAAAGTAAGTTAAATTGGTTTCGGATTAAATTGGTTTCTGGATGAGCTTACTAAGCATCCAAAAATGCGTATGATTGTTCTACTTTTCTTTTCTGTAGATCATTGGTTGTCGAACGTGTTGAGTGGATCACGTTGGAGCTCACACTATCCGCTTTTCGATTCAGTAGACTTTTGATCATTTTGACTTGGTTATATGTGGCATGTACATAGGTTGTTGTATAGGTTCAAATTGAATGGCTACATCTTTTATACATAGGTCTAGCTGTGGATATGTTGGTCTTGAGACTTGTTACTTTAGTCTCTATAGGACATTTGGTATTAAGATGGTTGTAATAGTTATAAATGTGTATACGACTGTTTTGGTATGCCATAATAGTTTATATGAATGGAAAATTTGAATGTGGATTGCATGTTGCTTCTAACTGCACTTTGAAAATGATATTTGATGTTGAAATGGTATGATGGATAGGTATGACATTGTTGTTGCATTAATACCAAACTTGGTATGTTGTTTGGTTTTAGAAATGTGGTTACTTATATGTCCTTGGAATTGGTGTTTTGATTGCATATTGTTAGTTATAGTCAAGTTTTGGTAAGTGTTGGATTAGCCACTTTGAATTGAGAAAGTTGAGGTGCCCTTGAATGGCATATTGGGTTAATGTTTAGGGAATGATATGTATTAGCATGGTTTTGAAGTCTTTCGAATAGGTCAAGTGTTGTAAAATGCTTAATTGAGATTTTTATTTAAGGTTAGTTTTGAAAAAAAAAAAACTTCAAGTGACCTATTTTTGTACTACACGGTCTAGCCACACGACTGTTTATCAGACATGAGCTAATGGCAAGCCCATGTGATTTTTGGAAAATGGGATGTTTCAGAGCCACACAGTTTTCAATTGTCACATCGGCCAGCCACACGCTCGTGTGCATACTATAGATTTGGTCAATTATTTATTCACACGAAAAATTGTTACATGGCCTAGCCACATAGCCGTGTGATTGTTGGGATAAAAATTTGGTGTTTAACCTACACAGCTTCAGAGAATTACACGGTTGTTTGACCCCTGTTTTGCATAATTGCCTATCTTTTTGAAAAAGTTTCAAACTTTTCATTGTTCAATCTCGGGTCAACTTTAGAGCTTTCGTAAGCTTGTATAAGACTCAGGAGAGATTTTAAATTGTATCAAATGATAATTATGACTAAAATTTGGTTTGAGTTTGTTATTAAAAATTTGTAACCTTAATGTTTTTTGCTTTAGCATTTCATAGCTCGAGTCTGGTGACTGGACCGGGTCAAGGGTGTTACACTCCCACCAATCGCTGAGGGCGTCCACTATAACGCGGATAGGATCTATATCTCCCCAACCCTCTGGTTGAGCTCTAGCAGCTCTAAACTTATGAACATCGGTTGAATCATTATTAATTGCCTCAATCTCGATTTTATTTTCACTCTTAGCAGAATGACCAAAATCATTTCTTGATTTTGTTTTATTTTTGACATCTTTAGCTATAAAATAGAGAAATTTTATAATTAGCATCCATATCCTAACTCTGATATGACTTAATTTCGACATGTACCTCTAGAGTAAACTCTGAGCTAACTCGTAACGCCTTAAACCCGATTCAACTGATTGAGTTTAGATCATGAGTGTTACGAAAACCATTTAACCAATTTAGTAAAACATTTAACAATTACTCCTTTTTATTTAAAAACTTTTTCTCATTATTTAGATGAAAGACCACATATTAAATAGAAGAGGAAATTTTCTAAAAACAATATTTACATCAGACTTACTATAATTTATTACAATACAAATGTTTACAAAAGACAGACTCTGTAGGCGTAGTCTTACAATACGCCAATTTTTCCAAAACAACCACTGTATACATAATATCCCCTCTCTATAACTCTGGCATAAACCTTGCATAGTCCTCCTTGGAAAACTCAAAAATTGACATAAATTGGAACAAAAACATAACATTTACAAGTTATAAGAACTAAGTGAGTTTTAAATACAGTTTATCTTTAATCATTTATGTGTTAATCTCTTCATCCTGTTTTATATAGATTTCTCAATTTGCTTTACGATGATACCATTATATTAACAAACAAGCATATACACACACCTATCCGCCACTTACATACCTTTCGAATCAACCTTAACATAGCTCTTTGGCTAATATACTAGACCACACTACTTCTTCTTCTCTATTCAGACATCTTACAATGATTTTCCCATAACAATTGATCCGAAACATTACTCATAGGAAAACATTTACTCTTTTGGAAGATTCCCACACGGAGTCAAATACATTCAACATATCAATCAAATCATTTTTTTTATATAGACACCCAACTTTTCACATACAGATGATAAATTAGTAGCCCATTCAGAAAATTTCCTTCCAATTCTCACTACAAAACATGACAACACTTAAATTAATAAGTGGTACATATATTAGATAATTCCGGAATTTAATCAAGATGTTATTCAGATATGGAAGATACCAACTACATAGGTTTTCCAACTTTACATCTCATAGATGAAATTAAACCAATAGATACTTGTATAACTCTTCTTACTGAGAATATGCCCAAATTTCATACTAACAGATGATTACAGTGGATAACTTATTTAAACACCCAAATTTATTCAATTATAACATAAAATCATTCAAAGAAAAACTACAGACATTCCCTATCCTTGTTTTAACTTATCAAAGTACGCCACAAAGGCTAACAGAATCCCACAAAGGCCAAATTAGAATAAGCCACAAAGGTATTATACAAAGTACGTTGGAAAGGCTAGCAGAATGCCACTTAGGCATCTCAAGAACTATCATGTTTACAATATGGATTTGCCTAAACTCACTTCGCGTGAGGTTTACCCATCATCACCCTGGGACAAGTATAAAACCTTAGCCGATAAATGCGGATCATTCGCCCTTTCCAGAATATGTCATGGCCATGGACTTGTGTTCAGAATTTTCAAATCATAATTTGTTTTTACTATTATGACGAACTTCATTGAAGACCACCATAATGACAAAACTCACATCACAACCTTTCTACACTTAGATACACCCAATTCTCAAACGTTTCAAATCACACATCACACAATATCACACCCTAGGGTAGGCTAACTCATTTTCCCAATCAAATTATGCATCAATACATGTTTCTTACACATAAACACAATCACATCTCATAGTATACATTTCAGACACACATAGAGTTACTTTACAAAATCATATATACCCATACACATATACACAAAATTCATTATATTTTGAATTCACAAGGACTTACATCAAGAATACATACTTATTTTCAGCAATCATTCTATACTTGTTCACCGTCTCTAGAGCATCATTCATAAGAAACTTTTAGAATTTGATAATAAAGAATCAAAGAGTAATATTTTAGAAAGAAACACCTTTTTCAAAACCTTTTCACACACATATATATATCACCCCATAGCATTTAGTGGAATTTGACAAGTGTCATGATGTTTCAGAATTTGTCATTCTTAATGGCCTACAAAATCTGGAAGAAACATAAATAAGAGTCTTGTCCATATATTATTTGACCAGTTAGTTCAGTTGGTTTATTACTAGATCTAGTTACCAATACCTGTTCTTCACAGTGCTTGAACAACCTAGGTGAACTATGCTTTTGGCGGTAACCTACACAAATCTTACCTTTCTTTTATCGAATTCCTTCTTTGTTTAAAGAACATGTCAAATAATAAATCCTAATATACTTCTATGGGTGGATACTCATTTTGCCCAAAATAGTAATTCGCCAGAAGCTTTCAATTTGGTGAACTAACAACCAGAGTACGCTAGAACAGACAACTTCGCGTCTATCCGCCTTCAATTTAGATCAGCCTGATTTAGGGTGTGACAACTGTCCCCCTTAAAAAAATTCATCCTCAAAATTTTATAACTTTGAAGAATTCTTTAACACAAATGAAAACTACCGTTCGCGTCATATGCATACCACTAATTTAGCAAACTATCCTACCCACTTATATTTGTTTCTTTTCAAAGGCATAAACCTTTCCAGTACCTAGCAATTACTTGCGTGATTTTTAAGCGTTTCAAAACTTGTTCTTTGACAGATGTCAAATTTATACTAGAGAATCTTAACAGTTACCCCAAATTAAACTTTTTACCCATGATTACCTCTATAAAACAAATACTCAAACAACCTTCAAAAATCGCTTTGCTGAATCAATTGAAACCCTAATTTCTTCTCTGATCAATCATTTTGCTCTTTTCGTCTTCAATATTCATCTTTATCAAAGGTAACATCTATCTTCATTCTTTTTCTTTTCTTTTATTTTCTTTCACACAAAATGGTCTAAACCACCACTATAGGGATAGGCCGACGTCAAGCTAGCCGAACCATTATTCCTAAAAATCTAGTTCCATTTGGACCCCAAGGTCCTAATGATACTCCACGGCATAGAGGTTGTGATGATCGATTATAGTACTACTCAAGACGAAATGCATCGATATTTAGGGTTCTAGGGTATCCAATGCCCAAACTTTGCCTATAACTTTCGACGACTCCAAAGATGTCGCCTAGGGGATAATTTCGTAAGTTTCATGTTACCCTTAATTCTGTTAGAGGTTGGCTTCAACCTGCCATTTCATCCCTTCATTTGTGCAGTGCTAAATGAATACAACATTACACTAGAGAAATTATTAGCCTATCTTGGTGGACGCTAATGGCGTTCTTTATTTATTGGTGTATGTACAATGAGCCACCACTATTGGGTGTTTTCCAGAAATTTTACTAGCTAGAGGTAAAAAGGAAAGGAACTTCTACTGGCAGTGCCCATTTTAGTGTATACTAAGGATGTAACCTATAATCTAGAACAGTATTTCCAATCACCATCAAAGAAAAGAAAAATACATAAGAGTCATATGCAAACTCAAATTTGGGTTTGGTTTTCCTACACGGTGGTCCCTTCCTTTAGAGAGCATCTATACAAAGTGACAGCTAGTAAATGCTTAAGTTGATTCAAAATAATATAAATGACTAAGAAGGGGGTGCATATTGGATTTAGTGGAAGTAGTTTATGTTAGAAATATTTTCCAATATTTTTTACAAGAGTTAAGCTCAAATGGTTGTCGACAAAGTGATTCCTTAAATTGGTTGGACGATTTCATTATGCCTTTTGTTGCTGAGGCTTGGGCTTATAATTCAGATGATGAATTAACACATGTTTCAATAGGGTGAATAAGAGAACCTCTTTTCCACTTTTACAACATTTGTGGTCTTCACCCACGCAATTGGAATACTTTAAGTAATCTTATTACAACTTCTACTTATTATTCAAACTAGGTTAATTCTTATGTTGCTGGTGCAAGGTCTTCTTCACACTCTCATACTGTGCCTGACTTATATCAAAACATGGACATTTTAGCCATTATTAATAAGGCTCGAGCAAAAAAGAAAAACTACGGCGGCTTGTTTAGGAAAAATAATAGTCAAGGAATCTAATAAGAGGCCCAAATTGGAGGAAAGTACTCAAGAGACTTGGAGTAGTGAATGTCCTCCTTTAACACGACGTAAACCGAATAAGGAGCCTATTACAATGGATATTCACACTTCTCCAGTTCTCACTTTACCTGCTATTCTAGCACCACCAACAGAATTTTTCCACCCTATATACTCACTAATTCATATTTCTAATCCTCTCCTAATAGAGAGTCCTACAAAAGTAATACCCCTAATCCAACCAGTTGTTCCTCCCAGCATTCCATCACACGAGGTTTCTTCTGTTGAAATATAAGGATTTTTCCCTTGGCGTAACATAATGAAGTTAGGTTTACCTTTCGTATCGCTGAGTTTTATTTTTTAGCAGCAACAAAGTTCAGTGCCTCAGCAATTGAAGTAGGTTTTTACCTCCAATCTTTCTTTTAATCCTTATTCATTTTTGCTATTCCTCATGGAAAAGGCTCCAAAAGCCTTACCTGTAGAGCTGGACTCCGGAGTTGGGCCTTCTAAAACACCAGTGATCAGTACAATGCTAAAATTTCAAAATTGGAAGAGGTTGTGAAAACCTGTGAGAGTTCTCTAAATGAATTACGCCGAGTTCATCAAGAATCAACCAACTTGATTGGAAGACTTGATGCCCAAGTTATGGCTTTGAAGGGAAATGACATGAACCTCATACACGTTAAGTTTATGAGTTATAATTTAATTTGCCGATCGTTTCTTAAAGAATCAAACTCTCGAAGTATGTTAAAAAGGGTAAAAAATAAGAAGGATAACAACAAAGTTATACAAGAGATATAACTTTCAAACTTGAAACAAACTTAGAAAGTAACCTATGTTATATAATAATGAGACCAGATTTCTATAAAGATGTTTAAAACTTGAAAATTTTGGGAAATAAAGAAGAAACCTTGATCGACTATTTATAATGAGATAGAAACTAGAGGCATAAATGTGATCACCACACTTCGAAAATGGATGAAAAGGGAAGTAATAAGATTGAAGGTAATGAACGCCACAAGAAAAAAAATTATTGGTAAGTTCTGTTTTTTAAGTTCTCAAAGAACTAATAGATAAATCTCAAATTATATAATTCAAATTAATCATTAATCTACAACAAAGTGTATGGCTAACTATTCATACTAAATCTAGAGAACATGAATAGCCAAATTTGGCCATTAATGAATTACATGCATCAACCCATTCATAAACCAATTTGGCTCATGTATTTCTACATCCATTGAATGACCATGAAGGCACATTCTTCCCCATAGTCGTCCATACATGCATCCTCATGTTCAATGTATTGAAGAAAAGTCACTTACATCCCTCTTGACCATTCATGCATATTAAGGTTCAATTTATATCATAGGTTCAATATATGGCCGAATACTTCTCCTTTTGATGTGCATGAACATTAACATTCATCTCCCTTGCCAGATGCATCCCCTTTGAATGTACATGAACTTAGAAAGTCCATGAATTAACCAAAAGTCACGTTAATCCCCCTTGTGTTGCATAAATCTTCCAAAATGCACATACACTTCCCTTAGAATTATTCATGCATGAAAAATGAATCTGTCGATGCATTGGATATTGGGGTGCATGAATTTGGAGAGGAATATGACTGTCCACATGGTGTTTGGTGGCTGGCCAAATGTACCTTCATAAAGTATAAATAAGTATCGACATAAGCTCATTTTCAAAATAAGACACAACACAAACAATCATACACTTAAACGACTCAATAATGCAAAACACATGTAGCTAGACTCTAAAATATGCATTGGCATTAAAATAAGCATGTATCTTAACATACGAAATAAGAACAATAATCACATGAAAAATAATCAAATGACATAATCATTTAGTCTAAAACACGCATAAACATTATTGAAACGAAGAAATATAGCTTAAAATAAATATGCAAATATCCACGTCCATTGATATTTTATCTTGCAATTAGGACCCTCATGTTTGGGCCAATCACGAGTCTTTCTAGCTAAATGAAAACATGATGTGATCTCGATCACATTAGGATAGCGTAGAGATGCATAGACTGAGTGTGAACAATCAAAAGAGGAGATCAACTAGCTAAAGAGTAAAGAACCTACTTTAGACGAAAAGCTCAAAGCTCAAGAGGAACATCACAAAATAGAGCCGAAAGGTCTACGCCATTCCAGTGAAGAAACTTTCAGAAAATTCTAGGAGGGCACCACAAAGAACCATAATGAAGCTTTGCCAAAATGAAGGTAAAATTTGATTCTACATGCCCAAATGGATGTAGGTCCTCTTGATCTCAGTTGAGTTGATTTCAACTGTCATAGTGACATCTCTACTAAGTCACTGAACTTTAATGTTTACCATCTTAGGGCTAAGAATGGGAAATTTTTCAAAGGGAGTGGAAACAGGTAATTGAATTTTTCATTCCTACCACACCCGAAGCTAAATATAATGAAGAAGACTCAATAGATCTAGATCAAAATCCTAAAGATCATCTTCCAACAGAAGACATCCTTACTAAGCTTATAGATCAGCCCACCGAAGGAGATAATTAAGTATTTCTTTTATTTTATCATGCACTTATCTTTTTATCATTCGTGTAGTATCTTTCCTAATTTATTAACGAAACTATCATTTTGCTCCTTCATTATCTTTCTTATCAAAATGTTTAAAATGTAACAAACATGCTTCAAACAAAGAAACAAAAGTTTAGCATACCTAAGAGACTAAGTCAAGTTTTGCGTATTATGCATACGTGGCTCCTTCCCACAATGACTACCAAAGAATAGACTAAACTAGACTCTAATACCAACTTGTAATGCCCTAAACCAAACCCGACTCATCGGGCCCAGATCTCGGGTGTTACCAAAACCAATTAACAAATTTAGTAAAATAGTTAACAATTACTCCTTTTTATTTAAGAACTTTATCTCATTATTTTGATGAAAGACCACATATTACAGAGAAGAGGAAAATATCTAACAATAATATTTACATTAGACTTACTACAATTTATTACAATACAAATGTTTACAAAAGACAGACTCTGTAGGCGTAGTCCTACAAGATTCCAATTTTTCCAAAACAACCACTGTATACATGGTATCCGCTCTCTACAACTCTGGCATAACCTTGGCGTAGTCCCTCTTGGCGAACTCATCAATCGATATAACCTATAACAAAAACATAACATTTATAGGTTATAAGAACTTGTGAGTTTTAAATACACTTTACCTTTAGTCATTTATATACTGAACTCTTCATCCTGTTTTATTTAGATTTCCCAATCTACTTAGGCTGATACCATTATATTAAAAGACAAGAATATACACGTACCTATCTGCCACTTACATACCTTTCTAATCAACCTTAACTTAATTCTTTGGCTAACTTTAGATCATACTAGACCACACTACTTCTTCTTCTTTATTCAGACATCTTACAATGATTTTCCCACAATAATTGATCCCAAACATTACTTATAGGAAAACATTTACTCTTTTGGGGATTCCCACACAGAGTCAAATACCTTCAACATATCAATCAGATCATTTTTTTATATTAACTCCCAACTCTCCACATACAGATAACAACTTAGTAGCTCATTCAAAAAATTTCCTTCCAATTCTCATTACAAAACATGACAACACCCAAATTGATAAGTGGTACATATATTAGATAATTCCAGAATTTAATCAAGATGTTATTCAGATATGGCAGATACCAACTACATAGGTTTTCCAGCTTTACATCTCATAGATGAAATTAAACCAATAAATACTTGTACAACTCTTCTTACTAAGATTACGCCTATATTTTATACCAACAGATGATTACAGTGGATAAGTTCCTTAAACACCCAAATTTATTCGATTATAACACAGAATCATTCAAATAAAAACTATAGACATTTCATATCCTTGTTGTAACTTATTAAAGTATGCCACAAATGCTAACAGAATGCCACAAAGGCCAAATCAAAATACGCCACCAAGGCTAAAAGAATGCCAAAAAGGCCAAATTAGAATAATCCGCAAAGGTAATATACAGAGTACGCTAGAAAGGCTAGCAGAATGCCACTCAATCATCTCAAGAATTGTCATGTTTGCGACGTGGATTTGCCTAAACTCACTTCGCGTGAGGTTTTCCCATCATCACCCTAGGACGCGCATAGATAAATGTGGATCATCTGCCTTTTCTAGAATATTCCATGGCCATGAACTTGTCTTCAAAATTTTCATATCATAATTTGTTTTTACTATTCTAACAGACTTCATCAAATACCACCACGGTGACCAAACTCATATTACAACCTTTCTACATTCGGATACACCCCATTCTTTAACCTTTCAAATCATACATCACACAATAACAAACCCTCAAGTAGCTGACTCATTTTCCTAATCAAATCATACATTAATAAATGTTTCATACACATTAACACAATCACATCTCACATTATACATTCTAGACACACACATAGTTACTTCATAGAATCATATGCACCATACACAATTCATTATATTATGAACTCACAAGGATTTACATAAAGAATACATACTTTTTTCCAGTAATTATTCATGTACTTGTTCACCATTTTTGGAACATTGATAACAAGAAACTTATTTAGAAAAACTTGCAAGAGTTGATATCAAGGACTCACCTGAGACTCACCTACTATAGCTCAAAGCTCTAGACTCAGATATTCTTTTCGAACCAACAACTATTGGTTAAATAACATATATTCACAATCAACTCTCATGCATACAAATTACTTAACATTTGAACCATAGATAAGCCCCATGCAAGACCTTCTGCTAATAGCTTACTATTCACCTACCTCTTATAAACTTACTATTTTCAATACTTAACATGTAGAACAATCTTACTTACCTGGAGATGCAATGACCACTGATTTATATAAGAACTTTAACTTTCAGCTTAATGAATAAGAAATACAATTAGATTTGAGAATAAAGAATCAAAGAGTAATATTTTAGAAAGGTACACCTTTCTTGAACCTTCTTACACATATATATATCACCCCATACCATTTAGTGGAATTTGACAAGTGTCATTATGTTTCAGAATTTTCCCTTCTTAATGGCCTAGAGAATTCAGAAGAAATATAAATGAGATTCTTGTCCATATGTTATTTGACCAGTTAGTTCAGTTGGTTTATTACCATATTTAGTCACCAAAACTTGTTCTTCACAGTGCTTTAACAAACTAGGTGAACTATGCTTTTGGCGATAACCCACATAAAGCTTACCTTTTTTTTTTATCGAATTCCTTCTTTCATTGAAAAACACATCAAATACTAAATCCTGATATACTTCCATGG
Source organism: Gossypium rotundifolium (assembly GCA_025506655.1). NCBI lineage: Eukaryota > Viridiplantae > Streptophyta > Magnoliopsida > Malvales > Malvaceae > Gossypium > Gossypium rotundifolium. Next base: position 150,234,737 of record CP106734.1, on the reverse strand, counting down.
GCGGATACTTATTTTGCCCAAAACATTTGTAACGCCCCTAACCCATTACCATCACCGGTCTAGGGTTAAAGGCATTACCAGACAAATCAGATCTTTTACGAACATTTCACATCATAATTTAATATTGTAAATCAAAGTGTCCAGGTCAATAGTCTACGAGACATAAACATGCATTAGAAAGGGTTGAGACACACAGACCTCTATAACTTTGAAAATGTTTAATTTTTAGAAATTTTGTATGTGTTTGGTTTAGTCCAGACCGCCTTTCTAATGCATGTTTATGGTCTCGTAGACCTATTTTAAGGGACACTTTGATTTGCAATATTAAATTATGATGTGAAATGTTCATAAAAGATCTGATTTGTCTGGTAATGCCTTTAACCCTAGACCAGCGATGGTTACGGGTTAGGGGTGTTACATTTTATTGGTATCAGAGCTACGGTTAGTCGATTCTAAGACTAACATAGCGTGTGAGAGTCTAGATATACATGCTATATATACGAACTATGATAGTGTGATGAATCTAGACATATAAAATGTATTTTCGTATAGAAAATGGATCCCGAAAGAGTTGTAGTTGATGAGGTTGAAAGTAATGCGCCTGCTCCTGCTCTTGCTCAAGGGACAGTGCCATCTAATTCAAGACAGGCTACTAGCGGTCAGGAAGGAGAGGCTAAACAAGCCTTCTTCCAAATGATGAATGAGTGGTTCACTCAATAAGTTAGAACAAATCTGGCTGTTTCACAACCTCCACCCCTATCTAACCTCCTTAGACTTCTGTTGTGCCTCTGATTATGAATCTAAATCTGATAAATAGGCCTCCGATCGATAAAATCTGCAAATATGGGACTGAAGAGTTCAGGGCCACTAGTGATGATGCTAAGAGAGCTGAGTTTTGGCTCGAGAACACAATCTGAGTGTTCGATGAAATGTCATTGACTCTTGATGAATGTGTGAAATGTACAGTTTCTTTGTTACGAGATGCAGATTATCAGTGGTGGAAGACTTTGGTTTATGTTGTTCCAAAAGAACGGGTTACATGGGATTTCTTTCAGTCTGAGTTTGGAAGAAATATATTAGCTAGAGATTTATAGATCAAAAGAGAAAAGAGTTTCTGGATTTGAAATAGGGTCGTATTTCCATTACTGAATATGAGCAAGAATTCATGAGATTAAGACAATATGCCCGGGAATGTATTTCGACTGAAGAAATAATGTGTAAAAGGTTTGAAGACGGTCTGAATGAAGACATCCGTTTGCTAGTTGGGATTCTAGAAATAAAAGAATTTGTTGTGCTTGGTGATCGAGTATGTAAAATTGAAGCACTCGGGAAAGATAAAAGAAAAGCTGAATCTGAAGTCAGAGATGTGAGAAAGAGATTTTTAAGTAAATCGTTTCAATCTTCATCAAAGAAATTTAGGATGAGTATAGCCGTTCAAAAACTAATGTGGGACATTCGAATAGAGATCGAGCTAGATCGCAGTCGAACTTTAAAGCTCTAGCTACTTCGATGGCTAGTGTAGGAAATGTTCGATTTGAGAGACCTGAATGTAGACACTGTGGTAAAAGACATTCAAATAACTGTAGATTGAATGACTGAGCCTGTTTCAGATGTGGATCATTAGATTATTTCATTTGAGATTGTCTCGAGTCTATTGAATAAGAGATTGTATAGAATCCAAGGCCAGATAATGTTTTAGCTAGAGGTAGACCTTCTCAAAATACAAGAAATGCTAGTGGTAGTCAAAGAACTACAAAAGATACAGTTGCGAGATCTAAAGCTAGAGCACTTGCCAGAGCTTACGCCATTCGAGCCCGTGAGGAAGCTTCGTCTCCAGATGTTATTAAGGGTACATTTACTCTTTATGATACTTCTGTGATTGCATTGATAGATCCAGCATCGACTCATTCATATGTATGCATGAACTTAGTATCCAGTAAGACTTTGCATGTGGAGTCTATTGAAATTGTTATTAAAGTATCGAACCCCTTACGTAAATGTGTTTTGGTTGACAAAGTATGCAAGAATTGTCCATTGATGTTTCGAGATGTTTATTTTCTGGCTGATCTGATGTTATTACCATTTGATCAGTTTGATATAATTTTAGGTATGGATTGGTTAACATTTCATGACACTGTTGTGAACTACAAAAGAAAGACCATTGATTTGAGATGTCATAACGATGAAATAGTTCGGATTGAATCAAATGATTTGAATGGATTGTCGGCTATAATATCAGTGTTGAAAGCTCAGAGTTATGTGAAAAAAGGTTTTGAAGCTTATTTTTCTTATGTGATTGATTCGAGAGTGACTGAAAAGAAGGAAGAATCAGTGTCAATTGTCTGTGAATTTCCTGACATATTTTTTGAAGAATTACTGGGATTACCTCCGATACACGAAGTTGAATTTGGTATTGATTTATTACTGGGAATGACTCCTATCTCTATAGCTCCGTATAGAATGGCACCAACAGAATTGAAAGAGTTGAAGACACAGTTGCAAGAGTTGACAGATAAGGAATTCGCACGACCGAGTTTCTCACCTTGGGGTGCTCCCATTCTATTTGTGAAAAAGAAAGATGGCAAGATGAGAATGTGCATTGATTACCGTCAATTGAACAAAGTGACTATAAAGAACAAATATCCTCTACCCAGAAATGATGATTTGTTTGATCAGTTTAAAGGAGCCATCGTGTTTTCAAAGATAGATTTGAGATCGTGGTATTATCAGTTGCGAGTAAAAGATTCAGATATTTTGAAAATTGCTTTCAAAATGAGGTAAAGTATTATGAGTTTTTAGTTATACTTTTTAAACTAACGAATTCTCCTGCTATTTTTATGGATTTGATAAACAGAAAGATGTAAAATTCGAGTAGTCTGAAAATTATGATTACAACTCCGCTGACTAGATTGCTTCAGAAATATGTAAAATTCGAGTAGTCTAAAAATTGTCAAAAAAGTTTTGATTAGTTGAAAGCTCTTTTGACTGAAGCTCTAGTTTTGGTACAGCTAGAATCGGGTAAAGAGTTCGTGATTTATAGTGATGCTTCGTTGAATGGTCTGTGATGTATTTTGATGTAGGAAGGAAAAGTTATAGCTTATGCCTTGAGACAATTGAAACCGCATGAAAAGAATTATCCGACACACGATCTTGAGCTAGCTGGGATTGTGTTTGCATTAAAAACTTGGCATCACTATCCTTTCAATGAAAAATGTCATGTTTTTTCGGATCATAAAGGTCTGAAATACTTGATGACTCAGAAAGACTTGAATCTACGACAGAGAAGATGGTTAAAACTATTGAAAGACTATGAGCTTGTGATAGATTATCATCCGGGTAAGGCAAATGTTGTTGCTGATGCATTGAGTCAAAAATCGTTGTTTGCATTACCTGCGATGAATGCTCATTTTGACTTGTATGATGATGGTTCAGTTTTGGCCAAATTGAACGTGAAACCATTATTTTTACAGCAAATATGTGATACTCAGAAAGTTGATAATGAAATATTAGTAAAATGAGCTCAGTGTGAATTGAATTCTAATTCAGAATTTTGAGTTGATAATGATGATTGTTTTAGATATCGAGATCGAATTTGTGTTTCAAGGAATCTAGATTTGATTCAGTCTATATTGAAAGAAGCTCATAGTAGTCGTTTATTTGTTCATCCAGGAAATACAAAGATGTACCATGATTTGAAGTAATTGTATTGGTGGCCTGGTATGAAGCAGCATAACTCAGATTTTGTATCGAAATGTTTAGTCTATTAGAAAGTTAAAGTTGAACATCAAGTGTCATCTGGTTTGTTACAACTGATTATGATTCCCGAGTGGAAATGGGATAGAGTGACGATGGATGTTGTTTCAGGGTTGCCATTGACTCCGAGAAAGAAAGATACAATCTGGGTCGTAGTTGACAGATTGATGAAATCAGCCCATTTTATTCCGGTACGATCTGATTACTCACTTGATAAGTTAGCTGAGCTTTATATTTTTGATATTGTGAGATTGCACGGGGTACCACTATCTATTGTGTTTGACAGAGATCCGAGGTTTACTTCACGATTCTGAAAGAAACTGCAAGAGGCTTTAGGTACTAAATTGCATTTTAGTACAGCTTTTTACCCACAGATGGATGATCAATCCGAGCGAATCATTCAAATACTCGAGGATATGTTGAGATGTTGCATTCTTGAGTTTGATGGTACGTGGGAACAATATTTGCCACTGATTGAGTTTGCATATAATAATAGTTTTCAGTCGAGCATCAAAATGGCACCTTATGAGGCTTTGTATGGACGCAAATGTCGAACACCTTATGACTCAGTGAAAACAAGATACACGAGGTAGATTTGATCAAAGAAACTGAACAGAAAGTGAAAGTGATTCATGATAGTCTGAAAGCCGCATCAGATCGTCAGAAATCTTATGCAGACTTGAAATTAAAAGATATTGAATTTGAGATCGGTGAAAAAGTGTTCTTGAAAGGTCTCCGTGAAAGAAAATACTTCGTTTTGGCAGAAAAGGCAAATTGAGTCTGAGATTTATCGGGCCGTATGAAATTATTGAGCGTATTGACATGTTGCATACAGATTGTTGTTGCCACCAGAACTAGAAAATATTCACAATGTGTTTCATGTCTCAATGCTTCATCGATACCGATTTGACCCATCACTTATGATTTCTCCGTCTGAGATTGAAATCCTATCCGATATGACTTACGAGGAAGAACCGATCCGGATTTTAGATCATGAGGTGAAAGAATTGAGAAACAATAAAATCTCGTTAGTAAAAGTATTGTGGCATCGAAATGGAGTAGAAGAGGCTATGTGGGAGCCGAAGATACTATGAGACAATAATATCCGAATCTGTTTAACGATAAGATTTTTGGGGACGAAAATCCTTAAGGGGAGAATTGTAACAGTCCAGTTTAGACCCTAATCAGAATAGTAGTTTCAGGACCACAAATTCGAGTCAAAAAATATTTTAATATTATTTTCTTTGGTTTCAGTATGTGATTAAGAATGTGTGAAAGTTTCGTGAATTAATTTGTCCGTTTGTGTGCTTAATTAGAGAAAATGACTAAATCGCATAAAAGATAAAAGTGACATTCTACATGTTAATGTGTTAAATTGAATTTGGTTTTTGAATTTGAAGGCCTTAAAATGAAATTAGGCCATTTATTTATTGTATGGATGGTAGTGGACTTTTAATTTAAAGATTATGTAATGTTTCATTAAGGGCAAAAATGGAAATGAATAATTAATATGATTATTAATAAAACAAAACATAAATAAGCCACGCATTTGTGTTCATCCACCGAAAAAAAAAAAAAAGAAAGAAGGATTTAAGCTCTTTTTGCATTCGGCACACATTTTAGCTAGATTAAGGTATGTTTTGCTTCGGTTTTTTATAATTTCTACGTTTTTGTAATCGTTGCTTCAAGTACTACAAAACCTATGCCTTAATTTTTGAATTTGATGATGATTTTGAAATGTGTCATTGATGAATACTTGAGTTTTGTGATAGTTGATGATGAAATATGAAATATATGTGTTAGATTAACATGTTTTGTCTTTGGATTTTTGGTGAATTTGAGTAATTTGGACTAAATTGTGAAAATAATATTTTGTGGGACTAAAATCTGAAATAAATGAAATGTATGGACTTGTATGACCATGATGAAAATTCGGCTAAGCATGGGTACAAGGGAATTTTGTGTATTTTGTGATTTTGTGAAATAGGGACTTAAATGTTAAAATGTGAAAATGTGAGGGCTAATTTGTAAATTTCTGTAAATGGTTGTTTTTGGATTGAATTGAATGATGTGGTGAATAAATGAGTTAAATTTGAATATGTATAGATAAAGAATCAAAGAAAATGGACTTATACCGAGGAAAGTCGAAAGTGATCGAGTAGTCGAATCCTTCCGTTTATTCCGAATACGAGGTAAGTCTATATACAAATAAATGTATTAAAGTTGAATTATTCATGTTCATTTAATATTGAATTTTGTTGAATGGCTTTGGATGATATACGTGTGAAATTCGAGAAAGTATAAACAATGTGTTAAAGTTCGAAAAGTCCCGTATGAACCTTAGGAATAGATAGGATTCATATGTCATGACATAGGAATTTCGATATGTGATATCATATAAGACCATGCATAGGACGTTGGCTTTGATCTGAGAATTATGTGTAAGACCACGCCTAGGACGTTGGCATCGATTTGAGATTTACATGTAAGACCATGTCTGGGACATTGGCATCGTATTTGATTCGTGTAAGACCATGTCTGGGACAGTGGCATCGATATTGGATTACATGTAAGACCATGTCTGGGAAGTTTGTCATTGTATGAGCATTTCGAGTTATTTGAGTATCCTATTTGATTTTAATGGTTCAACGGGCATTTCCGAGAAATGAAAGACTATGTGAAATGTGTAATCGTTTCAGGTACTTTTGAAGTGTATGCTATGATTGAGTATGAAAGGTAAGTAAATGTGACTTTGCAAAAGAGAGATATATGCAAGAATTCAATGAGATAAAATGTGATAAATGTATGAATGTGCAATGAACAAAAGATATACTTGGAAAAGTGAATTGTTGGTAAGCAATGGCTAAACAAATGAGCCAAAGAAGAATTATGAAACTATAATTGAGATTTATTAATGATCTTGTATTAGATATGATCATGAATGTTTATATGTTATGTTTATTTGTATATGGCTTACTAAACTTTTGAAAGCTTATTATGTGTGTGTTTGCATTGTTTTATAGACTGTTGAAGCTACGGAAGGCTCGGGGATCGTCAAGGATCATCACCACACTATCAAAACTCTATTTTGGTACCTTTTGAATGTGTACATATATAAGTATGGAATGTATAGTCTAGTTGAATTGGATGATATTTGAGTTGTATATATAAGCTATGTGATATGCCTTGTAAATGAGATGTGAATATGAAAAATGCTATGTATGTCTTGTGATGCAAAGTTGGTATATTATAGATGAAAAGATGCCACAATGAATTGGTAAGTTTGTGGATGGATTTTTGCTTAGAAATGCTTATGATTAGATTGGGCTAAATGATACATATGTTGGTGAGTTTGATATGTTCTTGAATGGTTAGAAAAGATGGTCATTTTGGTATGTTTTGGTTACTTTTGATGCTTGGAATGATGCTTATTTGTGCTTGTAGGTATAAACCAAAGTGTGGGTGGCAATTTGGCCATGTAAATGGCCTATATTTGCCCACACGGTTGAGCACACGGGCGTGTGGCTAGATCGTGTCCTTCATGGTTGCATTTCAAAACAAGTCAGTTTTGACCACGGGCTAGACACATGGACGTGTGATTGGTCGTGTGGTGCAAGTCAGTGTCGACCACAGGTGAGGCACACGGGCGTGTCTCAGGCCATGTGGACAAGTCAGTATGTATGCCCTGTTTTGCCACGGCTTAGACACACGGGCGTGTCTGAGGCCATGTAAGGCACACGGCCTGCCCACACAGATGTGTGACCTCTGTAGCTTTGAAAAATGTTTAATTTTCAAAAAATTTTGTATGTGTTCGGTTTAGTCCCGACCCCTTTCTAATGCATTTTTAAGGTTTGGTAGACCTATTTAAGGGACACTTTGATTTGAATGATTAAATTATGATGTGAAATGTTCGTGAAAGATTCGATTTGTCCAGTAATGCCTTTAACCCTAAATCGGCGATGGTTACGGGTTAGGGGTGTTACAACATTAATTTGCTAGAAGCATACAATTTGACGAACTAACTACCAGAGTGCGCCAGAAAAGACAACTTCGAGTTTGTCTGCCTCCAATTTAGATCAGCCTGATTTGGGGTGTGACATCGATTTAGTTCAAAATTAGGCTAAACCTATAACTCTGGCACCATTAAATATAACACCCCATTACTCTACCTGATCGTCGGGTCTGAGTTATAATTTGTCATATTCGTTGCTGGAGCAACTACGATCAAACTATATTCAATTTATACTATTTAAATGATTTATTTCAACCAATATAATTATACAATAAGATATATATTCGTTTCTTGGTCTTATACAAGCTTATGAAAGCTCTAAAGCTAACTCGAGGTCAAATTAGGACCAATTTGTAAAGAATTCAAAATACCATATTGACATCGCAATGTCGGGGGTTCCTCGTCGCAACATAACTTACTTAGCAAGTCTCGCCGTGACCTATAATACTTGTCGCTGCAACGTAGTCTCTTTGCTTCATCTTGTAGCGACGTTGGGAGGGCGTCGTTGCAACATGACTTACTATTTTGGAAATGACCAAAATGACACCAACCTGCCTCTCTTAGGAAAAACTAATTCATCACAATACATCATCAATTTATCCAAGATGCTATTCTCAAATATACAATCTTATCATTACTCATCATACATAACTTAATATTACCTAAACTTACATGTTAACACAAACATTTATACAATTACCAAATTGACATATATATATTCACATATAAACTCAACATTTCATCCCTTCATACAAGCCAAATAAATAACAAATTCATATATGCAATTGATCCATTTGATCATTTCAAATAACCATTTCAAATTTCAATTATGAACATATTTACACCTATTGCAAAAATTGACTCAACCTAGGTACATGTTGTATAACAAACAAAAAGAAACTTTACAAACATTGTTGAGTCTAGGATCTTTGTCTAGATGCTGAAGTCACTACTCGGGACCTTGAGATGTACCTAAAACTGCACATGGAAAAAAATCATACGCTGAGTGATAAAGCCCAATGGTATTTCCATGATTCAAATCAAAATAACATATATTATAATTAATTGTATACAATTTATTTAATTTCTAATGTCAACCAATTCAAGCACATCGTTTACTAAATCTCATCAATACATCAATACACATATGTCATCAACATACCAAATGCTTTAAATGAATTATTGGAACGATGAAAATGTGCAAGTGTAAACAATTGCAACAAGTAATAAAGTGACAAGTAAATGTCGAGTTATCGTACCCACAGGGACTGTAAAAAGGAATATTTATGAAATTGATTTTAAACACTTTGGTGATGGAAAATATTTTGGTTTAAAGATGATTAAAAACTAAGGTTTAAAAACTAAGTAAAAAATTTAAAAATAAAAAGGTTCCAATGTACGATTTCAAATAAGGTTTAATCAAGATGATATAATTGTGTTGGATTATTATATTCCTATAACGTAGAATTATTAAACATATGTTTATACTGCTACGAACAAATTCACGGCAACTTGGTAATTTGCTAACTACTGCTCATACATACTTATTAAATTAATCAATCTCTTGAACATTTTTCAATGTCAATCTAAGCGATTAATCAATCCTTACAAGCATATAAAATATCAAGTGAGGTAACAGAGTATTTCTACCTTAAAACAGTTTAATCACAATAATCTTGCAAGTTATGCAAGGCATATGTATCGCCGAATACAATGCTAATTTAAACTTCAGCTACCTTAGAAGAATAAACATGCACTGATTAAGTATTGTGTCAATTAATTACAATTTCAATACGATTTAATAATTAATTCATTAGTTATCTAACAATTAATACTGCAAGAATAACTTAGGCATGATTTTACTTAATCAAGCATTTTACCGAGGCCTATAACAGCATAAACATAAATTTAACAAATCAAGAGGACGAAATGCAATCAACCCAACACGACTTAATTCAAGCTAAATTAATTAAAATAACCATTTCGATAGCATAAATATTCATAAACATGTTTGTCAAAACAACAACGAAATTTAAAGAGATAAGGAACAAGAAGCAAATCCGGTGTTTCTCTGTGGCTTGACTAGTTGCTCTGTTCTTCATTCTCCGTTGTCCTCGGCTATCAAGGTGTCTTATGAAAACTTTAATTGCTGCTCAAAAATAGCTGATGAGGACCTCTTTCCCAATAGAGGAAATCGACACTTGAACAAAAGGGGAAATGGAAAGGAAAAATTGAGAGAAAGTGAGAGAGGAGAAGAAAGAATGAGAGTGTGAGGGATGAGTTGAATGATCAGCAAGGCTGGCTTTTATAGCTGATTTTGGCTGATAAAAATAGCAAATTCCATCAGCCAAAGAGACCCCCCTTGGCCAGCTACACACATGGCAAAGTTGAGAGATTCAACTTTGCTAAAAATAGCCTAGAGCAAATCCATAAAGCCACATTTTTTGGAGGGGTTTGAATGCAAGGTTGAAAGTTCTTCAAGGGCTTCTTTGCAAGCTTATTTAGTCAGATGAAATGCTGATTTGGGTCAGCATATGGACGGTTCTGGGCAGCCCAATTGGTGGCTGGTTCGGTTCTAAATTCAGTTCAACCAGTACGGTTCAACTGGACTATTTTTTTTCCATAATTAATTAATAATAATTTATTTAGCCCAAATTAAATTGGGAATGAATTAAAATTAATTATATTATGAATTAACACACATTTTTGGACTATCTTAGGATGGAAATAAATTTTCCTTGATACTTCAAATTGCTTCTCGGTTTTATTCTTTGAGTAGTGTCTACCAAGCTAATTTTCGCCCTTTGTATGAATCTGTCGAAAATAGTCAAAATTAATCAAAATTAACTCTAAAATTAATTAAAATTCATCATGTTCATATTTTTAACACAATTTAATTATTTTATAATATTTAATTATTTTTCAATAAGAATTTAACGGGAATAGCATAATTTTAAGTTAAAAAGGGTATGTAAAAACACGTAAATTTTCGTGTTTCCACACCCCCAAACTTAATTCATTGCTCATCCCGAGTAATGCACAAATTTGAAAAGAATTTTCTTGGAAGCACTTTTGAAAAACTCCTTCAGAACAACACTCTTCCCAAAATCATCAAATCAATATACTTATGCTCAAAAACAAGAAATTTGATAACTATGCTACTCAAGTATATATATTGTTCAAATTAATCTCAACAATTACTACAATAGCAAAATTAGACCAAATGTTTCTCAATAAAGACATGTTAATCCCTACCAATTTGATTTTAATCCCTTATTCAAAATTAAACTGCAATCATTAAGCTTAACTGATGTCTTCATATATTGAACAGAGCAATTTCTCTCCGCTAATGTAGGTAACATTGGAACTTTGAATCAATAGGTCTTTAACAAGGTTGTAACGTGGCTGGGCTTAGGGGTAGGTAAAAGATAGATAAATTTAGGTTAAAAAAACCCTAGACTCAGCTTGTATCGGACCCTTTGAAATAATTACCTCCAATACATCAACTTTTCTTTCCTTTTCACATGCTCTTTAGTGCAATTTACTCCAAGTACATATGCTTTTTTTTCCGAGTATTTTATTGCATGTACTATAATTTTTAGAGCTTTTCATATTTCTTTGCAACTCCCCCAAACTTATTTTCAAAGAATACTCTGAATAGTACTAAGTCTAGTGTTTGGGACATTTTTAAGATAATTAAGAGAAGTGATGGCTAACTTTGTAAGGGTTCAAATAAAATTAGGCCATAAAGTCTCAAAGTTGGGTTTTAAAGGATAAAAATTTCATCGTGGTTGGCTTGAAAGGCTCAAACGGTCCAAACAACAGTTGCCTAAATCATTTTCAACGTTCCATGCTTCCTAAGATTTTGCCTCAAGAAACTACTAAGTCAATTCTAAAGACTTAAACTTTCATGCATGCCTAACTTTCCTAAAGAAATAAAATTTTATGGCATGATTTGCATGCTTTATTAGAAATACATTTCATGTCATTATTAAGCTAACATAACAATTTATTGAAATAATCAAACTTTATTTATACTTAAATTTAGCATACTTAACAAAATTCAAATTTATTGAACAAAAATATATCATATTCATAATTAAAAGAAAATTTTTATTCTGAGTGGAAATAATTTCAATTTTCGGTCCCCCCAACTCAAAATGAATAATGTCCTCATTGTTTAAAGTGAATAGATATTATACACCAGGTAGGATTCCAGAAAGAAGGAGGTGAGTCAATTTGACTGCTTAAGTACCAAGCTCTTCCTAGATCCAATCCTAGACATGTATATACATATTGCTACACTTTATACTTTACTACTTGTCCATATTTACTTTTGATTCCCATCTCTTATTTTATTGTGCAGAAATAAAAAATTCCTAATTAATCCTAGTCCTAAATTAACATAAGAAGAAAAATAAAGTCAAGATCCCTCCCTTTTTATTTATTTGTAGATCCTTCCAAATTGGACTCATCTTTTGCTCCATCATTATTGCCTTTGCATGAATCGCTTTGCTCTTTCTTCGATAATGGACTCCATGGTTCAAATATGAAATCTGGAAATTTAGGCACAAAAATAAATGGATCATTGTATATTTTCTTAAGAGCACTTCTCATCGAGTCATCCCTTATTTTTAAGTATCTCCAGTAAGATTGTTGTTTCCATTGCATATGTTGCATTAGGTCCATCAATTTTGACAACTCATCTTGAAGATCTGGGCGAGGCGGTGGAGCTCTAAACATTGAAGCTTCAGAATTAGGTTCCGCTTCTGGTTCTACTGATTCCGCCTTATCAGGTATTCCAAATGATTGTATCGTGGGATCTTCTTCTTCTTCAGGATCCTCAGGATCCTCACTTTCTTCAACTCGTTGTTGTAGAACAAAGTCCCCAGCTATTCAGTATAAGTCCTAGTCCGTGGTTGTGCCTTGGGTGTACCCTGTCTTCTTTATATTTGCAACAATTTCGGCTTTCAAGCACAGAATAGTTATTGTAAAAGGGAAGTAAGCAGGGCTAGAATGTTTAACGGCACAATTTTGCATCTCCCTTAAGATGATCTTTCCCACATCAATGGTCTTTCTAGTTACGATCGAGTATAATAAGACCATTCGCTCTAATGAGATTGTAGTTCCATGTAAGCTAGGCATTAGGATAAATCGGATGAAATAGAACCATACCTTCGCGAGTGGTGTCAAGTATTCTCTCCGGCAAGTGTGGATTGCTTGTTTTGACACAGGCCAATTGGAGCCTTGAACTGTAAGTTCCTCGAGAATTTCTTGCAGAATTTCAGGCTTGATATTGCTCATCAAAGATGAATATTCATTGTTCTCGAAATCAAGTAATTTAAAGAACTCATTAATAGCATTTGAATTAATTGGTACCTTGATTCTGCGAAGTGGAACTTCTGTCATCTTGCTTGAGGTTAAATTCGCATAAAACTCACGGACTAGCTCCTCATCCACACTAGGTCTCTTCTTACAAAATATTTCCCAATTGAGGGCTTCGGCAACTTGACGAATACGTGCCATAAAGTCTCTGTAGTTGCTTTCCTTCAGTGTGAAGCCTTTCTCAGGATGCATCTGTTGATTTTTTAAGATACTTTCGTATCTCACTTTGGCTTCAACATAATGGAACTTGCTTTGTGTTTCATCGATTTGAGCAGAGGCACGAGTTCTCTTGTGAGGCATGATTAACCTAATCATAAGATGGAAAATTTTATTTTCTCAAAAATTTGATTAATAAAAATTATTAACAATTCAATAGATTGAAAAATTAAATAATTGAATAAAATTAAAATTTTGAAAGAAAATTAGGTCTTACCACCTTTTTGTAAAAATATAAGAACTCTAAAAATAATTATCAAGGAAAATAAATGGAAATTTGAAGGAGGTTGGAGGGTTTGGTTAAAGGGGTTGGTGTAAGGATGGTGTGCCGATCAAGTGCTTGAAGGGCGACTAGGCGCGCGGCTGATGGTGCAGGAGCAGGCAACAATGTGCATCAGGGGTTGATTCGGTAAGCAGTAGCGTACGGGACCTTCCGCAAGCTAGCCTGGTGCGCTGGGACGTGTGTAGGTGCTAAGTGCAAAGTGAACACACTTTGGGCAAATCTCTTTGGCGGAGTAGCTAGCACGCACGGATGGTACTGAACAAGTCTGCAAGCAGTTCTTTGAAGCGTCTTGAGATGGTCATTGGGCAAGTGTTGGCTAGGCTTGCGGCACTTTTGGGGTTTTGGTTCTTTGGGGTTGGTATTTATAGAGGGAGAAATAAGATTTGTAGTAAAATTCTTAAAAAATTTTAATGATAAAAAAAACCCTTAAGTTCTAATTCTACTCAAAGTAAATAACAATTAATAATTCAATATATGCATATGAAATTATCAACTGTTATTAAATTATTAAGATAAACATAAAATATAATCAAAATAAAATTAATCCTAATTCTAAGCTAAGTTGATAAACTTTAATATATAATTATATTATAATATATAAATTATAAATAATATAATTATATATTAAAGTTTATCAAATTATTAATAATGTTAAAGATATTTATTCTAGATACTTTTGAAAATATTAACAAAGAAAGGCACCTAGTTTTTTTTATTTATGAAAAGAGCGACTAAATTTTAAAAATAATTCAATTAAGTCCCTAGACTTAATGAAAATTTAAAATTGAGTTGCAAATTAAAACTTCGATCAAAATTGACCCTTTTATTTGAAAAACTAAAAATTTATTTTTCCATTTAGGGGATAATTTCTTAGAAAATTATGTCAAAATAAATTCCCAGGAAAGATTGGAGAGGTCACAAACAGTCCCGCTTAAGTTCCAATCTCCTAGACAGAATTTATTTAAACATACTAAACCTGAAAATATACCCTAAATCATTTATTCAAAAAGAAAAACAAAAAATTAAGTATCCGATAAAATGAACGAGATTTTGTCTCGTTCAGTTTTATATCCCCAATAATGTTTCAGGCGCTGAGCATTAATTTGGAAATTACCTCCCTTACCTAGGAGTTCAACAACTTCGTATGGATAGACTTGGTGAATCGTAAATAGACCGGACCAACGTGATTTTGGCTTACCTGGAAAGAACTTCAATCTTGAATTGAACAGCAAGACTTGCTGAACTGCTTCAAATTCTCGAACTCGAATGTGGTTGTCATGCCATTTCTTGAGTCTTTCTTTAAGTCATTTGGCATTTTCATATGAGAACATTCGGAACTCTTCTAACTCATTGAGTTGGAACATCCATTTCTCTTTTGCGAGCTTAGGATCCAAATTAAGCTGTTGAAGAACCCAGTAAGCTTTGTGCTCTAACTCCAATGGTAGATGACAGGCTTTCCCAAAGACCAACCTATAGGGTGACATCCCTAAAGGTGTCTTGTATGCTGTTCTGTAAGCCCATAAAGCATCATCTAATCTTGTGGAACAATCTCTTCGGTTCGGGCAGACTACTTTCACAAGTATGC
The DNA here is from genome assembly GCA_025506655.1 of Gossypium rotundifolium. NCBI lineage: Eukaryota > Viridiplantae > Streptophyta > Magnoliopsida > Malvales > Malvaceae > Gossypium > Gossypium rotundifolium. The sequence goes on along the minus strand of CP106734.1, from coordinate 150,219,503 downwards.
CTTTGATCTCCTTATTTGCCAGTTCAGCTTGCCTATTCATCTGCGGATGGTGAGCTGTTGCAACCTTGTGTTTCACTCCGTGCTTGTCTAATAACCATTTTAACCACTTGTTCACAAAGTAGGATCCTTCATCACTGATTATAGCTATTAGGGTTCCAAACCTTGTGAACACATGCTTCTGCAGAAACTTCATCACAACCTTAGAATCATTTTTCGAATATGCCTCAGCCTCGACCCACTTAGACACATAGTCTACTGCTACTAGTATGTACTTGTGACCACATGACGAAGGAAAAGGACCAAGAAAGTCAATACCATATACACCAAACAACTCTACCCTAATGATGTTTGTTCGAGGCATCTCATTTCTGTTGGTGACATTTCCAACCCTTTGACATCGATCGCTGCTCTTCATGTAAGCATATGCATCCTTGAATAGTGTTGGCCAAAAGAATCTGGCTTGCAACACTTTGGCCGCTGTACGTGTACCTCCGAAGTGACCCCCACTTGGAGCTAAGTGACAGTGGTAAAAAAATCTTCGGTATTTCATCTTCTGCCATGCATCTCCTGATCATTTGATTTGCACACTTTTAAAACACATATAGCTCTTCCCAGAAATAGTACTTCACATCGTGAAGAAACTTTTTCCTTTGTTGATACGTCTTATCAATTGGTATCAAACCACAAGCTAAATAGGTAGCAATATCAACAAACCAAGGGGTATTATGGACATGATTTACCTTCAGTATATGTTCATCTGGAAACGTCTCCTGAATTTGTAACACCTCTTACCCACGCCCGGCGCCGGGACAGGGTACGAGGCATTATCGTGCTTAACCTTACTTGAACATGTATTATCGGGCTATAAAATTTTGTTCCGACTTAAAACTTTTCCTTGTTAATCCTAACATGTATTTTATGGGCCCACGAGACCTTAAACACCCATCCGAAAGATTTTAGAGCTCAACCGTAAACTTTCACACTTTTTGAAAATTTTTGCCTAGACAGGGGCCACACGCTCGTGTTATTCAAGAGACACGCCCATGTGCCCCTAAGACAGGCCCGTGTTCTTCACCCGTGGTCGACACTGACTTATTTCACACAGCTGAGCACACGCCTTTGTCCACAACCTGTGTCCTTTACACAGCATAGACACGCCCATGTCCTCTACCCGTGGAGCTTTCTGTTTATGACGTCATCATACCTTAATAGCACATGGCCAGGGCACACACGGTGTCCTGGCCCGTGTGACGAATAGTATTCTCGTAAATTAGTGCAGAGGATACATGGCCTCTTAACACACCCATGGGGCTGGCTGTGTGTCACACATGGCCTAGACACATGCCCTTGTGTCTACCCGTGTAGACACTTAGAAGCTATTTTCCAAGGCAATTGCCACCCTAAAACATAAACACACTTATATCTACTCAAGTAGTACATAATGTAGCATTCATGTACTATGAATAATTCCTAAAACATCACTTATAGAATTCAAAAAAAAAAAAAACTCATCATCACTAATATATAGAACTTAACAAATATTGGCCAATCTCCTTGGCCATATACAAAAAGGATAGTAATCTTAATAGCCAACCTTTTGGCTTCCAATATGATATAACTCAAAAAGACATAATCTCTATACATGACATGCTTAAAATAAAACAACTTGACTATACCAAAATAATGATTGATAGTGTGATCCAAGCTCCGACGTGTTTGGTCCCCGAGTTAGCTTGGCGATACTACAAGGAAGAAAGAAAAGAGAGGAGTAAGCATATAGCTTAGTAAGTTTGCATGAAATTTATATAACAACATATTGTTCATAATATACTCATCCATCATGAATCAGAACAACATAAATCTCAAGTGCTTGAACTTACTTACTCATACTTACTCTTTACTCATCACATTTTACATAATGATTTCATGCTTGTATTTTTAATCATGGTACCTATATCACTTAGTCACATAGATTAGCACTTTCGCTAATGTAAACATGAACTCATCTCGTCATCTTTCTTAAATTAAATAAACTCTTTATCAACCTTGAATAACTTAGTTTATTACTATCTTTACTTGCTTAGCTTACTTATTACCTCTTTCATACTTGACTTTTTTGCCTATTGAATTACTCAGAATGCTAGAGGATACTCCATCTCATCAAACATGTGTCGCACTGCCAATGCCATATCCCAAATATGGTCTTACATGGGATCGCCTCTTAGTGTCGATGCCATATCCCAGATATGGTCTTACACGGGCTTCCTTAGCTTGATGTCGATGCCATGTGTCAGACATGGACTTACACGAGGCCTTCCTTAAATGGTGTCGATGCCATGTCCCAGACATGGTCTTACACGAGACCTTCCTTAAATGGTGTCGATGCCATGCCTCAAACATGGTCTTACACGAGACCTTCCTTATTCGATGCTGATGCCATGTCCCAGACATGGTCTTACACAGGATCTATGTTCGGTACCGTTGCCATGCCCCATACATAGTCTTACATGGGCTTTCATTGTCTCATGTTATGACATAGCTATCCTCGTCATTCCAAGATTTCAACCGGACTTTCATTTACTTATTCTCATTGATTTCTTTATTAAGGCAGTATTAATTATCTTCATAAAAATAGTGTACATTAAATAACATAGTAAGTAATTTAATGATAATACACGTGAAATCTTAAATTCATACAAACTTACCTCGATACTCCAAAATGTGTATAGATGTGCAGTTTAGTCCACAACTTTGTTCTTGCCTCGGTTACGATCCGGGCTTCGTGTTTCTTAATCTATAATAACAATTTAGCTTATTTAATACTTACATTCACTAAATTGACTCATATTTCATACTTTGGCAAAATTACATTTTTTCCCCTAAACTTTATCATAATTACACTTTTGCCCCTAGGCTTGTAAAATGATTTTCATTCAACTTTCTTGCATTTCAAGCCTAGCCGAATCATATTCTCAACTATAACAACATTCAATTCCCACTATTTCACTCATGTATGACCATTTCTACAACTCTTACAATTTGGTCCTTTTTATCTATTTCACCAAAAATCATCTAGCAAAAGTTGTTTATCACACTTCAAACTTTCATATTCTACCATAAAACATCAAAATACATGCATGTCATACATGGGTAAATTTTTTAACATAATCCCTAGCTCAAAATATAGATAGAAATAGCTAAACCGAGCTACGAGGATCTCAAAAATACAAAAAAATTAAAAACGGGGCTAGGATACACTTACTATCAAGCTTGGAAGATGAAGAAACCCTAGCTATGTCTTCTTTCTGATTTTCAGCCAAGGGGGAGGAAGATGGACACTAATTTTGACTTCTTTTCCCTTTTTAATTCTTTAATTTACCAAATGACAAAAATGCCCTTAATGATTATTTCTTGAGATTTTTTTTCCTTCATATGTCCATTTTTGTCCATCTCAACATATAATGGACTAATTGCTAAATAAGGACCTTGAATAATTTTTATAATTCTATTTCATACTTAAACCTTTTAGAATCTCATACTTTCTAATCCTTGCAATTTAGTCCTAATGGACAATTTATTCACTAATTAATAAAATTCCTTCATGAACTTTTTAGACAATCATGCAAATACCTCAAAATCCTTATAAAATCATTTAAATACATATTTCTTCTTCAGATTTGTTGTCTCGCACCACTATTCTGACTAGGCCCTAAGTTAGGCTATTACAATTCTCCCCCTAGGGATTTTCGCCCCGAACAAAAAGGTTTGGGTACTGATTCCTCATAGCCTTCTCAGGCTCCCATGTAGCCTCTTCTACCCCATGTCCCTTCCGTAAGACTTTCACGAGAGCTATACTTTTATTCCTTAATTGCTTAACTTCTAGGGCTAGAATCTTAACTAGTTCCTCACCATAAGTCATGTCGGGTAGTATCTCAACCTCTGTCGGTGTAATCACATGCGAGGGGTCTGATCGGTAGCATCGCAACATAGACACATGAAATACATCATGAATCTTTTCTAACTTAGACGACAAAGCCAATGGATAGGCTACCGGCCTTATCCTCTCGATAATCTTATACGGTCCGATAAAACGCAGACTCAATTTACCTTTCCGTCCGAATCTAAGAACTTTTCTCCAAGGTGACACTTTCAAGAATACTCTATCACCGACTTGATACTCAATCTCTTTTCTTTTTAAATCCAAGTAGGATTTTTGTCGATCAGAAGCAGTTTTTAAACAATCTCGAATCACCTTTACTTTTTCTTCAGTTTCTCTGACCAAGTCAACCCTGTGAATCTAGTTTTCCTTAAGCTCAGTCCAATATAAAGGCGTTCGGCACTGACGCCAATATAAAGCCTCATAAGGTGCCATTTTCAAACTCAACTGAAAATTGTTATTATAGGTGAATTCTACCAAAGGTAAGTATTTCTCCCAGCTGCCCTGAAACTCAATAATACAACACCGTAGCATATCGTCAAGTATTTGTATTACTCTCTCCGACTGTCCGTTAGTTTGGGGGTGAAAAGCCGTAATAAAACTCAAATTTGTGCCCAAGGCCTCTTGCAACTTTTTTCAAAATCTGGACGTAAATCTCGGATTTCTATTCGATATAATTGATAAAGGCACTCCATGAAGCCTTCCTATCTCTGAAATGTACAAGTTTGTCAACTTATCAAGTGAGTAGTCAACTCGTACTGGTATGAAATGGGATAACTTCATAAGTCTATCGACTACAACCCATACAGTATCTTTCTTACTCGGTGTTGACGGCAAACCCGTCACAAAATCCATGGTAACTCGGTCCCACTTCCACTCAGGTACCATAATAGGTTGAAGCAAACTTGAAGGTACTTGGTGTTCGGCCTTTACTTGCTGACAAATCAATCATTTTGAAACAAACTCAGAAATATCTTTCTTTATACTCAGCCACCAGTACCATTTATTCAAATCATTATACATTTTGGTGCTACCCGGATGTACAGATAAGCATCCACTATATGCCTCATGCAAAACTTTATGAATGAGCTTATCATTTCTCGGTACACAAACTCTGTCCCTGAACATCAAACATCCATCTGAATCAATCCAAAAATCAGACTCAATACCCAATTCGCATTGAACTCTTTTGGCTTGCAATTCGCTGTCATCTTTTTGTGCCTCATAAATCTCTTGAAGGAACATCGGTCTAGCCCTCAACTCACCTAGAATGGAACCATCATCAGACAAACTCACCCATGTATTCATAGCCCTTAAGGCAAATAGGGATTTCCTACTCAAGGCATCGATGACTACATTCGCTTTTCCCAGGTGGTAGTCAATGACTAACTCATAATCTTTTATCAACTCTAACCATCTCTGTTGCCTTAAATTCAATTCCTTTTGAGTCATCAAAGACTTTAAACTTTTATGATCGGTGAATATCAGACATTTTTCACCATACAAATGGTGTCTTCAAATGTTCAATGCAAAAACAACATCAGCCAACTCTAAATCATGCGTCGGGTAATTCTTCTCATGTGGCTTTAGTTGTCGGGAGGCATATGCTATCACCTTGCCTTCTTGCATAAGTACACAGCCCAATCCATTTAAGGATGTATCATTGTAGATCACAAATTCTTTTCTCGATTCAGGTTGTACTAGAACTAGAGCCTCTATCAACATTGCCTTTAATTTCTCAAAGATCTGTTGGCACTTTTCTGTTCATTCAAACTTTACATTTTTCTGTAACAGTTTCGTTATTGAAGTCGCTATCATGGAAAACCCCTTTACGAACCTCCTATAGTAGCCAGCTAAGCCCAGAAAACTTCTAACTTTCGATACATTTTTTGGGGGTTTCCAATCAACAATGGCTGAGATCTTACTTGGGTCAACTTGGACTCCATCTCCCGAGATAATGTGTCCCAGAAATCCAACTTCCGTGAGCCAATATTCATTTTTGCTGAACTTGGCGTACAACTAATTTTCTCGTAGAATATGTAAAACTGTCCTTAAGTGCTCAGCATGCTCAGGCTCATCTCGGGAATATATCAATATATCATCAATAAAAACAACTACAAACTTATCTAGGTATGGTTGAAAGATACAGTTCATTAGATCCATAAACATTGTCGGTGCATTAGTTAAACCAAAAGGCATGACTAAAATTTCATAATGCCTACACCTCATTCGAAATGCAGTCTTCAACACATCTGAGTCTTTTACTCTCAACTGATGGTATCCCGACCTCAAGTCTATCATGAAGAACACAGTGGCTCCCTTCAATTGATCAAACAAATCATCAATCCTTGGCAATGGGTACTTGTTCTTCACTGTTACTTTATTAATCTGTCGGTAATCTATGCACAATCTCATGGAGCCATCTTTCTTTTTCACAAATAATACTGGAGCATCCCGTGGAGAGCAACTCAGTCTAGCAAAATCTTTTTTCGTCAACTCTTGCAACTGTGCCTTCAATTCCTTCAACTCTGTTGGAGCCATCCTATAAGGAGCAATCGATATCGGTACAGTACCGGGAGCTAACTCGATACCAAATTCAACCTCTCTAACCGAAGGCAATCCTAGCAATTCCTCGAGAAAGACATCTAAGTTCTCACTTACTATCGGTGCTGATTCAATCTTTAACTCTGTTTCTTTGGCATTCATCATAAAGGTAAGATACGCCTCATACCATTTTCTTACATACCTCTGAGCCGACATGTGAGAGATCACTACTGGTAATCTGTCTTGTTCATCTGATTCCACACGAAGAGTGTCCCCATTTTCACGTCTCAACTCAATATTTTTCTTTCCACAATTTACTGTCACATCATGAGTGGTTAACCAATCCATACCGAGAATAATATTGAATTCATCAAATGGCAATAGCATGAGGTTTGCCTTAAAATAATGACCTCTAATCATCAATGGGCAATCTTTGCATACTTTATCTATTAATACACTTTTGCCTAGTGGATTGGACACTTTTATCACAAATTCTGTAGACTCAATAGGCATGCTCATTCTAGATGCTAATTTCATGCAAATATATGAATAGGTGGACCCCAGATCAATTAAAGCAACAACATTAGTGTCATGAAAATAAAACGTACCCGTAATTACATTGGGAGATGATGCTTCTTCACGAGCGTGAATGACATAAGTCCTTCTAGGTGCTCTACCCTCAGATCTTGTAACCTGCTCTCAGGGTGTACCCTTACTACTAGCCCCATTTCTTGGGTTCCTTTGTTGCTTTCCTCAATTAGTGCTTCCTGATCTTGCACTCTAAACCTTCTCCTTCTCAACCATTTTGGGATATTCTCTAATAAAGTGATCTTGGGAACAGCACTTAAAACAAACACTCTTATGTGCACGACATTCACCGGGATGACGTTTGCTGCATTGTGGGCATTTTGGTCTATTAGATCAAATATTCCCAACACTAGCAATGAGGTGGTTTGAGCCTTATTCCCCTATTTATTCTTGCTTCTGCTTGAAAACTGAGCTGAAGTAGCTGATTGGGTAGGAAAATCTCTCGACTTCTTGGACAAGGACTGAAATAACTTACCCCACTGTCTTTTTCTTGAGTCACGAGACTCTATCTCAACTTTTCTTTTCTATTTAACCAATTCTTCAGCTTTACAATCCCGGTCCACTAGCACAACAAATTCCTTCAACTCGAGGGCACCAACAAACAACTTAATGTCTTCATTTAGTCCGTCCTCAAATCTCTTACACATAATAGCCTCTGTGGATACACACTCTCGAGCGTATTTGCTGAGCCTCACAAACTCACACCCATACTCAGTCACTGTCATCTTACCTTGCTTCAATTCCAAGAATTCCTTCTTTTTCTTGTCGATGAACCTCAGACTAATATACTTCTTCCTGAATTCTTTTTCGAAAAACTCCCATTTTATCCTTTTCCTTGGTACAACCGACACACGGGTGTTCCACCACTGATACACAGAATCTTTTAAGAGAGAGACTACACACTTCATGCACTCTTTAAGTGTGCACGATAACTCATCAAATACCCTAATGGTATTTTCAAGCCATAACCCTGCCCTTTCCAAATCATCATCTTTACTAGCCCAAAATTCCTCAACTCCTTGCTTTTAGATTCTGTCTACAGGAGGCTTTTCTCTTCTTACCATTTCTACAACTTGAGGGGCTACGGGGGTAGTTGAGAAATAGGTAGGGGTGAAGGGGGTGATGCATTCGGGTTCGTGCGAACGAACTCCGTATACCAAGCATTCATCATATGAAAGAAGGCTTCCCTAGCCTCTTCTCCTCCTTTCTGACTTACAGCCGTGGGTCTAGTCTCCTTCTCATTTGGCACCGTCCTTTCAATGGGAGCCGTGCATTACTTTCTACATCATCCGCCACAGCTCTTTTGGGATCCATTTACTATATGAAAACACAATTTAAATCGTCAAGAGTCGTCACACTATCATTATAAAAATACTCTCATGTATGGCATGTATAGCTAGACTCAAACTTACGCTACGTTAGTTCGAGAATCGACTAAATCATAGCTCTAATACCACTAAATGTAACACCACTTACTCGTCTCCAACGCTAGGATAAGGTACGAGGCATTACCTTACTTAACCTTACTTGAACATGTATTATCGGGCTATAAAATTTTGTTCTAACATAAAACATTTCCTTCTTAATCCTAACATGTATTTTATGGGCCCACGAGGCCTTAACCACCCATCCGAAAGATTTTGGAGTTCAACCGTAAACTTTCAAACTTTTTGAAATTTTTTTCCTAAATAGGGGCCACACTTCCGTGTTATTCAAATGACACGCTCGTGTGCCCCTAAGACATGCCTGTGTTCTTCACCCGTGGTTGACACTAACTTATTTCACACAGCTGAGCACACGCCCTTGTCCACAACCTGTGTCCTTCATATGGCATAGACATGCCCGTGTCCTCTACCCGTAGAGCTCTCTATTTATGACGTCATCATACATTAATAGCACACGGCGGAGCACACACTCATGCCCTGACCCGTGTGACGAATCGTATTCTCATAAATTAGTGCAGGGGACACACGGCCTCTTAACACACCCATGGGGCTAGCCGTATGTCACACATGGCCTAGACATGCTCGTGTGTCTACCCGTGTAGACACTTAGAAGCTATTTTCCAAGGCAATTGCCACCCTGAAACATAAACACACTTATACCGACTCAAGTAGTACATAATGTAGCATTCATGTACTATGAATAATTCCTAAAACATCACTTATAGAATTCAAAAAAAAAATTCATCATCACTAATATATAGAACTTAACAAATATTGGCCAATCTCCTTGGCCATATACAAAAAGGATAGTAATCTTAATAGCCAACCTTTTGGCTTCCAATATGATATAACTCAAAATGACATAATTTTTATACATGACATGCTTAAAATAAAACAACTTGACTATACCAAAATAATGATTGATAGTGTGATCCGAGCTCCGACGTGTTTGGTCCCCGAGTTAGCTTGGCAATACTACAAGGAAGAAAGAAAAGAGAGGAGTAAGCATATAGCTTAGTAAGTTTGCATGAAATTCATATAACAACATATTGTTCATAATATACTCATCCATCATGAATCAGAACAACATAAATCTCAAGTGCTTGAACTTACTTACTCATACTTACTCTTTACTCATCACATTTTACATAATGATTTCATGCTTGTATTTTTAATCATGGTACCTGTATCATTTAGTCACATAGATTAGCACTTTTGCTAATGTAAACATGAACTCATCTCGTCATCTTTCTTAAATTAAATAAACTCTTTATCAACCTTGAATAACTTAGTTTATTACTATCTTTACTTGCTTAGCTTACTTATTACCTCTTTCGTACTTGACTCTTTTTCCCATTGAATTACTTAGAATACCAGAGGATACTCCATCTCATCAAGCATGTGTCTCGATGCCAATGCCATATCCCAAACATGGTCTTACATGGGATTGCCTCTTAGTGCCGATGCCATATCCCAGATATGGTCTTACACGGGCTTTATTAGATTGATGTCGATGCCATGAGCCAAACATGGACTTACACGAGGCCTTCCTTAAATGGTGTCGATACCATGTCCCAGACATGGTCTTACATTAGACCTTTTTTATTTGATGCTAATGCCATGTCCCAGACATGGTCTTATACAGGATCTATGTTCGGTACCGTTGCCATGTCTCAAACATGGTCTTACACGGGACCTACATTCCTTGGAACTGGTGCCATGTCCCAAACATGGTCTTACACGGGCTTTCCTTGTCTCATGTTATGACATAGCTATCCTCGTTATTCCAAGATTTCAATCGGGACTTCCATTTACTTGTTCTCATTGATTTCCTTATTAAGGATTTATTAATCATCTTCATGAAAATAATGTACATTAAATAACATAGTAAGTAATTTAATGATAATACACGTGAAATCTAAAATTCATACAAACTTACCTCGGTACTCCAAAATATGTGTAGATGTGAAGTTTAGTCCACAACTTTGTTCTTACCTTGGTTATGATCCGAGCTTCGTGTTTCTTGATCTATAATAATAATTTAGCGTGTTTAATACTTACATTGACTAAGTTGACTCATATTTCATACTTTGGCAAAAACTATATTTTTTCCCTGAAACTTTATCATAATTACACCTTTACCCCTGGGCTCGTAAAATGATTTTCATTTAACTTTCTTTCATTTCAAGCCTAGCCGAATCATATTCTCAACTATAACAACATTCAATTCCCACTATTTCACTCATGTATGACCATTTTTACAACTTTTACAATGTGGTCCTTTTTATCAATTTCACCAAAAATCATCTAGCAAAATTTGTTTATCACACTTCAAACTTTCATATTCTACCATAAAACATCAAAATACATGTATGTCATACATGGGTAAATTTTTTAGCATAATCCCTAGCTCAAAATATAGCTAGAAATAGCTAAACCGAGCTACGAGGATCTCAAAAATACAAAAACATTAAAAACGGGGCTAGGATACACTTATTATCAAGCTTGGAAGATGAAGAAACCCTAGCTATGTCTTCTTTGTGATTTTCGGCTAAGGGGGAGGAAGATGAACACAAATTTTGACTTCTTTTCCCTTTTTAATTCTTTAATTTACCAAATAAAAAAAATGCCCTTAATGATTATTTCTTGAGATTTTTTTTTCCTTCCTATGTCCATTTTTGTCCATCTCAACATATAATGGTCTAATTGCTAAATAAGGACCTCTGATAATTTTTATAATTCTATTTCACACTTAAACCTTCTAGAATCTCATATTTTCTAATCCTTACTATTTAGTCCTAATGGACAATTTATTCACTAATTAATAAAATTCCTTCATGAAATTTTCACACAATCATGCAAACACCTCATAAGCCTTATAAAATCATTTAAACAAATATTTCTTCTTCGAATTTATGGTCTCGCACCCCTATTTTGACTAGGCACTATGTCAGGCTGTTACAGAATTGGTATAAGAGGAGAATTCCCTTCTTATGGGAACAATCTAGACAAGTGATCTGCTACTTGATTTTCTACTTCCTTTCGATCTTGAATTTCTAGATCAAACTCTTTAAGTAGAAGTACCCATCGGATCAACCTCGGCTTAGCGTCTTTCTTCACAAGTAAATACTTAATTGCCGAGTAGTCTGTATAGACAGTCACTTTGGTACTTGTAACAGCCCGAATTAGGGGCTAATCGAAATAGTGATCTTGGGACCACTAATTTGAGGTCAGAGGAAATTTATTTTAATTTTATTTTATGGATTATAGTATGATTATAATGGTGCAAGGAAATTTTGGTTTTTTAATTTTAGCGATTTCATGCTTAATCGCGAAAAAGGACTAAATTGCATAGAGTACAAAACTTCTATTTTAATTTCTAGAGGTGCCAATTAGCTAAGGAATATTAACTGGAGGTCCTTAAAGTGAAATTAGGCCATGGTATGTGTGATGGTCAGCCATATAGGTGCTAGGGAGACAAGATATTAAATGTTGGTCAAATTTGGTGGAAATTAAGTGTTAAAAAAGAATAAAATAAGATGAATAAAAGATGTTGTCATATTTTACTATTCCCATTTCTTCTCCACTGAAAATTGAAGAGAGAGTAGAGGTTTTGAAGCTCAAATTTTTAGAAAAACAAATCCCTTGCAAGTAAGTGATTTTGGTGGTTTTATTTGATAATTATTGTACTTTTGGAGTCCCTAAAGCTTAAGCTAGCTAATAGGGGACTAATTTGCAATATGGTTAAAAGTATAGGGACTTACATGACTGATTTTATGTTGTTTTCTGAGTTTTTATGGAAGAAAATGAATTTAGGGAGATGAGAAACAACTTTTGTGAAAGTTGTTGTCATGAAAAACACCTAAATGGGACTAAATTGTAATTGTTATAATTTGGTAATGAATGCATGAAATAGTTGGATTTATGAGTAGTTTTAAGAGGATTAAATGTTTAGGTAGGCTTGTTTGATAAGAAAATGTGATGAAAATCAATATACAAGCCTAGAGGTAAAATCGTAATTTTGCCAAAGTCTAAGGGCAAAATGATTATTTTTGCCTAAGTAGAGATTATGATGTAATATGATCATAAAATGATTAGATGAGTAAATTGTGTTGTTCTAGATCAAAGAAAACAAAAGTTGGACCTAGAACGGGAGAAAAGAGAAATACGGACAAATAGGTCCCTTTCTATCCTTTTCGGTATCGAGGTAAGTTCGTATGCTCATAAGGAAACTATAGTGAAATATTTAATATTTTGATGATGTATGAATTGTCTATTGACTTTATGAATATATTAAATATGTCTTGACGAGATGTCAAGAATTGGAAGTCTTCAATTGAATCTAAGAATAGAGGAAATGCAAATAGCATGATACTATGACAATTAAGGTCCCGTGTAAGACCATATTTGGAATATGGCCTCGGTGTGAGATTTCGTATAAGACCATATCAGGGACATGGCATCGATATGATATTTCATGCAAGACCCTATCGAAGGTATGATGTTGATATGATATTATGTGTATGATGACTCAAGAGTGTTATTTAGCAATTTGAGTGACTCAACAGGTATGTTAAAAATGAGAAAGTATGTGGTTATATCATGAGAGGTACAGGTATGTGCCAAAACTCAATTGAGGTGAATTTGGTATATGATGAACCCATGGTGAATTATGTGTAAATAATGCATCTTGATTGCATATGTCATATTTATTAATGCATTGCGTGAATGCAAATGATTATTGTAGAAACCTATTTATGAAGGATAGTGTGTAAGGATATTCTTGAAGGAACATTCAAAATAGGAAAAAGGTGTATGGGTAAATATCCGTGAATGTGTAATTAATGGTGGGTTGTGTGCGATACCATCGCCAATACTATAAATGGTGGGATGTGTGCGATACCATCGTGCTTAGTATTATATGGTGGGCTATGTACAATACCACCTTATAAATTGTTAAATGGTGGGCTATGTGCGATACCTCCTTATAAATTATTAAATGGTATGATGTGTGCAGAACCACCAAGAGTTTGGTATTATCTTGAATAAATCATAGAGAAATTATTTAAGTAAATGTTTCATAGATTATTTTGTTAATAGATGCAGGGATTATGTGCTAATAAATGATAGTGCTATAATTGTCACATGGTTGAAATGTGGTAAGAGACGGAATGGGTGAGCATTATGAACGATTGAATGGGTAACCATGAGTTTAAGAGTAAATCTCATTAAAATACCTTTGTGGTTGAGTATAATCAATGAATGTCAATACTTGATTATTATGTGCATATCAACTTACTAAGCATTATTGCTTACTCCTTTTTCCTTTCCTACCTCTTATAGGTTAACTTAACTAGCTCGGGTTGGAGACCGTTGGAGATGTTTTCACACTATCGAGCAGTTATTTGGGTATGAGGTTACAATTCTTTTTGAGATATGGCATGTATAGGGATCTTATTTTAGTTTAATTAAGTCATAGTTAAAGTCCCAAATGTGTTACCCTAAAAGAGTTAAGGGTTGGTTGTGTATAGCCATGGATGATGGCTCATGTCGATTGTAATGGTGCTAGTAATAGCTCTCCCTCGTATATGGGAAGATTGTTTGATTTTCAGGATTCAAATGTGATAATCCAAGAGTTATAATTGATGATTTGAGAATTTTATGTGATGGTGTGTGAATGTATGCAAGTTAGGGTGGCTAAATGGCTTGGAAAATAGCCTTGAATTGGTCCACACGGGTGATGTGTCTAGGCCATGTGCGACACATGGTCAACTCCCATGGGTGTGTTGATAGGCCGTGTATCCCCTACATTTAGTTACGAGAATTTTAATCATCACATGGCCCAACACATGGGCATGTGCCTAGGCCATGTGCCCCTTAAGGGGTTGATGACATCATAAATAGAATACCCCTAGTTTTCAAGCACGGGTGAGGACATGGGCGTGTCTAGGCCATGTGAAGGACACAGGCCATTGACATGGGTGTGTGTCTGGCCATGTCAAAACCCCTGTAAGTTCAAAAAGAAAATAATTCTACATGGGTATGTGATATGTCACACGGGCGTGTCCCATTATTCACATGGGCGTGTGGCCCTGTTCTATGTCAAAATTTCCTAAGTGTTTAAAAGTTTCGATTTGGTCCATTAACATCCCTAGTATATGTATAGGGTCTCGCTAACCCGTGATAGGGACGTTATGATTGTAAATGAGAAAGTTTTAAATTGGAACAAATTTTATAGCCCAAAGTGGAATATTCAAGCAAGTTAAGTCCAGTAATGCTTCGTACCCTGTTCCGACGTTGAATACGGGTAAGGGGTGTTACAGTAGCTACAAGATAAGATTGAAACTTGTTGAAAGCAAACACAAAAGCCAGTAACTCTTTTTCTATTACCGTTAATTCAGTTGAGCTCCTGTTAGAGTTCAAATTGTGTAGTAGATAGGATGAAAAAAATTGTTCCTTCATTGGCCCAAGATAGCTCCAATTGCGAAGTCACTTGCGTCACACATCAATTCGAATGGCAGATCCAAATCTGGTGTGATGATGATGGGTGCCGTAACTAATCGATTCTTCAATTCTTTGAATGCTCTTAAACATTTATCATCAAACTTGAATGTCACGTCCTTCTCCAATAATTTGCATAAAGGTTTTCCAATTTTAGAGAAGTCTTTGATAAATCTACGATAAAAATCAGTGTGGCCCAAAAAGCTCCTAACACCTTGTAACACCCCAAACCCGGCCCAGACATTACGATCGGATCTGATGTGTCACATCAAAGTGTTGATTTGAAAACTGGTCTTGTCAATGAAAATTTGTGACTAAAGTTTTAAATCCCTTTTAAAACTAATTGCTATTGAAAACGTTGGGGTTGCAAAATCAAACTTGTTAACCACTTAATGGTCATATCATTTATTACAAATTTTTAATCAATTAAAACCGCAAAAGCTTTTTTAATTATAAACTCTTTATATTTGAAATGCGTGATTTTCTTTGGAAATAGTTATTATTTTGAAAACCCATTTTCCTACTTTAGCGGTAGAAATAAGAAGTTAAAACCAAATAAAAGTTAAACCTCAAATGCCCTTATTACATAAACAAACCCAAGCATAAATTAAAAATATTTAAGTCCCCAAATGAGAAATCAGTGTTCACGTGGCCACCTCCAGGTCCCTCACAGCTCCAAATCAATCAAGGCTGGGGATTATCTGTATAGTTAAAAGAATGGGTGAGTTTGCAAAAACTCAGTGTGTAATCCCCTATCAGTTAAATAATAATCGGTACAAGCGAAGCGGTGGGCTTAAGCCTATCAAGATATAAATCGATTAGGGCTTTAGCCCTATACAGTAACAGTGTGGGTCTAAGCCCAAAATAATGACAGTACCGAACAGAGATGCAACCCAAGCCAATCCAGCCAACACACTACCCATACCAACCAACACACCATGTGGGGACTAAGTTGACCCACCCACCAACACACCAATATCACAAAGATAGTGCTAATAATAGTAACGTAGCAAAGCTTCTAGGAATAGTAAACGTGGCCCGGCCACTAGAATTAGAATACATGGCGAAGCCACTAGAACAGTAAAAACGTGGCAGAGCTACTAGTACAGTACTTCCTCCAAATCAGAATCCCAACCCCAATGTAGAATGTCGTGTCATAAATATTATATGTATGCAGTATGTCATGTTCATAAACAGTCATATAGATATCATACACACATCAACTAAACTACCACTAGGGGTATTATGGTCATTTCGTCGGTTAAGGGTAAAACGGTAATTTCACCCCTTAGGGGTATTTCAGTTATTCTACCCTAGAAGGGTATTTTGGTAATTCTACCCGACGAGGATATTTTGGTAATTCTACCCTACGAGGGTATTTCGGTAATTCTACCCTACAAGGGAATTCGATCATTTAACTCATTAGGGGTATTCCGATCATTTAACGACCTTTCCTAAGGCCTACAGTTGTCTCGAGCGACACCGATAATCCATTTAATTGAAATAGTGTAAATGGGCTCAAAGCCCAATATACGGCCCAAATGGGCCCACACACTAGTGTGGCCTATTTGGCCTAAATCCTATCACAGTTATGTGATCTACGTAGCCCCAAAATAGTTTCCACTACTTTCTGCAAATTTTACTCGTGTGGGGTCCACGAGCCCATTGGGCCCACACGGCCCATTTCGGCCGAATGAAGCCCAATACAGCCTAAGTGCACGAAAACACTCGTAGTGGCCTATTCAGTCTACCACCCTCGATTGTGGGCTAAATTTTTCCACACGAGCGATCGCATGCTCGTAAGGCCTCGAATGCCAAAGTTTTGGCTTTTTATCGATCTACAATCAGAACGAGTGTGGTTACACACCTATTTAAGGAATCGCTCCAAGATCTGCGAGCGCCCAACCTAAATTCAAACATGTCCCACATTAATCCTTTACTCATTAGGGCAAAACACCCTCTTATGGAAACTTAAACCAACCCACCTTTCTTACCTTGTTTGACGACTGACCTTAATTTCTTAAGACCATCGATCAGGATTGATCACACACCTATGCCAAATATCAGCATCTAAACCGATCTTAGTAACCAAAATAGTGATCAACTATGTGGCCTTTAATCCGTAAATGCTGACTTACCAACCGCAAGAATATTTGGCCCAATATAAGAGTATGATAGTGATCTTACCCTTAACGAGAGACAGAGCTGATGACTTGAATCACTTTTGCACTTTTCCACTCCTCAGGAGTACCTAAAACCCATCGATCACCACACCAAGAGGAAGGGATCACCATTCGGCCATCAAAGAGCATGAAGGAAATAAATATTCAGCTTTTAGAGAAAAATGGGGATAGGAGAGAAAAGTCTTAAAAAAAGTGAGAAATATGACCACTTACCAATTTTAGGAACACTTGCAAAATCGCAATAGAGAGGGAAAGGAAACAGAGGATTCGGTCACCATAGAAAAAATCAAGAGTAAAGATTCGGTTCACAAGCTATTAGGAAACCAAAACAAAAAAAAGAGGGATGGTAATCAGCTTAGGAGAAGAAAGGGAGAAGAGGGAAGAAAAAAAGAAAAAGAGAAAACAACAGAATGAAAAGGGATGGAGAGGATGTGTATTTGGCAAAAGTGAACTGAAAAGGGAAAGCCCTGAATGGTCACATGATGCCACAAAGAGAGAAACCCAAAATGAAAAAGAGAAAATCCCAAAACAGCATAGAAATAATTCAGCTTCTATACTCTCACCAACTGCCGAAAATGCACCAAATGACATACCCTTAGCCAAAATCCCCCTACTCAAGCTATCCCATTCGGCTATGACTCCATTCACATCCAAACTCCTTCAAAATCTCTATTGATTTCTCCTCGATTTTCTCTCAACCTCCCATTCAAATCCATTCAAATTTGATGACCAAGTCTCCAACCACATCTGCAAAGTTTAAATCAAAACCACCTCTGCAAAGTTTAAATCAAACTCTACCTCTCACGCCATAGAGATCTAAAATAAGACCCTCTTTTTGCATGCCATGGGATTCGAACCCTTTTCCCTCTTACGTGCCCTAACACGCCACTTGCCACCACAACACAAGATCTCTTGTGTCACAAACCAAGCACACTTAATATATATGCCCTTTAAGCTAACATCCAGGTTTCCAAAAGAACAAAAATAATTTTTTTTCCAAAGGCCATACTTGAACCCAGGCTTCCTAAAATCCCCAAAACACACCCAAAGCACTTATCCATTAAAGAAAACAAACAAATTTGTCAAGACATGAAAAATTAAAGGCCCTATATTTTGGGGTGTTACACACCTTTTACAGATGTTAGAGGTTGGAGTTTCTCAATAATGTCTACCTTTGCTTTGTCTACATCGACCCCATGTCTCATTATTTGATGCCCTAGAACAATTCCTTCTCGTACCATAAAATGGCACTTTTCCCAATTGAGTACGAGATTCATTTCTTCGCATCGCCTTAGTACCTTAGCTAGATTGGCTAAGCAATCATCGTAAGTATCTCCGAATCTTGAAAAATCATCCATAAAAACTTCCAAATACTTCTCAACCATGTCAGTAAAAATAGACATCATATATCTTTGAAATGTAGTAGGTGCATTACATAAACCAAATGGCATGTGTCTAAATGCAAACATACCGCACGGAAAGTGAATGTCATTTTATGTTGATCTTCGATGCTACTATAATCTGATTATACCCTAAATATCCATTGAGGAAATAATAGTAATCTCATCCCGTGAGTCTATCCAGATTTGGTCTAAGAACGGTAAAGGAGATCTTTCCTAGTCGCTTTGTTTAGCTTCCATGAATCGATCTGATTTTCCATCTTCCAATAATTTGCATAAAGGTTTTCCAATTTTAGAAAGTCTTTGATAAATCTACGATAAAAATCGCAGGTGGCCCAAAAGCTCCTAACACCTTGTAACACCCCAAACCCTACCAGACATTACGATCGGATCTCGATGTGTCACATCAAAGTGTTGATTTGAAAACCGGTCTTGTCAATGAAAATTTGTGACTAAAGTTTTAAATCCTTTTAAAACTAATTGCTATTGAAAACGTTAGGGTTGCAAAATCAAACTTGTTAACCACTTAATGGTCATATCATTTATTACAAATTTTTTAATCTGAATTAAAAACCGCAAAAGCTTTTTTTAATTATAAACTCTTTATATTTGAAATGCGTGATTTTCTTTGGAAATAGTTATTATTTTGAAAAACCCATTTTTCCTACTTTAGCAGGTAGAAATAAGAAGTTAAAACCAAATAAAAGTTAAACCTCAAATGCCCTTATTACATAAACAAACCCAAGCATAAATTAAAAATATTTAAGTCCCCAAATGAGAAATCGGTGTTCACGTGGCCACCTCCAGTCCTCACACTCCAAATCAATCAAGGTGGGGATTATCTCAGATAGTTAAAAGAATGGGTGAGTTTGCAAAACTCGGTGTGTAATCCCTATCGCTTAAATAATAATCGGTGCAAGGTAGAAGATCGGGCTTAAGCCCTATACAGTAACAAATCAGTTAGGGCTTTAGCCCTATACAGTAACAGTGTGGGTCTAAGCCCAAAATAATGACAGTACCGAACAGAGATGCAACCCAAGCCAATCCAGCCAACACACCACCCATACCAACCAACACACCATGTGGGGACTAAGTTGACCCACCCAGCCAACACACCAATATCACAGCATAGCTGCTAATAGTAACGTAGCAAAGCTTCTAGGAATAGTAAACGTGGCCCAGCCACTAGAATTAGAATACATGGCGAAGCCACTAGAATAGTAAAAACGTGGCAGAGCTACTAGTACAGTACTTCCTCCAAATCAGAATCCCAACCCCAATGTAGAATGTCGTGTCATAAATATTATGTGTATGCAGTATGTCATGTTCATAAATAGTCATATAGATATCATACACACATCAACTAAACTACCACTAGGGGTATTATGGTCATTTCATCGGTTAAGGGTAAAACGGTAATTTCACCCCTTAGGGGTATTTCAGTTATTCTACCCTAGAAGGGTATTTTGGTAATTCTACCCGACGAGGATATTTTGGTAATTCTACCCCTACGAGGGTATTTCGGTAATTCTACCCTACAAGGGAATTCGATCATTTAACTCATTAGGGTATTCGATCATTTAACGACCTTTCCTAAGGCTCACAGATTGTCTCGGCGACACCGATAATCCATTTAATTGAAATAGTGTAAATGGGCTCAAAGCCCAATATACGGCCCAAATGGGCCCACACACTAGTGTGGCCTATTTGGCCTAAATCCTATCACAGTTATGTGATCTACGTAGCCCCAAAATAGTTTCCACTGCTTTCTGCAAATTTTACTCGTGTGGGGTCCACGAGCCCATTAGCCCACACGGCCCATTTCGTAGAACGAAGCCCAATATGACCCTAAGTGCACGAAAACACTCGTAGTGGCCTATTCACCTACCACCCTCGATTGTGGGCTAAATTTTTCCACACGAGCGATCGCATGCTCGTAAGGCCTCGAATGCCAAAGTTTTGGCTTTTTATCGATCTACAATCAGAACGAGTGTGGTTACACACCTATTTAAGGAATCGCTCCAAGATCTGCGAGCGCCCAACCTAAATTCAAACATGTCCCACATTAATCCTTTACTCATTAGGGCAAAACACCTCTTATGGAAACTTAAACCAACCCACCTTTCTTACCTTGTTTGACGAATCGACCTTAATTTCTTAAGACCATCGATCGGATTGATCACACACCTATGCCAAATATCAGCATCTAAACCGATCTTAGTAACCAAAATAGTGATCAACTATGTGGCCTTTAATCCGTAAATGCTTGACTTACCAACCGCAAGAATATTTGGCCCAATATAAGAGTATGATAGTGATCTTACCCTTAACGAGAGACAGTCGATGACTTGAATCACTTTTGCACTTTTCCTCCTCAGAGTACCTAAAACCCATCGATCACCACACCAAGAGGAAGGGATCACCATTCGCCATCAAAGAGCATGAAGGAAATAAATATTCACTTTTAGAGAAAAATGGGATAGGAGAAAAGTCTTAAAAAAGTGAGAAATATGACCACTTACCAATTTTAGGAACACTTGCAAAATCGCAATAGAGAGGGAAAGGAAACAGAGGATTCGGTCACCACGAAAAAATCAAGAGTAAAGATTCGGTTCACAAGCTATTAGGAAACCAAAACAAAAAAAGAGGGATGGTAATCACTTAGAGAAGAAAGGAGAAGAGGAAGAAAAAAGAAAAGAGAAAACAATGAAATGAAAAGGGATGGAGAGGATGTGTATTTGGCAAAAGTGAACTGAAAAGGAAAGCCCGAATGGTCACATGATGCCACAAAGAGAGAAACCCAAAATGAAAAAGAGAAAATCCCAAAACAGCATAGAAATAATTCAGCTTCTATACTCTCACCAACTGCCGAAAATGCACCAAATGACATACCCTTAGCCAAAATCCCCCTACTCAAGCTATCCCATTCGGCTATGACTCCATTCACATCCAAACTCCTTCAAAATCTCTATTGATTTCTCCTCGATTTGCTCCCAACCTCCCATTCAAATCCATTCAAATTTGATGACCAAGTCTCCAACCACATCTGCAAAGTTTAAATCAAAACCACCTCTGCAAAGTTTAAATCAAACTCTACCTCTCACGCCATAGAGATCTAAAATAAGACCCCTTTTTGCATGCCATGGATTCAACCCTTTTCCTCTTACGTGCCCTAACACGCCACTTGCCACCACAACACAAGATCTCTTGTGTCACAAACCAAGCACACTTAATATATATGCCCTTTAAGCTAACATCCGTGTTTCCAAAAGAACAAAAATAATTTTTTTCCAAAGGCCATACTTGAACCTGTGCTTCCTAAAATCCCCAAAACACACCCAAAGCACTTATCCATTAAAGAAAACAAACAAATTTGTCAAGACATGAAAAATTAAAGGCCCTATATTTTGGGGTGTTACACACCTTTTACAGATGTTAGAGGTTGGAGTTTCTCAATAATGTCTACCTTTGCTTTGTCTACATCGACCCCATGTCTCATTATTTGATGCCCTAGAACAATTCCTTCTCGTACCATAAAATGGCACTTTTCCCAATTGAGTACGAGATTCATTTCTTCGCATCGCCTTAGTACCTTAGCTAGATTGGCTAAGCAATCATCGTAAGTATCTCCGAATACTGAAAAATCATCCATAAAAACTTCCAAATACTTCTCAACCATGTCAGTAAAAATAGACATCATATATCTTTGAAATGTAGTAGGTGCATTACATAAACCAAATGGCATGTGTCTAAATGCAAACATACCGCACGGGAAAGTGAATGTCATTTTATGTTGATCTTTCGATGCTACTATAATCTGATTATACCCTAAATATCCATTGAGGAAATAATAGTAATCTCATCCTGTGAGTCTATCCAGTATTTGGTCTAAGAACGGTAAAGGAGATCTTTCCTAGTCGCTTTGTTTAGCTTCCAGTAATCGATGCAGATTTTCCATCTCGTAACCGTTCTAGTCGGTATCAACTTGTTGTTCTCGTTCTCTACGATCGTGATACCTCCTTTCTTCGGCACGCACTGGACCGAATTTACCCATGAACTGTCTGAGATGGGATAGATGATACTCGCATCTAACCACTTGATGATCTTATTTTTTACTACGTCCTTCATGATGGGGTTCAGTCTCCGTTGTCCATCGATCGTCCCTTTCCATCTTTTAGGATAATCTTGTGCATGCATACAGATGGACTAATACCGTGCATATCGGCTATGGTCCATCCGATGGCCTTCTTCAATTGTTTCAAAACCAAGATAAGTTTCTCTTCTTGCTTAGTGGTCAATTCTACTGAAACAATCACAGGCAGAGTAGAAGCGTTATCTAAATAAACGTATTTTAAATGAGAAGGTAATACGTTGTGTTCTAATTTAGGTGGCTCCTCGATCGACGCTTTTGGTTGGGAATAGTCCCTATTTTATACCTCTAAAGATTCAAAACGAGATTGTAGATTAAATCCCCTTTGTTTAGCTTCTATCAAAGCTAAGTATTCATCCTCCTCTTCATCATTTGGGGGATCCGATGTCAAAATTCTATCCAATGGGTCCTCAACACAGTTGAGCTTCTTCTCCACTATTAAATCCTCTAAATCAGACACTATAGAGCAATCATCAATTGTGTCAGAAAATCATACAGACTTAAAGACGTTAAATGTTACCTGATCATCCTGAACAAGCATAGTGAGCTCGCCCTTCTGCACATCAATAAAGGTCCTTCCAGTTGCTAGGATCGGCTTTCCTAGGATGATTGGTACTTCTTTGTCTGCTTCAAAATCTAAAATTACAAAGTCAGTAGGAAAGATAAACTTATCTACACGTACTTCCGGATGTGCTAAGGATCGATCCTTGATTTTTCTTCTCGGATGTGCTAAGGATCGATCTACTAGTTGAAGCGTAACTAAAATTTATGTTGTATTTGAAAACGTGGTTGGTCTAACTTCTCCATAGAGTCGAGTGACTCGATGTAAAATCCCGCTCCAAAAAACAACATGCTAACACACATCATACAAAGCAATATAATTAATGCAACCCGATCCTAACCATCCATATCGCTTTTCTACCCCGTGTGGTACCAAACCATTGGTGGTGCTAAACCACTGTGACATATAGTCACAATGTGTTACCAAAACACCGTGTCCCAAAGACACAATTGTGCTACTAAAGCACTAGTGACCGTAGTCACAAATCCAATGATGGGGCCAACCCATCGTGTGATACCAAATCACTAGCGACGATCCCATATCTCATGTGGGGCCAACCCACGGTGGTTAAACCACAGGACAAGTCGCAATGAGGTGCCAAACCTCGGTGTCCCAAAGACACAATTGTGCTACCAAAGCACCGTGACCGTAGTCACAAATCATTGATGGGGCCAACCCATCGTGTGATACCAAATCACCGGCGTCAATCCCATATCTCACAAGTGGGGCCAACCCACGGTGGTGTTAACCACAGGACGAGACGCCGAGGTACCAAACCTCCGAGGTGCCAAACCTCTGTGACCCAAAGTCACAAAGTGTGTTACCAAAACACCGGTGCTCGTCGGCACAAAATATCACCGCTCCCTCCACTCAGATCACCCATCAACATACCACACTCATGTAATCATACATATCATATAATCATGCATATCATGCTAATATGTCTAATCTCATACCCCATGTCACATATATCCACAACCATGGTATCATATAGATCATCGGAAACACATAATAATAATCTTGACTTACCCGAGTCCGTAATCATACCCATTAGGGTATCACATCAATCATCACTGTTTCATTAATCATCACACGGTTATCAATCATATTACTAAATAGAAGTGTGTTAGTTTACACACCGATATATCGAGATTAAAGCCTAAGAACTGATCGAAACCTTTTGATCACCTCAACAACTGGTCCTACATTCGGCCAACAAAAGGGTTAACCCTAACCCAATACTATTCGCCAACAAAGTAAATGACCCAAGGGGTTGCGTTAAATCCTACTCTGCGAATGGTTCGGTTTCCAATCAACCCGAACCAATAATGCCTCTTACCAACCATCACACCCTAGAAAAGAATAATGATTAATCTCTCCTCATGACTTAACTTAAAGAAAATTAAACGAAATCGGATCCAAAACACCCCTTCTTACCACCACTTACCCAACGATCGACCAAAGAACCGAGGCTACGCTTGAGTGCTTCGAATCCCGGATGTCCTATGACAAAACGATTCCAACCAAATTAATACGCCATAAAACAAACACCAAAACCAACACTTACCCTCTTCTAGATGCCGATAGAGAACGAAGCCTTACCCAAAAAGCATTCTGCCTAACCCAAGAACCTTCTCCAAGGCTTGAAAACGAACTACCAAAAGCAATCCACACCACCCTTAGATTCGCCAAAGAACAAAACAAAAGGAAGGGAAGATTCGCCAATACTAAAATCAAATGGAAGAACCCCAAAAGGCCAAGGGAGTCCCCACCTTCCTAAATATTGACATAAGCATCAAGTTGATACTTGCACCTAAGTCACATAATGTCTTACAATAATATGTTGCTCCAATGTTGCATGGTATGGTAAAACATCTAGGATCCTTCAATTTTGGGGGTAGTTTATCTTGAAGATATGCTTGCACCTAAGTCACATAATGTCTTACAATTCCTTGTTGCAGAGGTAAAACCACCATCTCAAATTCTCCAAGTCTTCATTTCTTAGACAAGATATCTTTCATGAACTTGACGTAGTTCGGCATTTGCTCAAGTGCTTCAACCAACGGGATGTTGATGTGAAGTTGCTTGAGTAAATCAAGGAACTTGTTGAATTGAATCTCCTGCTTCTGCTTCTAAAGTCGTTGAGGGTAGGGTGGTGATGGTTTCACTACTGGAACTGATCCTGGTTGATTCATCTTTGGAAGCAATTCTTCATCTAACAAAGTTGTTAGCTGATCAGAATTAGCTGGTCCTGAGGTTACTTTGTCAGGTTTTGTAAATTCTTGTTCTGGTGAAACTGAGATTTCAACACTTGGTTGAACTTCTTCTGAATCTTGAGTGTCAACTGGCTCTTTTTCAACTTCAACAATGTTGGGCTCTACTGTCTTTCCACTCCTTAATGTCAATGCTTTACAATGTTCCTTCCCCGTATTTCTTTAATTCTCTATGTCACTAGGTAGAGCACCTTATGGTCGATTCCTGAGTTCAGTAGCAAGCTGGCCCACTTGATTCTCCAAATTCCTTAGAGTGGCATCATTTTTCACTATGTATACCTTTAGTAGATTCTCTAAGCTATTGGATGGTTCTGCTTGGGTTGGTTTTTGAACTTATTGGGGAAAGCTAGGAGGCTGAGTTGGTCTAGGTTGGGCGTAAGTGTTACTGGTTCCAGCCCCTTGGTTACTCTAGGAAAAATTCGGGTG
This sequence comes from Gossypium rotundifolium, assembly GCA_025506655.1. NCBI lineage: Eukaryota > Viridiplantae > Streptophyta > Magnoliopsida > Malvales > Malvaceae > Gossypium > Gossypium rotundifolium. The sequence continues at coordinate 150,193,494 of CP106734.1, read as the reverse complement.
ATTTCGCCACGATGAGTTATAAAAGTTGGATTGCAGTCCTTGCCTCCCTCAGTTTTGGTTCTGGTTACCCATGTAATATACGGATTTGGGGTTTGATGGACATTCTTCAAACAAATGTCCTTCCCCACAATACACACAGGCTATATTCTCAAATTGGTTAGGTGATTGGGCTACAAAATTGTTAGACCCATTAGTGGTAAGATTCTTAAGCATTGAGGATATTGAAGATACCTGAGATGCGAGTAAAGTGAGAGCGTCCACTTCATGTATTCCAGTGACTCATCTTCCTAACACTGCTCGATTGGTTGGCCATTGATAATTGTTGCTGGAAATCCTCTCAATAATTTCGTAAGCCTCATTATAAGACTTAGAAAGGAGAGCACCATTAGCAGAGGCGTCCACTACCATCCTCGTGTGAGCATTGAGACCATTATAGAATGTCTCAAGTTGAATGCAATGTGGGATTCCATGATGAGGGCACTTTCATAATAACTCTTTGTACCTTTACCATGCCTCATACAGGGACTCATCGTCCATTTGTTGGAAGGCAGTGATCTCATTCCTCAACTTAGCATTCTTGCTCGGCGGGAAATACTTCATAAGGAATCTCTTGGCTAACTCTTGCCATGTAGAAATTGAGTTCGATGGCAATGAGTTCGACCAGGCACGAGCTCTGTCCCTTAGCGAATATGGGAACAGCTTCAGCCTTAACGCATCTTCGGGTACACCAACTAACTTGAAAGAATCGCTTACTTCCATAAATAGTCTTAAGTGAATATGAGGATCTTCAGAAGGCATTCCACTGAATTGGCCATAGTCTGAAGCATCTGGAACATGACTAGCTTCAGCTCAAATTGTTGTGCCTCGATTTTAGGTCTCCTAATACCCTGATTAAGATCGTTAAATACTGGAACAGCATACTGTCGTAAAGCTCTATCCCTATCATCAGCAATAAGGATAGGATTCTGAGCAAGGTTTGCTTGTCTTCTTCGTTGTCGAAAGGTTCGTTCTATTTCAGGGTCCACAGGGAGTAAGTCGATAATCTGGTCAATACTCATAAACACCTGAAACAATCAAAGAAAAATTACGTAAGTAAATATTTAAATAGTAAAATAAATAAACCAAAATGTAAAATTAGATTCACAACTAATGGCTTTTTTTTTAAAATAGTCCCTGGCAACGGCGCCAAAAACTTAGAACGACGAAAATGTGCAAGTGTACACAATTGCCACAAGTAATAAAGTGACAAGTAAATGTCAAGTTATCGTGCCCACTGGGACTGTAAAAAGGAATATTTATGAAATTGATTTTAAACACTTTGGTGATGGAAAATATTTTGGTTTAAAGATGATTAAAAACTAAGGTTTAAAAACTAAGTAAAAAATTTGAAAATAAAAAGGTTCTAATGCATGATTTCAAATAAGGTTTAATCAAGATGGTATAATTGTGTTGGATTAATTACATTCCTTTAACGTAGAATTATTAAACTTATGTTTATGCTACTATGAACAAATTCACGGCAACTCGGTAATTTTCTAACTACTGCTCATACATACTTATTAAATTAATCAATCTCTTGAACATTTTTCAATGTCAATCCAAGCGATTAATCAATCTTCACAAGCATATAAAAGATCAAGTGAGGTAACAGAGTATTTCTACCTTGAAACAGTTTAATCACAATAATCTTGCAAGTTATGCAAGGCATATTTATCACCGAATACATGCTAATTTAAACTTTAGCTACCTTAGAAGAACAAACATGCACTAATTAAGTATTGTGTCAATAAATTACAATTTCAATACTATTTAATAATTAATTAATTAGTTATCTAACAATTAATATTGCAAGAATAACTTGGCATGATTTTACTTAATCAAGCATTTTACCGAGGCCTATAACATCATAAACATAAATTTAACAAATCAAGAGGACGAAATGCAATCAACCCAACACGACTCAATTCAAGCTAAATTAATTAAAATAACCATTTCGATAGCATAAATATTCATAAACATGTTTGTCAAAACAACAACGAAATTTAAAGAGATAGGGAACAAGAAGCAAATCTGGTGTTTCTCCGTGGCTTGACTGATTGCTCTGTTCTTCATTCTCCGTTGTCCTCGGCTATCAAGGTGGCTTATGAAAACTTTAATTGCTGCTCAAAAATAGCTTATGAGGACCTCTTACCCAAGAGAGGAAATCGACACTTGAACAAAAGGGGAAATGGAAAGGAAAAATTGAGAGAAAGTGAGAGAGGAGAAGAGAGAATGAGAGTGTGAGGGATGAGTTGAATGATCAGCAAGGGGTGGCTTTTATAGCTTATTTTGGCTGCTAAAAATAGCAAATTCCATCAGCCAAAGAGACCCCCCTTGTCCGGCCACACACATGGCAAAGTTGAGAGATTCAACTTTGCTAAAAATAGCCTAGAGCAAATCCATAAAGCCACATTTTTTGGAAGGGTTTGAATGCAAGGTTGAAAGTTCTTCAAGGGCTTCTTTGCAAGATTATTTAGTCAGATGAAATGCTGATTTGGATCAGCATATGGACGGTTCTAGGCAGCCCAATTGGTGGCTGGTTTGGTTCTAAATTCGGTTCAACCAGTGCGGTTCAACTAGACCATTTTTTCCATAATTAATTAATAATAGTTTATTTAGCCCAAATTAAATTGGGAATGAATTAAAATTAATTATATTATGAATTAACACACATTTTTGGACTATCTTAGGATGGAAATAAATTTTCCTCGATACTTCAAATTGCTTCTCGGTTTTATTCTTTAAGTAGTGTCTACCAAGCTAATTTTCGCCCTTTGTACGAATCTGTCGAAAATAGTCAAAATTAATCAAAATTAACTCTAAAATTAATTAAAATTCATCATGTTCATATTTTTAACACTATTTAATTATCTTTCGACAAGAATTTAACTGAAATAGCATAATTTTAAGTTAAAAAGGGCATATAAAAACACGTAAATTTTCGTGTTTCCAATTATCTATAGATTACTTGAGTGTATCAACTATATGGACATATTATACCAACATTACAATGCCAATGATATTTGTATATCTATTAAAATTGAAACATTTGATTATAACGCATCCCATTACCAAATCAAATCAATTCAATCCATATCTTACCATATCGACACACAGGCTCGTTAACCAATTCGTATGGTTTTTCATATGCTATCGATATTCAAATATCATAAACAAGTACTTGTAGCACAACTTTGTAACATTTAATTATTTTCAATATCAATCAACCAATCCACACATTATATCCCCTATTAACATGACTTGGACTTGAACGAATACACAGATCCCAACCAACAAACCAATTTGGCACCCAATGCCTCATCGGAACGTCCAAAGTAAATACCCAACGTTCATTGGTATAATTGAAATAAAGTTTGTGCCCTGCACTCATCGGAATGTTAGAAGGAACATGCGCCCAGCGCTCATCGAGGAATAGCTGAAGTAACTTGTACTCGATCTATCCTATAGCTTGCCAACTATATTTGACTCAGCTCGTATAGCTAATAGGGTAACCAATTTTTTGATTTCATTAAATAGCTTAATTAAGATTCTATCAACCTCAATTTATTGTCAATTCATCAAGTAATACAACCTATCTCAACTGAATTTCATACTAATTACCATAAATCATTAAGCTATGCTACTTTTCATTCTATTCAATTTAGTCCTCTATCTCAGTAATCAATCTCAATCATATCAATTCAATTTAAATAACCATTTTCAACTCACCTCAGTATCATACTATGCAAAACATCATGAATATGCAACAATTAATGTAATACCCCTTACCAATGTTCAACAGCGGAACCGGATACGAGGCATTACCGAACTTATCTTGCATAAACATACAACTTTGGGCTATAAGATTTTATTTCAACATAAATCTTTTAATTCATTGACATACCATCCTTATTATGGGCCTATGAAGCCCTAGACATACATTCAGAAGGTTTCAAAATTAAACCAGAAACTTTTATGCACTTAGAAAATTTTTGCCTAAACAGGGGCAACACCCCCTTGTGGAATGGAACACGCCCGTGTGGGCAGGCCGTGTGGTCACACACGCCCATGTTCCAAACCCATGTGAAATTTATTTTCTAATTCTAACCTACAAGGGTTTTCACACGGTCGGACACACGCCCGTGTCCCTAGCCCCTGTCCCTCACACGGCCTCGACATTCCCGTGTCTTAGGCCGTGTGCCAAAACCATGACATTCTGTTTATGACATCATCACCTCACTATGGTCACACGGCCAAGGCACACGCCCGTGTCCTTAGACCGTGTGTCGAATTAAATTCCAAATTTTTGGTGTAGACTTCAGACAGCCTAGACACACGCCATGCCCATGATCATGCCCCCAACACGGCTAAGACACACGGGCGTGTCTTTGCCCGTGTGTTTAATATTGAGCATACTGACTTGTAAATCTTGCATACAAGGGGACACACAGTCGATCAACATGCCCTTGGGGCTGACCGTGTGTCACACACGGCCTAGACACACGCCCGTGTGTCTACCCGTGTGGACATTAAGACGGTTATATTCCAAGCCAAATGCCACCCTACATAGCAACCATACTTGTACCAACTCAAACCAAGCATCCACACAAGCATAAACTTCATGATTAATCATCAATGAATATATATATATACTTTTCAAGTATTGGCCCAATTTCAATGACCATTTACAAAATGAATTTAATAACATAAATAGCCAACACTTTGGCTAACTACTATGACATAACAAAACATCCAAGTCCTATACATTCCATACTCAAAATAAGTCTAGCTTGTTATGCCAAAGAGATGTTGATAGTGTGATTTCCGAACTCCGATGTCCCACAGTCTTCGAGTTTTCTTGGCAATACTACAAGAAAAAGGGAAATGAGAGGGGTAAGCATAAAGCTTAGTAAGTTTGCATGAAAATAAATAGCAACGATAAGTTCATAATAATATCCACCCACAGCATTAGATAACCACACACAAAGTCATAGGCTCTTTTCTATAACTTACTCGTACTTGCCCTTATCTAGTACATACCATGCCACATATCGTAAATGTTCCTCGTAAATTACTCACGGATACCTATATTCACTCAGTCACATAGCTTTAATACAAATCTCATTTCTATTTCTAAGCTGGTCTATTTATCCCATTAAATCACTAGGGATACTCAAGGATGTATATTCATTATCATTGATATAAACACGAAGCCAATGCCACATCCCAGATGTGGTCTTACATAGGATTACCTCTGAATACCAATGCCATATCCCGGATATGGTCTTATACGGAACCTCACATCAAGTATCAATGCCACATCCTGGATATGGTCTTATACGATTCTCACATTCAATACTGGAGCCATATCCCAAATATGGTCTTATACGGGATTTCAATTCAGTGCCGAGGCCATGTCCCCGACATGGTCTTACATGGGACATTATCTATCTCAACTTTTCTCATCTTTCTCATTTAACACCAAATACTCAATTTTCATAGAATATTATGTATCATTATAATATCAAACATTCTCAAACGTGCTAGCATAAATGTTTAATTTATCACATACAAACTTACCTCGATTTCAAAATAGGCTAGATTGTTGATCTAGTCCGATATTTTGTTCTTTCCCCGATCGAGGTTGATTATTAGTTCTTCTTGATCTATAATAGCAAATTAGCTCATTTTAATTATCACATTAATAATTGCATTTCAATAATCATGCTTTAACAAAATTACTATTTTGCCCTTAAACTTTTGCAAAATTTCTACCTTTAACGAGCCTAGGTGAACATTTATTTATCTTATGGCTATCATCAAAACCCAACATTTCGCACATTTACAACAAATTTTACAACCTTTACGAAAAGGTCCATTTAGGTGTTTTCATGGTAACACCTTTCACAAAAGTTGTTTATTAAACATCTATGACTCATTTTCTTCCATAAAAATGCAGAAAAAAACTTAAAAACTCACATGGAAAATCCCTAAACTTTTCACAATATTGCAAGATAGTCCCCTCTTTAGAAAGCTTAAGCTTTAGGGGTTTCAAAAGTACAATTTTTATCAAGAAATGATCACTAATGCACTTACTTGCAAGGAGAGAAGCTTGCTAAAATTTTGAGCTATCAAACCCCTTAGTTTACTGCAAATTTTCGGTGGTGAAGGAAAGAAGAAAAGACAATAATTTTCTTTTTCTTTATTTTTCTCTTATTTTATTCATTAATCACCTAACACCACCAAAACATTGACTAATTTAATCATCTTGTCTCCCTATGGCTGGCTATGACCTTTAAAAAGTCCTAATTTCACTTTAAGGGCCTCCAATTAAGATTCCATAGCTAATTGGTACCTCTAGCTTGCAAAATAGAACTTTCGCTCTTTATGTAATTTAGTCCTTTTTCGCAATTAAGCATGCAATCGCTAAAATTAAAACATCAAAATTTTCATGCACATATATAATCATACTCTAACTCATAAAATAACATAAAAATAATTTTGTTCGACCTCAGATTAGTGATTTCGAAACCACTGTTCTGACTAGCCCCTAAATCGAGCTGTTACAATTAAATTGATTCAGATTATAAAAATACAAACTGAAAACTTGATTTTCTCGTCGTCGGCTCTCGCCTTTCCTTTCCCTCTCGATGACCTTGCGTCTTCTTTAGCTACAAATAATAACCCAAAAATACACAATATCAAATTCCATATCAAATCACATTCAATTACAAAGTCATAATATTTTACAATTTATTCAATTTAGTCCTTAAACCTAAGACAATCATAACTTTTAATCTAGACCTTTGGATTAAAATATGATTTCACATATATTCATTAAGGACCTTCTGCTTTGTATTTATACCAAAATTTCATAATATTTTTTCATTTTATTCGATTTGGTCCCTAATGTATGAAACTATCAATTAAGCTTTACAATTTCGTCCTTTTTTAAACTAAACTTAATTTTTATCAATTTCATACCTAATTACTCAAGAAATAAATAATGGAAACTTTCTTAAACTTTAAAAGTTTAACAAATTGGTACATGAGCTAGCTAAATCAAACTCTCATGGCCCTAAATCTATAAAAATTACAAGAAAAGGACTTGGATTTCTTACATAACTATATAGCTGAATAATCAAGGGTTTGAAAGTTTTCTTCAAGCTATTTCTATGGTGGACGTAGTAAATAGGAAGAAGATGGTAAGTTTCCTATTTATACTTTAATTAAATGCTAATTAACCTTGTTTAACTAACTAAATTATGATTTACTTAATATAATTAACCTTTTAATCTAATATAGTGGAGTTTCCATCATCATACACTATCACATAATTATAAATGGTTTATTTATCATTTTAACCTTTGTTTAATTGAAATTTAAGTCCCCAAGCTTTTAGCCAATTAAAATCTATAGCAATTAAACTTTACAATTTAGTCCCCGAATCTTAATTAATCACAATTCTGGCTAAATTACTTAATCAAATTTTAATTAATCTAAACACTAAATCTATAAATATCCTAATTAATATTTACGAACTCGATTTATGGAAACGAGGTTCCAAAATTATACTTTTCGATACCATTGGAAACCAGCTCATTATAAAAACCTTAAGGTAATTCATTTAGATGATTAAGGCTTCATTCTTGGCTTGAATTTCCTTGACCAGATTAATGCTCTTTTGGTTCCTTTTGCCTATTATATTTGTATCTTGGATACTCATCAACGATAATGCCTTGTACCGATGAGTTGTGATAAGAAAGGTGGAACCAAGGTGTTTTCGGTAATTTAACTAGTCAAGAATGTTCATTGTGGCAAGAACATTATCTCGGTAGATTTGAGTGCTATGAAGACCCTATTGGAAATGCTAAAGGTACAACAAATCAATGTGAAGCCTGTTGAGTTATCAATGGGATTACCACCTATGAGAGAGATGTGTTGTGCATCAAAATTTAAGGGAAAAGTAGTGATGCAAACTGGATAGTTGAACAAAATAAATTCTATGAGTGAGGTGCATCTCAAACATTTATCTAAGGTTTTACATTATAACTTACCATTGGCTTGGCAAATTCGTAGGGGCCCTTTCAAAGTTCTGAAGTGGGTAAGCTAAGGGGCTTACAAACTAGAGGTAGTGGCAATATTCAAGGTTAACCTAGTGTTTAGCATAGGTATGCCAAAACCTATTCATGATGACCAATGGGATTCCAATCAAGACAAGTCACAATGGGGGCAAGTAAGAGCGGTGGCCTCTTACGATCAAGATGTACAAAAGAGAAATACAATTTGAGTTAAGAGACAACAAAGACATAAGCCAAGGCAAATATTCCGAGGAGCAAAACTACTCGACAGAGAGACTAGTTGGGAATTAGAAGATGCGTTGAGGTAGTTCCAAGACAAGTCAAACTAATGTCATTTAGAGAACGCGGTGAGGGCATCACAAGAATAGGTGGGGGAGAATGTCATAGGTTGTAGATCAAAGCCCGTGACGAATGTGTTGGAAAATTTGGACATCACGTATATAATAAGGATAATTACATGTTATTATTTACTATCATGATAGGTTAGCCCAAATTAAAAGTGATCTAATTTGGTTAGAATTTTATTGGGCTTTTAATTATTAAATTAAAGTATGGCATAAATATGTGTAGATGCTCTTCTAATCAAATTCTAATTAATGATGGGCTAATTAGAATTTGATTAAAACTAATATGCTAAGGTTATAAATATTAGGGTTATGGACCCCAAATTGTACACAAGATATCTTTTCTAATATCCCATCATTAGGAAAGAGAGAGCATATATTCTTTGAATTTCTTGAGTGCTAATTTGGAAGATCAAATCCTCAAGATCCTGCAAAACTTCAAGAAATTCATGGATTCAGGTACGCTTCCGCATTTAGTTTTATTCTTGATTTATTCTTGATGATTTGACATGATAAATCCTGGTTTATTAAGTTTTATTTTAGATTTGTTTTATAAATCTAACAAGTGGCATCAGAGCGTTATCATGTTGAATCATTGAGAAAGAATTTATTCTTTATGAATTTGATATTTTAATATTATTTGAATCTTTGAGATTCTTGATAATTTTGGGTTTTGATTCTTTAAATAAAGTTTTAAGGTTTTATAATATATGCATGCTTTGATTGGTTTAATGCATGTTTTGGATATATATATATATATATATATATATATATATAATTATCTTTCAAATTTGATTGAAAGATGAAATTAAGGTAAATATTTTGAAACAAATAAATTGATTTTGGCTTTTAGTTAAGGATGTCTAATATTTTAAATAAATTAGTTGAAACAAAATGCCGCCAAAATGACGTCTTTTGTGTAAATTAGTTTATTTGAAATATTAAGATGATTATATGTTTTTGTGATTCATGCGTTTATTAATTGACCCAAAGGTAAGTTAATATTTGGCAGAATTTCAATGACATCTGTGGTGATAAACGTGTGACAATTATAAGGTATTTTATGTGAGCAATGAGTTAGTCCAAGATTAATTCATTGTTTGACATAATTTATTGTCAATGTTTGATTGCTACAACAAGAGTACCGCTTACTGTTAATATTACTGTCCAAAGACTTGATATTAATGTTGTGTTTGGTATCTTGAGATGGGATTAGCCATTATCCTGAATCAATTGTTTACTTATGAATTTAAGCTTGTTTTTTGTTCTATATTAAGCTAATTCATCTTCTGCTGCCGCAATATTTGCTAATATAAATTCTATACCCATGCTTAATGGGACTAATTTTAGGGAATGGAAAAGGCACTTATTTATAGTGCTTGGCTGTGTAGACATAGACCTTGCACTAAGGGAAGAACAACCTACACCTCTCACTGCGAAAGCACCCCTGATGTTAAGAGGGATTTTGAGAGGTGGGATCGTTCAAATCGCGTGAGTCTTATGATCATGAAACACAACATTCCAGAAGCCTTTAGGGGCATAGAATCTAAAGAGATTACTCAGGCCAAGGGTTTCCTTGATGAAGTTGAGAAACGTTTTGCTAAAAATAATAAGGTTGAGATGACATCACTTTTGACTTCTTTGATGTCTATGAAGTATAAGGGGGAGTACATTATGGAGATGTTCCATACTGCTTCAAGACTTAAGGAACTTAAAATTGAGCTTTCTGAGGAATTTCTTGTTCTTATGGTTTTGGTATAGCTTTTTGCACAGTTTAATCAATTTAAAATTAGTTATAACTGTCAAAAGGAGAAATGGACTCTAAACGAGCTCATTTTTCATTGTGTGCAAGACGAAGAAAGGTTGAAGCGTGATAAGTCTAAAAGTGCTCATTTGGCCAATGCCCCTAAAGACAAGGGCAAGAAAAGAAAATATCAGAATGAAGCTGCTAAGGGTCCAACTCAAAAGAAACAACAACAAGCTACAGAGAGTTGTTTCTTTTGTAACAAGTCTAGACACGTAAAGAAAGATTGTACCAAATATCATGCTTGGCGTGCAAAGAAAGGTATAATTCTTGATTTGGTCTATTCAGAGATTAATTTAGCTTCAGTACCTAGAAACACTTGGTGGATAGATTCTGGTGCTACTACTCACATAAGTGTTTCTATGCAGGGTTGCCTGAGTTATCGAAAGCCATGTGATGGTGAAAGACACATCTTTGTGGGCAATAGAAAATCGGTAGAAGTGGAAGCGATTGGGCATTTTAGGTTGTTATTAGGAACTGGTTTTTATTTGGATTTAAAAGACACCTATGTTGTACCGTCATTTAGACGAAATTTAGTTTATGTTTCTTCGTTGGACAAATTTGGTTGTTATTGTTCATTCGAAAACAATCAATTTAATTTGTCTTTAAATTCAAATGTTATTGGAACTGGTTATTTAAATACTTATGACAACCTTTATTTGCTAGAAACAATTGCATCCTATAATGAAACCTTGCATGTGGAATCACGTGGTATTAAATGCAAATTAAATAAGGAAAATTCAGCATCATTATGGCATAAGCGCTTAGGTCATATCTCAAAAGTTAGAATTGAACGCCTTGTGTCTGATGGTATTTTAGAGTCCCTTGACTTCACAGACTTTGATGTCTGTGTCAATTGCATTAAGGGAAAACAGACCAAAACCAAGAGATTGGGTGCCAATAGATCTTCAGACGTCTTAGAATTAATTCATACAAATATTTGTGGGCCATTCCCTACTGCATCTTGGAATGGTCAACAATATTTTATAACATTCATAGACGATTACTCACGGTATGGGTACCTATATCTTATTCATGTGAAATCTCAGTCTTTGGACGTGTTCAAAGCTTATAAAGCTGAAGTTGAGAATCAACTCAACAAAAAGATTAAAAACATCAGATCTGATCGTGGTGGTGAGTACTACAGTAGATATGATGGCTTAGGTGAACAATGTCTAGGACCATTTGAGAAATTCCTAGAGGAATGCGGTATTGTCCCGCAATACACCATGCCAGGATCACCTAGTATGAATGGTGTAGCTGAAAGATGAAATAGAACTCTTAAGGATATGGTAAGGAGCATGATTACTCATTCTACCTTACCCGAGTCCCTCTGGGGAGAAGTATTAAAGACACCAGCTTACATTCTAAACAGAGTACCCAATAAAGTAGTTGTAAAAACACCTTATGAGCTTTGGATAGGTCAAAAGCCTAGTCTAAAGCACTTTCACATTTGGGGATGTCCAGCTGAGGCAAGGCCTTATAGGTCACATGAAAAGAAATTAGACTCTAAAACAGTAAGCAGCTACTTTATTGGCTATTCTGAGCGATCTAGGGGCTATAAATTTTATGATCCCATAATAAGGAATATTTTTGAGATGGAAACTGCAATATTTTTTGAGGATGTTGGGTTTGGGGGGAGAAATAAGGTTAGAGACATTGTTTTTAAGGAGGAATTGGATTATAACTCAGTTCCTACTATCACTTTTGACGATGTTTAGGTTCTTATACCTATCATTGATCAAGAAGTGAATCCAGAACCTCTACAAGACAATGTTGAACAACTTCCCATTCAAAATGAGGTAATTGTTCCAGAAAAACAAACTCAACAACCTCAATAACAAGTGCCATTAAGGAGGTCCACAAGAGAAAGGAGAAATGTTATTCCAGATAATTATGTTGTATTTCTCCAAGAACATGAGGATGATAATGGAATGATGAAAGATGATCGAATCAACTTTCATCAGGCCATGAAAAGTTCTAATTCTCAAAAGTGGATTGATGCCATGAAAGATGAGTATAAATCTATGCAAGACAATAGAGTTTGGGAACTTGTCCCATTACCTAAAGGTGCAAAACCAATTGGTTGTAAATGGATATTTAAAACCAAGAGGGATGCAAATGGTAATGTGGAGAGGTATAAGGCGCGTCTTGTAACTAAAGGATATACTCAGAAAGAAGGTGTTGATTTACAGAGACTTTCTCTCCAGTTTCATTAAAAGACTCCTTTAGGATAATCATAGCGCTTGTTGCTCATTTTGATCCTGAGTTACACCAGATGGATGTTAAAACTATGTTTCTTAATGGGGACATTGAAGAAACAATTTATATGGTGCAACCAGAAAATTTTGAGTTAAAAGACTCAAAGAATATGGTTTGCAAATTGACAAAATTCATCTATGGACTCAAACAAGCTTCTCGTCAATGGTACCATAAGTTTCATCAAATAAATGTTTCATTTGGCTTCGAGATGAATATTGTTGATGATTGTATGTATCACAAATTCAATGAGAGTAAGTACATATTTCTAGTTTTATATGTTAATGACATACTGCTTGTTAATAATAAGTATAGCCTCAATCAATACCTTAAGAATAATTTTGAAATTATAAAAATACATTAGATCTTTTACATTTAGCAGTGGAAAGTCTAATGTACGTTCAGATTTGTATACATTGGAATATTGTGTACACTATTGGGATGTTAGGCAGATATTTTAAGCAACCTTGATTTGGACCATTGGATATCATCCAAGAGGGTTATAAGGTATTTTCAGAGAACAAAAGATTACATGCTCACATATCGGAGGTCTAATCAAGTTAGAGATCATCAAGTATATAGACTCCGATTTTGATGGAATATGGATATAAGATTTTTTTCACTAAGGTTCAATTTGTGAAAATAAATTGCAATCCTTTATTCCAATAGCAACAGGAGCACATCAAAGTAAAAACACATAGACATTAAGTTCCTGGTTGTTAAAGTAAAAGTTCAGAGTGTTTATAAAGCATATTAGGACAAGCTCCATTATTGCGGATCTGCTTACTAAAGAATTACACCTAAGGTTTTATAAGAGCACACTGCTCATATAAGTGTAATGTCATTTAAAGGATATCTGGTTTTAGTGGGAGTTTGTATTATTAAATGCTTTTATAATATAGACACATTTTCATTTATTTCAGTTTAAAGATATTAAGTTTATTTTCTGCAGAAATAAAGTTTATTTGGTTTATTCACACTCTGATTTTGGTAAGGTTTGATCTCACTAAGGAGGACCAGTTGGAAATAGACATGTTTAGATCATACTACATGTAATTTCCATGCTACACATCCATACTTGATCTATGTCATTTGGTTGTGTTAATATACATGATCATGGATGGATTTAGTTACGATATATGTAACGAAAGTCGCCTTGGTTCTATGTTAACATAATTAATGGACGAGATTGTTCGGAATACCTTTTGGATATGATAGTAAAATTTTGAGCTCATAAGGTTACACAATGACATGTAATTATAAAGTAATTAGTATATATATGTGGTCCAAGTGGGAGATTGTTGGAAAATTTAGACATCACATATATAATAAGGATAATTACATGTTATTATTTACTATCATGATAGGTTAGCCCAAATTAAAAGTGATCTAATTTGGTTAGAATTTTATTGGGATTTTAATTATTAAATTAAAGTATGGGATAAATATGTGTAGATACTCTTCTAATCAAATTCTAATTAATGATGGGCTAATTAGAATTTGATTAGAACTAATATGCTAAGATTATAAATATTAGGGTTATGGTCCCCAAATTATACACAAGATATCTTTTCTAATATCCCATCATTAGGAAAGAGAGAGCATAAATTCTTTGAATTTCTTGTGTGCTAATTTCGAAGATCAAATCCCCAAGATCCAGCAAAACTTCAAGAAATTCATGGATTCAGGTACGCTTCCGCATTTAGTTTTATTCTTGATTTATTCTTGATGATTTGACATGATAGATCCTGGTTTATTAAGTTTTATTAAGCCAAGGCAAATGTTCCGAGGAGCGAAACTACTCGACAGAGAGACTAGTTGGGAATTAGAAGATGCGTTGAGGTAGTTCCAAGACAAGTCAAACCAATGTCATTCAGAGGACGCGATGAGGGCATCACAAGAATAGGTGGGGGGAATGTCATAGGTTGTAGATCAAAGCTCGTGACGAATGCACATATACTGTCTCATAAAGGTCAACTAATCAAATGGGGCTCATTTAATCCACTTGAATTGGTCCGAATTGTGGAACATAGGAAGAAGCCTATATACTTGAAGCCATGGTGACCTAGTGAAATACTCCAGTAGAATTAGAGTTACCTTGGTTAATGTAAATCCTAAGGGATAAGATTGTATAGAGTTTAAATCCCTTATGACTCTCATATTGTAGATACTAATCTCAGTCGTTGGTGTAATTCAATATGTACCGTTAAATCTACGGGAGCTCGACTATAAATAGAGGCCTTCCCCTCATTTGTATTCATCCCATTGTACTCCATTCAAAGTTGTTGAATATAATTGAGAGCATTTCCTCAAACACTTGGTGTGCTATTAGTTTCTTGTATATTTTCTATTCGATTCAAGTCCCTTTTTTTTTTTTTTTTTGAGTTGCTTCCGCTTTGTTTTGGTGTCTTGGAGAATTTTCTTTGTGAATTTTCATTTTCGAAAGTAAGGTTGACTTAAATGGATGTGAAGCAAAGAAATCACCTAAGGCTTTGTCTGGGCTTCATAATAATAGGCTTAACTACTTTTCTTTTATGTCGTTGTCTCTGTTCTAGTGTAAAAAAGTTACTCAAAACTAGACATGTTTAAATGTTGGTTATTTATTTAAATCTAAAGTTTCACTTGAAATTTGAAAGTGCTTATATAAAAATATTGTGATTGAAAAATGAGATTGAAGAAAAAAAATTATTTATTAGTTCAAATATTTAAGGCCAAAGCTTGGTCTAGTTTAATCAATTTTCTAAGTTTATAAAGTTATTATATTATGTTATTTATAACATATAAAAATAAATTTATAATAATATATAAAATTACAATGTATATATTATCTATATATTAAGTTATCAATATAAAATTTTAATTAATAAAAATATATAAATTTCTAAAAATTAAATTAAAAATAAAATAAATGTTTTTCAAAGAAATTTTAAAAATAATGTGGGTAAACCTAAAATGAACCTGAGTTAACCATTTATAAATATGGGTAAACTTGGATAAAATTTTAAAACTATATTTTAAGTCAAACTGAGCTTTGAGCAAATATAAAATGTGTTAATATTAGGTTAAACTCACTTTGAACTTGATTCAACTTGATCCATAAACAACTTTAATAAAAAATTCAAAGTGATAAAATGCAAAAACAGTAGGAAAAAAATTCTTAGTATCATGAGTTAAAAAGAAAATTTTGTAAATGATTTATGTGAAAATTTTCATTAATTTATATAATTCATATCACAACAAATTCAGTAATTTATTCAAGACATTGTAAAATTTAGTAATTTATTCAAGACATTACAATGTAATAATCAATTCAGTAAATTTAAATAGTTTGCGGTAAACTCCTAGTAAAAAGGTACAAAACAAAGCCAACCTTGAATATTTTAGAACTTAATTTTTTTATAAATTTAAAATATAAATTTAATTATTAATATTGTTAAAATACTTTTAATGAGTATTTTTATTTTAAAATGTGATATTAATGAATTTAACAAAATAAATTTAATAATATTAAAGAAATTTGAAAATTACAAAACTTGCACATTTTAACCATAAACAAATTAGTAAACAATGTAAATAAAACCCAAAGTTAAGATTCATACTTAGTAGCTATTACTTACTCTAAACAGAAAAGAATCTTTTACTCATACGGCAAAAAAGGAAAAAGAAAAAAAGCAATTAATTGGAATATGTGAGGGAGTAAAGCATCATCACTTTTAACTATGATTGCTGTTAATCTGCAGGAGGATCTGAAGCAGTGTTGGATGGTGGGAAGAGTAGCAAACTTCCTTGCTTTTGTTGCTGGTGAGGATTAACCATGGATGAGGGTTTTTTTCCCTGCAGGTAGCTGCTTGATGCAAAGCCTAGTTCACTTGCAGTACCACCACCACCTCCATTATTTCCAACAAAGGAAGTGAGAGCAGCAGCTAAGGCAGAACAAAAGCTTGGGTTTGAAGTAATGGCCTTGGTTGCAGCAGCTGTTAAGGTCTCAGATAAAGCCTGGTGGTTGGTAATTTGCATGTAAGGTGGTGACTGCCTTATTGCTGGGTAATTATTCAATGGTCCCCCAAAGGTTAAGTGGCTGCTAGTTTTCTTCCAGTTGAGACATGATGATGATGATGATGATGATGTTGGTAGATTAGAGAATCTACTGAAATATGAAGGGTTGTTATTGTGTGGTGGGGGCGGAGCAGTGAGATCAAGAGTGACAGTGGGGTGAGAATTGAGGGTCGAGATTGAAGAGTTGGGGAAATGGTAGTCGTGAGATGGGGTTGGGTTTTGGGAAAAGTTGAAGGATAAAGCATGGAGGTGGGTGGTGGAATTAGAGAGGGAAGCAGTGGGGGCAGAAAGAGAGGTAGGGAGTGCAGGTTGGGAGGTAGATGATTGGGAGTGGAGCATGGAAGCAGCTGCAGATGTGGTGGAAGCCATGGCTGTTGCACTTAGAGGAAGTGGATGGTTATGGTTCCCTTCATAGGTTGTGATTAAGATGGACATATCATCGGAGCATCTTTGTACCTGCCATTTCACAAATACAATCGTTCAGGCCAGCAAGAGAAGTTCATAAATACAAAAAAAATTAAACCTTCATTTTATAAATTATAACAATAAAATTAAATATTAAATTAACTTAAATCTAATTCAATTAATTTTTAATTAATTTTTGCCAAGCATTATTTCACTTCAATTTTATAATATCAGTTAAACTACTAATTTTAGGATCAAAAGACCGTTTCAATTCGAAGGTTCCCACCATGATTTTTCCTATTCATTAATGTTTGATACAAATTTAACCACCGATGACAATTCCATATAGGTATGAATCATGATACAAAATATTATCTTTAATAACATTTATTTAACAGTTAATTTTTACATAAAATAAATAATTAAATCTTTTAATTTATTTATGATTTAACTAGATTACAAATTATTAAATATTAATCCTAAAAATATAAAAACATATGAAGTAGTTTAATTTTATACTAATATAAATCTTCCAAGTATTTGAAGTAAGCAAAACCAAGCTGATTGATTGATGTTCAGCACATGATATTCCACGTTTCCGTCGTGCTCTTTTATTTCCGACTTTTAATGTTTTTTCATAGTTAGAATTCCTTTCAATTTTTAATTAATAAATTTATTTTATTGTGTTTCGTTATACCAATAATAACATCGATATCAATCAATTAAGATTTATTCGCATAAATATTAAATGTGTCAATTGAACCTTAATTAAGTTAGTATATTTCTACATATTATTAACAATTTGTACGTGAAAATTAAAAAATAGAGATTAAGAATGATTCAACTAAAGAATATAAACTAAATCTACAATATTCTACATAGTATAGAACTAAAATTTTAAAATTTAAAAATTTAAAGTACAAAATGCAAAACTAAAATTCATCAACTTAATAACAAAATTTAACCTATATATTAACTAAAAATAACTTATATTAATAACAAAGAAAGAACTAACTAGCATGAATGATTTGGATATGAGAATTGAAATCAAGCAGGCAAAAGGTGGAGGATACCTGTTTTCTCACTGGACAAGTCGGTGAAAGCGTGCAACGGTAGTATGCTCGAGGACATGGATTTCCTTTCGCTATTTTCTGCCCATATTTTCTCCATTGACATCCATCACTCATCTGCGTGCATTTACCCAAACCAACGATTTCATACATATGAAGACAATTTTAGGTTAGGTTAATTTAAATATCGGATTTTATTTCGATTCTGGATATTTTTAATTTGAGTTAATTTGAGTTTTAAATTTTTAAATCATATTATTTCGAGTTTAGATATCAAGTTATTGTTACTTCAAATTGTGTATAATTACAGATTATTTATTTTCATCTTTTGAGTTCAAATTATATTTAAAATTGGGTTTATTATTATAAACAAATCACAAGTTTTGAGTTGGGATAAGAATTGCTATCAAAAGAGGTGATCGTGGAGTCAAGGCTTGGCTGTTTATTTATTGTTTTTAATTCTCATAATTGAAACTGTCAAAGCTTTTTAAAAAAATTAATTAAACCGATTATTGTTAGCAAAAGAAAGTTTAGTACTATACCGTGGGTGTATCACATCTAGTTCTCACAGAAACCCTAGTTTTCTTCAACTGCATTGGCTCTGAAACATCTTCGTCTCCATTTTTCAGAGACTTGAGGATTTTACTTGGCGGCCATACCTCAGTCGGCTCCTTCTCCTCCTCCTCCTCTGGTTTTCCCAAGCTACTTTCACAGCTCGGGTTATTATTCTTCTCCGGTTCGATCGAACCGTCCGGCTCAAATTTGCATTCCAGCCCAAGCTCAAGTCCTCCACCACCATCATTACCATGCTTCCCATCATCATCATCATCATCATCTTCTTCTTTGCTACTCTTTTTCTCTTGTTTCTTGGGAGGATCATTGCTTGAGCTTCTCCCCAGGCTAAGAGAGATAAGCTGGTGATGTTCTTCATTATTTTCTTCATGGCTTCCAACTATGGGGGTGGTGGTGGACTTATTGGCTGCTTCTTTTTTAAGAACATCGAGGAAACGCGTGTACAGGGACTGATAATCCTTCACGATTTGACATAGTAACAATTTTAGCCTTTCGTTCTCTTCTTTAACCTCTCCCATCTTCGCTTTTGCTGATTCAATTTCTTTCTCCTGCTTCAAAATCAAATTTCATTCCTCATTTGTATGGGTTAATTCTCAATTTCATCCTTCTTATTTTACTAAAAATGAGAAATGAGTCCCTTCATATCAGTCTAGGTAAACACATAAATTTAAATTTTGATTTTTACTAATTTGTTGCATATAAATTTCTAAATTATTGATTTTTACTAATTTTTTATATTAATAATTGAGCTGTTGATTTATAGGTAAATGATTTAATGGCAAGATTTAGTGATGTTACTAAATTAGACTAATTTTTAATTTTGTAAAATATATATGAGAATCAAATTTTAAGAAATTAAAATATAAAAACTATCTTCTCAATTTTTATAATGTAAAATGATGAAATTCATAACTAGACCTAATTATTTGCAAGCAAAATACACAAAAATGTATATAAAAGGAGAGAAACCAAGATTATTAGACTGTATTGATGGAAATATCATTTTGCTATACCCTTTTAAATTTATCAATATAATATATATATATATATATATATATATATAAAGTAAAAAATTTAAACAAAACAAAACTTAAAACTAACTAATACCAATTTACAACCAAAATGATATCTACGGAGGGACACCATTTTTTATGCTTATATGAATGACTTGGTAGGCCTGTTGAATGAAAGTCTACCACATGGCTTTGGGTTTTAATCATTGTAATCAAGCCAGAAATAAAAATTGAGAAAATTTGCAATGCTTATTTAATCCTGGCAGGATGCATGGATTTTCATTGTTAATTCTGATCTATGTTGTCCAGTGGGAATAAAAGAAATAAGCATCATGAGCCTTAGCTACTACCTAATGACAGCAATATATATGTATATATAATGGATGAATTTCAACGCTGCATGCAAGTTGAGCGTCTATTGGAAATTTTTTTAACTTGATTTCTATTCCTTTTTCATATTAGTTTTAGAATTTTTTTTATTTTTTAATTTCGACCTTAAATTTAAATTTGATTAAGGTGTGATCACATTACACTTTAAAATTGTCATGCAATCACTTAAAAATTTTAAATAATTTATATAAAATCTAAAAATATAAAAAGAATATTTAAAATTTATATTTTTAAAATAAATTTCTTTTAATTTTTAAATATTTTAGGAGAAAAAACATATTTTTTATAATTATAGATGTCTTTTCATGTATTCCACAATTATGGTTGTGAGTTTAACTTCAAAAATAATTACTGAATACTTTCATATAATGTTATAACCTCAAAATATAGCTCTTGATTTTTAACTGTATTTGTTTTTGGTGAATTATAATTGTAGGGCAAAACTCGAACAACCAACGCGACTAGCGCGACTCGAATCCAAACCACACTTGGGGTGGTGAACACTCTTAACTATCAGGCCATTATATAGAGTTCATTTTTAACTGCATTTTGATTCTAATAATTATGGGTGTGTAAATATTTGGACGTTAAAATATTGACCATAAAATGTTATAAAAATAAAGAAAATAAAAATATAATTTATATTTGGAAATTACTGAATTGATTTAATATACTTTTATAAAGTTCGAATCTTTTATTTTTGCTATTTTGAATTTTAATAAATTATTTGTTTTAGTTTAACTTATTTATCATTTATTTTATTTCAATTAATTGGAATAAAATTTTAGAGTTAATAATGTTTGTTTAAAAATAGATTGTTCTTTATACATAAATTAATGATTATTATCATTTTATTACATTAAAAATATTTAAACTTTATTTTTTATTTTCTAAAACAAAATTTTAAGTGAAATTTATATTTTCAATTATAAAATCAATTTTAAATAAATAAATAATACATATTTTACATAATAAATATTACTTAGTACACTTGATCAACTCTGAGGGCATAAAACTAATATATATATATATATATATATAATAGAAATCAGTGAAATAATAAGGAAAGATGTGTTTGTTAGATTAATTACTGAAGTTGTTCTTACCTCTTTGATGATGGTGGAATTATCCTTTTTGCTAATCCAAACCTTGGAGTTGTCATCTTCTAGTTTTAAATGACTTTGATTTTCTTCCTGCACATCAACAATGAGATATTTAGATGTAAAATAATTTATTTTCCTCTCACTCATAATAATTTTTTTTATTAAATTCCAAAATAGAAGGTAATAGTTTATTTAACTCACATCTTAATTAATTTATATAACACATTAGCACAAAACAGACGGTTAAACATGAAGAACAAGTAATTTCAAACCAATATTCAAGCAGCTTAAAAAGCACCCAACACCATAAAACCACTCAAATTTCTTTAACCAAACAAAATAACAACAAATTCGTAATCCAACCTCTAATAAAAAATATATATAAAGGAAAAAAGTGAATATAATTTCTCCATAAATGATTTCTTCTTGGTTTCGTTCAAAACATTTTAGATTAATACTGCAAAATTTATGAATATGTGTACTAAACTCCAACCTGCAAGTTACAAGTTTAGAGTATCTTTAAAACCAAAGTTATTTTTTTCTATAGATAGATATTAATCAGATTTGAAAGATCGGCTGTTTATATATATATATATATATATATATTGACAAGCTCTCACCTTGTTGTTGATTGCTATAAAATCATGATTTTCTTCACTAGAGCTGCTAGGTTTTATTGTCTTCTCTTCTTCATCTCCAAGAATTGGCTTCTTCTCCATTGTTGAAATGATGGTTTCCTGATTTTTCAATCTTCAAACAAACGTAGGAACATGGCGTCTTATGTAAGGACAGAAACAGCTTTAGAGGCTCTAGATTTTGACTTGAAAAAAATAAACAAAATAATATAAAAAAAGAATTTTAAAACCATCTTTTTCCTCTTTTTTTTTTTTTTTAATTTGCTATTCATAGAGAAATGTCAAACATCTAGCTAATTGTTTGTCTCTTATACAATTCAAGAAGCTACTGTTTTTCCCTTTCTTTTTTTTCTTACACGAAGAAGATTGGTAGGAGCGTGCATAAGATGTCATGCGACTACCGAAATCAGCAGCCGTCTTTTTGACGGTGATGACCATAAAAACCTTAATTATTCTTCAAATAGCACCCAATGGTAGCTTGCCATGTCAGCGTTTTTGGTAAGAGCCATGTCATGTTATTTATGCAAGAGGATTGCGCTCTTAATTATCGCTTGACTTAATCATATGCAATTTGAATGTTATGTGGAAAGCACCCGTTGATTATCTATTTATTTATTTATTAAAATAATCTAAATTTCTTTATAGTGATCTGTAATGATATTAAAAGCTCGACTGAATTAGGGTTAAGAGTTAATAGGACGTAAATTTAATTAAATAAATATAAAAAATTTAATATATCATATTATAGCTGAATTTAAGGATGCTCATGTAATTTATTCTAGAAAATCATTTTAAAAAAAGAAATTATGAGTAAAAATAAGCATTATATAAAAACTATCCATTACAAATAACTTGTATTTTAATAAATATATAATACTAAGAGTTCCTTTATCTAAAAGAAAACCTACTAAATCTTATATTATTTTTTATTTTATAAGTTTTTATGTTTTATGGTCTAAGAATAATTTTATTCAAGTTGAGATAATATTTAAGTAAAACTCATTATAGAATTAATTTATCTTTTAATATTTTATATAATATTTAGATATAATGTCAATTTTAGCTTTTAACGTTTACATTTTTGTCAATTTGACCTTTATTTTTTTTATAGCTAAATTTGACTCTCAACCTTTTAAAAAAAGTCAAATTTAACCATTAATCTATTGAAAAAGAGTTGAAATGGTGTATTTTTAATGGAAACAGTAACTAAAATGTTAAATTCTAAGCATGGCAGCCTGCATGACAATCCATATGCACTCTATATTATTATTTTTTGAATTTTTATAAACTTTTTATATTTTTTAATTTTGATTTTGATTTTTTATTTTTATAAATTTTGAATTATTTGTTAACATGGCATATAAGACAAATTATGCTATGTCAACATGATGTGCACATGGGCAACCACATGAGTTGTCACGCCAACAACGTTAAAAACTAATGTTTTGGTCAGTGCTTCTGTTAAAAAATCAAATTGACTTTTTTTTGAAAGGTTAATGGTAAAATTTAGGTTAAAAAAAAAAACAATGGCCAAATTGACAGATATTTTATAAAAGGAATGAGTTTTTAATAATTTCTCATTTGAGTTGAGGTTCGATTAATAGGTGACACCAATCCAATCAACTCTTTAAATAATAGTATAGAAAATTTAGTTTAGTATTTATACTTCTATACTATAATAAAGTTCCTTATTAAGTTTGGTGTCACAAGTTAACTTGACATAAACTTAGTTAGGAAATTACAAATAGGCCAAATTTAAATAACATAAGTAATATATTGTTAGGGTTATCTATATATACTGTAATTTGTATTATAATAAAGCCCTTATTGAGTATGGTGTCACAAGTTGACTCAACAACTTAGTTAAGAAATTTCAAATAGACCAAATTTATATAAGTAATTGTTAGGGTTACATAGGCATCTATACTATAACAAAGCCCATTTTTTAATATAGTGTCACAAGTTGACTAACCAACAGCTTTGTTAAGAAAATTCAAATAGGCCAAATTTATATATGTAACACCTTGTATTCGAACCAATATCTGGGTTCGGACTATAAGATGTCACAACCCAACCTATGGCTTAACTTACACTTTCAATCGTGTTTACTCACAGTACTAAAAGAATGAACATTAGAATATAATTATTATTGTTACTAAGCAAATTCAAACTTTCAAGAATTTATGTCAAGGAATAAACTTTAATTTAGTATACAACAATGTTATGTCACACTCGGATATCTTTAAAGACTCGAATTTAGAGGAATTTTGGGACTTAATTGAACAAAGTAAAGAGTTGGTGGACTCTACCAAGAATTTTGGGAAAAATTAGGAACTATCGAGTAAATAGCTAAGTTCTAATTCTAGTTTGGTTAGGATGGAATTGGCTAGCTAGTTCCATAATGACTAATATGTCGTCTATCAAGTCCAATTGGAGAGATACATTGTCTTAGGCATCAGAGCGGATGACTCATAGAAGATAGAGACATAGACGTGACTGACTAGACTGACAGTATATCGAACATGACCCAACTATAATAGATCATGAATCCATTTATGGATCTATTCACTTATGACGTACATAGTATGTCATATCTAAATCCTGAGTGGATGACGGACTATGTATGCGTGACTCGTGTACTTTGATGTAAGTAACGGCATGAGTTGAAATAGATAAGGAACCAAAAGCTAATGCTTTGGGTGTACGGATTTTGCAATATGTAGCATCATTCACAATAGTAGAATTCATATATCGAGACATGGTTAAATGATATCCTCTCATTCGCATTACATGCTTGATGAAAAGTAAACATGGTTATGAGTCGTTCTTCTTTGTGATGAATGACTTGATTACTATTTGATAATAATTAACTTTTCATGAAGGAAGATGTAAAGGTTACCATGAGATAAAATTGGATCATATTGGGAGAATGGATATTATCCCAAAGAAATCAATGATATCCTATGAGGGTAACACATTTATGACAAGGTCATCGAACGAGCATCGAGTAGTTGCTTAATTATGGTATGTCGTTAGAAAGAGCTCAGTCATGATACTATAGTGGAATAAATTTGTGATTAAATAAGTTTATAGTTAACAGGCGAGAAGTCAAAACTTAATAATAAATCATTTGAGCCCTAATTACATATGTCCAATCAGTCCCTCCGCTAGCTCGTTGAAACTAGAAATAAATTGCATGTTTGAATAAAAATGAATAGAATGAACTGAAATGGAAAACATTCAGAAATGGTTATGGTTTTATTCGAAATGCAGAAAAGAAACTATTTGAAAATGAATCTGGTTTTTTCAAAATGGAAATAGAAATGAAAATAAAAATGAGAAATTATTCATCTGCAAATGTAGATGAATTAGTTAAAAATGATTCGGGAGAATGAGTTTATGTTTTTGAGCTATTTTAAAGCCCAAAAATGAAAATAAAAAATTCAGTCATAGTGAACAAGTTAAATTGCGAATTATTAAATATATTTTTCAAAAATTTTACCAAGGTAAAATTGGAATAAGAAAATTATTTAATTGGAAAATATAAAAATATGTATTGGGTTGAATTAAATTCAAAAGTCCTAGGTTAAAAGTCCAGAAAGCACATATAATTGGGCCAAATACAATGAGAGGCTAGAAGCCCCATCATAATACATATGGGGGGAAGCACACCCTATTAGCCCCTCTCCCTTTCCTAGTTGGACTAGGAAGTTGTTTTTATATTTGAAATAAACCTCTACAATTCAACAAGGGTACTACCTTCTCTTCCTATAAATAGATGGCCTAATAGGGTTGTAGAAACCATTTTTTTCGTGTTTGAAAAACGAGTGGGATCAACTTTAAAAGGAAACATGGAGTCGCCACTGATCTTTTATTCAATGTGTGATCGGATCACCTTAAGACGGATTATTTTAATAAAACAATTGGATTTATTAAAACAATAATCTTTTTTTGGTCTATGAAATATAAGAAAACGGATTTGGGAGTCGGTTACGTGTGATGAAGGATTAGCACCCTCGCAACGCCCAGAATCGATACCAATTTGATTAGCTAGTGTCCTTGTGTTGAAAACCAGAAAATGTTTAAGGTGTGATACTTTTTAAAGAATGTTAATTAATTTTGAATTGAATCTCAAGATTCACTCGTTCCAAAGGAATAAAAACATCACATCCAGCACGTTAGGATATGACACGTTTATACCCTGACACCGAGATCATCTTGGGTTTTCAAAATATACGATTAAAAGGATATTTGATTATTTGGTCAAACAGAAAACCGACACCCAGCATGATAGGGCATGATTTCTCGAATTTCCAAAACACACAAATATAGCCTTATTTTGAAGAATTTTTAAGTATGCAATTTTAAAAATTGGCTCAGAATGCATTTTATTGAATCACTTTTTGATAATGAGAAACAAAAAAACAAAATACAATATGCAATTATAATGCATGAATACGAATTTGCACAAACGAATAACAAAGATAACCATAAGCACATACAATTTGAAATATACAACATCGATAATTCACAACACATCATGTTTAAAACCATAATATTTAACATATTATGAATAATAATGTAACATCCTAGATTAGGGGTTATGCGTTTGTGCATAATTCATGAGTAGTAGGTTTTGGCAGTGTTTGGAAGTGAATTAAGGGTTTTTAAAATCCTAGGATGGAAGAGAAAGCTTTGGACAATTATTGGTTTTTAAGTTAAAAACAAGAAGTGATGTGGAAAAGTGGCAAGGGACGCCACCCAAGGTGCAAGGGTTATGGCATCAAGTGAAGTGCTTTGAGGAAGAGGTTCAATTCCATTGTGTGCATTTTGCTTAATTTTATGAAATAGCATGTTTCTTGTGATATGTGGTGTGCATTTTAGAACCTTGGAAATGTAAGGAAATGTATGGAAATATATGGAAATGTAAGGAAATGTATGGAAATGTAAGGAAATGTATGGAAATGTATGGAAATGTATGGAAATGTAAGGAAATGTATGGAAATATATGGAAATGTAAGGAAATGTATAGAAATGTAAGGAAATGTATGGAAATGTAAGGAAATGTATGGAAATGTATGGAAATGTATGGAAATGTAAGGAAATGTATGGAAATATATGGAAATGTAAGGAAATGTATGGAAATACTAAGTTAAAAAGAGGAAAGTGAACATTTATGGAAACTAGGAAAATGATTTAGAAATGATTCAAAAGAGGAAAGTGAACATTTATGGAAACCAGGAAAATGATTTAGAAATGATTCAAAAGAGGAAAGTGAACATTTATGGAAACTAGAAAATGATTTAGAAATGATTCAAAAGAGGAAAGTGAACATTTCGAAACTAGGAAATGTAAGGAAATGTCAAGTTTAAAGAGCCAAACGAAAATTTTGGAAACTTAGAAATGACTTAGAAATGTCGAGTTTTAAAGTTTAAAGAGGAAATTAAGGCAAGGTGGCCTTAAGAGAAAAAGTATGTGAAATTTGACACACAAACATGCTTGGAAAAAGTGGCCTGAAGATGCCACTTAGGGCCTCTGAAAATGGCTCCACATGCAAGTGTATTTGGGCCAGGGATCGAGTCACTTAGGAAGCAAATAAAAGAAGTTTTATTTTTGCTTCTAGAAGCACAGAGGTGGACAGCACAAGGCTTGCAAAAGAGGAGTTTCATTCTCTTTTAAATTGCCTAATTAGGGGATAAATAATGGATTTATTTTAGATTATTTTCAAGAGATAAGGAATTATTCTTTAATTAGGAAAATAAGGAGAAGTGATGGCCAAGTAAGGGACTTTGAGTTCAATAATTTCGCTAAGTAAGGATAGTTGCTGAATTATCTTTTATTTTAGGTGATAATTAAAGAGATAAAGCTATCAAAATAGAAGAGTGATGGCCAAGTAAGGATTCTAAGTTAGTAATTTCGGCTATAAAAGGAAAAGAGAGGCCATTCGCATTATTTTACATTCTTTGAAAGCCTCTGCTAATTCTCTTCACCAAATCTTCTTCTTCTTTTATTTTTGCCAAGCGAAATACCTTGTGCTCTAGCCAAATCCTCCATCTTTATTCTTCCTTCTCTTTCTTTCTAATCCTCCAAAAGCGAAAGTTGTGAGATCATCATCTAGCCATAACTGAATCTCTGAAGGTTGAAGTGAAGGTGCAATCGATTTCTTCAAGTAAGGATAAGATCTCATTCGGTTTCATCCTTTTTCTTTTAAGATTTGCCGAAATCTAGGACTAACCCCATTAATATCTTGTTGCCGAAACTTTGAAGAGATCTTTTTGGGATTTGTTTAAGTCAACTACAAGAAGGAGAAGTTCTTTTCCTGAAGGTACACCATAGGCCACGTGTTCTCTAATTATTCGGTGAATTTCGGGATTTAAAATCCACAAGGTAAGCACATAGGTATGTTCAGCCAAGGCCTATTTTGGATATCTAGATCTATTTCATAATTGTTGAAAAGCCGAAACTAACCTATGTAGAGATCCAATGTTTGGCCGAATACAAGGAGAAGAATAACAAAGTTTTCGGGATTTGAGTAATAAGCAAATCGATATTAAGGTAAGTTTTAGTACACAAATCCTACTAGAATTTGGTTTTATGGCCGAATGAGTTTTTCATTAAATATTTAATATGGGCGGAATGTAGGGAGTTAAAGATCTAAGATCAGAATTTGGGATTTTAAGTGAAATCGTTAAGCGAATCAGGTGTGTACCCTACCCTAAGTTTTAATATGTTCATGGCTATGTTTTAAATTAAATGTGTATGTTTATAAGAATGTGAATATGGCTAAGGTACCATAATATGTTCATGGCTATGTTTTAAATTAAATGTGTATGTTTATAAGAATGTGAATATGGCTAAGGTACCATAATATGTTCATGGCTATGTTTTAAATTAAATGTGTATGTTTATAAGAATGTGAATATGGCTAAGGTACCATACTATGGTACAAAGTACTAAGGTACGTTTCCTACTCCTACTAGGAATATGAATATATGTTATTTTTAACATGTGAAAAGTGATAAGAATGTGAATTAAGGCATGATTTTGCATATTGTGTATGAAATATGGGGGCATATGGGTTATATGAAAAGGGGAAGTGAATGTGGTGACCTAAGACCACAAACACGGTGACCTAAGACCGTGATATTTGAATGTGGTGACCTAAGACCATAGTAATCTGAATGTGGTGACCTAAGACCACAGAAATCTGAACGTGGTGACCTAAGACCACGAATGCGGTGACCTAAGACCGCGATATGGAGTGTAGCGGAAGGAGGGTTGACTTAGTAGTCCCCACGGTGTGCAGGATGGTACAGGTGGTGTGTAGCGGATGGCATATAGGTTTGGGTTCGGGTTGCATCATATTGTTTAAATGCTTTATGAACATTTATGACACTTGTATGCCTGAAATATTAAATTTTAGTGTTGGTTACATATTGAGTCTGTTGACTCACCCCATTGTGGGATTACTTTTCAGGTGACGACCAGTGATGGACCAGGCCGGCAGATGCTTAGTGGAGGCCATGTGAAGTTCAGTTTTCTTTTATTTGGACTATATTACTTTAAGTATTTTGAATTTAAATTTTGGGAATTATTTGATGTAATAAGGCCTTAGTAGAATTATTTTATTCTGTTTTTATTTTACAAACTTTTATTTATTAAAAGATTAAGTAAATCTATTTTTTTTAAAGCAAAGCCCAAATGTTTTGTCACCTAAAGTAAAGGATTTTTAATAATGAAATAAACTTGTTTTCATCTCAAGCCCAACCCAAAACGATCTTTCTTCCAAATCACACAAGTTTTTCCTAAGTAACAAAAGAATTTGAAACGATTTACACTGGGAAACATACCAGATCCGGTCAAGGCTCGTGGGCCGGGTTTGGGGTGTTTCAAATAAAACAAATCTAAAAGAAATTCAAAGCCTAATTTAAATACGTGATATACAAAATGATTTAAAAGCGATACATAATATAAATAACATATGCACATAAAAATAATAATGTAGGTAGGTGTTGGAAATAAATAAAACATAATTTAAAAATAAGTTAACAATAGTATACATACATATACTTGAAGGCAAGGCTTAGTGCAAGTTGAAGCAATTTTAAGCGAAGCTCTAAAATTTTGGATATCTTATAATTAGGTTTTGAACTTATAATTAAGCAATTTTTGGTGCTTTAAATCCCTTGATTATGTGGATATCTTATAATTAGGTTTTGAACTTGAAAGGTGGCATTAGGCATGTGGTTTTCTCTACATAAAAAATGCATTGGGCTGATTTGACATCAAACTAGGCTCAAATTCGATAGTGAAATACATTTTTGAGATTGTATTTATTGGTTCTAAACTTGCCACTGTTAGTTGGAGAAACAAAGCATTCTCTATCCTATTAGATTTTGTATGGTGTCTAGAATTGCTTTAGATGAGACATTCATCATACTACGAGCCAAGTTATTTTTTCTGTTTTTCCATCATGAACTTTTTGATATATTAAAATATTGATATTTTGTAGATCAGTAATTTTTTTAACAATATTAAAAATTCAAACTAAATTTTAAATATCATATTAAAATATTGATATTTTGTAGATCGATAATTTTTTAACAATATTAAAAACTTCATATTAAAAATTCATACTAAATTTTAAATATCATATTAAAATATTGATATTTTGTAGATCGATAATTTTTTTAACAATATTTGCACTATATCCGTATCAAAGTTGGTGCCACTTTCAGTGTTAATTTAGGTAGTGCTTAAGTCACTACTTTTCTATACATTACCATCTTAGGTCTCCAGTTGAGGATTTTGTCAATTTTATTTGGTGCCTCACTTACTTATCTTAACAATTATATAGTATGTCTTATTTCTTGTTTTTCCTCTTCAATGTCTCGGATCTAATTTGAGTCTTTATGCAATGAAACACGTATTCCCTTTTATACTACTACGGTGATTGTTTCATTGATATCTGCTTTATCATGCACCTGATGTAGCTTTCTTTCATCACTTAGATATGTACATGACTCAAGTAAAGTGGTGGAGGACATTTGCTCCCAAATCCCTGTTATGCAATTGTTTTGGAATTTGCTTTAATATCTTCTTTTCTTTTAATATGCAGTGTGGAAGTTGATTGCCCCAGTTGTGAACCAACAACCTAAAGTGATGAACAATGAGGAGTCGGTGCAGCAGATAAATAACTCAAACTCGTCATGATTTTGTTTTGCTGATGAAATTTTATCACATCCTTATTGTTTATTTTTTTATTCTTTCCCCCATTTCTTTTATTGGCTGGTTTATTTTGTTTATTTTGTTTTACTGTGTGACTTAATTTGTTAATTAAAATACTAATATTGATTTTATTTAAATATTTTGTTTTATTCACTCATTATTGAAGTATCTATTTATAGCTACTTAGAATAACCATTCGAAAATTTTCATTGATGATATAGATATTTTTTAAATTTATTGGACATGTTTAATAGGTGATGACTTTCCAACTACAAAATTATATAGACGTCAGAGTGATGGATATCTTAAGTTGCCAAGAGGTTAGTATTGTTCTTTTCGGTTCACAAACAATAAAGTAATTGAACTTTAGTTAAAGAATCTTTGATTTTAGCCAAGTTGTTTATTTTTTTTCTGTAAGTTCATTGATTTATTTTGTTTTTTTACATTTTCTTTTGTCAGGTATGAGTCACTGGCATGGTGACAAAGAAGCAGAAATTTTGCGTCTTCAATACTTGGAGTATGAAAAGTGATATGAAGAGTTGAAGAAATCCATCCTTGTTGAGGAGTCTGTGGATGAAAAGGGTTCAGATGCAGGTTCAAGTGATTTGCTAAAGTGATATGAAGAGTTGAAGAAATCCATCCTTGCTTCTTTTTTTAAAATTCTTGTTGAATATTGTTTGCTATCGATTTCCTTTTTTTGGTTTAAATGTTATGGGCTGAAAAATGTTTAATTTTTATTATTTTTTCCTTAAATATTTTTATAATGTTTTAATATTTATAATATTTTAATTTTATTATTTTTTATAATATTTTAATTTTTTTTAATTTTCATGACTTTTAGCGGTGTTTTTATGAAAAGCGCCGCTAAAAGCCCCTACCTGTAGCGGCGTTTTTATGAAAAGCGTCGCTAAAAGCCTCTACCTGTAGCGGCGTTTCTATGAAAAGCGCCACTAAAAGCCCCTACCTTTAGCGGCGTTTTCCTAAAAGCGCCGCTAAAAGCCCCTACCTTTAGCGGCGTTTTCCTAAAAAGCGCCGCTAAAAGCCCCTATCTTTAGCGGCGTTTTCTTAAAAAGCGCCGCTAAAAGCCCATACCTTTAGCGGCGTTTTCCTAAAAAGCGCCGCTAAAAGCCCCTACCTGTAGCGGCGTTTTATTTAAAAGCGCCGCTAAAAGCCCCTACCTTTAGCGGCGTTTTTTCACAACAAACGCCACTAAATTTTGCGGTGCTATCTTTAGCGGTGTTTTTTGTGGCGCTTCCAAAAGCGCCGCAAATACTATTAGTGGCGCTTAAAAACGCCGCTAAAAGCCCAAAAAAACACTGCTAAAAGTCTGTTTTGGTGTAGTGTATATACATAGATAGATTAAAAAGAAAATACATACATCAACAATATAAAGAAAATAAAATAATTTTAATAGTAATTATATAAATGCATGTATAAGTTAATGATAGATAAAAGTACTTAAATTAAATATTATATAAATCTTTAAAACAAGAAACATATAAAAGAACATTTTGAAATTTAATATTTATATAATAGATTAAAACACATACAAATGGAAGATAAAACAAATTAAAACATTGTAAAATCAATAAAATAACTCAAAATAATTTATTAAAACAACTTGTATAATATAAAAATCTATTTCTATAAAGGAAATTGCACAGATTGTGCATGAAAACCAAAAAATACTAAATCGAAATAAAAATAAGATTAACAGGCTAATTTATAAATAAATAAAACTATTTAAATAAAATCAAGGATCAATATAAATACGCCCCAAATGATCAGGGACTAAACCAGCAAATAATTCCATAGCCCAAAACGCAGTGTTTAAGTTGGGCCAAATTGAAATAGCGCATAAATTATAAGGATCAATTAAGAAAATAAAGAAAATATTTAACAGGTTTTATTGGAAAACAACACGAAAAAGGAGGACTAAACATGTAAATATCCCCGAGGATCAAAACACGCGGGTCTTGGCCGCATTCGGGTCGGGTCGTTGGGTGTAGGCCAATACGGTGTCGTTTAAAGGCTATTGCCATAAGCCTAAACGACACCGTTTCGTTAACAGATTTGAAAAAAAAACAATTGAAACAGTTCAAAACCTATCTAAGCCCTTCTAAAACAAAACCCTAAATCCCCTTTCATTTTCGTTCCCACCGCAGAGAGAAGAAGGAAGATCCGGCCACTTCGACGCCCTAATAATCGGTGATTAGTGGCCGATTGAAGACCACTCAACTGCTCTCCTTCAAACTAGGCCCGAGCCCAACCTCGACGACCCCTTTTATTTTGATTTCGACAAAAAAAAGTAGTCTGTCGATTCGACTTTCGCAGGTAAATCCCTTTTTTTATTTTCGTGTATAGAAAAAGAAGGAAGAAAAAAAACACCGAAATAGATTCAAAGAAAAAAAAAATAGTAAAGAAGATGAAATTGAAAAAGCAACCTTTTTGAATCTGTTTTTTATTGTTTCTATTGTTGTATTCTCTTTGTGCATAATAACAATGAGCATACATGTCTCTCTTTTTTTTATTACAATCAATCTCTTCTCTTTTTTAAAGTCGAGAGATAAAAATAATAAAAATAAAAAATACACTATTATTCTATTTCTTTGCTGTCATTTTTTTCCTGTGCAGGTACGAAGACCGTGTACCTGCTGGCGAAGGTACGAAGGCTCGATCGTGCGAACGTGGTGACGTGTGCATGGTGCTCGCATAAGAAACGTGGTAGCCCAATTGTCTGGCTGGGGTTGCGGCACAATGAAACTCCAGAAACCCCTAGGGTTTCTGGAAAGGTTAAAAACTTTTGGGCCCTTTAGGCAACGTAATGTATAGAGTTGAATTTTGGGCTAATTTGGGCTTGTAACAAAAACGAACTATTATTGGGTTTTTATTATTTTTGGTTTTTAATTAATTTTTTTGTTTAAATTTAACTAATAGGCCCAAGCAAATTTGGGCTCTCACAAGGGCTATTAAAACAACTTTGAAAAATTGTTACTCTGTCGAAAAATAAAGAGAATTTATTATCAAATATTAAATATATTTTTCTAAATTAAAAATCCTACCAGTTTCTATTAAAGAAGAAAGTATTTTAGTTTTCCCCCAAAAAAGTAAAGAAAACTTTTTCTAGTTCTATGTTTTGATTTGATTGCTTTGAGCCCATATTTGAAATAACAGAGTTTGGCAAATGATGGAAAATAAAAGAAGAAGAAAACTTGAGTGGAAAAGAAAAGATCAACAGTATTTGTTGTACACCAGTCACCCAAAGCTTCAATTAATGATATATGGTACTTTAACAACGATTTCTCACATCATATGAATGGTAACCTCTCATGCTGAAGTAATTTTTTTGAAAGTTATGAGGGTAGTGTTATTGGAAAAAAATTGGTTTGAAAATAGTTTTCTTGCACAATGAAAAATTAAAAATTTGAAAACCGACCCGATTTGTGATATTTATAGCAATAAACCTTAGACCAAAATTGTACTATGTTTTTGGATAAGCGGGTCCTTGATTTTTTTCAGCTTTCAAACAAACGATCTACTCCCCTATTCTCATACCACGAACTGCTTCAAGTGTGGACTCGAACCAATCGAATCAAAACACAAAACTAGAAAGTTTCCTTTACTTTTTGGGGTGGAAAAAAATGCTTTCTTCTTTAATAGAAACCGGTAGGATTTTTATTCTAGAAAAATATATTTAATAGTTGATGATAAATTCTCTCTATTTTTCGACAGAGTAACAATCTCTCAAAGTTGTTTTAATAGCCCTATTAGGCCATCTATTTATAGGAAGAAAATGTAGTACCCTTGTTAAATTGTAGATGTTTATTTCAAATATAAAAACAACTTCCTAGTTCAACTAGGAGAGGGAGAGGGGCTAATAGGGTGTGCTTACCCCCATATGTATTATAATGGGATTTGGGCCTTTCATTGTATTTAGCCCAATTATATGTGTTTTCTGGACTTTTAACTTAAGACTTTATAATTTAATCCAACCTAATATAGATTTTTATATTTTCCAAAATAAACATTAATTTTCTAATTAAATAATTTTCTCATCATAATTTTACCATCGACAAAATTATGACAAATTTATCCCTAGTAAAATTTCTGAAAAATATATTTAATAATTCACAATTCAACTTTTTCACTATGATTGAATGGTTTATTTTCATTTTCGGGCTTTAAAATAGCTCAAAAATATAAACTCATTCTCCCGATCATTTTTAACTGATTTATCTACAATTGCAAACAAATCATTTCTCATTCACATTTCCATTTTGAGAAAGCTAGATTCATTTCCAAATGATTCCGTTTCTCCATTTCAAATAAAACCATAACCATTTCTGAATATTTTCCATTTCTCCATTTCTATTCATTCTATTCATTTTGATTCAAACATGCAATCCATTTCTAGTTTCAACTAGCTAGCAGAGGGAGTGATTGGACATATGTAATTAGAGGTCAAATGATTTATTATTAAGTTCCGACTTTTCACCTATTAATTATAAATTCATTAAGTTATGAAGTCATTCTACTATAGTATCGTGACTGAGCTCTTGCTAACAACTTACCATTATGAAAGCAGCCACTCAATGCTAGTTCGATGACCTTGTCATAAGTGTGTTACCTTCATAGGGTATCCTTGATCTCTTTGGGATAATATTAGCTCTCCCAATGTGATCCTATTTCATCTCATGGTAATCGTTACATCTTCTTTCATGAAAAGTCAATTACTATCAAATGGTAATCAAGTCATTCATCACAAAGGTGAACTACTCGTGACCATGCTTACTTTTCATCAACCATGTAATGACAATAAGAGGATATCATTTAACCATGTCTCAGGATATGAATTCCATTATTGTGAGTGAGGCTACATATTGTAGAAGTCGTACACCCAACGCACCAGCTTTCGGTTCCTTATCTATTTCAGCTCAAGTTTTTACTTACATCAAAGTGTACGAGTCACGCATACATAGTTCGTCATCCACTCAAGATTTAGGTATGTCACACTATGACGTCACAAGAGAATAGATCCATAAACGGATTTAGGATCCATTCTAGTTGGGTCATGTCCGATATACTGTAAGTCCAGTCAGTCACATCTATATCTCTATCTTCTGGGAATCATCCGCTTCGATGCCCAAGACAAGGCATCTCCCCAATTGGACTTGATAGACGGTATTTTAGTCTTTCAATTGGTTTGCTCATTTTTGGTTAGACTAAGGACATGTTTAGGTTCATCTACTAATACAAGCAATCTTGCCATACTACGATTCGACCACGTAATACCGCTTAGGATCAATTTAAACATTAGACAACCAATGGGCAACATTTGCTTCTAGTTTTCTTTACGTGAAAAAACCATTTAAGGACAATAATACAAAAAATTAATGTAATTTAAGAATAATTTTATTAATAAATTTGTTCAAAAAATTACAAGTTTACTGTCACATCCCGAAAATCGAGTTAGTAGAATTCGGTACTAGGTTGTGGGCTTGAGAGAAAAATTAGGTTTAGTATCATAGAAATTAAAATAGGATAAAATAATTAAATAAATAATAATGATAATAATAATATATTAAAATGATTATTGGGTCTAAAATTAGGTGGTGAAAATTAGGATTAGGTGGTCAGTCATTAAATAACTTAAAATGGAATTTAAAAATAAAATCGAGTTTGAAAATAGTTGAGAAAAATGTGTATTAATTAAACTAATGATTGATTTGAAAAACAAAGAAAAACAAAGTCTTTAAAAGGCAATTTTCTCTTCTTTTTAAAAAAAGCTCTTCAATTTCCCCAAGTTCAAATTTGATGTTTTCTCTCAAAATTAACTCATCCTTTATGATTTTCAAGCTATTCAAACACCTTATCACCTTCCAATTTTAAAGAACGTCATTAAATCCTCATCAATTTTGTCATTATTCTTCTCACGTTCAATTTCAAATTATCTCCACAACTTATTGTTTTCTTCAATTTGAGGTAATTTCTTGACTTATTATGATTAGATTAAGTTCTTGTAATTCTAATTCGGAATTTAATCAAGTGTGTTGAGAAGTTTTAATATTTAAAGCTTTTGAAATTTGAAAACCTGCTATTTTTCATTGATTTCTAATATATTTTTAACTAGATAGAAGGTATTTGAACTCAATTTGATAGACCAGTATCCAATTTTAATGAATTTTGAGTTTCCCCCTTTTTGTGTGTTTATACAAGCTTAATTTTCCGGAAATTTTAAATTCATGAAATTAGATAAAATTAAAGGTTTACATTTGTAATAATGTGTTAAATAGGATGTTTAGAAACTTAATTAAGGTTTAGGAACAAAAATCAAGTGAGGAAAC
The DNA here is from genome assembly GCA_025506655.1 of Gossypium rotundifolium. Classification (NCBI taxonomy): domain Eukaryota; kingdom Viridiplantae; phylum Streptophyta; class Magnoliopsida; order Malvales; family Malvaceae; genus Gossypium; species Gossypium rotundifolium. The sequence goes on along the minus strand of CP106734.1, from coordinate 150,156,150 downwards.
TTTATATTTTGGCAAAATGAGTTAATTTTTGGCTTGAAAGTGGTGGATCTCGTATTTCTTGGCTAAGCTTTTGTTTTAAAGTGATTTCTAACTCATTTTGATCTAATTAAAAGGTATTTGATCTTAATTTAAAAATCCTTAATGAATTTAAGCAAATTGAATGTTTTCCCCTTTTAAAAGATCACATAAGCTTGATTTTTTTTTTTGGAAAAATTAGATAGGTGAAATTGGATGAAATTGATGTTTTGGATATGTCATTAGACTATATTTAGGATGTATGAATTGAAATATAAGCTTAGAAGTGAGATTGGAGTGGTTAAACACCTATTTCGGCAAAACTAGTTAAGTTTTTGGTATAGAGGTTAATAGGCTTTGATTTATGATTTTGGAATGATTTAATGGTGTTTGTTGTTGTTTGTAATGCATTTGTAGTGTGTTTGATGTGTATGAAAAATTCCAATTCATTTGGGAACCTCCAAAAGCATGGACAAAGGCAAATTAAAGCTTACTTGAGCATGGTAGTTGAAGCAATGGTTGCTAAGGTGAGTGATCTAATATACTACATTTAAACTCCAGTATGTAGGCTAAAGTAGCATATACGAATCCCTTGCTTATTTAATATGAGGACCTTGATTTCTCCTGGTGCAACCATTGCAATTTTGTTTGAGTGTAGGGTATGCATGTTGTGCAATTTTAATGAGCCAAATGCATGAATTTAAAATGTGCATGTAGTTATAGGAATAAAATAGACAGGTCGAAACTGTAAACCATGTAGTTGACGTGGTAAGTGTGTGTGAATTGTGCATTTAATTATTGTGTGTGTGTCTGAAAGCATAATATTAAAGGCAAGCTAATGTACTAAAAAGGTATGTGTATATATATATAATATGTGTGGGTTTTGTTATAAATATAATATGTATGTGTGGGTCTTGTTTATATATAATATATATACATATATGGGTCTTGTTTTATATAATATATATGTACTTGAGTTTTTGTAATGCTAGCGAACTAATAAAATAAAATAAAAAATATAATGTGAACTCTTATAATATGTAAATTTTACTGATAATGTACATCTATGCATACACGAACCAATATGTGAATTATGAGCTCTACGGTAGTGCAAGCTCTGATTAGTGCAAAATTATATTGTTGTGAGATACTAAGTGTGAGCTCAACTGTAGTATGAGGCAATTATATTTGTCTGCTGTGTTATATTGTGAACCATGTTAACTTTGTAACAGCCTGATTTAGGGGCTAGTTAAAACAGTTGTTTTGGAAACACTAATCCGAGGTCAAAAAAATTATTTTAATGTTATTTTATGAGTTATAGCATGATTATATAGGTGCATGAAAATTTTGGTGCTTTAATTTTAGCAATTGCATGCTTAATTGCGAAAAATAACTAAATCGCATAACGTGCAAAAGTTCTATTTTACAAGCTAAAGGTGTTTAAAATCCATAGAATATTAATTGGAGGCCCTTAATGTGCAATTAGATCCTTAGATATAGGGTGGCCGGCCATAGGGGACAAAGACTTGAAAGATAAGTCAAAGTTGGTAGGAATTTGGTGACTAAATTGATGTTTTATAATAAAATAAAGAAAAGAAAAAAAATCATCTTTTCCTCACCACCTTCACCACCGAAAATTAGCAGCAAAATAGGGGTTTGAGAGCTTAAAAATTTCAGCAAGCTTTTCTCCTTACAAGTAAGTGTTTTGATGATCATTCCTTGATAATTTTTGTACTTTTAGGACCCTTGTAGCTTGAGTTAGCTAGTGAGGGGACTATTTTGCAAAATGGTTGAAAGTTTAGGGTTTTTCCATGTGAGCATGTATGTTTTTTGCTGCATTTTTATGGAATAAAATGAGTCTTAGTTGGTAGATAAACAACTTTTGTGAAAGGTGTTTCCATGAAAACACCTAAGAGGACTTTTTTGCAAAGGTTGTAAAATAGGTGTTAAATGTTTGAAATATTGAGTATTGAGAGTTTCCATAAGAGAAATAAATGTTCACCTAGGCTCGTTAAGGTAAGAAATTTGATTAGAATTGATTTACGAGACTAGGGGTAAGATAGTCATTTTGTGAAAGTCTAAGGGCAAAATGGTAATTTTGCCAAAGTATGGTTATTGAAATGTATTGATTAATGTAGTGATTAAAATGAGTGAATTTGTTATTATAGATCAAGAAACACGAAGACCAGACAGAAACCAAGGCAAGAATAAGGTGGTGTACTAATTTAAAAGATTCCACATATATTTTGGTACCGAGATAAGTTTGTGTGTAATAAATTCAACATCATATTATTAAGTTTTTAAATGTTTGATATTAGTGATGTATATTATTTCTATGAAATTAAATAATGATATTGAATGAGAAAAATGATGAAACTTTATGATGTTGAAGTCCCAATTGGACTTTAAGAAGTGAGAGGATATCATCATCGAGACATGAGATTGGTAAGGTCCCGTATAAGACCATGTCTGGGACATGGCCTTGGCACCGAATTGAGATCCAGTGTAAGACCATATCTGGAATATGGCATTGGCATCGAATATGAAAATCGTATAAGACAATATCTGGGATATGACATCGACATCGATATGAGATCCCGTATAAGACGATATCCGATATATGGCATCGGCATCGAGATGTGACCCCATGTAATACCATATTTGGGATGTGACAATGGCATCGTGTTTATGTGTATGATGATGATTGTGTATCCTCGGGTAATTCAAGTGAGTCATCGAGCTAAATAATTAAGTTCGTAATAGAGATGAAATTAGTACTAAAGCTATGTGAAGAAGTGATACAGGTGCATATGAGTAATTCACGAGAAATGTTTACAATATGTGACATGACATGTAATTGGTAAGAGTAAGCATGAGTAAGTTATAGCAATGTGCTTGATATTTTGTGTTCTTATTCAATGCAATGGATGGATGGCTTTATGAGCTTTTATGTTACTATTTATTTCATGCAAACTTAGTAAGATTTATGCTTACCCCTCTCATTTCCCTTCTCCTTGTAGTATCACCAAACTAACTTGGGGATCGTACGACATCGGAGTTCGAAATCACACTATCAACATCTCTTTGGTATAGCAAAGTTAGATTTATCTTGACTATGGCATGTATAGGACTTGGTCATTTTGTTATGTCGTATTTGTTAGCCAAATTATTGGCTATTAATGTTGTTCAATTCATTTTGTAAATGGTCATTGGAAATTGGCCCATACTTGACAAGTTTATATATTCAATGATGATGAAATTCATGAAGTGCATGCTTGTATGGATGTTTTGATTTTGAGTTCTTGGAAGTACCTTATGGTCATGATGTATGTTGAATTGATTTGGTATAAGTGTGGTTGCTTTGTAGGGTGGCAAATGGCTTGGTAGATAGCCTTACAATTGTCCACACGGGTAGACACACGAGCATGTGTCTAGGCTGTGTGTGACACACGATCAGCCCCATGGGTGTGTTAAGAGGCCGTGTGTCCCCATGCATGCTAGGTTGACAAGTCAGAATACCCAGTAGTAAACACATGGGCTGAGACACGGCAGTGTGTCTCAACCATGTGGGAGACACGGGCTAAGACACGGGCATGTGCCCAGGCTGTGTGAAGTCTGCACCTTAAATTAGGAATTTAATTCGACATACGGTCTAAGGACATGGGCGTGTGCCTTAGCCGTGTGACCTTATTGATATGATGATGTCATAAATAGAATGTCAAGGTTTTCACACACAGGAGAAGACACAAGCGTGTCATGGCCGTGTGAGGGACACGGGCTATGGACACAGGCATGTGTCAGGCCGTATGAAAACTCCTGTAGGTTCGAAGTGAAAAATAAAATCCATGGGTGTGGAGCACGGGCATGTGATATGTCACACAGGCATGTCCCATCCTCACACAGGCGTGTGGCCCTATTTTGAGTCAAATTTTCTGTGTTCAAATGTTTTCGATTTGGTCCGAATCATTTTGAGTGCAAGTTTAGGGTCTCGTAGGCCTATAATAAGGACATTATGGTCACGAATGAAAAGTTTTAATTTAAAATGAAGTTTTTATGGATCAATATTGTATGATTGAGCAAGTTAAGTATGGTAATGCCTCGTTACCCGATTCAGGAGTCGAATACGGGTAAAAGGTGTTACATTTAGTGGTATTAGAGTTACAATTTAGTTGGTTTTCATACTAACGTAGCAAAAGTATAAGTCTAGCTATACATACCATACATATGAGTATTTATATAATGATAGTGTGACGACTCCTGACGATTTGAATTGTGTTTTTATATAGTAAATGGATCCTGCTCGAGCTGCAGCCGATGATGCTGCAAGTAATGTGCTGGCTCTCGCACAAGGGACCGCACCAGTAGAAAGTAGACCCAAGACTTTGGGTCAAGGAGAAGAGGATCAAGAAGAATTTCTCCATATGATGAGCAACTGGTACACTGACTATATACGAGCAAATCCTAATGCTCAATCCTCTCCACCCCCACCTATCCCTCAGCCCACTCTTGTAGCTCCCCAAGTGGTAGAGGGAGTAAGAAAAGAAAGACCTCCAGTTGATAAGATCCAGAAACAAGGAGCTAAGGAATTTCGAGCTAGTAAAAATGATGATCCGGAGAGGGCGGAATTCTAGCTTGTGAATACCATCAGGGTATTCAATGAGTTCTCATGCACGCCTGAAGAGTGCATGAAGTGTGTGGTATCTCTCTTGAGAGATTTGGCCTATCAGTGGTGGAACACCCTTGTGTCGGTGGTACCAAGGGAGAGAGTTAATTGGGAATTCTTCCAAGAGGAGTTCTGAAAGAAGTGTATTAGTCAAAGATTCATCGACCAGAAAAGAAAAAAATTCTTGGAGCTAAAAAAAAGGTCGAATGACGGTGACTGAATATGAGTGTTAGTTTGTAAGGCTCAGCAAATACGCTTGAGAGTGCATTCGACAGAAGCCATTATGTGTAAAAGGTTCAAGGACGGGTTAAATGAGGATATCTGTTTATTTGTTGGTGTCCTAGAATTAAAAGAATTTGTCGTGCTGGTAGATAGAGCCTGTAAGACCGAGGAACTGGTCAAAGAGAAAAGGAAGGTTGAAATCAAGTTTTGCGGCTCAAAGAAGAGATAGTTAGGCAAGTCATTCCAATCCTCATCCAAGAAGTCAAGATATTTCACTATTCGATCAGCCACCTCAGCTGGATTTTCAAGTAGAAGTAAGGGTAGGTAGTACCTGGGGTCTAAAGCTCAGACTACTTCTGTTGCTAGTGTTGGCAACGCTCGACCGAGTAGACCAGAATACCCGTAGTGTGGCAGACGTCATCCTGGGGAGTGTCGAGCAAATGAGAAAGCTTGTTTCAAGTGTGGATCCCTACACCATTTTATTAGAGGTTGCCCCGAGGTGGGTGAGAAAGAGAAACCTCAGAGTGCAAGATCGAGATGTACTGTTAGAGAATGGCCACAGAGAGACCCGGGAAATGAAATGAGTAGTAAGAATACACCTAGAGAGAAGACTGCAAGATTTGAGGGTAGAGCACCGAGGAGAACATGTTTCATTCGCACTCATGAAGAGGCTTCCTCCCTCGACGTAATTACTGGTACATTTTCTCTCTATGATAGTCATGTTATAACTTTAATTGATTTGTGATCTACCCACTCGTATATTTGCATGAAATTAGTCTCTAGCATGAACATGCCTATAGAATCTACCGAATTTGTAATAAGAGTGTCCAATCCCCTAGCCAAATGTGTGTTAGTCGATAGAGTATGCAATGATTGTCCTTTGATTTGGTATAAGTGTGGTTGCTTTGTAGGGTGGCAAATGTCTTGGTAGATAGCCTTACAATTTTCCACATGGGTAGACACAGGGGCGTGTGTCTAGGCCGTGTGTGACACACGGTCAGCCCCATGGGCGTGTTAAGAGGCCGTGTGTCCCCATACATGCTAGGTTGACAAGTCAGAATACCCAGTAGTAAACACGCGGGCTGAGACACGGCGATGTGTCTCAACCATGTGAGAGACACGGCCTAAGAAATGGGCATGTGCCCAGGCCGTGTGAAGTCTGCACCTGAAATTAGAAATTTAATTCGACACACGGTTTGAGGACACGGGCATGTGCCTTGGCAGTGTGACCTTATTGATATGATGACATCATAAACAGAATGTCAAGGTTTTCACACACGGGCGTGTCATGGCCGTATGAGGGACACGGCATGTGTCAGGCCGTGTGAAAACCCTTGTAGGTTCGAAGTGAAAAAAAAAATCCACGAGTGTGGAACACGGGCATGTGATATGTCACATGGGTGTGTCCCATCCTCACACGGGGATGTGGCCCTATTTTGAGTCAAATTTTTCTAAGTGTTCAAAAGTTTTCGATTTAGTCCCTAATCATTCTGAGTGCAAGTTTAGGGTCTCGTAGGCCTATAATAAGGACATTATGGTCACGAATCAAAAGTTTTAATTTAAATCGAAGTTTTTTTGGATCGATATTGTATGATTGAGCAAGTTAAGTATGGTAATGCCTCGTTACCCGGTTCAAGAGTCGAATACGAGTAAGAGGTGTTACAAACTTGGCGACTTATACTATTATGACAAACTGTGTTAATTTGGTACTCTGTATTAATTTGTTGGGTTGTGTATTGTGAGATTTTGAGTTGTATTGTATGTAAGCTAATGTAACACCCTTCACCAGTGTTCGACGTCAGAATAGGGTTCGAGACATTACCAGACTTACATCACAAATAAACATACATTTCGGGTCATAAATTTTCAACCAAATTAAAAATTTTTAGCATTCAATCATATTGTCCCTAATACGAGTCTACGAGGCCCAAAACATACATTAGAATTGGTTTGGGACTAAACCGACAACTTTGGAAGAATTTGGGAAACTTAGAAAAAATTTTCAACATACAGAGGTCACACGCCCATGTGGATCATGGACATGCCCGTGTGAGCAGGCCGTGTGGTCACACACACCCGTGTCCTGACCTCATATAACTCTCTGACTTGTAACTCATGAACAAATTGATGTTACATGGCCAAGTCAAACGCCCGTGTGCTAGGCCGTGCGGCGAATTAAAATTTTGAAAACTAAGTGTAGTCTTCACACGGCTAGGGCACACGCCCATTGTCAACACCGTATCCCATACACGACTAAGACACACACCCGTGTCTCTTCCTGTGTGCTCAATTCTGAGCATTCTGCTTCTTAAAAATTTAGGTGTAGGGGACACACGGCCTAGACACACACATGTGTGTCTACCCGTGTGGACAAAATCAAAGCTATTTACCAAGCCATTTTCCACCCTCATGTGCACACACATATACACAACCTCAATGTCACATTCCATGGTATTCATAACAATTAAACCAACCACAATCACGACTAAAACGTACCAATTCCATACTAGCATATTAACCATTTAACGAGTAATTAGAACCCACATCATAAAGGACATTGGCACGCACACACACACACACACACACACACACACACACACACACACACACACACACACACACACACACATATATACTTACAACCAATTTAACTAAGACAAGCCAAATCTTATGGCTTTATACAAAATGAATCATTTAATAAATTTCAAGCCAACACATTTGGCCAAATCATAATGAAACATATAACAAAATGACCAAGTCCCTATACATGCCATATACTCAAGATGTTAGGATCATCGATACCCAAAATGACAGTTTGATAGTGTGATGCAATCTCCGACGATCTCCGATCTGAGCTAGCTTGGTAACACTATAACACATGGAAAGTAAAACGGAGTAAGCTATATAGCTTAGTAAGCTAGTATGAAAGAAATAAGAAAATCTTACCATACATTTAATATTCAAGTAACATAATATAAGACGATGTAATTTACCCTAATCTCATAACCATATTTCATTCTATCACAAACTTACCTTGAATTCATCATTTCACAAATTTAATATTCAAAAGCTCTATGCACATACATGTACCATATCGTAATGGTTTCATACTTATTCTCGTCTTTGACATACCCATTGAACCACTTGGAATACTATTGGATACTCGTAAATCTTGCACACAAGGTGCCACATAAGTAGCCAATGCTACCTTAATCACATATAAGCTCACTCTTGCACTGATAACGGGCCAGCTCACACAAGCTGTCAGTCGAGACATAGCTATACGGTGCTGCTCGCTCAAGTTGTCAAGTAACTGCAACACATGCTGGTATACTCAGCCACTGGTAGGACATACAGGACTAGCACCCAAATCACGTAAATCACATAATCACATAAATTCCTAGTGACATGTCACTTGTATCCTAATCTATTCCTAAAGTTCAACCAGGATTTCACATTTGTTGAATCTTCGTTGAACATGTCCGTAAAGTCATTAATACAGTTCATGCAATATTAAAGCATTTAAAATACAATTACAATAATGCTTATTAACATGCAAACTTACCTTGGTACAAAAACGGCGTAAATGACCTATTCGTCAAATACTTTGTTTTTCCCCGATCTAGGTCCGAACCTCGTTTTTCTTGATCTATAATATCAAATTTAACTTATTTACTCATCACTTTATTCAATTCAGCCCAAAAATCAAATTATGGAAAAATTTCATTTTTCCCCTAAAATTTGACATTTTTACATTTTAGTCCCTAGGCTCGCAAAATGAATTTCATTCAATTCCATCACAAGTCAAGCCTAGCCGAATATTACTTGTACTCATAACAGCCCACATTTTTCATTTATTCACACTTTTCTACACATTTTATAACTTTTTACAAATAAGTCCCTATTTGACGTTTTTACCGAAAATCACTTTGCAAATGTTGTTTAACTAGCAACTAACATGCATTTTCTACCATCAAAAATCAAAATACAAACATATTCAACATGTGTAAAATTTTAGACTTGTAGCTTTTCACAAATTAATCCTTGAAATAGCTAGAATAGGTCAAAACAACTTCAAAAACATAAAAATCATTCAAAATTTGACAAGAACAGACTTACAATCGAGCTTGGAAGTTGGCCAAACCCTAGCTATGGGTTCCTTCAAATTTTTTACTATGGCAGGACTAATTTGAGAAGATGGACACTTTTATTTAGTTAATTTTGTCATTATTTACCAAGTTACCAAAATACCCTTAATGCATAACTTTAAAATTTTACCTAATCATGTCCATTTTTGTCCACCCTAGTATAATGGTCTAATTACCACATAAGGACTTCCAATTAAAATTTCATAGCAATTAAACACCTTTAACTTATAGAATTCCAATTTTTGCACCTATTGCAATTTAGTCCTTCTAGTCAAATTGAGTACTCAATCAATAAAATTTCTTAAAGAAATTTTTACACAATTATTCTATCATGCTGTAGAACTTAAAATAGTAATAAAATAAATATTTATACTTCAGATTTGTGGTCCCAAAACCACTGTTCCAATTTAACCCATAAATGGGCTATTATAGCTAAGTTATTTCGTGCTCTATGCTAAATAAAATATGTGAACAATGATTTATCTATGATATGTAGAATGTGTTATGTGTGCAATACATGTTGCAAGAAAGTTATATTATTTATGAACCAATCTCCATTGCGAATTGTGAATTGCAAACTATGTTATAATGTGTAAGCTCTGCTTAATTGCGAGCCCTATTATACTGAATATTGTGAATGTTTTAAAGAGATATTTTGACATTGAGACCTAATGGAACCATTGGATATAGTTGGAATGCCATAGCATTGTGCCCGGAGATAGCATTGGAGAGACAAGGGAATGTCGAGCATATCTCCATTCAATGAAGACAGCGCAGGGCTCTATGAGTTGAGAGTGTTGGTGTAACAACCCAAACCCGGCCTAGATGTTTTGGCCGAATCTGGCGATATCAAATGATAGTGCTTTAAAAAACATAATTACGATAAAACTATTTTTCGTTATCTTAGGCTACCTTCTAAAACGTGTCATTTATTTCAATCATTAACCATTTTCAAAACGTTATACGTTGCGAAAGCTTTTAAAATAATTTACGAATTTACGTGTATTTTGATAAATCATTTGTTCATGTTGAAAACCCGAGTTTTCCTACTATTAACAGTAAAATCATAAACGCTGCAAATGCCAAATTTAAATGGAAAATCGTAAAGGCCATAATTACACAAAACCTTTCCCAGATATAATCAAAACCATAAATAAAAACAAAAATCGTGAGTCTTTCGTAAAGCAGAAGCAGTGGTCACCGTCGAGTCCTTCGGTGCACCAATCCATCTAAAGCTGGGGATTACCTGAACAAATTAAATAGAAAAGGGCTAGTTTTCACAAACTCAGTGTGTAATCCCCACAGATATCATACACATAGCATAATATCAAAAAACCATCATATATTCACAGTTCGAGTCTGAGCCTATTACAAAATCGGTGTGGACCTTAGCCCACTCAAATACAGAATCAGATATATACTAGGGCCTTAGCCTATTTCAGACATAGTATGCAGATTAGAACAGAATAGCAGAGTCCTACCCACCAACCTCTACACACCAACTCCGTCCAACCCTACACACCATGTGGGGATAAAATCAACCCACTCATCCCTACGCACCATGCTGTACTGAATGCGGCACATAATCAGATAATTACAGCTGAGTTGCCAGATAACAGGCTTAAGAGCCTTTCAGATACTTCCTCCAAATATCATCACCCCACCCCGATGCAAGGCAACATACAAAGGATGTCATGCTATTATGCAATTAAAAGTACATACAGTCATATTAGTATACATGCTTAGTACGGAGTTCACATAATCAATTCACATATCTACGGGTCTAAGTACTACTTACCGACCCTTCAGTAGGTTCACAATCGACTTGGGTGACCCGTGCAACCTTACAGAACATTTTAGAAAAATGGGCTCACACGTCTATGTGGCCTATTGACCTTGGTCGTGTGGATCACAAAGCCTGGCCTAGAATCCTATATGCCCGTGTGGCCCACACGACCCAATTGGTCGAGTCCGTGTGTCGCACACGCCCTATCTGGCCATCACACGGTCGTGTCACTTGCGCATGACCTAGCTCGTCAATCACACAGCCGTGTAGTGGCTTACAGCCTTGCACACAGCCTACCACACGGGCGACTACAAGCCCGTGTGGCGTTGATAGTGAGGTTTTTGACTTTCATCGAAACTTTATTTTCTATATTTTTAGGTATACACCTGTATCGTTTTTGATGCTGTTGTACTCCTAAGTATTCCAATGCCTACAAATCTGTATGCACAGGCTTGATTTAGCATTATAAAGATTAAACTAGCAATTTGCCAAAAAAGACGCTAACTCAAACTTGACTTACCATTAACTGCAGGCCTTCCTCAACACTATCAAAACTAAAAGACGGGAATTATTGCTCAAAACCCTTTGCCTAAAACAAAAATTCCAGGAAACATAATCAGGTTCCTGCATCTTCATCATTCAAAAAGAAGAGAATAGCGAGACACTTACCGAAATCGCACAAGTGCTGATTGATGCTACAACTCAAAAGAAAAGAAAAGTTTAGGGGGAAAAATTGAAGGGAGTTTTGACAATAATGAAGGAAAAGAAGAAGAAAATGGAAACGTGACAGAAAAAATTTGGCAGAGCTTTAGGGAGGGAGAAGTCGTCAGATGGATGGAGAGGTTTTGGGAAATTAGGATTCCCCCTAAAACCACATCCTTTAATTCTCTCTACCAAATCCGAACTACTCAGAATTCTATCACCACTCAAACTCCTTCTCGTAATCGTGCCAAAAATAATGCCAAAGAAGGGAATCAAACTTAGGACCTCACACAATCAAACACTCCACTTAACCACCAGACCAGCAGGCCCATTTTGATATCATTTTACCAACAGTTAAATAAAAGCCAACTAATCAGGGTCAAGGCTTTAATTAGAAAAATAACAACATTTACCCAAGACATGGCTTGAACTTAGGACCTCTTACACACACCCAGATCATATGACCACTGAAGTAGATAGACATTATGTGTCAAAAAATTACAAAAGCTGAAATTATAGAAAATTGGGGCGTTATAGTTGGAAAGTGTGAGCATTCTTCCTACAATTATATCTAAGACAGCGTAGGGCTCTTTGAGTCCAAAAGTGAGACGTTATAAGGAGATCCATTTATCCAGTATGTGGTGATAGAGTCCATTCTATATTTCATAATCACAAAAATGCCAATTTATCAATATTTAAGATATATGAGTTACAATGTGGTATGGATGAATTATTATGTTGTATGAACTATTATATTGAATGAACTGTGATTATGCATGAACTTTTATTTTATGCGAACTAACTATTCTATGTGAATCCTTTAATTCGTGTGAACTATTATCTTGTGTAAGTTGTGATAAAAAGTGAATCGTTTAAGTATGCCTATTTCACCTAACCTGATTGATGTGTTTATTTGTAGTATGTTTGAGCACTCACTGAGCTTTCATAAGCTCACCCACTCTTTTATATCATTACAGTGGTTTAACTTGTGAAGTGTGGGGAAGTAAGCCATCCAAGTGATCCATAACGAGGCTATACCTTGGTATGTTGATGTGTTCCCAAATCTAACTGAGGAAGGCAATATGGGACCAAATTATGGGTTTTAGATTAGAATTAGTTATAATTGTTAGGTTGTAATTGGACATTATGGACCCTTTAATTGGTTTGATTTGGAACTTTTATTACTGCTTTAGATAAATGATTGAATGGTAGATTATGAATGCTTGATGAATGGTATGAATAATTGTTTGGCTAACTTGTAAGTACAGGTTGAAGAGCCGCTGGTTATTAAGGTAAGTCTTATATGTTTTATGTGTGATTTGGAAATTCATCATGAGTTTAGTTTCATGGAATATAAAACTAGACAAATTACATAAATAGTAGGTGGCATGTTAACTAATTAAATGATGATGATTTTGTGAAGATACGTAAGATGTTTTAATGAATCTTTCTAAACAAGATTTGTACGTATTACTCTACTATACTATTTTTGACCATGTGAAATGGAGTTTTTCAACTATTTATCATATTACGATTTAAATCTAAACACATTTTTTTTAAATAAAACGATTTCCAAAGTCCTTACTAATACAACCTTTTAAACTTATTGCACGCATGTATGTTGATTGAAGTTTTCAAAGGAAATGTCTGTTAAATATGAAGTTATGAATTAGTCTTGTTGTTGATTGTTGATCAGAGTAGCAAAGCGAAAGCATGACTTTAGGACTTTACATATTTAAATGAATAATTTTGTGAGGTGTGATTGGTTGAATGGTGTGTTTTGTGGTGTTTTGATGGAGAGTCACTTCGGCGGTTAATTTGACCTTCAAAATTTGGGTCAAACCATCTTGACAGGGTTTGGGGTGCCACATGTACTTAGACGAAAATATTACAATTAGGATATTAGATCCAATAGTGTCACTTTTGGCAATGGGAAAAAATAGGGAACAGATGTGGGGAAAGGACACTAGCAATTGATGGAATGTCCAATCTAAAGAATGTTTTGTATGTTGATGGCCTAAAAGCTAACTTGGTTAGCATTAGTCAGCTTTATGATTAGGGAATGCTTGTGAACTTCACAAAAGACAAATGTGTGGTAGCTTCAAGGTAGAATGAATAGGTCATGGAAGGTGTCAGGACATTTGACAACTACTATAAAGTCCTACCATCCAGGTGCAACAAGGAAAAAGTGGCTGAACTAAAGCTATGGCATAAGAAGTTGGGACACATTCATTATTAAGGCATGCTAATATTGGTATGTTATGATACAATTTGAGGCTTTCCAAAACTAGGAAGAAAAATCTCTAAGGTTTGAGGAGATTGTGATAAACCGTAAAAGCAACATATTTTAGGCCCACATTTAGTATGCTTTTGGATGATTTAGCCTTTTTTTATGTAAAAAGGTGCTCTTAATCCTTTCTTTTCATGTTTTTACTTAGGAAAGCACTCGAGGATGAAAAGAACAAGAAATGGGCTTAAAACGGGCCAATTTGGGCCAAAGAGGAAATTGACATGGCCTGGACTTCAAGCCACACGGCCGTGCCTCGACAATTAACTAAGACACGGCCATGCCACGATTTACACAGCCTGCCCCAATCGACAGAATCAAGACACAGCCTAAAAATGATTTACACGGGCGTGTACCATAGCCGTGCCCTTGTTACGGAGAGAGTAATTCCACTCGGATTTGGATACTTAGAGCCAAAGAAACACTTTTCAAAGCTTATTCAAACACCGAGTATGAAGTATACTTGAATTAGGACACTTAGAGGCCAAACAAAGCATTCTAAAAGTCTATATAAACACCCTAAGTGTAACCTGAAAGGAGGCGTTAGGCGGTGAGCTAGGCCAAGGAGCCGAGCCAGGAATATCACGTTTTGTGGAATCACTCGAAGATAGCCAAGTGGATCCATCTCGAAGAGCCGAAATTCTACTCAAGACGCTGAATTTCTCCTTCAATTCCTTCAGGGGGTTTTAGGGACTTTCTATGTTTTGTTTTATATTTTCTCTTGAGATGTTTTCTTTATTTGTTATGAACTAAACCCTTCAGATACCTGAAGGGGATGAAACCTAGATGAATTTTGTTATTAATTTCTGAATTATATGATAAATACTTAGTTTGTTCTTAAATATGCATGCTTAATCCAAATCTGATGTGCTTAGGTGGAGGAGGACTAGACCTTGCTTAAGAGTAGATTGAGCATAATTAAGCGGAGTTGATCACACGCCTAGAGATAGGGTGACGAGATTTTACCGGATTAGGGTGAAAACTAATATGGGAATCCATAGATCGATTTACTATTATTCTAGGGGGTTATTATAAGTGAACGAGAGTTCCACTAATTAACCTAGGGTTAGACGTTATTCACCTCGAGGGAGGGTTTAATATACGTTAGGGAGTCTGTAACATCCTAAAAAGGGCCTATGCATTTTGACCTAATTGTACGAAAAGACATGTTTTATGTGTTTTGGAATAAATTTGGAATGATTTTGGAAACCTGAGAATGTATGGAAATGTTACGTTGAAAGTAGGAAAATGACCATTTTTGGAAACCTAAACAAATTAGGAAAGTAAACATTTTGGAAACTAAGCCAAAAGAGGAAAGTAAACATTTTGGAAACTACGCTAAAAGAGGAAACTAAACATTTTGGAAACCTAGGAAATGTCAAGTTACAGAGCCGCGCGAAAATTTTAGGAAACTTAAAAATGACCCCGAAATGTCAAATTTTAAAGTTCAAAGGAGAACTTAGGGCCAGGTGACCCTAAAATATAAAGTACGTGAAATTTGACCCATTAACGGACTTGGAAAAGTGGCCTGAAGATGCCACCCAAGGCCTCAGGAAATGGCCCACATACAAGGGGTGTTGGGCCTGAGTTTGAGTCACCTAGGAAGCAAATAAAAGAAGTTTTATTTTGCCTCCATGAGCAGAGAGTTGGACGGCACAAGGGATCTAGAAAGAAGAGTTTTATTTTCTTTGGAATTTCGGCTAATTAGGAGATAATTGTTGGAATTTAATTAAGTAAAATTTTATCACATAAGAAGAGTTGGCCGATTGAGGATTCTAAGCCTAGTAGTTTCGCCAAAGAAGGAAAATAAGGGCCATTCTTCATTCTTTTCTCTTCAAGAGAACATTCTTTGAAATTCACTAGCCAAATAAGCATCAATCTTTTCTCCTCTCTTTAGTAAATTCTCTGTCAAAACTCTCTCCATCTCTTTTCTTTTCTTTTCTTTTCTTTTCCTTTCTTCTACTATCCCTTCACCAAAAGCTGAAACTTTGTGATCCATAAAAGTGCCATAGCCGAATAGTATAAAGGATCATCCGGGATTTGAAAATGGGATTTAAACTCTCGGCCTATGGCCCAAGGCCCAAAACGTTTTCAAAACAAGCCCAAATGAGTTTTATGAAAATATTTCTAAAAGTAGACAGGTTTGATGGCATGGCACCTGTATCTCCGACCCGAAGTCCACTAGGTAAGTACTTCGAACTTCTGAAGTGATTTGAATATATGAATTGTATGAGCTTATATAGGAACGTAGATTAGAATATTAGGGCTATTGAACCCTAGGACTAGTGCACTCAAACATAAGATTCATAAGACTTAAGGATCATTAAACAAACCTGTGAAGTAAATCGCCGTGTTAAGGGTGGCAACCATTGTACGCATGTCTAGGATTGGTATTCAGTAAGAGCTTGGTACTTAAGCAGTCCTAGCGACTCACCTCTTCTTTACTCAAATCCTACCTGGTGCGTAGCTACGGTTCACCTTAACCAAGAGGACTTATTCACAGGCTAAACCCGATAATTAAAACCCGAAAGGGACTAGCCGTATTTTTTTTATAAAATTCCTAGCTATTAAATCCCTAAATTACCCTTTTAATTGTAGTAAAAGATTATTGTGAAAATTTTTCCAAAATCTCCGATTTGCAAAATTACAAAAATGCCCCTATGTTGTAAATTACAAAAATACCCTTAGTTTTAAGATTTTCAAAAATACCCTTGACTTTTATTAAAATATACTTACTTTACAAAAATACCAGGAAATTCTATTTTTGCAAAATGTTAAGATACCCAGATTTAGAAATTTACTAAAATACCCCTGACTTGCAAAATTACCAAATTACCCTTATTTTGCAAAATGACCAAAATGACCCTGGTTTGAAGAATTACCAAAGTACCCTCGGATTTCAAAACTATCGAAATGCCTCTGAATTTCAAAAATTACCGAAACAACCCCGATTCCCAAAATTTTTTTTGCAACACTTGTGATCTAGAAAATAAATTTTCAAGATAACCTCCGAGGTTTTGTAAATTCTGATATACCCTTGATTTGTAAAATATTTTCAAAGTGACCCCGATTTCTTACCAATATACCCCTATAGGAAAAAAATGACGGAAATACCCCTGGGGTAGAAACGGGCAGAAATGTCTGAATAGTGAATGTGTGTGGTAGATACCAATGAATGAATGTGTTGATGAATGAATGTGTCTCTGTTTATGAACATGAATGTGACTCCCTGAATTAGGGTAGCGAACTTGAGCCGAACCTTTGTGTGATCGAAAGAACCACTGCTAGAATTTCTTTTCATAAAATTGTTCGCGGGTGATCAAGTGAAACAAAAGTACTAATTCATAAAAAACTTTTTAATCAGATCTCGATGTTAAAAATGAGTTCTAGAGGACGCGGTCGTCAAGGATGCGGTAGAGGAAGAATGACTGTGTCAGAACCCGTTAGATCGGGCCCTATCGGGTACTAAAGCGAGTGGGACCAGTGGCATACCAGCTAGAGTTGCCACCGGAGTTGCATCAAATGCACGACGTATTCCATGTGTCCATGCTACGTTGCTACCAATCGAATCCCTCTCACATAGTACCAGTGGAAGAAGTGGAGCTAAGGCCAGACTTAACCTACGAGGAAGAGCCGATTCAGATTCTGGAACGTGACGTGAAAGTACCACGGAGGAAGTCGGTTCCTCTAGTCAAAGTATTGTGGCGCAATCATGGATCGGAGGAAGCTTCGTGGGAGCCAGAGGAGGCAATGCGACAGTAATACCCTCAATTATTTAGTTAGGAAATTTCGAGGACGAAATTATTTTAAGAAGCGAAATGTAACATCCTAAAAGGGCCTATGCATTTTGGCCTAATTATGCGAAAAGACATGTTTTATGTGTTTTGGAATAAATTTGGAATGATTTTGGAAACCTGAGAATGTATGGAAATGTTACGTTGAAAGTAGGAAAATGACCATTTTTGGAAACCTAAGCAAATTAGGAAAGTAAACATTTTGGAAACTAAGCCAAAAGAGGAAAGTAAACATTTTGGAAACTATGCTAAAAGAGGAAAATAAACATTTTGGAAACCTAGGAAATGTCAAGTTACAGAGCTGCGCGAAAATTTTAGGAAACTTAAAAATAACCCCGAAATGTCGAATTTTAAAGTTCAAAGGAGAACTTAGGGCCAGGTGACTCTAAAATATAAAGTACGTGAAATTTGACCCATTAACAGACTTGGAAAAGTGGCCTGAAGATGCCACCCAAGGCCTCAGGAAATGGCCCACATACAAGGGGTGTTGGGCCTGAGTTCGAGTCACCTAGGAAGCAAATAAAAGAAGTTTTATTTTGCCTCCATGAGCAGAGAGTTGGACGGCACAAGGGATCTAGAAAGAAGAGTTTTATTTTCTTTGGAATTTCAGCTAATTAGGAGATAATTGTTGGAATTTAATTAAGTAAAATTTTATCACATAAGAAGAGTTGGCCGATTGAGGGATTCTAAGCCTAGTAGTTTTGACCAAAGAAGGAAAATAAGGGCCATTCTTCATTCTTTTCTCTTCAAGAGAACCTGTTGCCGAAATTCCCTAGCCAAATAAGCATCAATCTTTTCTCTTCTCTTTAGCCGAATTCTCTCTGTCAAAACTCTCTCCATCTCTTTTCTTTTCTTTTCTTTTCTTTTCCTTTCTTCTACTATCCCTTAACCAAAAGTCAAAATTTTGTGATCCATAAAAGTGCCATAGCCGAATAGTATAAAGGATCATCCGGGATTTGAAAACGAGGTAAGCACATCTATGTACATTCTGCCAAAAAGGTCTCTTTTATACTTGAATGATAGATCAGATCTAACATGTGACTTCGGCAGGAACCTACGCTAAAAGATCAATTTCGGGATTTGAGAACTCCAAGGTAAGTGTGTTCATATATTCGGCCAAGGCCAATCTTAAGTATTTAGATCAAAAGTGATAAAAAATTTATCGATTTAAGGATTTAGGTTTTAGCCGAATACAAGGAGGAGAAAAGTAAAGTTTTCGGGATTTAAAATCCATAAGGTAAACACCTAAAAGTATTCAGACAAGGCTTGTATGATTACATAGATCGGTTCTTTAATTATTAAAAAGCCAAAAACTAACCCATATTGAGATTCGTGGTTCATAGAATATCGGTGAAGGAAAACCAAGTTTTGGATTTGAATAAACATCAAATCGGCATCAAAGGTAAGTCTTTTACAAATCCTACTAGGATTTGGATATCATAACCAAATAGAATTTATGCTAAGTAATAAATGATAAATCAAATGTAGGGACTAAGGATCTAAACATTAGATCTAGCTTTTGAATCTCAAGGAATCGCTAAGCGAAAGCAGTGTGTACCCACACTAATCTTAATAGATCTATGGCTTAAATATGATATATATGTTAATATGAAAGTGTAAGAATGTGGCTAAAGTACCATATTATGGTACAAAGTACTCAGGTATGTTTTCCTACTCCTACTAGGATTTCGAAATGTGTTATATTTAACATGTGAAAAGTGATGTGAAAAGTGAAATTAAATATGATATGCATGATATGTATAATTTGGGGCATTCGGGTTATTTGAGAAAGGGGAAGTGAATGTGATGACTTCGGTCTCACTAAGTGAAACGTGATGACTTGGTCTCACTAAGAATATGTGACGACTTGGTCTCACTAAGTGAATGTGGTGACTTGGTCACATTAAGTGAATGTGGTAACCCGGTTACATTATCTAAATGTGGTGTCTCATGACACAAATATTAGGTGGCTATGCCACAATATTTTAAGTGGGCGATGAGCACGTCGACTGCAGCGACTACCTTCGATGGTGTGTAGCGGATGGAGGGTTGACTTAGTAGTCCCCACGGTGTGCGAGTTGAGTGCGGTGGAGTGTAGCGGATGGCATATAGGTTTGGATTTGGGTTTGCATCATTATCTTGAATTTTTATATGAATATGATATGTATGGTGTGCCTATTTCTATTATGTTTTGGTGTTGGTTACACATTGAGTCTATCGACTCACCCGTTGTGGGAACATGTTTGGTGATGAGCGAGAATGGATCGGGGACGGCGAGAACTTGTGGTGGCCATGTTCAACGAAGTTTAATTTAATTTGAACCTTTATTTTATTTTAAGTACTGTATAAATTTATTTTGGGTTTTGTTTTATGTAATAAGGCCATAGTGATGATTTTATTTCTGTTATGATTACTATGCTATGAATTTAGGGCTTTATAAAGACTAAGCCCATTTAATTTAAAATAAGCTTAAATACTTTTGTCACCTGAAATTATGGGTTTTCATTATGGAAAAAAAAAATAAACTTGTCTTCAACTCGAGCCCAACATACAAATAAACTATCTTCCAAAACACACAATTTTCAAAGTATTCGAATGAATTTGAACCGGGTTACTTCGAGGAGCATACTAGATCCGGTCCATTCTCGTGGGCCAGGTGTGGGGTGTTTCAGAGTCTTACGGATCAAACTAAGTAAATAAAATCATATGGTTCAGTATTAAATAACAAGTGAAGTCTAGGTGGATTCTTCCTGAGGGTATCGTTGTGATCAATTGAGTTTTCTTCGAGCTATTTCCCTATTCATTCTTTTTGTCTTTGTCTTTAGCTTAGAAATCGTTAAACTAGATTAAATCAACCAATCACTCCATATTTTAGGCTAAATAATAAAAATAAAGTAAGTATTAGTACTTTTAGTACCTTTGGGTTCGACAACCCGGTCTTGCCTAAGCTATACTACTGTTCGATAGGTACATTTTCCTTTAATCGTTGTCAGAGTTAGTCTCAAGGTTCGATCTCATTCACTATAAATTTTAAAGCTATGATTTCAGCGATCAAGTTTTTGGCGCTGTTGCCGGGGAACTAAAATATTAAGAAAGCTCTATTTTTATTACTTTAGCCACTATTTTTATTATTTTAGTATCTTTTGCTAATTTTATTTCTTCATTATTTTTCCTAGCAGGTACCTCTAGTTTATGACTAGAAGGAACCTGATAGGGCCTTTAGAATACAATAGTGAAATTGAAGCTACCGCTCAGAGAAATCGCAAAGAAATTAGGCGAGCCCTAAATTACACAGAAGAAGAGCGAGAAGACAGATCTAATCCTATTGAAGGGATGGACGAGAATAATCCACCATGAGATGTGGAAGAAAACAATGCTCCGCGTACTATGTATGATTATGCAAAACCTCATTTAACAGGAGCTGAATCTAGTATTGTTAGGCCTGCTATAGCCGCTAATAATTTTGAATTAAAGCCTAACACAATACTAATGATTGAACAATTTGTTCAATTTGATGGTTTGCAGGACGAAGACCCGAACACTCATATAGCTAATTTTTTAGAGTTCTGTGATACTTTCAAAATAAATGGCGTTTCTCATGATGCCATTCATCTTCGGTTATTCCTCTTTTCATTAAGGAATAAAGCCAAATAGTGGTTAAACTCGTTACCACGAGGGTCAATCACTACATGGGAACAAATGACCGAAAAATTTTTATTAAAATATTTCCCATCGGCCAAAATAGCCAAATTACGAATGATATCTCTTCGTGCAGATGGATTGAGAGACATTATATGACGAATGGGAGATATACAAGGATCTCTTGAGAAGGTGTCCACACCATGGTCTACCCTGTGGCTACAAGTCCAAACTTTCTATAATGGTGTAAACCCCTCAATGAGGCAACTAATCGATTCAGCTGCCGGTGAAACCCTGGATAATAAAACTCTTGAAGCCGCCTACAAGTTCATTGAAGAGATGTCACTGAATAGCTATCAGTGGCAAGTTACAAGGACAAAAAGACAAAATCAACCAGAGTTTACAACCTCGATTCAGTGACCATGTTGTCAAATCAGGTAGAGTTGATGAATAAAAAGCTTGACAGTTTATGTTCCTCGCAGGTACACCCAGTCATGCAGTGCAACACAAGTGGAACTGTGGCGAATCCTGAGTACCCACCCTACCAACTGGATGCAGAAATCGAACAAACTATATAGGTAATAATTTTAGATCTAATAACAATCCTTATAGTAACACTTACAATCCAGGTTGGAGGAACCACCCAAATTTTTCATGGGGAGGCCAAGGAAATTAAGGAAATCAAAGACAACAACCTCCTCAAAACTTCCAAAATCAGCCATATCCACAAGAGAAAAAGCCAAGCCTCGAAGAGATGCTGACAAAATTTATGGCAGACATAGAAAATCATTTCAAAGATACTGAGAGAACACTTAAAGATCAACAAGCGCCAGTTGAAAAACTTACTGAATCAGTCGAGGAATTCACTAAGTCGATTGGACTATTCACTAAATTGATCTATGAAATCCGGGCAGAGGTGTTTTCTAAAGAAACAGAATAGGTAAAAGCAGTTACATTAAGAAGTGGAAAGGAATTAGTTGAACCAGAGACAAAATTCCCACACGAAGATAACAAAGTAAGAGATGAGAGATTTGAAGATGTAAATCCAGTACGCAAAGAAAGTAAAACACCAATCCCATATCCAGCAAAGTTAAAAAAGGAACGATTAGATGCCCAATACGGTAAGTTTGTCAAACTTTTTAAACAAATACATATTAACTTACCTTTTGTTGAAGCTATTTCACAGATGCCAAAATATGCAAAATTCTTAAAGAAACTTTTGACAAATAAAAGGAAGCTTGAAGAAGTATCAACAGTGAAACTTAATGAAGAATGCTTAGCCATCCTCCAAAACAAGTTACCAACCAAATTAAAATACCCATGAAGTTTTACTGTTCCTTATTTAATTGGTAGTTTAAATATTAAGAAAGCATTAGCTGATCTAGGTGCCAGTATTAATTTAATGCCTTAAAAAATGTTTAAACAATTAAATCTTGGGGAACCAAGACCGACTAGGACGAGTATTCAGTTAGCTGATAGATCCATTAAATATCCTAGAGGAGTTATCGAAGATGTCTTAGTAAAAATTGATAAATTCATTTTCCCTGTTGATTTTGTTGTGTTAGATATGGATGAAGACATTAATGTTCCCTTAATTATAGGGCATCCTTTTCTAGCCACTGCTAGGGCTGTTATTGATGTAGGTGACGGTAAACTTGCATTACGGGTAGGCGATGAAGAAATTATTTTTCAAATTTATGATGCCATGCGATATTCAAAAGAGCAAGATGATTCCTGTTATTTTGTTGATACTACTGGTCATATCATTCAAAATTCATTACAGGAAATCATACATGACAAAACAATGGAACTGTGCTTGACTCAAGAAGAGGAGGAAGAAGATGAAGGCGATGAGATGAATACATCATGATTTAGAAAAATGAAAGAAGACAATATTGAAAATAATGACGAAATGAAATAGAAATCCTCCTTTGATGAACCACCCAGTCTGAAATTGAAACAGTTACCAAAACACTTAGAATACGCATTCCTAGGGGACAATTCTACACTACCGGTAATTATCTCTTCAGAACTAAAACCCAAGGAAAAACAGCAGTTGATAAAGGTACTAAAAGAACATAAAAAAGCTATAGCTTGGAAAATCTCTGACATCAAGGGAATAAGCCCCTCATTTCACACCCACAAAATTTTAATGGAAGAAGAATACAAGCCATGTGTGTAGCCCTAGAGACGGCTAAACCCCAACATGAAAGAAGTAGTCAAAACTGAGGTAATTAATCTTCTAGATGCATGAATAATTTATCCTATTTATGATAGCACTTGGGTAAGTCCTGTGCAGATAGTTCCAAAGAAAGGAGGTATGACCGTGGTGCTCAATGAAAAGAATGAATTAATCCCCACAAGAACAGTAACAGGATGGAGAGTATGTATAGACTATAGAAAGTTCAATGATGCCACCAAAAAAGATCACTTCCCTCTACCCTTCTAGAATGTTAGAAAGACTATCCGGGCATATGTACTACTGCTTCTTGGACAAACTCTCCGGCTACTTTCAAATTCCCATAGCTCCTGAAGATCAAGAGAAGACAACATTTACATGTCCATACGGTATGTTTGCTTATCGTAGAATGCCTTTTGGATTATGTAACGCTCCTACTACTTTTCAACGTTGCATGTTGGCAATATTTGATGAACTCGTGGAAAATATCATGGAGGTATTCATGGATGATTTCTCGGTATTCGGTAATTCTTTCAATCTTTGCCTTAAAAATTTAAAACGAGTTCTAATGAGATGTGAGGAAACCAACCTTGTTTTGAATTGGGAAAAATGTCACTTTGTGGTTAGAGAAGGGATTGTATTAGGACATAAGATTTGTAGTAAAGGGATTGAGGTAGATAAAGCAAAAGTTGAAACCATAGAAAAATTACCTCCCCCTAGTTCAGTTAAGACCATTAGAAGCTTTTTTAGGACATGTAGGGTTCTATAGAAGATTTATTAAAGATTTTTCTAAAATAGCTAAGCCTTTGACAAAATTACTAGAAAAAGATGTTCCTTTCAATTTCAATCAGGAATGTTTAGATGTATTTAAAGTCCTTACGGATAAATTAATAAATGCTCTGATTATAATTGCACCTGATTGGAACTTACCCTTTGAACTAATGTGTGATGCAAGTGATTTTGCAGTAGGTGCAGTTTTGGGACAACAAAGAAACAAGCATTTTCAACCAATTTACTACGCTAGCAGAACATTAACACCCGCACAAGAAAACTACACCACTACAGAGAAAGAATTGCTAGCTATAGTTTTTTCTTTTGACAAATTTAGACAGTATTTAATATTGTCTAAATTTGTCGTTTACACTGACCATTCAGCTCTTCGTTATCTTTTAAACAACCTGATGCAAAACCTCGACTCATACGATAGATTTTACTATTATAGGAATTTGACTTGGAAATACAAGATAAGAAGGGAGTTGAGAATCTTGCAGCAGATCACCTCTCTAGACTGGAGAATCCACATATCAGAGAGCTCGATCAAAATGAGATAAATGATTCATTTCTCGAAGAACAACTCTTTTTTATAACACATTATGAGGTACCATGGTTTGCAAATATTGCGAATTATTTAGCAGCTAGCATCTTACCAAAAAGACTAACAGATCACCAAAAGAAGCGATTCTTTGCTGATGTGAAAAACTATTTTTGGGAGGATCTTTTCCTTTTCCGCATATGTGCAGACCGGGTAATTCGAAGATGCGTTACAAAGATAGAAGCAAGCAAAATCCTGGAACATTGCCATTCAGGACCCTCAGGAGGACACTACAGTGGCATTAAGACAGCACACAGAAATACTCAAATCAGGTTTTTATTGGCCAACTCTATTTAAAGATGCCAACAGGTATGTTACCGAGTGTGATAGATGCCAAAGAACAGGTAATATTTCTAAACATGATGAAATGCCTCAAACATATATGTTACCATGTGAATTATTTGATGTATGGGGTATTGATTTTATGGGACCATTCCCTAGTTCATTTGGAAATAAATATATCCTAGTGGCAGTTAATTACATGTCAAAATGGGTAGAAGCGGAAGCTTTACCTACCAATGATGCTAGGGTAGTAGTTAAATTTCTCAAGAAACTATTTTCTCGATTCGGGACACCTAGGGCTATCATTAGTGATAGGGGTACACATTTATGTAATACTCAATTTGAAAAAGTTCTAAAGAAATATAGAGTACACCACAGGACAGCTACCCCATATCACCCTCAAACCAGTGGGCAAGTTGAAGTCGTAAACCGAGAACTTAAGCGCATCTTAGAAAAAACGGTTGAATCGAATAGAAAATATTGGGCATTAAAAGTAGATGATGCCCTATGGGCATATAGAATAGCTTTTAAAACACCTCTAAGGACATCCTCATACAAACTTGTATGCGAAAAATGCTTTCATCTACCATTTGAGTTAGAACATAAAGCTTTTTGGGCCATAAAGTTTTTAAATCTTGATCTTAGAATTGCAGGAAAGAAAAGAATGATACAGATGAATGAACTAGACGAATGGAGAGCTGAGGCCTACGAGAACTCGAAACTATACAAAGAGGCAACAAAGTGACACCACAACTCTCGTTTGAAGAAATTGAAATAATTCGAAGTAGGGGACTTGGTTCTACTGTACAACTCAAGGCTCAAATTATTCCCTGGAAAGCTGAAATCAAGATGGTCAGGCCCATTTATAATCAAAACAATTTTTCCATATGGCACAATCGAGGTAACTCACCCAACCAAGGGTACATTCAAGGTAAATGGTCACCGACTAAAAGTTTATAATGGTGCAGATTTTAGGGATATAAGAGAGGAGCTTCAACTCTGTGAACCTTCTTTTAATGAAAACAGGGAAATTCTAGCTTAAGACTATAAACGAGCGCTTCTCGGGAGGTATCCTGAGCACTAATCTATGGAAATTTTTATTTCTACTTTGTTACTAACCCAATAAATTACAGGTTGAGGTAACACGGCTCTGCACACGGGCGTGCCTATGGCTGTGCTAGAGCTAGGGGACGAGCCATGGGCATGCCAGTAGCCGTGTCCAAACAGAGAGAATTCTTTTATCGAACATGGGCAAGACACGCCCGTCTTAAGTAATCGTGCTTAAATACTGGCCTCCAAAGCATGGGCCGCCCACGACCGTGCTTCATGACCTTGGGGACATACTGACTTATTGAACACGGGTAACATACGCCCGCGTCACAACCGTGCTAAAATAAAAACTAGTCGCGCCCAAAATTCAAAATCATGAAAAACACGGGAACTTGAAAAAATAGCAAGGCCGTGGTACCTGCCCGTGCCTCTGCTGCTATTTAAACAACTTAATCGAAATCCCTCTCCATTTAACCCTAAAAATAAATTTTAGCCCCCCTCTTCTAAAAATCCGGCCATACCCTCACCCAAAAATCTCTTCACCACCGCTTTTTCCATCCAAAACTGAATAAAAATTGTCCACACGCCCGCAACACCATCATGTGACAAAACCCCACGCCCCTGCTTTCGCCGTGCTCGTGCTACAACGCATCGCCACCACCGTGCCTAGCCCGTGTTCTGCAGAAAACCACCACTATCATCCTTGGTTCCTTCTATTATCTCACTTTCAATTTGTTTAAATTTATATTATTTTGTTTATACCTTTGATTTAGTTCTAAGTATAATCTTACTCATCATTGTGATAAGAGATAGCAGTCATTTAATTTTTTTTCTTTTCTAAGTATAATTTTCTCATGTTTTTACATTTATTTTGAATTGAGTATATATTTTTTCAAGCATGAATTGTCATATTGATTCTATAACTTTAAGTGCGAATTTTTCTCATGATTATTTCAATAATTCGTTCATATAATTTATTTCCCATTGATGAAATCTGGAATTGCTAGTGGTTTCCTATACGAATATCTTGAACCGGGATTATATTCGGTAGGATTTTTTTCTTTTGGCAAGTAGTATATCGTCATCACGACCAAAGCGCTCCACAACCACCTCAAGCAAGAAAAGAAAGGGGCCCGGCTCATCCTCAGCGAGTGCTTCTTCTGAGGTCCGACACCACTTCCTTCGATTTAATCAAGACACTCAGGAAGCACGATATAAGGTATTTCGGGAAAGAACTTTAGGCACCGGAAGGTGCATCGACTGGGATGCCGTGAAGCAAGTCAAACTAGTAACAGATATCTGAGCCCTCATATCGACTGATCCATGGGAACAATTCTTTTCTATTATCGAGCTGACATATCTGGAACTCACACTAGAGTGAGTGTGATGCCTAATTATGACGATCTGGGAATAGTCTAATTTTGATTAAGGGGCACGATACGACAACTAAGCGTACCACAATTTGGAACATCACTCGAAATCTACACGGAAGAATTTATAGAAGAGAACAACCTCTCCGAGTTAGACAGCCAACTCCACCGTTGTAACATCCTAAAAAAAAAATTAGAATAATTGTTAGTATTAAAAATTTAGTGAAGTGGATAAGGTGAACTTGACACTTAAGATGATATAAGCATTAAATTCTAGCACATGAGGAGCAAGTGGCAAGGTGGCTATGATGCATGAAGGGTTGCTTGAGGGAAGAGGTTCGAGTAGCATGGATTGCATTGGAAGACTTTATTTTTATGCACCTTTGCTATAAGTGTCGGCCAAGTTATGCATTTGGTAAGTTGGACTTTAAAATTTTTGGCAAGTTGAATGATAGTTTAGGCAAGCTTGATGTTTGGGAAAGAAATCAATGGTTTTAAGACTAATGGGAGAACATAAGGCTTGGTTTAAGGTGAGGTTTTTGAAGCTTTTAATGGCTATTTGTCCATGAATGTGGACGGGTTCATGGACTAAGGGGGGGTTGACTTAAGTTTTGTGAGTCAATAGGAGGAAATAGGGAGAAAATTTGGAGTGTGTTTAATTCAAAATTACTTTGAATTGTTGGCAAAAGTATGGTTGCCGAATTTTTATTTGTGTAGGGATGGAAATAGGGTGCCGAAACTTCTTTGTAGTAAGGTGACATTTTTGGCTAGTTTTGTAGGTGTTAGTCTTTGTTTTTTTTTTGTGTCAAGCCGAAATATCCCTTTTGCTTTGTCAATTTCTTCCTAATACTTTTGGTTGAAACAAACTCGATAACCCAAGTAGAATTGACAATTTACTCACTTGGTCTTTAAGCAAAATTACATTTGTTTCTTTTCTCTTTTTCTTTTTGGGAACCGAAACCATACTCTCCCATATCCTTCTTTTTCTTTGCCATTTCTTTGCTCAAAGCCAAAAGTATCTATCTCCTCTCTTTCATCTCTTTCTTTTCTTCTTTCAAACTCTTGGTAAAAGCCTTTTCATTTTTCTTTGCCGAATTTCTCTCTTCCATTTTACTTTTCTTTTTCTTCCTCTTTTCCACTCTAGCCGAATCCTCTCTCTCTCATTTTGATTTTCTTTGCCACTCACGTACTTTATTTCTTTTTCTCCACATATCTTTTGCTATCTTCATTCAAAACCATAGCCGAAACTTTCCACTCTCTTTTGGTGTGGATTTGGTCGAACATCATCAAGGGTAGGATTTCATTGGTTTTCTTCAATCAGTTTTCGAAGATAGGTAAGTGTTCATGGCCGAATTTCCTATTAGTTCTTTTCTCTTTTCTATGCCGTTTTCTTGTGGACAAGGCCGAACTTTTGGGCATTGTTTATAAGATTCTAACTATTTTAGAACCGATCATTCTTATAGACTCTTTGGGACTTTGGAAGCAATCGATCTAAGCTCATTCCATTAGCAATCGAAGTTGGTAAGCCAAGTGGTAAGGATTCTATATTCTTTAAGTTGTTTGAGAAAGCCTAAGGCTATTGGGATTAAGATATGATGTTGGTGAATGGTCTTGATTAAAGTGTTGTGGTTTGGCGAATGTAGGACAAAGTGATCTAGTCTTGATAGATCGGATCTTTGGATGTTAGTAATTGCGTTGGTGAAAGGTGTGTACCTTACACACTTTATAATTCGGTTATGTATATGTTTATATAATATTAATTTACTAATCATATTATCAAAGTGGAAAACGATGAGATCTTGATATGATACCATGATGGTATAAATGAGGATTCGGGTAAGTCCGTTTCAATATGATACTAATATATGTGGATTGATATCATGATTTATGATTTTTATGTGTAATATGATCATATCAAAGTATGATGGCATGATTTATACTTTACATATATATTGGTTTGGGAATATGAGTGGAGGGGGAAGTATTTGATATCCGTGTCTTTGGACACGGAAATTTAGCACCTCCAAAGGATTTGGTATCACATTTGTGTCTTTGGGACACGGAGGTTTGGCACCTCATAGCGACTCGTCCACGTGGTCTAGCATCACCGTGGGTTGGCCCCACTTCGAGATATGGGATCGCCGCCAGTGATTTGGTATCACACGTGGGTTAGCCCCACAACTTGATTATTCGTGACTTTGGTCACCGTGATTTAGTATCACATTATTGGATATCGTGACTTTGGGTCACGGTGGTTTAGCACCACCGGTGGTTTGGTACCACACGGGTAGAAAAGGAGTTAAGGATGGCTAGGTTGGGTGCATTATATATATTTATATATGTTGCTTGATTATAAATTGTGTAAGTATGTTGCAATAACAGGAGAGGATTTTGCCTTTGAGTCTTGGTGACTCACCTTCTCCCTTATCTTTTCGGTGATTTGTAGATTGCGGATGAGGAGCCGGATGAACTCGAGGAGGCCATGAAATAAAATTTGGTTTTACATAAACTTGATTTGGGTACTTTAATTTATTTTAATTTGGTTTTGTTTAAATTTTGGGTTTGTAATAAGGCCTCTTTAATTATGTTTTGGATTATTTATATGCTTTGGATATGTTTTAAATATGGCTTATAAATTATTTAGTTAATTTAATAATTGAGCCCAAGGTTTTCTAAAATTATAAAAAAATGCAATGGTTTTAAAATCTTACCATCGGGTAATATAAATCGTTTGATAGTTTAATATAAATTAAGTGATTTCTACAATTTAAATGATTTCAAACATTAAGTTTCTACATTCAAATGCAAATGGTTTTCAAAGTAAAATTTGAGTTTTCTTACAATGATATAAATGTTTTCTAACCTATGATTTATCAACTAAGCTTTAAAGTTTAATTTAGGAAATTTCAAAGTAATTATCGGTTTAAACCTATTATACACTGCTTTCTACAAATATAGAATTTTCAAAGAGTTTTCACTAAAATTTAATTGTTAATTGATTCTTTTCAAAATGTTTTCCTTAGTGACATACGAGATTCGATTAGTAGCGTATTGGCCGGGTTTGGGGTGTTACAAATTGGTATCGAGCTAAGTTCAAAAGCTTCACTTGTGGGCCCAAGGCCCAAAATGATTTAAAGTATAGTTTTAAAATGTTTTTGTTTAAAATTATATGGTTGGAAAAGCATGTACCGAGTCTCCCAACACCGATCCGCCTGTAAGTACTTCAAATTGTTGATTTTGATATGATGATGGTGTGATTGTATAGTAGTAGGAACTACTCTAGAGACCCAAAACTATAGGTTGGATGTACTCATGAAAACAACTTCTTATTAAAATTATTCATAAAGCGTGTTTTAAAGATAGTGGAATGATGTCATAAGCATAAAACTTTTAATTCGGATAAGTCAAGATTTTAGACATGAGCACTCGAGGTCGTGGTCGTGTTATCGTGGGCGCGATCATGGTAGGATGGCTATGTACGAGCCCGATAAGGTCGGGTCAAGGATCAGAATGAGGTACCACCACCCCACCACCGATTGGAGTTGAGTTTGAGGATCAAGCGGGGACGACGTAATGTCTCAAGCAATCTTGAGAGTTCTTGAGAGAGTAGCTGGAATAGGTGGAGCGTGGGAGCTCGAAAATCTATACCTGAGCGACTCCGAGCTAATGGAGTCGAGGTATTCGAGTGTTTGGTGTAGCTCCCGTTAATTGAATATTGGTTAGAGGCGACGGAGTGAATCATGGATGATCTGGATCTGAATATCGAGGAAAAGCTGAAAGGGATAGTGTCGCTTCTTCGTGATGAGTCATATCAGTGGTGGCTCACGGTGCGGAACAGTGCTGCGGCAGAGGATCTCACTTGGGACTATTTTAAGGCAGCATATCAAAAGAAATATATTGGGTTCAGTTACGTTGATGCGTAGTGTAAGGCATTTTTGAGTTTGGTCCAAGGGAGTAAGTCCGTATCAAAATATGAAATTTGAGTTCTTAAGATTGAGTCGATATCTTTGAAGGTATTATAGCTTGAACCTGACGATGTGTCCGGTTCGAGGATGGTTTAAGAGATGAGTGAGGTTCTTGATTGCTCCACATCGAGGCGAGAGTTCTGCGTTGGTTGAAAAGGCTAAGATTGCTGAAGGAATAAAGGAATCTGTAAAGCGGAATCACGATAGGAACAAACATAAGAGAAGTTTTGGATCATCTGGGTCAATCGGTAATTCTCAAAAGAGGGCTAGGCAGAGTGGGCCAAATTAATCTGGGAGGCCTGTTACTGCTAATCAAGGACCAGCACAGTGTAATCGATGTGGAAAATATCATTGGGGCAAATGTTAGACCGGAGGGAAAGGATGTTTTGAGTGTGGCTCGCTAGATCATCGTGTGAGAGATTGTCCACGTAAGCAAGCGAGAATCGATCGAGGTCAAGGTCGTGCTCGATTCGAGAAAAGAGGACCGTCACCACGAGAGGTCGTGGTAATGGTAGAGAAGTAATGGTTACAGTCGAGGCCGTAGCATCGAGCGGTACAAGTAACACTTGAGGCAAAACTGACTGGTTTGGTGTATCTGTGAGGCGTCGAGAGGAGGGTGGCGACCGAACGTCATAACCCAGATGTTCTTAATCTTTGGTGTTCCATATCTTGCTTTGATAGATGTGGGTTCGACGCATTCGTTTGTTGCTAGTAGCATAGTAGAGACCTTGAGCTTAGATTTTGAGGCGCTTCTAGGAGGATGGCGATACTTAGTCCTCTAGGTCACTCTGTGAAAGTAAATAAGTCAGTATAGAGATGTACCCCTAAAACTCCAAGGGGTAGTGTTTGTAGCTGATCTGATGGAACTGCCGTTTGGGGAGTTCGATCTAATTCTTGGGATGGACTAGTTGGTCAAGTACCAGGCAAGTTTAGATTGCGCTGCTAAGCGCATGGTTTTGAAGACAGCTGAGGGAGAAGAGGTGGTTATGATAGGTAATAGAAGAGATTAACTATCCAACGTGGTATCTGCGTTGAAAGCTGTGAAGATGGTTAGGAAGGGCTGTGAGGCATATGTAGTCCATGTGTGTGCGTTGGAAGCTAAGGAATCTACTGTAGGAAATGTTCGAACAGTGAAGGAATATGCTGATGTATTTCCAAAAGAAATTCCGGGACTGTCTCCGGATCGTGAAGTTGAATTCGGTATAGATCATTGCGGAGCAGTGCCGGTGTCTATAGCTCCGTATAGGATGGCAATCAAGGAATTGATGGAATTGAAGGCTCAGATTCAAGAGTTGTTGGATCGAGGTTTCATTCAACCAAGTGTTTCGCCTTGGGGAGCGCCAAGATACTTTTGTCAAGAAGAAGGATGGTACGATGTGGATGTGTATAGACTCTTCGCCGGTTGAATAAGTGACGATCAAAAACAAGTATCCTTTATCGAGGATAGATGACTTGTTTGATTAGCTTAAAGGAGCAGCAGTTTTCTCCAAGATTGATTTAAGGTCTGGATATCATCAGCTAAAGGTGAAAGAGGTTGATATCTATAAGATGGCATTTCGCACTTGGTATGGGCACTGCGAGTTTCTGGTAATGCCTTTTGGATTGACTAACGCCCCGGCAGCTTTCATGGTCATGATGAATCGAGTATTTCAGTAGTTTTTGGATCAGTTTATTGTAGTATTTATAGACGATATTTTGGTATACTCCAAGTCAGAGGAGGAGCATGATGCGCATTTGTGAGTAGTGTTGCAGATTCTGAGGGAAAAGTAGCTATATGCCAAATTTAGTATGTGCAAATTCTGGCTTAGGGAGGTGACTTTCTTGGGTCACGTTGTATCAGCTGAAGGGATTAGAGTGGATCCTCGGAAGATCGAGGCAGTGTTGGATTGGAAGCCACCTAAGTCAGTGGCTGAGATTAGGAGTTTTCTAGGTCTGGCGGGGTATTACCGAAGATTTGTCGAGGGATTTTCTTTGATAGCAGCACCTATGACCAAGTTATTGAGGAAATGAGTTCCATTTGTGTGGACTGAGAAGCAGCAAGAAAGCTTCGACAAGTTAAAAAAGATTCTGACTAAAGCTCCGGTTTTGATTCAACCTGAGGCAGGCAAGGAATTCACGGTTTATTGTGATGCATCACATACTGGTTTGGGATGTGTGCTGATACAGGAAGGAAAGGTAGTGGCTTATGCATCTCGACAGTTGAGACCACATGAAGTTAATTATCCGACGCATGACTTGGAATTAGCTGCAGTGGTTTTCGCCTTGAAGATTTGGAGACACTATTTATACGAGAGAGAAGTCGATAGTTTACATGGATCATAAGAGTCTTAAGTATCTTTTGACTTAGAAGGATTTGAATTTGAGGCAGCATAGATGGATTGAATTGTTGAAGGACTACGACTATTCGATTGAATATCATCCGGGCAAGGCTAACGTGGTGGCAGACGCGTTGAGCCGTAAGGTTGTATCAGACTTAAGATCGATGTTTGCTCATCTTAGTTTATACGACGATGGGAGTCTCTTGGCAGAAGCGCAAGTCAAGCCGACTTGGTTAGAAGCGGATCAAGAAAAAGCAGTTAGAGGATGATGGTTTGAATGATCGGAGGTTGCGAGTTCGAATGGTGGTTTAGAGAATTATAGTTTGTCCGGTGATGGAGTGTTGTGTTTTCAAGGGAGAGCTTGTATGCGAAAGATGTTGAGTTGAGGCAAAGGATTCTTCGGGGCGCACATAGCAGCCATACGCTATGCATCTGGAGGTAGCAAGATGTATCGAGATTTAAGAGAGCAATTTTGGTGGCAGTGCAAGCGAGAGGTGGCGAGTTTGTCGGTAAATGTCGGCGTGTCGGTGAGTCAAAGTTGAGCATCGATTCTGTCTGGATTACTTTAGCGGTGAAGATTCCACAAAGGAAGTGGAAAGGATCACTATGGACTTTATCGGTGGATTACCTCTTCGCCTAGTAAGAAGGACTCGATTGGGTGATTGTGGATCGTCGACTAAGTCGACACATTTCATTCGGTAAGGGTGGATTACTTGCTTCATAAGTTAGCTAAGTTGTATGTGGCGGAGATAGTGAGGTTGCACGGTGTACTAGTGTTGATCATCTCAGACAGAGATCCTAGATTTACGTCGAGGTTTTGGAGAGTGTTACATCAGGCTTTGGAGTGCAGCGGTTGGATTTCGATCGCATTTCATTCCGATCGACGGGCGATCGGAAAGGGTCATTCAGATTTTAGAGGATATGTTGAGAGGTTGTGTTTTGGACTTCAGAGGCAGCTGGGAAGAGTTTTTGCCATTAGCTGAGTTCGCATACAAAAATAGTTATCAGGCAAGCATTAAGATGGCACCATATGAGGCGTTGTATGGTAGGACGTGTCGCACACCTACATGCTGGACAGAGTTGGGTGAGCGTCAGATGTTAGGACCAGAGTTGGTTGCTAAAACTGAGGATAAGGTTAAGTTGATTCAGGCTCGTCTGAAGGAAGCTTCGGATAGGCAGAAGTCTTATGCCGACCTCAAGCAGAGGGATATAGAGTTTGCTGTGGGTGACAAGGTCTTTCTGAAGGTCTCGCCATGGAAGAAAGTGTTAAGATTTGGGAGAAAAGGCAAGTTAAGTGTAACACCCCAAACCCGGTCTATGCATTGAGACTAGATTTGGTTTGTTACATGAATCGAGCTATTTTAAATCTTCAATAAGTTGAAAGCTACAATATTATTTACAGGATTTAATAAAATTAGAAAGGTATTTGAATTTGATAAATATTAGAAAACATTAGTTGAAAATCATTGTATTATCAAAACCTTTAGGTAATTTATTAAAGAGTTAACAATAATAAAATATTTATAAAAGAATTTCATATACTTGAAAACCCAAATTTATTTTAGTAAAAACATCATATAATCATAGCCCATATTTAAAAGTCCAAAGTATAGTTTAAAACCAAACACACATAAAATCCATAATTTATTTATAGAGGCCCTTATTACAATAACCCAAAATAGTAAAAATACTTATTAAAAGTTCGAGTTTAAATAACCCATGTTTTGCAATATGGCCTCCACGAAGTCATCCTCGGCCCAAGTCCACGTCAATTTCCATTACCTGAGACGGAAAAATTTAAAGGGGGTGAGTTTCTTAGAACTCGGTGTATAACTCACTTACCACCATTATTGGGCGGATCGTCAAGATATTATCTTTGAGCTTGAGCCCAATTCTGAAATTCAACAATATATCATAAAATGAAATAAAATAAGTTAAAAATGCCTGTAAAATGGATTTCCCAAACCAAACCTAATATCCATCCGCTAACACCCCTGTACCAACCATCACACCTGTGGGGATCAAGTCAACCCACCCCGCCAACACACCAATCGTAGGCATTAACCCTTTTTATAATTGTGGCAAAGCCACCGAACTAGAGGCAAAAAGCCATATTTGTGGCAGAGCCACCGAACTAGAGGCAATAAGCCATATTTGTGGCAGAGCCACCGAACTAGAGGCAATAAGCCATATTTGTGGCAGAGCCACCGAACTAGGTTTTTGCCAACTGGCCATTCTTCTCTTCATATACCCCCATACAATTATGCGTGTATAACAAAATATAGTCATATAACAATTTTTTTCAATTAATCCATAACATCGGTGGGTTTATCATTAAACATTTCATTTGGCCCATAAAATATAATTTAGCAATTTGCCCATTTAGTAGTTTAGTGGGCTTTGGCCCATTTATCAAACTAGAGTATTTTGGCCCAATTTAACGAACTAGAGTATTTTGGCCCAATATATCGAACTAGAGTATTTTGGCCCAATTTATCGAACTAGAGTATTTTGGCCCAATTTATCGAACTAGAGTATTTTGGCCCAATTTATCGAACTAGAGTATTTTACGGCCCATTTTCACGAAACATACAATTTACATAATAACAAGTAATTTCTTGAGGGCATTTTCGTAATTTTCACGATTTAGTCGTTTTTACGTATTTTCGTCAAAATATCAGTTTTTACGTTTTTACCGATCTAGTCGTTTTTACGATTTTACTTCCATACCGAAATTGACATCCAACCCAAGAAAAAGTGTGAAGTTACACACTCGATCTGAGAGTACTAATCCTTCTCGCTCCTCGGCACCTAAAACATATTTCGATCCGTTAGAACACTATTTCAGTATAAACATACTTAATCGATAATAGATCCAAAATCTTACCCTCTTGATTTTGAATCACTTGATTTTCGCTTCTCCTCGTTTATTGGTTCGTTAATCACGAGAATCCACCAACGATAATGGCTCGGAAGTTCGTACCACTTGAATAATTGACTCCTTGGAAGATGGTCCGCAACCCGGTGGAAAATCTCGGACTGTCGAAATTGCTCTTCGTTTAAATGGGGGATTTACAGATCCGCCCCTCTTAACGTGACTAACCACCGCCCTTTTCTTCCCTATTTTGAAAGTCTTCAAGATCCAAAGGGATATTAGTTAAATCTAAAATAATATCAAAATAGTACTAGAGGCTTTAAAAGATGTGATTTCCTTACCATAATAAATCGATTCCAACGTTTCTACGATTCTCTCGATCACTTGAGTTCCGATCTTCCGTTATTGCACTATATAATAACGAATGAAACGTTATTAGAACGAACGTTTATTTTGATCCAAATGGTCCTTCATAATACCATCAATATTCGGCCACCATAATACTATTAATTAATCGAAAACGAAAAAGAAGAACCCCTTACCTATAATCCACGATCGAAAAGAAAGGATTGAGAAAGGTGTTTGTGATGGATGAAGATTTCGGCTATGTATGATCAAAGAAAAGAAATAAAGATTAACTAAGGGCACTCTAGCATTCGCCATGAGAGAGTTTGATGGAGAAACTTTGAATGAAAAGAATTAAAATATGAAAGAAGAGATGATGATGATGTTGTTTGATTTCAATGAGAAGAGAAGAAAAGATGGATTTTAGGAGCTAGTACATTCGGCCATGGTAAAAGAAAAGAAAGGATGGTTCTTTTGGTATAGTTGATTTGACACTCAAAGAAAAGACACAAAGCAATGGCTAAAGAAATAATAAAAAAAATGACCAAATGATCACAAAACTTGAGCTTTACCAAATGCACAATTGGCCAAGATGAAAAGTTGAGAAGAGAAACAAAAATTCTGCACAAGGTGCAAGGAATGACTAAAGAGAAAATGCAATTCTTAGCCAAACTAACACAAAAATTCGGCTCCCTCCCTATACCAAGTTGCCGTCCAAAACATGGTCAATTGGCCATGATTTTGTTTCCAAAATTTTCCCTTGATATGTACCTTATGTTCCCCCTATCTTTCCTTAAGTTTTTGATTCCATGCCATAAGTTATCAATTTCCTTAATCCTTTGATACACTAACCAAAAATAACATGGTCAACACTTACCATATATGCTCTTGGCCGACACTTGCTATACATGTGCAGAAAATTAAAAAATAAAAATTCATCTAGATACTAAACAAGGGATTCGAACCTCTCCCCTCATGCTATAACTCATGCGCCAACACCACCATGCCATGTACTCAACTTATGACACTCATTAACACTTAATTTAACTTAAGTCTTAATGACATTTGCTTCTCTTCAATAAATTCTCAATTATTAAATTTATTCCTTATCCAAATTATGCTATATTCCTCTTTAGGACTTCAATAAGCACTAAAATAAAAGTATGGAATTTTCCTTTAAAATCTAAACACCAATTCATGCAATATATAAACACTCGGATTTTTGGGGTGTTACAACTCTACCCTCCTTAAAGAAAATTTCGTCCTCGAAATTTACCTGGTTGAAAGAGGTGAGGGTATTGTTGTCGAATTGCATCCTCAGGCTCCCACGTAGCTTCCTCCACTCCGTGGTTACGCCATAGAACTTTGACCAATGGCACGGTCTTCTTTCTTAGCACCTTGACATCTCGGTCTAAGATTTCCACTGGTTCTTCTTCAAAAGACAAATCTGAATTCAGCTCCAATTCTTTTACCGGTATAATGTGCGAAGGATCCGATCTATAACGCCTCAACATGGAAACATGAAAAACATTATGAATTTGATCCAATTTGGAGGTAACTCAATCGATAAGCCATTTGGACCAACACGCTTGACTGACGATAAGGTCCAATGTATCTAGGACTTAGCTTGCCCTTCCTTCCGAATCAAGATCTTTTTCCAAGGAGATACCTTCAAGAAAACTGATCCCCACATCATACTCGATATCCTTTCGCTTGATGCGCATCGACTTACGCCTATCTGAGGCTTCTTTCAACCGTGCTCGAATAACCTTTACCTTATCCTCTGTCTCGGATATCATCTCGGGACCTAACATCATCGTTAGCCCAACTCGGTCCAACAAATAGGAGAGCGACACTTACGACCATACAATGCCTCGTAAGGTGCCATCGAATGCTAGGCGATAATCTGTTGTTATCGAGAATTACGCGGTGGTAGATAATCCTCCCAACTACCCTCAAGTCGATTACACAACCCTTAACATATCTTCCAATATTTGAATTACCCTCTCCGTGACCATCGGTGAGGATGAAAAGCCGTCTTGAAATTCAACTTTGTCCCCAAGGCTTCATGCGAGCTTTCGAATCGTGATGTAAACCTAGGGTCCCTATCCGATATAATAGATCTGGTACCCCATGCAACCTCACAATTTCGGATACATACTGATTTAGCCAACTTCGTAATGAATAATCCGTCTGTTGGCGCAGAAATGAGCAGTCTTCGTCAACCGATCAACAATTACCCACACAGAATTTTTCTTAGTAGGTGTTAAAGGTAACCCACTAACAAAATCCATGGTTATCCGTTCCCATTTCCAAAGAGAATTTTTATCGGTTGTAACAACCTGCACGGTAATTGATGTTACGCCTTCACTTGCGACAAGTCAAACATTTTCCCACAAATTACGAAATCTCACGTTTCAACCACAGCCACCAATATTTCACGGAGATCTCGATACATCTTATTTCCTCCGGGATGCATAGCATAAGGGCTACTATGCGCCTCTCGTAGAATCAGTTGCCTCAGATCTGAATCCTTAGGCATACATACTCTTCCTCGAAAGCACAACACACCCTCCGTGTTTATTCCAAAATCCTCAATTTCACCATTTTCAACTTGCCAAAGTAAAGGTCCCAACTTCTCATCTGATGTCTGTTTTTCCTTGATTTGTTCCAGCCACAGAGGCTTCATCCGAAGTTATGCTAACAAGCGCCATCCTCATCTGAGACTCAAATGGGCAAACAATGCTCTCAAATCGAATCTTGTCTTACGACTTAACGCGTCGTACTACCACGTTAGCCTTTCCAGGATGATATTCGATTGAGAAATCATAATCCTTTAATAATTCTACACATCTTCTTTGTCTCAAATTTAACTCCTTTTGGGCAAGGAGGTATTTAAGACTCTTGTGATCCGTGTAGATTATAAATTTCTCACCATAGAGATAGTGCCTCCAAATCTTTAGAGCAAAGACAATAGCAGCTAACTCCAAATCATGCGTAGGGTAGTTTACTTCGTGTGGTCTCAATTGACGAGAAGCATAAGCCACCACTTTTCCATTTTGCATCAACACACAACCCAATCCCATGTGAGGCGATCACAATAAATAGTGAATTCTTTTCGACCTCAAATTTGAATCAAAACTGGAGCTTAAATCGGATCTTCTTCAATTTCTCGAAACTCTCTTGCTACTTTTCAGGTCCAAATATCGGGAGCCCCTTTCGCAATAGTTTAGTTAGGGTGCGACAATCAACGAAAACCCTCTACAAAACGTCTATAGTATCCAGCCAAACCCAAGAAACTCCAAATTTTAGCTACCGATGTTGGTGGTTTCCAATCCAGAATAGCCTCAATTTTCCGAGGATCCACCCTTATTCCTTTGGCTGATACTACATGACCAAGGAAAGTCACTTCCTTTAGCCAAAATTTGCATTTACTAAATTTGGCATACAATTGTTTATCACGAAGTAGCTGTAATACTATCCGCAAATGCTGGTCATGTTCCTCATCATTTCTCGAATAAACCAATATGTCATCTATGAACACTACCACGAACCGGTCTAAATATGGTTGAAAGACTAGGTTCATCATGTCCATAAATGCACTTGGTGCATTGGTTAGTCCAAGCGGCATCACTACAAACTCATAGTGTCCGTAGCGTATCCGAAATGCCGTCTTATAAATGTCCGCTTCTTTCACCTTGAGTGGTGATAACCCGACCTTAAATCAATTTTGGAAAAAACTGCTCCTTTTAATTGATCTCGTCAATTCTCGGCGGAGGATACCGATTCTTGATCGTCAATTTATTCAATTATGCGTAGTCAATGCACATATGCATCGATCCATCCTTCTTCTTGACGAATGTAGGCGGTGCTCCCACGAGACACACTTGGTGAATAAATCCCGATCCGAGAATTCTTGAATTTGAGCTTTGAGCTCACCAACTCCTTGGTGCCATTCTATAAGGAGCAATGGACACCGGAGTCATCCCGAGCAAAAGCTCAATGCCAAATTCTACTTCCGATCTTGAGGTATACCGGGAAGTTCTTGGAAATACATCGGAAATTCCTTCTTTGTCCTCACATCATCCACGATAACTCTTTAGCATCCAAAGCAGATAAAGGCTAGGAATTCTCCATATCCTTTCCGCACCAACTTCTCGCCTTTAATGCGAGATACCACATTTGCCAAATAGTTCCTTTGCTCGCCAATCATTATGACTTCCTTATCATCCAAGGTTCTTCTTGACATTCGTTTTTCAGCACAATCCAATTCGCCCGATGTTTAACCGACCAATCCATGCCTGAATGAGATCGAACTCGCGAAAGGTAGTTCCATCAAGTTTGCTAAGAATATCTCCTCTTGAATTTTCAAGGGCACGTCTTTAAATATTTTATTAACAATTCCGATCGTCCTAAAGGACTAATTCATCATCTCACTATCGGTAATTTCATTCTAATTTCGATTTCGGATATGGCACTAGATACATATGAATGGGTAGAGCCAATATCTATTAAGGCAATAACAGTACATCAAAAATGAAGAACGTGCAGTTATCACATTTGGTGCATTCCGTCCTCGCGGTGTCTAATCATAGACCGATCCAGTATCTTGCATCGCATTTCCTCTAGGACCATTGCCTCGACCGGTGCACCTTGACTATGTCCATCCCATTACCACCACGACCGGTCCACGACCTCTCGGTGGTCTTGATTACCTCGGCCGGTTGTGCATCATTATTACGAACTTCTTGAGTCGTATCCATACGTCGAGGACAATTTTGTCTTGATGATCCATTGAACGCATTTGTAGCATGCACCCGTTTTCCTCAACATTCTCCAAAATGTCTTTTCCCACACTCGGTGCAATCTCGACTTCGATTATTTGCTACCGGGTTCTACCTTGAACTGGTTCATCATTAGAGGTCTCTTACGGAATCTCTTTGAAGAACCAGATCTCTGTCTCTCTCTTATTTGAAATCTTTCTGGTTACGCGTTCTCAATTCTTAGCCTCTTGGCTATTTTGGCCTTCTCCACAAGAGTGAAAAATTTCTAACTTCTTTGTGGAGCAATCGAACCCTCGACTCATCATTAAGTCCATCCTCAAACGCACACAATGTTCGTGATCTGTTGCTACAATTGTCCGGGCATAACGGCTCGAGACGTAAAAACTTCGACTTCATATCTTGCCTTTGTCTTACTTCCTTGGACAAGATTCGAAATTCTTTCCTTGACGTCTACATAACTCGTTCCAACGTATTTTCCTTGGAAGGCGGCTTTAAAGAATTCCCAATTAATCGGTCTGACTTTGGTGCCCTCACGAGCAGTGAGCCACCACCGATATGCCTCATCTCTTAACAAAGATCTGCTCCTCTCGGTTTTGTTCGACAAGACATTCCATATCATCCATAATCCGTTCCACGACTTGAGCGATATTCACCACATTCGAGCTACACGAGACTCCTCTAAAAACTTCGCATTATTTGACTTAAGTCGCTCTGAAATTGACCCACGAGTTGTTGGCCCAATTCTAGTTCAGTGACCCTTTCCAAGACTCGCAACATTGCTTGAGTCAATGCATTATCTTCTTCCATGTGATCGCGTGATCCCATCTCACTTTCAATTGGCGCAGGCGTCTACTTCCCAACATATGATTTGGTGCTTGATCGTAGCACCTCGGCCTCTACCACGCCACGTCTACTGCGTCCACGACCACGTCCTCTAGTGCTCATGATAGCTTGTTCGTTTTATCGATTACAAGTTTTATGAATCGAAAATTTGTTTGGTGTTTATTAACGATATTTTATGAGATTTGAGATATAAAGTTATTTTTTAGCAACATATCCTATAGTCTCAATCTCTACGGTTTTCACATCTAAAACTAGAAGTTCTAGAGTGTTCCTATGATTATATCATAGTAATTATTAAGCAATAAATACTTACTTGACTTGTTGCGGATGCTTGTGGTGCCATACTAATCTTTAAAATATAATTGAGCGATTTCATCGAAATTATTTGTGAACCCAAACCACGGTAGGAGTTTTTGAAACGGCTCGATACCACTAAATGTAACACCCCAAACCCGGTCTATGCATTGAGACTAGATTTGGTTTGTTACATGAATCGAGCTATTTTAAATCTTCAATAAGTTGAAAGCTACAATATTATTTACTGAGATTTAATAAAATTAGAAGGGTATTTGAATTTGATAAATATTAGAAAACATTAGTTGAAAATCATTGTATTATCAAAAACCTTTAGGTAATTTATTAAAGAGTTAACAATAATAAAATATTTATAAAAGAATTTCATATACTTGAAAACCCAAATTTATTTTAGTAAAAACATCATATAATCATAGCCCATATTTAAAAGTCCAAAGTATAGTTTAAAACCAAACACACATAAAATCCATAATTTATTTATAGAGGCCCTTATTACAATAACCCAAAATAGTAAAAATACTTATTAAAAAGTTCAGAGTTTAAATAACCCATGTTTTGCAGTATGGCCTCCACGAAGTCATCCTCGGCCCAAGTCCACGTCAATTTCCATTACCTGAGATGGAAAAATTTAAAGGGGTGAGTTACTTAGAACTCGATGTATAACTCACTTACCACCATTATTAGGCCGATCGTCAAGATATTATCTTTGGGCTTGAGCCCAATTCTGAAATTCAACAATATATCATAAAATGAAATAAAATAAGTTAAAAATGCATGTAAAATGGATTTCCCAAACCAAACCTAATATCCATCCGCTAACACCCCCGTACCAACCATCACACCTGTGGGGATCAAGTCGACCCACCCCGCCAACACACCAATCGTAGGCATTAAGCCTTTTTATAATTGTGGCAAAGCCACCGAACTAGAGGCAATAAGCCATATTTGTGGCAGAGCCACCGAACTAGAGGCAATAAGCCATATTTGTGGCAGAGCCACCGAACTAAAGGCAATAACCCATATTTGTGGCAGAGCCACCGAACTAGAGGCAATATGCCATATTTGTGGCAGAGCCACCGAACTAGATTTTTGGCAACTGGCCATTCTTCTCTTCATATACCCCACCCCATGCAATTATGCGCGTATAACAAAATATAGTCATATAACAATTTTTTTCAATTAATCCATAACATCGGTGGGTTTATCATTAAACATTTCATTTGGCCCATAAAATATAATTTAGCAATTTGCCCATTTAGTAGTTTAGTGGGCTTTGGCCCATTTATCAAACTAGAGTATTTTGGCCCAAATTAATGAACTAGAGTATTTTGGCCCAATATATCGAACTAGAGTATTTTGGCCCAATTTATCGAACTAGAGTATTTTGGCCCAATTTATCGAACTAGAGTATTTTGGCCCAATTTATTAGAGTATTTCTGCCCATTTTCACGAAACATACAATTTACATAATAACAAGTAATTTCTTGAGGGCATTTTCGTAATTTTCACGATTTAGTCATTTTTACGTATTTTCGTCAAAATATCAGTTTTTACATTTTTATCGATCTAGTCGTTTTTACGATTTTACTTCCATACCGAAATTGACATCCAACCCGAGAAAAAGTGTGAAGTTACACACCTCGATACCGAGAGTACTAATCCTTCTCGCTCCTCGGCAC
Organism: Gossypium rotundifolium; assembly: GCA_025506655.1. Classification (NCBI taxonomy): domain Eukaryota; kingdom Viridiplantae; phylum Streptophyta; class Magnoliopsida; order Malvales; family Malvaceae; genus Gossypium; species Gossypium rotundifolium. The sequence continues at coordinate 150,111,517 of CP106734.1, read as the reverse complement.
CTAAAACATATTTCGATCCGTTAGAACACTATTTCGTATAAACATACTTAATCGATAATAGATCCAAAATCTTACCCTCTTGATTTTGAATCACTTGATTTTCGCTTCTCCTCGTTTATTGGTTTGTTAATCGTGAGAATCCACCAACGATAATGGCTCGGAAGTTCGTACCACTTGAATAATTGACTCCTTGAAGATGGTCCGCAACCCAAAAAAAATCCCAGACTGCCAAAACCGCTCTTCGTTTAAATGGGGGATTTACAGATCCGCCCCTCTTAACGTGACTAACCACCGCCCTTTTCTTCCCTATTTTGAAAGTCTTCAAGATCCAAAGGGATATTAGTTAAATCTAAAATAATATCAAAATAGTACTAGAGGCTTTAAAAGATGTGATTTCCTTACCACAATAAATCGATTCCAACGTTTCTACGATTCTCCCGATCACTTGAGTTTCGATCTTCCGTTATTGCACTATATAATAACGAATGAAACGTTATTAGAACGAACGTTTATTTCGATCCAAATGGTCCTTCATAATACCATCAATATTCGGCCATAATACTATTAATTAATCGAAAACGAAAAAGAAGAACCCCTTACCTATAATCCACGATCGAAAAGAAAGGATTGAGAAAGGTGTTTGTGATGGATGAAGATTTTGCTATGTATGATCAAAGAAAAGAAATAAAGATTCGACTAAGGGCACTCTAGCATTCGGCCATGAGAGAGTTTGATGGAGAAACTTTGAATGAAAAGAATTAAAATATGAAAGAAGAGATGATGATGATGTTGTTTGATTTCAATGAGAAGAGAAGAAAAGATGGATTTTAGGAGCTAGTACATTCGGACATGGTAAAAGAAAAGAGAAAGGATGGTTCTTTTGGTATAGTTGATTTGGCACTCAAAGAAAAGACACAAAGCAATGGCTAAAGAAATAATAAAAAAATGACCAAATGATCACAAAACTTGAGCTTTACCAAATGCACAATTCGGCCAAGATGAAAAGTTGAGAAGAGAAAACAAAATTCTGCACAAGGTGCAAGGAATGACTAAAGAGAAAATGCAATTCTTAGCCAAACTAACACAAAAATTGGCTCCCTCCCTATACCAAGTTGCCAGTCAAAACATGGTCAATTGGCCATGATTTTGTTTCAAAATTTTCCTTGATATGTGCCTTATGTTCCCCTATCTTTCCTTAAGTTTTTGATTCCATGCCATAAGTTATCAATTTCCTTAATCCTTTGATACACTAACCAAAAATAACATGGTCAACACTTACCATATATGCTCTTGGCGACACTTGCTATACATGTGCGAAAATTAAAAATAAAAATTCATCTAGATGCTAAACAAGGGATTGAACCTCTCCCTCATGCTATAACTCATGCGCCAACACCACCATGCCATGTACTCAACTTATGACACTCATTAACACTTAATTTAACTTAAGTCTTAATGACATTTGCTTCTCTTCAATAAATTCTCAATTATTAAATTTATTCCTTATCCAAATTATGCTATACTCCTCTTTAGGACTTCAATAAGCACTAAAATAAAAGTAAGGAATTTTCCTTCAAAATCTAAACACCAATTCATGCAATATATAAACACTCGGATTTTTAGGGTGTTGCATTAAGTCCAAGGTTTATTGGGCCGTTTAAGGTGTTGAGACGAGTGGGACCAGTAGCTTATCAGCTCGAATTACCAGCAGAGCTGAGTCAGATTCACGATGTGTTCCATGTCTCCATGCTTAGACGCTATCGTTCTGATCCATCGCATGTTGTGTCAATGGAGGAATTAGAGGTAAGTCCAGTTGTGATGGAAGAAGAACCGGTCTGATTCTAGAATGAGGCGTGAAAGTCTTGCGTGAAGAAGTCGGTTCCTTTAGTGAAGGTCTTATTGTGGAACCATGGCATAGAAGAAGCTACGTGGGAACCGGAGGATGTTATGAGACAGTAGTACCCTCAACTCTTTTGATCAGGTAATTTCGAGGATAAAATTTTCTTAAGGGGGTAGAATTGTAACATCCTAAAAAAAAATTAGAATAATTGTTAGTATTAAAAATTTAGTAAAGTGGATAAGGTGAACTTGACACTTAAGATGATATAAGCATTAAATTCTAGCACATGAGGAGTAAGTGGCAAGGTGGCTATGATGCATGAAGGGTTGCTTGAGGGAAGAGGTTCGAGTAGCATGGATTGCGTTGGAAGACTTTATTTTTATGCACCTTTGCTATAAGTGTCGGCCAAGTTATGCATTTGGTAAGTTGGACTTTAAAATTTTTGGCAAGTTGAATGATAGTTTAGGCAAGCTTGATGTTTGGGAAAGAAATCAATGGTTTTAAGGCTAATGGGAGAACATAAGGCTTGGTTTAAGGTGAGGTTTTTGGAAGCTTTTTAATGGCTATTTGTCCATGAATGTGGACGGGTTCATGGACTAAGAGGGGTTGACTTAAGTTTTGTGAGTGAATAGGAGGAAATAGGGAGAAAGTTTGGAGTGTGTTTAATTCAAAATTACTTTGAATTGTTGGAAAAAGTATGGTTGCCGAATTTTTATTTGTGTAGGGAGGGAAATAGGGTGCCGAAACTTCTTTGTAGTTAGGTGACATTTTTGGCTAGTTTTGTAGGTGTTAGTCTTTGTTTTTTTTGTGTCAAGCCGAAATATCCCTTTTGCTTTGTTAATTTCTTCCTAATACTTTTGGTTGAAACAAACCCGGTAACCCAAGTAGAATTGACAATTTACGCACTTGATCTTTAAGTAAAATTACATTTGTTTCTTTTCTCTTTTTCTTTTTGGGAATCGAAACCATACTCTCCCATATCTTTCTTTTTCTTTGCCATTTCTTTGCTCAAAGCCAAAAGTATCTATCTCCTCTCTTTCATCTATTTCTTTTCTTCTTTCAAACTCTTGGTAGAAAGCCTTTTCATTTTCTTTCTTAATTTCTCTCTTCCATTTTACTTTTCTTTTTCTTCCTCTTTTCTACTCTAGCCGAATCCTCTCTCTCTCATTTTGATTTTCTTTGCCACTCACGTACTTTATTTCTTTTTCTCCACATATCTTTTGCTATCTTCATTCAAAACCGTAGCCGAAACTTTCCACTCTCTTTTGGTGTGGATTTGGCCGAACATCATCAAGGGTAGGATTTCATTGGCTTTCTTCAATCGGTTCTCGAAGATAGGTAAGTGTTCACGGCCGAATTTCCTATTAGTTCTTTTCTCTTTTCTATGCCGTTTTCTTGTGGACAAGGCCAAACTTTTGGGCATTGTTTGCAAGATTCTAACTATTTTAGGAACCGATCATTCTTATAAACTCTTTGGGACTTCGGAAGCAATCGATCTAAGCTCATTCCATTAGCAATCGAAGTTGGTAAGTCAAGTGGTAAGGATTCTATATTCTTTAAGTTGTTTGAAAAAGCCTAAGGCTATTGGGATTAAGATATGATGTTGGCCGAATGGTCTTGATTAAAGTGTTGTGGTTTGGTAGAATGTAGGACAAAGTGATCTAGTCTGTAGATCGGATCTTTGGATGTTAGTAATTGTGTTGGTGAAAGGTGTGTACCTTACACACTTTATAATTCGGTTATGTATATGTTTATATAATATTAATTTTCTAATCATATTATCAAAGTGGAAAACGATGAGATCTTGATATGATACCATGATGGTATAAATGAGGATTCGTAAGTCCGTTTCGATATGATATTAATATATGTGGATTGATATCATGATTTACTGATTTTATGTGTAATATGATCATATCAAAGTATGATGGCATGATTTATATTTTACATATATATATTGGTTTGGGAATATGAGTGGAGGGGGAAAGATTTGATATCCGTGTCTTTGGACACCAGAGGTTTGGCACCTCCAGTGATTTGGTATCACATTTGTGTCATTGGGACACCAGAGGTTTGGCACCTCATAGCGACTCGTCCCTGTGGTCTAGCACCACCGTGGGTTGGCCCCACTTTTGAGATATGGGATTGTCACCAGTGATTTGGTATCACACGTGGGTTGGCCCCACAACTTGACTATTCGTGACTTTGGTCACCAGTGATTTGGTATCACATTATTGGATATCTTGACTTTGGGTCACCAGTGGTTTGGCACCACCAGTGGTTTGGTACCACACGGGGTAGAAAAGAAGTTAAGGATGGCTAGGTTGGGTGCATTATATATATTTATATATGTTGCTTGATTATAAATTGTGTAAGTATGTTGCAATAACCGGGAGAGGGATTTTGCACTGAGTCTTGGTGACTCACCTTCTCCCTTATCTTTTCAGGTGATTCGTAGATTGCGGATGAGGAGCCGGATGAACTCAAGGAGGCCATGCAATAAAATTTGGTTTTACATAAACTTCGATTTGGGTACTTTAATTTACTTTAATTTGGTTTTTGTTTAAATTTTGGGTTTGTAATAAGGCCTCTTTAATTATGTTTTGGATTATTTATATGCTTTGGATATGTTTTAAATATGGCTTATAAATTATTTAGTTAATTTAATAATTGAGCCCAAGGTTTTCTAAAATTATAAAAAACATAATGGTTTTAAAATCTTACCATCGGGTAATATAAATCGTTTGATAGTTTAATATAAATTAAGTGATTTCTACAATTTAAATGATTTCAAACATTAAGTTTCTACATTCAAATGCAAATGGTTTTCAAAGTAAAAATTCGAGTTTTCTTAAAATGATATAAATGTTTTCTAACCTATGATTTATCAACTAAGCTTTAAAGTTTAATTTAGGAAATTTCAAAGTAATTATCAGTTTAAACCTATTATACACCTGTTTTCTACAAATATAGAATTTTCAAAGAGTTTTTCACTAAAATTTAATTGCTAATTCGATTCTTTTCAAAATGTTTTCCTTAGTGACATACCAGATTCATTGTGGCGTATTGACCGGGTTTGGGGTGTTACAACCATACTCCGCTGAACTATTGGCGAAGCTTAAACCCCACCATGGGATCCGAAAGATGATGAGGACCTTTGAGTCCTTTCTTATTTTCAGTCCTATTCTATTTCTTTTTTTTCATTTATTTTAAATCTCTATAATTGTCGTAACTTTAAACTTTTCTTCATTGCAAATATTTTTTTTTTTATGATTGGTTATCTAATATTCGAGTATACCTAACATTTATTTATTTATGCTTCTGACATATCTAACTGATGACTTTGCAGTTCCAATCACACATTCCACATACACAAATTACTAGGAGTAGTTCACTTCTACATAAGTCATCTTCCACCACGACCAATGCCAACTCCCGGAATCATCCAAAATTCAGGAAGTGATAATTTCTCCCCTTATCTTTTGATATCATATAAATTTTTATTATCTATCTTAGTACATTGAGGGCAATGTACATCTTAAGTGTGGGGGGTAAAAGTACCTGACTTTTTGCATTATTCTCAAATCCTGAATTTTAGTCTTGTTCCTAAGTAAGTTTCTCATATTATCAATTAAGGTGAAACTTCTAATAATTTATATTTTTATTGATAAGCTCTTGAATAAATCATTGATAATTGTGCATTGATGATTTATCGTGAAGAATACTAGAGAATCAAGCATGATAAGTCTATTTTTCAAAATTAAAATTTCCTAGGTTGTTGAACCGAATTTGAATACCACCTTGAAGCTTGAAATTTACAGGATTGATGTCAAATACCCATAATTTGTGTGAGATTTTGAGCCTTATAGAGCATATATTCTTTTTCATGCTCACTTTATTGATTATGAGTGTGTCAACACTGAATTGTTATTCTAGAACTTGCCTTGATTATACATGTCGAGACCACATTAATGATTTGATATACTGAGATGATAAAGGCACCTAGGTTTTAACCCATTAACTCAACTAAAAAGCTTACCTACACAATTAACCCCTAGTGAACCCCATTGATCTTAATAACCCTTTTTATTGAATTACCCGCTTAATATTAACCCAAAACCCTTTGTATTTGTTATCACCATTCTTTTTGACTACCCTTCTATCGAGAATTGAATTGATCAGTTACCAAATTAGTTTATTTCAGTTGATAAAGTTCTTTCTTTATTATGTATTTACTTAATTTGTTCTTAAAAAAAGTATATTCAAGTAGTAGATTAAAGGAGCTTATGCGTTTAAATTCCAATTGTTGAAGAAGAGCTCGTATTAAAAGTATTATCAATAGTAGTATTACTAGTTTCAAAGCAATCATTTATTTTCTAGTTCAGTATTCTTAGTAGGTAATTTATCAGGTCAATCTCGATGATTCAGCTTTCTAATTCAGCCTTTATCCACACCTTTAACCTAAGCCCTGTTACAACCTTGTCAAAGACCTTTTGATTTGTGTATCATCTCATATTACAGTGGTGGAGATTTGATTTTCAGGCAAGCCTATGGGATTAACTTTTTAGGTTAGACTTACGATTGCTTTCTCTTGAACCTTAAACACTTCGAGTGCTTTGAGTGAATCTTTAGTGAGGATGTCAATCCTTGTCGGTTTTGAATTAAAGGTAATTATTTAGAAAAGGGGAGACACCTATGTTTTTATGCTACAAATTTATGACTTAGAGTTGTTTGAATCTTTAGGAGTCTTTGAGATAAATTATCCATGTATGAATTATCTGTGAATTATGATGAGGCATTGTTGATAGGAATTATGAATTAGGGAAAGTTTGTTTTAATTATAAGTTGAGAATTTTGCTTAAGGACAAACAAAAGCTTAAGTGTGAGGGTATTTGATAAACCGTAAAAGCAACATATTTTAGGCCCACATTTAGTATGCTTTTGGATGATTTAGCCCTTTTTTATGTAAAAAGGTGCTCTTAATCCTTTCTTTTCATGTTTTTACTCAGGAAAGCACCCGAGGACGAAAAGAACAAGAAACGGGCTTAAAATGGGACAATTTGGGCCAAAGAGGAAATCGACACGGCCTAGACTTCAAGCCACACGATCGTGCCTTGAAAATTAACTAAGACACGGCTATGCCACGATTTACATGGCTGTGCCTCAATTGACAGAATCAAGACACGGCCTGAAAACAATTTACACGAGCGTGTACCATGGCCGTGCCCCTATTATGGAAGAGAGCAATTTCACTCAAATTTGGATACTTAGAGCCAAAGAAACACTTTTCAAAGCTTATTCAAACACCGAGGAGGAAGTATACTTGAATTGGGACACTTAGAGGCCAAGCAAAGAATTCTAAAAGTCTATATAAACACCCTAAGTGTGACCTGAAAGGGGGCGTTAGGTGGTGAGCTAGGCCAAGGAGCCGAGCTAGGAAGATCGCGTTTTGTGGAATCACTTGAAGATAGCCAAGTGGATCCATCTCAAAGAGCCAGAATTCTACTCAAGACGGTGAATTTCTCCTTCAATTCCTTCAGGGGGTTTTAGGGATTTTTTATGTTTTGTTTATCTTTTCTCTTGAGATGTTTTCTTTATTTGTTATGAACTAAACCCTTCAGGTACCTGAAGGGGATCAAACCTAGATGAATTTTGTTGTTGATTTCTGAATTATATGATAAATACTTAGTTTGTTCTTAATTATGCATGGTTAATCCAAATCTGATGTGCTTAGGTGGAGGAAGAATAGACCCTGCTTAAGAGTAGATTGAGCATAATTAAGCGGAGTTGATCGCACGCCTAGAGATAGGGTGACGAGATTTTACTATATTAGGGTGAAACCTAATATGGGAATCCATAGATCAATTTATTGCTATTCTAGGGGGCTATTATAAGCAAACGAGAGTTCCACTAATTAACCTAGGGTTAGACGTTATTTGCCTCAAGAGAGGGTTTAATATACATTAGGGAGTCTTACGGATCAAACTAAGTAAATAAAATCATATGGTTTAGTATTAAATAACAAGTGAAGTGTAGGTGGATTCTTCCTGAGGGTATCGTTGTGATCAATTGAGTTTTCTTCGAGTTATTTCCCTATTCGTTCTTTTTGTCTTTGTCTTTAGCTTAGAAATCACTAAACTAGATTAAATCAACCAATCACTCCATATTTTAGGCTAAATAATAAAAAGAAAGTAAGTATTAGTACTTTTAGTTCCTTTGGGTTCAATAATTCGGTCTTGCCTAAGCTATACTACTGTTCGATAGGTACACTTGCCTTTAATCTTTGTCAGAGTTAGTCTCAAGGTTCGATCTCATTCATTATAAAATTTAAAGCTCTGATTTCAGTGATCAGATTGTCTCAAAGGGAAACAACATAAGGAGTCCCATAAACTTTTGGCACAGATTCAAACCACAACTTTAATTCAACTTCTTCATATAAACCTTTTTAGACCAATGCAAACTGAGAACATTGGAGGTAACAGACATGTGTTGGTATGTGTTGATGACTTCCCTTATTACATTTGGGTGTGATTCTTGAAAGCAAAATAAGACACTTTCAATGAATTTAAGAAACTCTACAAAAGGCATATGATCGAGAAAGGGAAAACCATTGGAGCCATTGTTAGGATTCAGAATGATCATGGCAAGAAGTTTGAAAATCAAGAGTTTGCTAAGTATTGTAATGAGGAAGGAATTGCTCATGGATTCTCTGCTACCAAGATTCCTCAACAACATGAAATGGTAGAAAGGAAGGACAAAACCATAGTAGTGGGCACTATTTGTGGCATTATTTTTTTTTCCATCAAAGATCTGAGCATATTGAAACAATATAGCCTGATATGACCTAGAACACCATGGTAGTGGCAAATGATCTTTCTCCTAGTGGATCTAGTTGGTTTGGTCTGAAGTTTAGGATTCTCATGAGTTTTCACCTGTTTAGAAATCTCTCTAGGAAAGTTGTTATTCCCTACCTTATCAAATTGATACATGCAAAGATTGGGTAAAATTTATTAAATTCCATCCATCGAAGCTACCAATTTTCAAGTTTGGAAAATCAATTAACTTGTGATGCCTTTTTGTATGGAACACAAACATTGTTGTTCATATCATATATTAAAAATATTTAACCATAATATATCGAATAATAGTAAGGTACACACCTTTTTCGCTTAATAGGTTCCTTGATTTCTGAGAATCCCGATCTAATTTTTAGATCAATTAATCCTATATTCGCCCATCCATTAACACACATTAATAAACCCCTTTTAAACAAAACCAAATCCTAGTAGGATTTGTAAGGAAAACTCACCTTCTTGGATTTGGTGATTACACAAATCCGGAAGTTTGGGTTTTCCTCTACTTGATATTCTACCAACCCTTGTAGTTCAATATGGTTAGTTTTTCGGCTTTTCAAAATTAAGGAATGGATTTAGATACTCATAGAACCCTTAGCGAATATTTTAGAGGCTTACCTTAGAATTCCAAATCCAAAGTTCCTTTTTGTCTTGAATATCCGTCGAAATCCCTAAAGATCATAGGTTAGATTTGATCTAACTTTAATAGTTGATAGATGGCCTTTAGTCGAATGTGTCTTACCTTAATTCCTTGATTTTGGAAATCCCAAACTCCTCCTCTAACATTCGACCATAGACAAGAAGAGGGGTTATTTTCTTAAGCCTTGTTTAAATTGATTTAAAAACAAGAATCGATTGTTCTTACCTTAGATCCTTGATCTTTATGTTCAACGATGGTGGAAACCCGAGTTCCCTTGTATATTCGCCATGATCAAAGAGAATAAGAGTTAAGCCTTTTACTTTCAACTAGGAAGAAAGAAAATTGAATGGCTTACTTACCTTGAATCCTTCAATCACTTGTTTCCTTGTCTTGTGTTCTTGAAATCCGCTATGGAGATCTAACCGGATTGGAAGAGAAGAGTTTTGGCTAGGCAATGGCAAGAGGAAGGAAAGGAAAAGATGGAGTCTTTTCTTAGGGAAGTTTCGGCAATGAGAGGGAAAGGAGAGCAAAATTCTAAGAAATGGAGTGAATGAGAGAAAAGTCTCTCTTTTCCTCTTTTAAGCGAACTACTAGACCAAGAGTCCAAAACTTGGCCTACTCTCCCATGTGATAATTTGATATTAATTATCACTTTAAAATAACCTTTAATCCATCCTTTAATCCCTTATTTATCTTAGTAAAATAAATCCTCTATTTATCACTTAAATTTGACAAGTTTTAATAAAATAAAACTCTCCCTTTCAAGCAAGCATGTGTCAGTCCATCCCTAGCCTTGGGAAACAAAATTAAACTTTCAAAATTGCTTCCCAAGTGACTCGAACTCATGTCATTCCCTTAAACCCTAAGTGACACCTCGTGCCACTTTTCCAAGCTCGATTGTATGTCAAAATTCACCAACTTTTTCTTTTAAGGCCCTCCCCTTATCTCCCATTTTGGGCTTTAAATTTTGTCATTCGACCTTATTTCTAAGTTTCCTAAAATTTTAGCATGCTCAGTAACTTGCCATTTTTCTTACATCTTCGTGTTTCCAAAATGTTCGTGTTTCCAAAATGTTCAGTTTCCAAAATGTTTAGGTTTCCAAAATGTTTAGGTTTCCAAAATGTTTAGGTTTCCAAAAATGTTTAGGTTTCCAAAATGTTTAGGTTTCCAAAATGTCTAAGTTTCCAAAAATGTCTAAGTTTCCAAAATGTCTAGGTTTCCAAAATGTTCATTTCATTTCCATTTCCATTTTCATTTCCATTTCCATGCATTTCTAAGTTTCCAAAAATATCAAAATTTATTCATAGTACTTGAAACTTGTCATTTCATACAATTAAACTGAAATGCATAGGCCCTATTCGAGGATGTTACGATTCTACCCCTTAAACAAAATTTCGTCCCGAAATTTCCTAACTAAAATAGTTGAGGGTATTCTTTGTCTCATTGCCTCTTCTCGCTCCCATGAAGCTTCTTCCGTTCCATGATTGCGCCATAGCACTTTGACTAGAGGCCTTCTTCCGTAGTACTTTCACATCACGTTCTAAGATCCGAATTGGTTCCTCCTCGTATGATAAGTCTGGCCTTAGTTCCACCTCTTCAACCGGTACCACATGAGATGGATCCGATCGATAGCGACGTAACATGGATACATGAAATACATCATGCATCTGCTGCAATTCTGGTGGCAACTCTAATTGGTATGCCACCGCCCAACTCGCTTTAGTACTTGATAAGGCCCTATAAATCTTGGCTTAGCTTTCCTTTCTTGCCAAACCTCATTACCTTCTTCCAAGGTGAGACTTTCAAGAACACTTGATCTCCCACTTCAAACTCTATTTCCTTTCGCTTAAGGTCGCGTCAGACGACTTTTGCCTATCGAGGCTTCCTTCAACCGTGTCTGAATTAACTCAACCTTCTCTTGATTTACGCCACCAACTCGGACCCAAAACTCGGCGTTCTCTAACTCGGTCCAACAAGTAGGTGTTCTACACTTCCTTCCATACAATGCTTCGTATGGTGCCATCCGAATGCTGGCTTGATAGCTATTGTTATAGGCGAATTCAGCTAAGGGCAAGTAATCTTCCCAACTTCCTCGAAATTCCATTACACAGCCTCTCAACATATCCTCCAACACTTGTATAACTCGTTCAGACTGCCCGTCTGATTGTGGATGAAAAGCCGTAGTGAAGTCTAGCTTAGTGCCTAAAGCTAGATGAAGTGCTTTCCAAAATCGTGATGTAAACCTTGGGTCTCTATCAGAGATGATCGACTTCGGTACTCCATGTAATCTCAAAATTTCCGCCACATACAACTTAGCTAACTTCTGTAGAGAATAATCCATTCTGACTGGGATAAAGTGTGCGGACTTGGTCAAACGGTCCACTATCACCCATACCGAGTCCTTCTTAGTAGGCGTAAGGGGAAGCCCACTAACGAAGTCCATGGTAATCCTATCCCACTTCCATTGGGGAATTTCGATTGGTTGGAGCAATCCTGATGGAACTTGGTGTTCAGCCTTGACTTGCTGACATGTCAAACATTTCCCCACAAATTCAGTCACTTCTCGCTTCAAGTCGGACCACCAAAATTGTTCCCTTAGATCTCTATACAGCTTGATGCCTCCGGGATGCATGGCATAAGGGCTACCATGCGCTTCCCGAAGAATCTTTTGTCTCAACTCTTTATTCTTCGGCATACAAACTTTACCCTTATAGCACAATACTCCTTCATTATTGACATCATAATCCTCTAATCCCCTTGCTGTACTTGCTGTAACTTAGTACTTGAGTCATTATCATAATCGTGTCCTCTTTCACTTCCTTTAGCCAAGTGGGCCTGACTTGTAATTCCGCCAATAGACTTCCATCGTCATATAGACTTAAATGAGCGAACAAAGCCCGTAGGTCCGATACAACCTTCCGACTTAGGGCATCGGCTACTACATTTGCCTTGCCCGGATGATACTCTATCGAACAGTCGTAGTCCTTTAGCAATTCCACCCACCTTCGTTGCCTCAAGTTCAACTCCTTCGAGTTAATAAATACTTAAGGCTCTTGTGGTCTGTGTAGATAACTGACCTTTCTCCATAAAGGTAGTGCCTCCAAACCTTAAGGGCGAAAACCACCGCTGCTAGCTCTAAGTCATGAGTTGGGTAGTTAAGCTCATGAGGCCTTAACTGCCGAGACGCATAAGCAACCACTTTGCCATCTTGCATTAGCACACAGCCTAACCCCGTATGTGAAGCATCACAGTACACCACAAATTCCTTTCCGCCTCCTACTTTGAATTAACACTGGAGCCTCTGTCAAGACTCTTCTTAAGCCTTTCAAAGCTCTCTTTTTGTTTAGTAGTCCATTCAAAGGTACTTCCTTCCTTAGCAACTTGGTTAAAGGCGCCGCTATTGACGAGAATCCTTCCACGAACCTTCAGAATAGCCGCCAAGCCTAAGAAACTTGGATTTCAGCCACGGACCTAGGTGGCTTCCAATCCAACACCGCTCGATCTTCCTAGGGTCCACTCTTATTCCTTCTGCGGATACCACATGCCCTAAGAATGCCACTTCCTAAGCCAAAATTCGCACTTGTGAATTTGGCATAGAGCTTTTCTCCTTAGTACTTCCAACACGACTCGGAGATGCTCATCATGCTCTTCCTCCGACTTGAATACACTAAAATATCATCGATGAACACGACGACGAATCTGTCCAAGTAGGGTTGGAAAATCCGATTCATCATGTCCATGAACGCTTGGGGCGTTTGTCAACCCAAACGCATCACCACAAACTCAAGTGACCATATCTTGTCCTAAAAGCGGTCTTATGAATATCAGCCTCCTTCACCTTCAACCGATGGTATCCTGACCAGAATCGATCTTCAAAACACTGCGGCTCCTTTTCAATGATCGAACAAGTCCTCGATCCTTGGCAAGGGTACTTGTTCTTAATGGTCACTTATTTAGTCGACGGTAGTCTATGCACATACGCATAGTTCCGTCCTTCTTCTTTACAAATAAGACCGGTGCTCCCCATGGAGACACTGCTGGGTCGGATGAACCCACGGTCCAATAGTTCTTGTATCCGAGCCTTGAGCTCCACTAACTCCTTTGGTGCCATTCGGTGAGGAGCGATTGACACGCGAGCTGTCCCCTAACAATTCAATCCCAAATTCGACCTCCCCGTCTGGGGTATTCCAGTAACTCCTCTGAAACACATCTACAAAGTCCCTTCTGTCCTAACTCCATTAACACCTTCCTCCTTCCCACCTATCGCACTTACAAAAGCTAAGAACGCTTTGCAACCTTTCTTAACCATCTTCTCACCTTGATTGTTGAAACTACATTAGATAAATAATTCCTCCTTTCTCCGATCATTATTACCACTTCATCCTCCCGGTTCTTAGTTCCATACGTTTAGCCGCACAATCCAACACGGCTCGTGTTCCACTAACCACCCATTCCAAGTATAAGCTCAAACTCTCAGAAGGGTAACTCCATTAAGTCCGCCGAAAGTTCACTCCACAATCTCTAGGGTGCGTTTGAAAGATCTTGTCTACCACTATAGTTTGGCCTAATGGGCTTACTACAGTCATCTGCCTATCAGAGAGTTCAGAGTCTAGGCCTAGTGTTTCCACTACACTACTTGCAACATAAGAATGGGTCGAGCCCACATCAATCAAAGCAAAGTAGGGTTTGTCAAAAATAAAGAACGTACCGGTTATTACGTCCGGCGCGTCTCCATCTTCCCTTCGGCGAACCGCATAAACCAAACCCGGTTGTCTTGCATCAGTGTTAGCATTAGTACCTCGACCCTGTGTGCCACGGCCTCTGCCTGCACTACCGCCACGGTTACTCGAACCACGACCCCGTTGAGGCTGTTGTCCGCCTCTACCGGTCTGGCTAACATTTTGAACTACCGGTTGGCTTTCGTCTGGTTGTTTGGGGCAATCCCTAAACATATGGTCCTTGGACCCACACCTATAGCATGCTCCTATCTTTTTCCAACACTCTCCTAGATGCCTCTTTCCACAATAATCACAAGGACGAATCTGCCCGCCTGTACCCGCTTGTTGATTCTGTGGCCCATCAACCCTAGGCCTCTTGTAACCCTTTCCGGATGACCCAAACCCTCTTTTGGTCTTATTCTTGTCCACGGTCTGCTTAGTAGCATCCTTTATCCCCTCGGCCACCTTGGCCTTTTCTACCAAAAGCAGAATTCCGTTCCTCGATGCGGTGCTATTAATGATCTTAAATCATTCCTCACCGTCCTCAAAGCGAACACAAATTCATGCTCGATTGCCACTACCCCCGAGCATAGCGGCTTAACCTCGAAATTCCGCCTCATATTCTCACGACGGACTTACTCCCTTGGACTAACCCTAGAAAAGCCTTCCTCCGCTCATCCGTATACCGTTCCCACATACTTCTTTTGAAAGGCCTCTTTAACAAAATCCTGTGTCGATTTTCACTTCTGATTGCCATCACGAGCAATCAACCACCATTGATACGCTTCATCACGTAACAATGCTACCATCCCTTCAGTTTTTCCTCCGAGTCGATCAAGCTCATCCATTATGCGTTCGTTGCTTCTAACCAAGATCTCACCGTACTCGGTGCCACATTGGATACTCCTCGAAACATTTACGCTCCATTAGCTCGAGTCGTTCGGTGTACCGACTTCCGATTTCCTCCATTTCCTCCCCGCACCGCCACCAATTCCAAAACTTCGAGCGACTGCGACACGACCTCTTCCCGTCCGAGCCTGTTTGCTCAACATTAACAGCTGGGGGTGGTGGTGGCGGTGGCATCTCATTGTCGGACCCTTGTCCCGACCTAACGGGTTCCGACACGGTCATCCTTCCTCTTCCTCGACCACGACGACCACGTCCTCTAGAGCTCATTTTCTAGCGTCGGGATCTGATTAAGGAATTTTATGTATTAGTCATTGTTCCACTTATTTACCGAAGAAGTTTTATGGAAAAGAATTTAAGAGTGGTTCTTTCGTATCATACAACACACAGTCTTTTCCATTCATCCATTCATCCATCAAACAAATATGAACTTCCGTTCATTCAGAGAAACATTGTAGTTTTTGTTGTTTGTTGTTGTTTTCCACTACCCGGGGGTATTTTCGTAATTTTTGTCCTACAGGGGTATTTTCGTAATTTTTCAAAAAAAATGTTTCTTGATGTTTTTGTCAAAAGTATTTTGAAAGTTTCCAAGTCTTGGGGACATTTTGGAAAAATTGAAATCCGGGGGTATTTTGGTAAATTCGAACCTCAGGGGTGTTTTGGTAATTTTTCAAAAATCGGGGTAAATTTGTAAAATTTTATAAGTCAAGGATATTTCGAAAGTTGTAAAACTTTGAGGGTTCTTTCTGAAAATTGGTTCTTCCAAAATGGGAATGTTGCAAAAATTTTAGAAATCAGGGTCATTTTGGTAATTTTGTATGTTAGGGGCAATTTTGTAATTTTTTTTTTTTTTTTTTTTTTTTTTCCAAAATCATGGTATTTTGATATTTTACAAATTAGGGTTTTGAATGTTTATGAAATCATGAAATTTTGGTAAAGTTCTTGAGGAGTTGAACATTTTACAAACCAAAGGCGTTTTGGTAATTTCACCCTAAGGGCATTTTTGTAATTTTAAGAATCGTGAGTTTTTCGAAAATGTTGTAAAATAACTTTTCTCGGATTTAAAAGAAAGTTTTAGGGTTTGTTGTTTTGTTCTTTCTTCTCTTTTTTTTTTTTTTTTTTTTTTGAAAACATGGCTAGTTCCTTTCGGGTTTTAGTCATTATGTTTAGCCTATAACCGAGCCCTCTTGGTCGGGTGAACTAAAGCTACGCACAGTGCGAGGATTCGTGTGGAGAGGAGGTGAGTCACGCGGATCGCTTAAATACCAAGCTCCCAATCAAACCATTCCTAGTCATGCATGAGAGTTGCCACACCACCGAGCCCTCCAGGTTAGGGTGAACCGGAAGCTCACACTGTAGGATTCTCAAGAGGAGGTGAGTCACTAGACCCTTAAATACCAAGCTCTTCCGGATCCAATCCTAGACATGCGTGACAAGGGTTACCACACCACTAGCTCAATGACTTAGCCATAGGTTGGTTTAGTACATTAAGTCTTAGGTGTTTGTGTTTGAGTAGTCTAATCCTAAAGTTCAAGTTCCTATCATTCTATTCTACGCTCCATGCCTTTTCTACCCTTATATAAATCACAAAATCACACATATAGTTAGGGGTACTTACCTGGTGGACTTCGGGTCGGAGACTTAGGGGCCATGCCAAAAAGCCTGCTTCCTTTCAAAGAAAAATCATTTGGCTCGCTTTGAAAGCGTTTTGGGCTGAGCCCACAGTGAGAGTTTAAAAGCTGGCTCGATACCAGTTGAAACATTCCCACCCTACCCACGAGAATGGACCGGATCTGGTATGTTCCTAAAGTAAACCGGTTTCAAAAACATTCGATACTTAGAGAAAATTTGTAAATTTTTTGGAAAAACTATTGTTTTGAGTTGGGCTTAGATTGAAAACCCATTTATTTGATTTTGTAAGCCCATTTAATTAAACACAACCACTAAAGTTCTTAGCATGAAACTTAACAATAATGTAGAAACAAAGAATAATCCACTGGCCTTATGGCCTTATTACATCAAATAACCCAAAACAAAATTAAAAGGTATTAAAATCAAATAAAGTCCAAATTTACGAATAAATTCTTCAAGTGATGCATGGCCTCCTCATGGTCTCCTACCGGTCAATCCTTGCTCATCACCGAAAAATAATTCCCACAATGGGGTGAGTCAATGACTCAATGTGCACACAATACTATCATTCAATAAATCGAGCATTCATGTTCACATCAACCAGTCCATGTAATAATGAAATTATGATGCAACCCAAACCCAAAACCTATAAGCCATCCGCTACTCTCCACCGTACCAACCAACACACCGTGGGACTACTAAGTCGACCCTCCATCCGCTACTCTCCACGCTGTGTCATTAGACACTATTGTAACAAGTTACCAAAATTGCAATGTGACCGTAGTCGACATATTTCGCAATGTGACCGTAGTCAACATTTTTCGTGGGTGAGACCGAAGTCAACACCTGTTCTCCCCCTTTTTTCATAAATCCCGAATGCCCAAAACATATATACATATATAACATAATTTAATTTCATGTTCATATTCTTATATTCGCATGTTATTAAATAACATTTTTCACAGTCCTATCAGAAGTAGGAAACGTACCTTGGTACTTTTTGGCCACATGTGTGGTACATAGCCACATTCATATTAATTTTCATATCATATATTAAAAATATTTAACCATAATATATCGAATAATAGTAAGGGTACACACCTTTTTCGCTTAATAGGTTCCTTGATTTCTAGAATCCGATCTAATTTTTAGATCAATTAATCCTATATTCGCCCATCCATTAACACACATTAATAAACCCCTTTTAAACAAAACCAAATCCTAGTAGGATTTGTAAGGAAAACTCACCTTTGCCGATTTGGTGATTACACAAATCCTTAAGTTTGGGTTTTCCTCTACTTGATATTCGCCAACCCTTGTAGTTCAATATGGTTAGTTTTTCGCTTTTCAAAAATTAAGGAATGGATTTAGATACTCATAGAACCCTTAGCGAATATTTTAGAGGCTTACCTTAGAGATTCCAAATCGAAAGTTCCTTTTTGTCTTGAATATCTGTCGAAATCCCTAAAGATCATAGGTTAGATTTGATCTAACTTTAATAGTTGATAGATGGCCTTTAGTCGAATGTGTCTTACCTTAATTCCTTGATTTTGGAAATCCCGAAACTCCTCCTCTAACATTCGGCCATAGACAAGAAGAGGGTTATTTTCTTAAGCCTTGTTTAAATTGATTTAAAAACAAGAATCGATTGTTCTTACCTTAGATCCTTGATCTTTATGTTCAACGATGGTGGAAACCCGAGTTCCCTTGTATATTCGGCCATGATCAAAGAGAATAAGAGTTAAGCCTTTTACTTTCGGCAACTAGGAAGAAAGAAAATTGAATGGCTTACTTACCTTGAATCCTTCAATCACTTGTTTCCTTGTCTTGTGTTCTCGAATCCGCTATGGAGATCTAACCGGATTGGAAGAGAAGAGTTTTGGCTAGGCAATGGCAAGAGGAAGGAAAGGAAAAGATGGAGTCTGTTTCCAAAATGTCTAGGTTTCCAAAATGTTCATTTCCATTTCCATTTCCATTTTCATTTCCATTTCCATGCATTTCTAAGTTTCCAAAATATCAAAATTTATTCATAGTACTTGAAACTTGTCATTTCATACAATTAAACTGAAATGCATAGGCCCTATTCAGGATGTTACATTGTTGGGTTAAGCTGTCTTCATAGCATTCAAAGATCTATCTCCTATCTTCGAAACTCACTTTGAATCACTCGAATTTAAGTTTGATAGATCAAGTTATGACCATTTTAGTGATGACTACGCAAGTAGAATTTTTGGACAAGATTATTAAGGAAATTACTAGTTTTAGGCTTTTAATTCGAGTTTAAATCATATTGGGTTCAATTTTTGCGCTTATTTTTTATTCTATATGAGCCCAATATTATATTTATTAGGTTTTATTAGTTTATCATTTATTTATAAGTTTGGATATTTTTAAGTATTTTAAGTTATTTTGGAGTTTTATGTTTCTCGATCAATAAGAAAGTTTAATTTAAAATATTTCTTATTTAGATTAATTAAAGTTTCAGTATACTTGAGCTTTTTAATTGGATATACTTAGCTAGCTTATATAAATGCCTCTTCATTGTTCATTAGATACATAATTGTTTTTCATTAAAATTTTCAACTCTAGGAGTTAGTTTCTTTTGTGCAAGATTGCTTTCTTGTGATTTTTAAAAGCATTTTTCTTCTCGATTTTCTTCTAAGAGTCATTAGAATTCATTCTTCATCCTTCAATTTTGTAAGGATTATTTCTTGGAGGGTTGATTAGAGTCATTAATTGAGTTTGTTAGATTTTATATCTTAAAGGGTTTAATTGGACATTTATCCATCTATCCAACATATTCATCAATTTATTTGAATCCATTTTCCATTTTTATTCTATTGCTTCTTTATTTAGTTATTATTTTGAATTTCTATTCTTTATTCTTAAATTTCTTCTTTTAGTTATTTTTTTAAATTTGGTTGGTTTTTTCTTTTCAGGTTAGATTCAAATATTTATTTCTCTAGTCGAACAACATGAATACGATATTCTTTTGTTTCCCTTTTATTATTTGGTATTAGATTTGAGCATTTTGAGTTGTTTCCATTTGCCAAAAAAAAGTGTTTCATTGATTTTATTCAAACAACCTCTAAAAAAATTGAACAAGTAACAAAAATAGAAAAATATTTCGTGGGTGAAAATTTGTGCCAAAAGTTTCCAGACCAATTTTTTATATATCATATAAAAAGGCTCTAATTTAATTTTCATGATTTTAGCACATCAAGAACACCTTGAACGAAAAATTCAAGTTGTTTTCCATTATTTCGGGTTTTTTTCTATTGGGTAGTTTATTTTCTTTGATTCTAGCATTAAGATTTCTTTTTTAGCTTTCTTATTCTATTGCACATTCAAATACATTTTCGCTTCTTGTGTTCATCGGTACGAAAATAGTTGCCTCTCTTTTCTCCGCAACTTACTTCCTTTGGAGTTGAGTTTTTCTTTGACTTCTTAGAGCCTTAAGTTAGTTTTGTTTGAGAGTGATCCCACATATTTTGAATATTATTGAGTTTGATTACTCTTTAAAAGTTACAAGTCAAAAAATCTTAACTTTTTTTTTTGTCTCTCAAAGTTGTTTATTTTATTTCGAGTGCATAATGGTGAGATTTAAATTTCTTTGACCAACTTTTCTTATTTGAGTTTTTTTATTTAAGCCTCTTATCACCAAACATTTTTTTCCTTGATTCAAGTAGAAAAACATTTATTTTTTTGAGTGTTTTTAACTTTTCTTAATTGAGTGCTTTAATTAAACTAAAACATTATTCAAGTATAAAAATGTTTACTTTTCTTATCACCAAACTTTTCTTAAACTAAAACATGATTAATTAAAGTTAATTAAGCTATAATCTAATTATAAAAATGAGAATTTGGTGGATGGAGAGATAAACTCCATCTTCCCCAACAGACTATTAGAAAAGAAGAAGAAGCTTGACGCCATTTTAGATTTTTTAAAGGTTTTGGTCGTTAATTCAAGTAAGTACCTAGCCATTTTTCTTTGATTTATATATATATATATATATATATCTTGAGAGCTTGATTCAGCTAACCCAAGAATCAATTTGATCAATTGGTGAAGTTTTTATAAGATTCCATTATTGTGAATTGAATGATTTAGGTGTTAAATTGATAGAAATTAAACTTAGTTTAAGAAAACGACTTAATTGTAAAGTCTAATTGTTAGTGTCGTACAATAGGAACTGATAACTCTTTGAAAGAGTTATATTTCAAGCCTCTAAAATGAATTAGTTGTTTGTAATTAATTAAATATGTTTGCATTTTTAGGATATTTTTAGAACATTGCATAACAAAGCTTGGATTGTGCTATAAATGCTATTATTTGTTACTTTTATTATTGAGGAAGAAAGGTGTTGGTTGCGGTTGGCAGTAGGTGCAGGATGGAGAAGAGAGGAAATAAAAGAGTAGGAAAATAAAAGGAGCGAAATATTTCCATGGCAAATTGCTGGTTAGATTGCCAACAAGAATGCCATAGCAATTCTAGGAAGATGACACAACACTCAATCCATGTCACTCTCAGCCAGCTGTACTTGTACCAGATAAAGCACCCTGAAAAAGAGGAAGCAAAAGGTGTGTTCTGAGAGGGATGGACCTACCATATAAAGGAGGAAAGAGAAAAGAAAAGAGGAGAGGATTTTTGGAAAGAGAGGAATTAGAGAGCAGTTTTTCTCTTTGCATCAGATTCTTGTGGAAAATCTCAGAGAAAAAGAGAGGAGAGGGTAGCAACTTATAGAGCAGAAAAGTCACTGACGCAAGGAAGGGAAAGAGAAATCTGCCCTAGGTTTTGCATCAAATCTCATTATTAAAGTGAAAGTTGGAGTAGCGAGAGCTTCCTGTAGTTCTACATTTATTTTCTGATTTAAACTTTGTGATTCGTGAACTTAAATGATGATGTTGAATGGTTTTGTTTTGGATTTGAATGTCGAATCCATGAGCTAAATCTCATTGCGTTGGAATTATTTGGGTGAATTTTTATTAACTTTAATGCCCACGGTATGATTTTGAGTAGATTACTATTCCATTTGATTTGTGATTATTTTAAATGCATGCATGCAAGCTCTGGACATAGATGATTGTATGATATGTTATTAGATCTAATTTAATTTCGAAAAGATTAAATAGATTGGATTATTATCAGTTGATAAAGACAAGTATTCGAAAGAATATTTGCTGCACTCTAGACATAGAAGTTGCGATCTTTACAAGGAAAGAAAGAACAGTCTTGATATCATTCTTGAGTTTTGTAGACATACAAAAAAAAAACTTAGAATGGTAGCTCAAATTCTGGCTTTCAATAGAAGCAGGCTATAGTAGTGAATCCCTGAGCAGTAGAATGGTCAAGATTTTTCCATGGCATTATTATGGTATAAGAATAAAGCCTGAGTAATTCCAACCATTATCATTCAATAGTACAAATCCTCCCTACTTATTTTTGAGAATTGCCACAACATTTCAATTGCCCTAGCATTTTTTTTTTCATTCATAATTGATTTTATTAATCCATTCATTAAATCTCTTCATCAATTTGTCATATGTTTCTTTTGTATATTTTAATTAGTAAATTTCATAAGTAATAAAATAACCAATTACTTTAATCAATTCCGATCCCTGTGGAGATGATACTCACTCATCACTTTATTACTTGATTCGAAGTGTATACTTGCACATTCACATTACACATTCATAGGCAACAAGTTTTTGGTGCCGTTGCTGGGGATTGGCAATTTTGGTGAAAATTTTGGTGTGTTATTACCTATTTAATTTTTTTAGTTAGCTTAATTAGTTGTTTTGATTTTTAGGATTTTTGTTAGTGCATGAGTAGAGATATTTTTGCGATTGAAGAGTATTCTTTTGATCTAGAAATTGAGAGAACCTTGAGAAGAAGGAGAAAAGAATTGTGAGAAATGGAAAGAATTAGAAATGATCAGGTTAGAGAAGAGCCATTACATCAGGATGGAAGAGATGCTGATATTCTTTGATTAATAGATGACAGAGACAGACCTATTAGAGAACATGTAGTGCCGATTTTGGATGATCTAAATCCAAGGATTGTCAGGCTGCATATTCAAGCTCAACAATTTGAGTTAAAGCCGGTGATGTTTCAAATGTTACAAACTATAGGACAATTTAGTGGATCGCCTACTAAGGATCCACGGTTGCACTTAAGACTCTTTTTGGAAGTCTATGATTCATTCAGGCAATAGGTGTTCCTAAAGATGCCCTAAGGCTGAAGTTATTCCCTTATTCATTGCGGGATCGTGCCAGAGCATGATTAAATGTATTGTCGTCAGGTATGGTGGCATCTTGGAATGAACTTTGTCAAAGGTTTCTACTAAGATATAATCCTCCAAACATGAATGCCAAATTAAGGAATGATATCATGTCCTTTCGACAATCTGAGGATGAAAAATTATATGAAGCATGGGAGTGATTCAAGGACTTAATTAGAAAATGCCCAATGCATGATTTTCAACATTGAACGCAAATGGAAATGTTTTACAATGAATTGAATACATATAAAAGGATGATGGTTGACGCATCTGCCAATGAGACTTTGATTGGTAAATCATATAATGAGGCATATGAAATTCTGGAGAGGATAGCAAAAATGGTTATTGATACCCCACTAGAAGAGTAGGGACTAGCAGAAGAGTTGCTGGAGGAATGGAACTTGATGCAATTACTTCCCTAATAGCTCATGTATCATTTTTAACGAATATGATTAAAACACTGAAAAGACCAGTTGCAATGCAAGAAATAAAAGCAGTTGAGTTAGCATATGTTTATTGTGGAGAAGATCATATTTTTTATGAATGTTCATCGAATCCAACCTCAGTTTATTATATGGGGGAATTTTAATTGCAACAACAACCCATATTCTAACATAGATAATTCAAGGTGGAAGCAACATCCCAATTTCAATTGGAGCAGTCAAGGGGTGGGAAATTCCAGCAATGCTATTCGACAAAATGTTGCAAGTGCACCATCTAGATACAATCAACCTATGCCACGGCAAAATGCTTCGAAAAATTCAACTTCGAGTTCTTCACCTATGGAAGATCTATTAAAGGAATACATGGCTAAAAATGATGTTATCATTCAAAGTCAAGTTGTATCTTGAAGAGCTTTAGAGAATCAAGTGGGGCAAATTGCCAAAGCATTAAGCTCAAGAATGCAAGGAGCATTGCCGAGTGATACCAAAAATTCATGATCTCAAGGGAAGGAATAGTGCAAAGCCATTACACTCGGAAGTGGTACGTAGCTACTAGGGGTTGTTAATGGCACCACTTGAAGAAAGTAATTTAGATTTAAAAAATACGAAGAACTCAAAACCAGTAATGGAGCCGGCTACAAAAGAAAAGAGTAACAAAAAAATCTTGAAGCAGATTCATCTTGTATTGCCAATAAAAATGCCACGACAAAATAACATTAACAATTAGAAGGAAGGCCACTGCCACCTTTTCTGCAGCGTTTCCAAAAATCTAAGAAAGATTTTCAATTCAAGAAATTCTATGATGTCCTGAAGCAATTACATATCAACATACCGTTGGTGGAAGCATTGAAACAAATTCCCAACAATGTGAAATTCATGAAATATATCTTATCAAAGAAGAGAAGGTTAGGGGAGTTTGAGACTGTTGCTCTCACTGAAGGGTGCACAGCAATGCTGAGAAACAAATTGCCACCAAAACTAAAGGATCAAAGGAGCTTTTCCATACCTTGCTCTATTGGAAACCATTATGTAGGTAAAGCATTATGTGACTTAGGTGCAAATATAAATCTAATGCATATGTCTATTTGCAAGAAGCTGGGAATAGGGAAGGCGAGACTTACAACTATCACATTGCAATTAGTTGATCGTTCATATGCACATCTAGAAGGTAAAATAGAAGACGTGTTGGTAAGAGTTCACAAATTTATTTTTCCAGCAAATTTTATTACTCTGAAATGTGAGGTTGATAAAAAGGTTCCAATCATAATTGGGAGACCTTTTCTAGCAACTGGTAGAACATTAATTGATGTATAAAAAGGTGAACTAACTATAAGAGTTAATGATCAACAAATAACCTTTAATGTTTTCGATGCTATGAAATGTGTAGATACAGATGAATAATGCCACACTATTGAGATTGTTGACACAATAGTTTAGGAAGAATTTTCAAAATTTTATCACAACAATTTTAATGATGATGCAGACTCATTTGAGTTAATTGAAGCAGAAATGATTGAAGAAATTGGTGAACTAATGGAAGCTAATCAAATTGAGAATGGATCAAAGAGAAGTTTCGAATCATTAGATTTATTGGACCGTTCTTTTAAACCTGCTCAGCCATCTATAGAAGATCCTCCTATATTGGAATTAAAGCCTTTTCCAGTACATCTGAAGTACGCTTACTTGGGAGATAACAACACATTGCCTGTAGTTGTTTCTGCTACATTGACATTAGATCAAGAGGCTTAATTTTTGAAAGTTTTAAAGAAATCTAATAACACATTGGGGTGGACAATTACATATATCAAGGGAATCAGTCCAGCAATTTGCATGCACAAGATATTACTGGAGGATTGCAATGGCAAATCTATCTAGCAGTAGAGAAGATTGAACCTCATTATGAAGAAAGTTGTCAAAAAAAAAAAAAAGATTATCAAATGGTTGGATGTTGGAATTATATACCCAATTTCTGATAGTTCTTGGGTGAGTCATGCTCAATGTGTACCTAAAAAAGGGGGTGTTACCATGGTAAGCAATGATAACAATGAACTCATTCTTATTTGTACTGTCACGAGATGGAAGTTTGTATGGATTATTAAAAACTCAACAAAGCAACAAGGAAGGATCATTTTCCTCTACCATTTATCGACCAGATGTTAGATAGACTAGCGGGGAAAACTGTAACACCCCTAACCCGAATCCTTCATCAAAACAGGGTTACGGAGTATTACCAAAGTTTATAGGCCAAGTAACAGACATTTCATAAACATTTAGCATTCATATCAGATTTCAATCAAACTTCATCATATAGTCCCTTACATGAGCCCTCGAGGCCCAAATCATACATTAGAATCATGTCGGGACTAAACAGGGTACTCATAAAACTTTTCATAAAATTTTAAAATTTTTCCTAAGTGCAGGGTCACACACCCGTGTCTTAGGCTATGTAACTCTCTGACTTGGGTCACACGGTTAAGTCACATATCCGTGTGCTAGACCATGTGTAGGTGCAGAGGTCACATGGCCAAGCCACACGCCTGTGTGCTAGGTTGTGTGATCAATTCTGAGCATTATGTTTTGACATTTTAAAGATGCAGGGGACACACGACAAGATCACACACCCATGTGCTATGCCGTGTGTCAATGTAACACCCCAAACCCGACCTAGAAGTTAGGCCCGAATTCAAATGTCACATTAAAGGCACAATTCAAAACGGTTTTGCTAATTAAGAAATTAAGGTACAAAAGCCCAAAATCTAATAGACTTATTAATTAAAGATAAAAAAAACCCATTTTATTATTTTAAGTATTTCAGAAACCAAATTTGAACATAAGAGCTTACTTAGGCTTAATAATTAAATAAACAATTGATCTCAAAACCCAAAATAAATCTGAAGTCAAAACAGAGTACAAGGCCTTATTACATCCACCGAAAATTAAGTAAATAAAAACATGTACTTTGAAACAAATAAATGATAATTCAAGCCTCTTATAGTGTGGCCATCTCTAAGTCCTCTACCACGTCGAGTCGTCTATTCGGGATTACCTGAAACATTAAATTAAAGGGGTGTGAGTTTCGAAACTCAGTGTGCACAACCCTTGGCAATCAAATCACTTACAAATATCCACATTGGGCCTAAGCCCTATCAAAATTGGTGGTCTTGGGCCTTATCCCACAATGACCTCATATCATATCATATCATATCGTATCATTCATAAACATATAATGCAAAGCCCACCCCAAAAAACCATCCGCTACACACCATTTCCCTTCCAACCTTATGACTCCTATGGGGAATTCTAGCTCGACCCACCCCTCCGCTACACACCAAGGGTAGCCCGACTGCGGTACTACCGAATGTTGCAGCAAAGATGCTAATCATATATACTAGGCTTAAAGCCTCATTTGGATCCATACCATACTGCCATACGATCCTGGATCCATACCATACGGCCATGCGATCCTCAAATATTGACACAGAGTCATCAATATATATGTTAGGCACATAGCCATGGTAAATATGATTGGCACAAAGCCATAATAATAGCACAAAGCCTTCGGTATTAGCACAAAGCCCATAATTACGGCACAAATGCCATAATAATGGCACACAGCCCTAGGTAACATTATCGATGCAGCATGGCTGCTCGGTGGCTAAAAGCCTGTGGTGGATCCATACCATACGGCCATGCGATCCTCAAATCTTCCTCCGTACCATAATTCCCACCCATATGCATCCTAAGTAGAATATCATATGAATGCATCTAACACAAAAGTAACATCCACAAACTCATATTCGTCACATAGGGGTATTTTCATCATTTCACTACCTAGGGGTATTTTCGTAATTCTACCCTATAGGGGTATTTTCGTAATTTCACAAATCAGGGGTATTTTAGTAATTTCACAAATCGGGGTACTTTGGTAATTTCACAAATCAGGGGTATTTTGATAATTTCACAAATCGAGGGTACTTTGGTAATTTCACAAACTAGGGGTATTTTGGTAATTTCGTAAATCAAGGGTATTTTGGTAATTTCAAAAGTTAGGGGTATTTTGGTAATTTTGCAAATTGAGGGTATTTTGGTAATTTTACAAATTGAGGGTATTTTGGTAATATCACAAATTGGGGGTATTTCGATAACTTTGTAAACTGGGGGTATTTCGGTAATTTCACAAATTGGAGGTATTTCAATAATTTCACAAATCGGGGGTATTTCGATAATTTTACAAATCGAGGGTATTTTGGTAATTTTATAAATATAAGGGTATTTCGGTAATTTCACAAATAGGGGGTATTTCGATAATTTCACAAATCGAGAATATTTTGGTAATTTTACAAATATAAGAGTATTTGGTCCCTCTCGGATTTTAGTTATGAACTTTGGCCCATCAGCAAGTCCTCGCAGCTAAAGTGAACAGACACTACGCACCAGGTAGGATTCTAGAAAAGAGGAGGTGGGCCACTAGGGCCGCTTAAATACCAAGCTCTCATTGGATCCAATCCTAGACATGCGTATGCCCGTTGCCACACCCTAACCCAGCGACTTGTTCACAGACATGTTTAATTAGAAAAAATAAGTCTTATAGAATTTAAGAGTTGTTCAAACTAGACCTAAGGTCCATAAACCCTAACATACATGTCTACGTCCCGAAAAGCCTATCAAGCCCAAATAACTCCCTTACGGCCCATTAGGCCCAAATATCATCATATGGCATATTAGGCCCAAAACAAATACAATTCATGTATCATGCATGACTAATTCAATTCGTATAACCAACCAAACCATTTCATCAAACTTAGCCTCAGGGCCCACCGGGCCCATTTAGCCACTTTTGGCTTTTCAGCTTTTCGGCATTGCTGATATCATGTGTGTAATGTTTGTACACACCTGGTAACCACGCGCGCTGCAAACCCCTTAGTCACGAACCTACAATCGACATCACCTAATGATTAATCATAACTTAATATACACTTATCGGAAATCGAAACCTCACCAAAACCTTACCGTACACCTCACGTTATAGTAGCCCTTCCTTCGCTACTATTGCCGATTATCCTCTAGGTCTGCACCCAAACACCCACCAAGTTATATTAACTCTCCTCATAGAATGCTCTATATATAGCTAGCTTCTCACCTTCCTTCTTTGTATCTTACCGATGTGGGATCCTTCCGTTAGCAGAGTTTAAATCCAACTCAAACTCTTCTCGTCCAATCCGCAAAATAAATACTCCCTTGCTTGTCATGGGATTCGAACCCAGGCTCCCTTGCACCCTTAATGACACCTTGCCACTGGACCACTCACTTCCTTGTGTCTAAAATCATGCGCAACTAAATATAACCCTATGGCAAAATTCTAGAGTCCATTTAAAAAGAAAACCAAAATGCAAGAGTCAAGACTTGAACCTTGGACCTCCTTTCTTCCTTGTGGCGTCACCCCCTTGTCCCTTATGTGGCGTCACTTTGCCACTACACCACGCACTTCACTTGTGTCATTTTTCTCCACATTTCATTCTTAAAGCCTACTACTAACTATCAGGGTTTTATTCACCTAAAACCAATTTTTTTCCTAAGACCTAACTTGAACCCAGGACTTCATAGAATCCCTCTAACCTTTCAAAATCACTCACCTAATAGGTCCAACTTGCACTATGTCGTTCTCTTATTCTTAAAAATTTTAAACGCTCCTGCGCCCAAGGCCCAATGGGCCTAATTCTTCTAGGCCCAATTTTGGGATGTTATAAATCTACGCTCCTTAAAGAAATTTTGTCCTCGAAATTTCCAACTAACTACTATACGCACCGCTCAAGTCACACCACTATGCTTTTGCTGCGCACTCTGATTTAAGAATTTTATGAAATTAGTACTTAGTTCCACTTGTTTAGAACACATATCTTTTGTAAGTATTAACACTTTTTCTTAAAGTTATTCCGCGGTCGAGGATCCACTAAAGGCTTAAGTTTCCTAAGGGCTTTAGTCTCTAAAAGCCTATTTTTAAGTAGCCCATTATCTATACAGTTCAATAATTCAAACAATAACAGAAAACTTACTTGGCTCAATGTCGAGGGCTCGATGAACCGCACTTCAAGAATCCTGCCAAAACTTCTAAAAAAAACCCAAAATCTAAGGCCCACTCACAGCCCGAGCTTTGCAACCGGGCTCTGATACCACTAAATATAACACCCCACACCCGGCCCAGAAGTTAGGCCCGAATCTAGAATGTCACATTAAAGGCACAATTCAAAACGGGTTTTCTAATTAAGAAATTAAGGCCCAGAAGCCCAAAATCTAATAGACTTATTAATTAAAGATAAAAAACCCATTTTATTATTTTAAGTATTTCGGAAACCAAGTTTAAACATAAGAGCTTACTTAGGCTTAATAATTAAATAAATACTTGATCTCAAAATCCAAAATAAATCTGAAGTCAAAACAGAGTACAAGGTCTTATTATATCCACCGAAAATTAAGTAAATAAAAAGATGTACTTTGAAACAAATAAATGACAATTCAAGCCTCTTATAGTGTGGCCATCTCTGAGTCCTCTCCCACGTCGAGTCGTCTATTTGGGATTACCTGAAACATTAAATTAAAGGGGTGTGAGTTTTGAAACTCAGTGCGCACAACCCTTGGCAATCAAATCACTTACAAATATCCACATTGGGCCTAAGCCCTATCAAAATCGGTGGTCTTGGGCCTTATCCCACAATGACCTCATATCATATCATATTGTATCATTCATAAACAAATAGTGCAAAACCCACCCCAAAAATCCATCCGCTACACACCATTTCCCTTCCAACCTTATGACTCCTATGGGGAATTCTAGCTCGACCCACCCCTCCGCTACACACCAAGGGTAGCCCGATTGCGGTACTACAGAACGTTGCAGCAAAGCTACTAATCATATATATTGGGCTTAAAGCCTCCTTTGGATCCATACCATACGGCCATGCGATCCTGGATCCATACTATACGACCATGCGATCCTTAAATATTGACACAGAGTCATCAATATATATGTTAGGCACATAATCACGGTAAATATGATTGGCACAAATCCATAATAACAGCACAAAGCCTTCAGTATTGGCACAAAGCCCATAATTACGGCACAAAGCCCATATTAATGGCACACAGCCCTCGGTAACATTATCGGTGTAGCATGGCTGCTCGGTGGTTAAAAGCCTGCGGTGGATCCATACCATACGGCCATGCGATCCTAGATCCATACCATACGACCATGCGATCCTCAAATCTTCCTTCGTACCATAATTCCTACACATATGCATCCTAAGCAGAATATCATATGAATGCATCAAACACAAAAGTAACATCCACAAACTCATATTCGTCACATAGGGGTATTTTCGTCATTTCACTACCTAGGGGTATTTTTGTAATTCTACCCTACAGGGGTATTTTGATAATTTCACAAATCAGGGGTCTTTCAGTAATTTTACAAACCGGGGTACTTTGGTAATTTTACAAATCGGGAGTATTTTGGTAATTTCGCAAATCGGGGGTACTTTGGTAATTTCATAAACTGAGGGTATTTTGGTAATTTCATAAATCGAGGGTATTTTGGTAATTTCACAATTCGGTGGTATTTCGGTAATTTTGCAAACCGAAGGTATTTTGATAATTTCGCAAACTGGGGGTATTTTGGTAATATCACAAATCAGGGGTATTTCGATAACTTCGCAAACTTGGGGTATTTCGATAATTTCACAAATTAGGGGTGTTTCAGTAATTTCACAAATCAAGAGTATTTCGATAATTTTACAAATCGAGGGTATTTTGGTAATTTTACAAATATAAGGGTATTTCGATAATTTCACAAACCGAGGGTATTTCGATAATTTCACAAATCAGGGATATTTTGGTAATTTTACAAATATAAGGGTATTTGGTCCCTCTCGAATTTTAGTTATGAACTTTGGCCCATCAACAAGTCCTCGCGGCTAAAATGAACAGACACTATGCACTAGGTAGGATTCTAGAAAAGAGGAGGTGGGCCACTAGGGCCGCTTATACCAAGCTCTCCTTAGATCCAATCCTAGACATGCGTATGCCCGTTGCCACACCTTAACCCCGCAACTTGTTCACAGACATGTTTAATTAGAAAAAATAAGTCTTATGGAATTTAAGAGTTGTTCAAACTAGACCTAAGGTCCATAAACCCTAACATACATGTTTACGTCCCCATAAGCTTATCAAGCCCAAATCACTCTCTTACGGCCCATTAGGCCCAAATATCATCATATGGCCTATTAGGCCCAAAACAAATCCAATTCATGTATCATGCATGACTAATTCAATTCGTATAACCAACCAAACCATTTCATCAAACTTAGCCACAGGGCCCACCAGGCCCATTTAGCCACTTTCGACTTTTCGGCTTTTCGGCATTGTCGATATTGTGTGTGAAGTGTTTGTACACACCTAATAACCACGCGCGCTGCAAACCCCTTAGTCACGAACCTACAATCGACATCACCTAACGATTAATCATAACTTAATATACACTTATCGTAAACCGAAACCTCACCGTAACCTTACTGTACACCTCACGTTATAGTAGCCCTTCCTTCGCTACTATTGGCGATTATCCTCTAGCTCTACACCCAAACGCCCACCAAGGTATATTAACTCTCCTCATAGAATGCTTTATATATAGCTAGCTTCTCACCTTCCTTCTTTGTATCTTACCGATGTGGGATCCCTCCGTTAGCAGAGTTTAAATCCAACTCAAACTTTTCTCGTCCAATCCGCAAAATAAATACTCCCTTGCTTGTCATGAGATTCGAACCCAGGCTCCCTTGCACCCTTAATGACGCCTTGCCACTGGACCACTCACTTTCTTGTGTCTAAAATCATGCGCAACTAAATACAACCATATGGCAAAATTCTAGAGTCCATTTAAAAAGAAAACCAAAATGCAAGAGTCAAGACTTGAACCTTGGACCTCTTTCCTTCCTTGTGGCGTCACCCCTTTGTCCCTTATGTGGCGTCACTTTGCCACTACACACACACTCCACTTGTGTCATTTTTCTCCACATTTCATTCTTAAATCCTACTACTAACTCTCAGGGTTTTATTCACCTAAAACCAAAATTTTTCCTAAGACCTAACTTGAACCCGGGACTTCATAGAAACCCTCTAACCTTCCAAAATTACTCACCTAATAGGTCCAACTTGCACTAATGCCGTTCTCTTATTCTTAAAAATTTTAAACGCTCCCGCGCCCAAGGCTCAATGGGCCCAATTCTTCTAGGCCCAATTTTGGGATGTTACAGTCAAACATAGCTAAGACACACACCCATGTAGACAAAAATTAGGTTATTTTCCAAGCCACATTTCTCACCCAATTTGTCTTCCTCTTACACTAATAATTTAACATATTCACAAGCCATTTTTAAAATAATTAATTCAAGGAAAAAACTAATCTCATGCATGACATAACATCACATACCACCAATGTTCTCTTAATCACCTCAAATAACACTTTACCATCATGTAATCAAACATATATAACTTACTTAACTTATCAAATTCACCTATATGTGTATTTTACCAAATATGCTAGAATTAATCATCAATATACCAACATGATTTCTATCATTCAAGCATTTAAGCACACACCAAACATGTTATAGCCCCATTAATACATATCAAAACATGTTCTTCACAAGCCATTCCGATGGCTAGTTTTCACTCCAAATATTTACATGTCAATATTGGCTAATTAACCTATACATGCCATTATAACCATAATTAATTTACCATATGTACCAAGATGGGCCGATGGATAGTGTGAGTGATCTCCACCGATGCTTCCAAACCAACGAGCTCCAGAATTACTATAGAACAAGGGAAAATAAAATAGAGTAAGCATGAAATGCTTAGTAAGTTCATATAACATGGTAAATAACTTGCCATATATTTATGTTCAGAATAAACTTGCAAGGAACTATCAATCAATTTTATCATAAGCCCTAAACAAATATCCTCATCATGTTAGCCAAGAAATCACATATGATAATACTTAATCATGGATGAACAAAGTCATCAAGAATGATCCACATTCATGTAATAACCAATTCATGCACCATTATATCAAGTACTATCATTTCCCTGTACTTCATGTACATACGGGTAATAATTAGTTTCTAAGTCATACTATCTCATATAAACAGGGATACGTAGGTGTACGTAGGACACTTGTAATAATTCATTTCTTGTTCATATTTTCTCATGTCAGAATTTTGCTCGTTGTACTTATTTGAAATATCGATGGATACGTAGGTGTACACTTGAAGTGTACAAATTAGAAATTCGTCAATTCATAATCAGGGGTACTCATAAAGAGTACATAATCAGGAAGCACTCTCTCGAGCCATATATCAGGAATGCTCATATGAACCATGTAACAAGAAGCCTATCCGGGCTAAATCAAGATACTCATAAGAGTTTAAAATGGGAAGTTCACAAAGAACTTTTAATCAGGAAGCTCACGAAGAGCCTATCAGGAATGCTCAGAAAGAGCCATGTAACGGGAGCTACAGATAGCCATATATCAAAGAGTTCAGGTGAGCCATATCAGGACGCTCATAAAGAGCTGCGTTTATGTCCGCAACATATGTAGGATCACAACCGATCGCATAATAGGACGCTCACAAAGAGCTGCATTTGTGCCCGCAACATACGCAAGATCACAACTGATCAATAAACAAGACGCTCATAAAGAGCTACGTTTGTGTCCACAACATATGCATGATCACAACCGATCAATAAACAGGATGCTCACAAAGAGCTACGGTAGTCGCAACACATGTAAGATTACTACTGATCAGGATGCTCGCAGAACTATATAACAGGAAACTTGAGAGTGCTAATAAAAAAATGCTCGTCCGAGCTATAGTATGTTTGTAACATATGCAAGACTACAACCATTACAGGAAATCCAGTAATCCATCGAATTTCATTTATTCAAACGGGACTTAACATTTTTCAGGCATTATTATTTATCAGGCTTTGTCAAATATGTCTGCAATTTCATAGATATATATAATATTTATAAAATTCAGATGCACAATATTCAATTCAAGTATACAATTATACATAATTTAGTTACACGAACTTACCTCGACAATTGTTCGTGTATGTAAAATCTACAAATCAAACATTTTTCTCTTTTCCTCGTTCTAACTCTGAATTTGGTTTATCCGGATCTATACGAGTAAATTTAACATCAATTTAATATAATTCATACTCAATTCAGTTGAATTCACTTTTTAGGAAAAATTACCATTTTGCCCATAAACTTTTAATTAATGACGATTTCGTCCCTAGGCTCGGAAAATGAAATTCATGCAATTTAATCATTATTCCAAGCCTAGTCAAATTTTACACGTAACATTTACAATCCATGTATTTCACAAAATTGAGAATTTTTCCATAAATTTTATAACTTTACAATTTAGTCCCTAATTCACATTTTCATCAAAATTCACTTTACAAAAGTTGTTTATCTATCAACAAACTTTCATTTTCTACCATAAATTTCAAAATTTCAGCATATTCATCCATGGAAAAATTTCTATACCGTTATAACTTTTCAAATTAATCCCCAAAATAGCTAGATTAGGTTATCCCGATCTCAAAAATATAAAAATGACTAAAAACGGGACATGAATACTTACCTAATTTGGCCAAATAAATTTTATCTTTCTTCCGTTCTCCATGGCTAGGGTTTCCATATTTATTTGGGAATGATGATGATAAAAATGATGATATTTTCTTTATTTTATTATTTTTCATCTTTCCAATTTTGTCCTTTTATTATTTTATTTTCCATGAATGATTCATCATCCTTAACAACTAAGTATTTTTAATGGTCTATTTTCCATATAAGGATCTCAAATTTTGAATTCCATAGCTATTTAATCCCTTTAGCTATTAGAACTCAATTTTTGCACTTTGTACAATTTAGTCCTTTATTAAATTAAGCATGTAATCGGTAAAATTTCTTCACGAAATTTTTATATGAAATTATTATCATATTTAGATCATAAAATAATATTAAAATAAATTTCCTTTCTGGAATCAGATTTGTGGTCCCAAAACCATTGTTCCAATTTTACCGAAAACGGGCTATTACAAAAACCTTCTATTATTTTCTATATGGTTATTCGGGGTACAACTAGATTTCCATAGCTCCAACTGATCAAGAGAAGACCACATTCACATGTCCTTATGGAACTTTTGCATTTTGACGAATGTCGTTTAGATTATGCAATGCCCCTGCAACATTTCAACATTGCATTATGGCACTATTTTCGGTCATGGAAGAGAAATTTTTAGAAGTTTTTATGGATGACTTCTTGGTGTTTGGCGATACCTTTGAAGATTTTTGAAAACATCTGGAGTTAGTTTTTTGTCGATGTGAAGAAACCAACCTTGTTCTTAATTGGGAGAAATGCCACTTCATAGTCTATGAAGGTATTATTCCGGGACAAAATTTTGTAACAAGGGATTGCTATTGACAAAGCAAAGTTTGAGGTTATTGAGAAATTGCCACCACCCTCCACAATTAAAGGTATTCACAGTTTTATCAAGCATGCAAGATTCTATCGAAGATTTTTCAAAAATATCGAAACCCCAATGTACATTGTTAGAACCCAACAGATCTTTCAATTTTGATAAGTCGTGATTACAAGCATTTGAGGAATTGAAAAAATGGCTAGTCACAGCACCAATAGTCATAGCACTAGATTGGACTTTACATTTTGAACTTACGTGTGACGCTAGTGATTTTTCCGTAGGAGCAGTACATGGGCAAAGAAAGGACAAGGTATTTCATGATATCTACTACGCATGTCGCACATTGACAGACTCACAACTAAATTATACCACCATTAAGAAAGAGCTGTTAACTATGGTATTTGCCTTTGACAAATTCTGAGCTTATTTAGCGGGCACCAAGTTACGGTTTGTACAAACGACTCTGCTATTAAGTACTTGGTGACCAAGAAAGATGCCAAGCCTAAATTAATTCCATGGATACTACTACTACATGAATTTGATTTGGAAATTAGAGATAGGAAAGGCACAGAAAATCAAATGGTTGATCACTTGTCTTGAATTGGAATAGGAAATGAATACAGTAATATTCAGTGCATTTAGGATGATTTCCCATATGAACAACTATTAGTTTCCATGGCATTACCATGGTATGCTGATATCGTCAATTTTTTGGTTAGTGGATTGTTGCCACCTGAGCTCACAAATCAAAACCGAAGGAAATTTATCCATGATGCCAAGCAGTATTATTGGGATGAGTCATTTTTATTCAAACATTGTGCAGACCAGATAATTCAAAAGTGTGTTCCAGATGAAGAGATTCAAAGTAATTTATATCATTGTCATTCAGCACCATATGGAGGACACTTTGGGGGCATGAGAACTGCTACAAAAGTTCTCCAATCTGGTTTTTATTGGCCAACCTTGCTTTAAGATGCTCATGAATTTTTCCAATCTTGCGATCACTATCAAAGAATTGGAAATTTATCGAAAAGGGATGAAATGCCCTTGCAAACTATTTTAGAAATGGAACTATTTGATGTATGGGGAATTAATTTTATAGGTCCATTCCCACCTTCTTGGGACAATTTATACATACTTTAAGGTGTTGATTATGTCTCCAAGTGGGTTGAGGCTATTGCTCTACCAATGAATGATGCCAAATCGGTACTAAAATTTCTACATAAAAATATTTTTACCAGGTTTGGTACCCCTCATGCTCTAATTAGTGATAAAGGTTCACACTTTGAATGCAAATTAGTTGGTAATGATCTGAACATGTATGACGTTAAGCATATAATTTCCACATCATACCATCCCTAGACAATAGACAGTCGGAAGTCTCTAATAGAGAGGTTAATCAAATTTTGGAGAAGGTAGTTAATCCCACTCTTAAAGATTGGCCATCCAAATTAGATGAAGCTTTGTGGCAATATCGCACTACATTCAAGACACCATTGGGGATGTCACCTTTCCAGATTGGTTCTGGGAGACCCTGTCACTTGCTCGTTGAACTTGAACATAAGACATATAGGCAATTAAGAAATTGAATATGGATTGGAATAATTTTGGTATTAATCGCCTGTTGGAGTTGAATGAGATGAAAGAATTCAGAGCACAAGCTTATGAGAATGCCAAGATGTACAAAGAAAAGACTAAATGATGGCATGACAACAAGATTTTGCCACGGCAATTTGCACCTGGACAACAAGTCTTGTTATTTAAGTCCAGGCTTAAATTGTTTCCTAGCAAATTAAAATCTCATTGGTTTGGCCCATTCGAGATAGTGCATGTCTATTCTCATAGAGCTGTGGCAATCAAAGACAACAAGACTGGTTCTACTTTCAAAGTCAACGGACAACGATTAAAGCAGTACTTCAGAGCTCCTATAATTCGTTATAAAAATTCCATCATTTTTCGAGTTGGTTAATATTTCTTTCATGCACTGTTTTATTCATATAATTTGTTTTTAATCTCTTTGTTTAGATTCTTCAATAAGTTTACTTAACTGTTATTTTCTTTTGTTGCAGGCACATTATGACCCAAGTTTGTAAAAATCAGCCCATTTAATATATTAGTTAATTTTTGGTTTAATAATTATTCTATTATTTTTATTTTTCCCACTCAGTTTTTCTCTTTTTTGTGTCAGGGCACAATCTCAGGTTAATCTTATCCCCCACGTCATTGCTATATTTTCTCTCACGTCTTACCCTAGTCGATTCACTTTTTTTCTAACTTCTTTTTCGTTTTATCTTCTTCACCCTTCTCTATTTTTACTCCATAAAACTGTAAAGGCCTAACCTTTTTCATTTTCCATTTACTATTTTTTCTCAAATACTGATGATCTCATGAAGTTAGATAATGATGATAAAGATGAGGTGCCAATCAACCAGCTAAAACGAAGCACTACAAGAGAGTTACTCAGAAATCAGTTCAAGCTGATGTTGGTGAAGTGGACAGGCAATCACGCTACAAATGTGCTACCAGAAAATCAACCCAACCCAATTAGAGTAACCCAATTCCTTCCAAGCTTTTGTTTTTATTTTCTTTTTTATTTATTTTATAACATGTTTCATGCATTTATATTTGGTTGTCATGATATTTGGTCATGTTTAATTATCCATGCATTGAGGACAATGCATCCTTTAGGTTTGGGGCGCGTTGTGTTGTAATATTCATGCATTTTGTCATTCATTTTGCTAGTACATAAAAATCCCAAATAACTACCTGACTATGTTGAGTATTTTATTATCGGTGATGTTCAATGAGGACAATAACTCTTTTATTAATTTAGAAATTTGTGATAGTTGATCATATAGCTTAGGATAGTTGTTTGAAAATTGATTCCTAAAAGTAGAATAACTTAAGTATCATTACAATTAATCTTTAGTAGGGTTATTTTAATGCATTTAGATTTTCTTAAACCTAAATTCAATAATTTGGTTATTAATTGTAACACCCCAAACCCAGCCTAAACGTTATGACCGGATCTAGCGTGTCACATCAAATGGTAGTTTTAAAAGCTAAGCGTTCGTTGAAAATGTTATATCTCTTTTGAAAACTCCGAGTATTGTTGTTTGTTGTAAAAACCCAATTTATTTAGTGTCCATTTTAATAAGGTTTTTATTATTTTGAAAACTATTTTTGTTGTGAAAATCAAACTTGATTAGTTGCGAAAACGTGATATTTGGAAAACGATTTTTAGTTTTTGGAAAACCCAGTATTCAAACATCTAACAATTTAAAAATAGCCGAAATGGAAGTTAAACGAAAATTAAGTCTAATGGCCTTATTACAACATATTAAACCCAAATTAGATAATCATAAATAAAGTAAAACCGGATTTACTAATTTTAGTGACAAGTAATCCGATGTATGGCAACCACCGAGTCCTCCTCAGCTCCAAATCCTCTAACGTTGGGGATTACCTACACAGTTAAGAAAAAGGGGTGAGTTACGAGAACTTAGTGTTTAATCCCCTGTTACAGTCATAGTCACAGTCTGGGCCCAAGCCCATACAGCATCAATCTGGGCCTAAGCCCTATAATCATGGTAATGCAAACAAAAGTGCAGCCCAACCCAACCCAATCCAACCAACACACCACTCGTACCAACCCTACACACCTGTGGGGACCAAGTCAACCCACCCAGCCCTACAAACCAAGAGCGCAATTGAGCTACCAAAATATAAGCGACTTAAAGCCGTCGATAGGTCCACAGTCATATCGGGCGACCCGTACGACCCTAACAATCAAATCTGTGGGTCCACAATCGTCTCGAGTGACCCGTGTGACCCTAACAGATCAATCACTTCCTCCAATTACAAAATCCCAATCCCATGTATGCAAAGTACATATCAAAATGATGTATGAAATAAATTACCATCATAACTAGTTAAAGAGAATACACACAATCATACTAATCAACCCATTAGGGTATAACAGTAATTTTACCCATCGAGGGTATTTTAGTAATTCACCCTCTAGGGGTATTTCGGTAATTTATCCTCCAGGGGTATTTCGATAATTTACCCTTTAGGGGTATTTTGGTAATTTACCCTCTAGGGGTATTTCGATAATTTACCCTCCAGGGGTATTTTGGTAATTTAGCATTTAACGGACTTTCCGAAGGCTTACTGTCGCCGCGAGCGACACAAGACCCTTTTTTGGGTCACTGCGGTACAATTGGGCCAAAAACCTATTTCAGGCCCAAACAGGCCCACACGCTCATGTGGCCCATTTTGCATGGTTTCGGTCTCAGTTTTGCAGATTTCGCAATCGCATCAAACATTCGGTATTTATCCACTGATTTTGCCCCTGTTGGCTCGTAAGCCCCTTGGGCCCATTTGGCCAATTTCAGTTCAATCAGGCCCGTTACGGCCTTAGTTTTGAGAGGGTTCTCGCGACACTCTCAACGATCCATCGTCAACATTCGTGTCTTCGTTTACCACCACGAGCGTTCGCATGCTCGAGTGGTCACAGTTGTCAACTTTTCGCTTTCGGTCGATTCGCATAACATCACGTGCAATCATTCAGAGGGGTGTGAGATTACACACCTGTTGCGAGTTGTGACTTCTGCCACTTCCAGACACCTAAAATAACGATTAGACAATAGTTAATCTCTACTTCATGAAAATCGACATGTTGATGTTCTCAACAGAACAGCCTTACTTACCACATGAAACGACTTTCCCCAACACCAAAGTAAACAGCCTTATTTCGAGGTTAGAGATATTGGGTCCCTAGCATTGATCGCCAACAAGAGCACATTAGAACGCTACTCTATAGTAATTTAAGAACCAGCCCTTCAGCTTAAAGAAACCAAACGAGAAAGAGAGGAGAGATAGCAACCCTTTATTGGTTGTAAGCACTCTTACCAATAGTTAGAAAACTCAAGATTGCTTATACAATATTCGGCCCTCACCGATGATCACCACCTAGGAAGAAAAGAAGAGATTAGTACTAGCTTGACCAAAAAGAGAACAAAAGATGAAGTGCTAGGGGAAAAATAGATTCGGCTCTACCCAAAAAGGGTCAAGATTGTAAGTACTTCGGCTATGTCTTGAATGGGGAGGGAAAGAATAATAAAGGAAGAAGAGTATGTAGCATTTGGCTAGAGGAGCAAAGGTAAAGTAACGAGAAAAGAAGAGAAAAAAAAAGTAGAGGCTTACCTTGATGTAGTATTCGGCACTTGACAAGAGAAAGAAAAAAAAATAGAAGGTTGGAGAAAGAACAATACACGAGTGGTCAACTCACAAAAATCCGGTAAAGAATAAAAATGAGAGAAGAAAAGAAAGTGGAAAAAGTGCCCCAAAATACTCAGGAAAAATCGGCACCTACACTCTTCACAAGCTAAAAATGCACACACCCCTCATTTAGCCGAATTTCACCTCCTGCAACACTCCCAAATTCGGCTACTACCCCCACACACCCCACTCTCTTGATTCACTCCCCTTTTTCCTCCCCCTCTTTCTCTCCACCTCCCATTCAAACTGTTTGACTCATTCTCCAATCTCCATGGAAGATTTTGATCCCAACTCTGCTTCCTTCTCCCTCAAAGCACAAAATAAAAGCCACCCATTTGCAGCTTGTAAGATCCGAACTCCTCTCCTCCATGCTTCCCATGTGACGCCACACCACTACACCACACACTCCACTTGTGTTAGCAAAACACACTCAATTTAACTTAAGTCCTGCTTCCACTAGCCTTCCCCACTAAAGAGCCCAAAAACCAAAATTTTTCCAAGGCTTGAACTTGACCCCGAGCCTCCCTAGAGTCCCTAAACACCCTCAAATAACCCCCAGAGCAAGCACAACATGAAATTATACAAAGATCACAAACCCCTAACTTTTGGGATGTTACAATTCTACCCCTTTAAAGAAATTTCATCCCCGAAATTTCCAACTATCTAATAATCACACAACACAGGTTCCATCATTATGCTTCTGCTGCGCACTCTGATTCTGATTTAAAATTAAACAAATAATACACTATGGGTAATGTACATACTAGTATTCACAGTGTCCTCGCCTTCACGGCGACGTACTGCATAAACCAAAGCTGGCTACTTCGCCTCCATATGACCAGTACCTCTACCTAAAGCTCCACGACCCAAATCGTTTCCCCCTCTGGCTTGGCCACGGCCTTCCAACGGCTGCTAACCACCCCTTAGTGGCTGCATATTAACTCTACCCACGGTTTGCATCTGATTTGGCCTTCTAGGACATTCTCTAACATGGTGCTCCATCGATCCGCAACCCAAACAAGCTCCCATCCTTCTCCAGCATTCACCCACATGGCGTCTTCCACAAATAGCGCAAGGTGGCACCCCAAATGTGCCAAAAAGGGGCCCAACTCTGACTGGCCCATCAACTCTGGCCCTTTTCTTGGGCCTCTGCTTGGAATCAGTGGGCTTTGCACCCCTTCTGTCTTTCCCTTTGTCTTCCTCATGATTCTGGCGCTCTGCGTGCTTCACCTCTTCAGTAATCTTAGCTTTCTCTACTAACATAGCAAAATCCCTCTCCCTTTGTGGAGCTATCAACACTCAGAGACTGTCTCTGAGGCCGTCCTCAAAATGAATACAACGTTTGTACTCTGTTGCCACAATTCCTTAAGCATACCGGCTAAGTCATAAAAATTCTGCCTCTTAATCAGCCACAAACTTATCACCTTGAACCAAATTCAAAATTATTTCCCACGAGCGTCCACATAGCTAGCGTCCACATACTTCCTTTGAAATGTGGTCCTGAAGAATTTCTAGGTCAATCGATCAGACAAGGTACCCTCTTTTACTGTAAGCCACCACTAGTAGGCTTTATCCCTCAGCAAGGACACGGCACCCTTCAACTTTTGTTCTGGCGTGCAGTTGAGGTCGTCCATAATTCTTTCGGAGGCCTCTATCTAGTACTCCGCCACACTTGGGGCCACCCCAGAAACTCCCCTGAAGATCTTTGCTCCATTGGACCGGATTCATTCCGTAACTAACCCACGGCCCCCAATAGCGGTGTTGGGCCCAACAGACCTAGCAACTCTTTCCAAAATATGAAGCATTGCCTAAGACAGTGCGTCATCTCCAGCAGCTCAGTCGAACGACCCTGTCTCGGTTACTGATAAAGTCAAAGCCTCTCTCGCTTCCATGTTAGGCATATGGCCTGATGCCAAAGATCCAGCCCTCGCACTACCATGGCCTCTACTGCGGCCCCTTACACCTTTTCTAGCACTCATCTCGATGTAACGTATTAATCTGTATAAGAGTTTTATGAATCAATTTATAGTTTTCATGATTATTAATAAGTGTTTTATGAAAAATAGTAAATAGAGTTATTTTCGCAGATCGAGTTTCCTACCGTCTCAGTCTCTATAGTCTCAGTTTCTATAGCTAAAGGTTTCAGTGTACTACCACCAACTCTAGTAGTTTCTTACTACAGTCATTTCATCATAACATCTAATTTAAAGTAAAGAAACTTACAGATTCGGATGCCGAAGATTCGGTGTGCCATACTTCCAGTAACACTATACATTTTCTAAACCACATTTTGAACTATTTTGGATAAATTTTCAAACCTATTCCACAGCCGAGTTTTGCAACTGGACTCTGATACTATTAAATGTAACACCCCAAACCCAACCTAAATGTTATGATCGGATCTAGCGTGTCACATCAAATGATAGTTTTAAAAGCTAAGCGTTCGTTGAAAATGTTATATCTCTTCTGAAAACTCCGGTATCATTGTTTGTTGTAAAAACCCAATTTACTTAGTGTCCATTTTTATAAGGTATTTATTATTTTGAAAACTGTTTGTTGTGAAAATCAAACTTGATTAATTACGAAAACGTGATATTTGGAAAACGATTTTTAGCTTTTTGGAAAACCCAATATTCAAACATTTAACAATTTAAAAATAGCCGAAAAGGAAGTTAAACGAAAATTAAGTCTAATGGCCTTATTACAACATATTAAACCCAAATTAGATAATCATAAATAAAGTAAAATCAGATTTACTAATTTTAGTGACAAGTACTCCGATGTATAGCCACCATCGAGTCCTCCTCAGCTTCAAATCCTCTAACGCTGGGGATTACTTGCACAGTTAAGGAAAAGAGGTGAGTTACGAGAACTCAGAGTGTAATCCCCTATTACAGTCACTGTCCGGGCACAAGCCTATACAGCATCAATCTGGGCCTAAGCACTATAATCATGGTAATGCAAACAAAAAAACAGCCCAACCCAATCCAACCAACACACCACCTGTACCAACCCTACACACCTGTGGGGACTAAGTCAACCCACCCAGCCCTACACACCAAGAGCGCAGCCGAGCTGCCAGAATATAAGCGACTTAAAGCCGCCAATAGGTCCACAGTCATCTTGGGTGACCCGTGCGACCCTAACAATCAAATCGGTGGGTCCACAGTCATCTCGGGTGACCCATGTGACCCTAACAGATCAAATCGGTGGGTCCACAGTCGTCTCAAGTGACCCGTGCGGCCCTAACAGATCAATCACTTCTCCAATTACAAAATCCCAATCCCATGCAGAATGTCATGTATGCAAAGCACATATCAAAATGATGTATGAAATAAATTACCATCATAACTAGTTAAACAGAATACACACAATCATACGAATCAACCCATAAGGCTATAACAGTAATTTTACCCACCGAGGGTATTTCAGTAACTCACCCTCTAGGGGTATTTCGATAATTTACCCTCTAGGGGTATTTTGGTAATTTACCCTCTAGGGGTATTTCAGTAATTTACCCTCTAAGGGGTATTTTGGTAATTTACCCTCTAGGGGTATTTTGGTAATTTACACTCTAGGG
This sequence comes from Gossypium rotundifolium, assembly GCA_025506655.1. Taxonomy (NCBI): domain Eukaryota; kingdom Viridiplantae; phylum Streptophyta; class Magnoliopsida; order Malvales; family Malvaceae; genus Gossypium; species Gossypium rotundifolium. Next base: position 150,066,791 of record CP106734.1, on the reverse strand, counting down.
GTATTTCGATAATTTACCCTCCAGGGGTATTTTGGTAATTTAGCAATTAACGGCCTTTTCGAAGGCCTACTGTCCCCTCGAGCGACACAGGACCCTTTTTCGGGTCACTGTGTAACACCCTTAACCCATGTTCGTTGCCGAATTAGGGTTACGGGTGTTATCATGTAAGTTAAAAACTTCAGTTCACTCGATTGAAACTTAATCATTCATCTTTATCAATGTTTTAATAATAATAAACAAACAATTTCACATATGTAACACATACTTGATACATCAATCTAAGTCATGTACAAGATAATCATCGATGAACTTAAAAGACTAAACAATGTATACGACAACATTGTCACTTAACAATACAAATTTCATGCAATATACTTCCTATTAATACCTATTTCATAAGGCATAAACCTATTTCCACATAACCAAAAATATGCAACTTATTACACAACACATACATGCTTATAATTTGGCGAATATACAAGACCTCATTTACAACATTTCATGTTGATTCCTAGCACAAACCAAGTTTGGTAATTCCATGTACTCAAATTTATTAAGTGACTTCACAAGCAAAATATTTATATATCATAGTTATAAACATCTTCTATATTCGACTATGAGCCCTGAACAAATAATTCATTATACATGTTAACTACATTTGCAACTATCACCTAGGTTTGGCGAATACACATACATGCATTACTCACATAATTCCTACTTAACAAATTGATTGAAGTTGTCACGCTTATACAATTCCCTAATAATACTCATTAGCATATATCTACCTTGACTTAGGCATGCGAAGATTTACCTAAATGCCAATCCACCGACTAATTTAACACAAACGTTGGTTCTACACGCAAGTAATCATATAGAATGCATAAGATTAAAGTAAACAAACAACCATGACCAAACTGTTGAAACCGAACACTGTAACCACATTGTCAAAAACAAATAAAAACCAAACTTATAATGTATATTTAAGCCATTTTCGCATGGCTATTTTATATACATATAAACATAACATTATTCCAACATTTAGCTAGCCTATACATGCCTTTGATTCAAAAATAACTAGCTTAAAAGTACCAAAATGGGATGATAGTGTGGTTGACTTCACCAACGATCCTTCGAGCCCATAGCATGACTAAAATCTATAAAACGAACAATGAACACACACAAAGTAAGCTCACTAGCTTAGTAAGTCTCAAGCAAATATAATTACAAGGATCATACTCTCAAACATATTAAGTCTTCATGCTTATAATATTGAACATAAATTCTTCAATAAGTAAAAACAATGTACATAGCCGAATACTAGTTATTCCCATAATTTAAATATTATAACTATATCAACTTGAACATATAATATCAAAACTCATAATTATTGTATTTAACTATATATTTGAGTCACATGAACACATCTCAAAAATCAATCTCATATGTCTACTTATACATATATGCAAACCCTTTTAAACTCTTTTACCATTGATCTTTCCATTTGTAACCAAGTCTTTAATGTAATAAGCATATATGTATATGTGTATATATATATATATATATCAATTCCATACGCATATAATATTCATTCACATTAATGATGAGCATCATCATTACAAAGAAACATACTTATAGAGTCATCCACTTCATCACATCGTACTTAACTAAAGCGATAATAAATTAACTTACTTTATTCTTTGCTAATACAATAGGCCAACTCTTACCCAAGCTTTCAGCACATAGCACTGCATATATGTGTCACATTAGTTAAATTTTTTGATTTCTCCATTTATAGCATTTCACTGGCCTTAAGCCTGCTAGACCTGAAGTCTGAAATTTGAACACCGGCATTTAGCCTGCTGGGCAATAAGCCCAAAATAGTACACCGGCACAAGGCTTGCTAGGCAATAAGCCCGAAATGATTCACCGACACAAGGCCTGCTAGGCACTAAGCCCGAGTATGTCACCGGCATTAAGCCTGCTAGGCATGAAAGCCTGATAAGTAACACCAGCACAAAGCCTGCTAGGCATTAAAGCCTGATAAGTAACACCGGCACAAAGCCTGCTAGGCTAATAGCCCGAGATATCAACATTTTCAACATTTCAATGCACATTTCAATAATATCATAACCAACTAAATCACTTAAATTTCATAATTCTATCACATTTCAAATTCAACTAAGCTTATTCACATTTTCTAAATAAAATCATTACATCATTGTATACTCCGCATATCATATCGATTACACACCTTTACGTGGTATTAACAAAACATATCCAATTCAATGTAATACCTTTACATTCGGCTATCACATAAAAATATGCCCAAATTTATCAAACATTGTCATTTAACACATTCATAAATCATTCTTTAATATAATCTACCTTAAGGACTTACCTCAGATTTCGTCGGACGATGAAGACCGGTTATTCGTGAACTTGCGTTTTTCCCCGATCCAAAATTGATTTTCTTTGTTCTTGATCTAAACACATTAAAATTTAGCTCATTCAAGCACATGTCATCTCAATTTAGTCCCTAAACACATAAATAGGCAAATTACCATTTTACCCCTGACATTTACAATTTTTACCATTTAGTCCTTATTGCACAAAACACAAAATACACATAATTTGAAACTACTCCTTTAGGGCCGAATCTTCCCATGATCCTACAAGTCCCCACATTTCATTTATCTTGCATTTTAACCCTTCAAAATTTATTTTTCAATTTAACCCTATTTAGCCAAATTCATCAAAATTCAAGAACAAAGTTTGTTCATCAACTATATATCTATCATTTAACACCATAAAACATCATGAAACTCAACATAGCATCCATGGTATTTTACACAAACATCATCCATTCATAAAATTAAGACATGGGCTTTAAAGCTCTCAAAGCAACGATTACAAAAACGTAAAAATTATCGAAAATCGATCAAAATCTAACCTTAAATCACCAATTTCTTCTTGGCCGAATGCTAAACCTTGTTTTTCTTTTCTTTTTATGAATTTTGGCAAGAACAATGCAAAAAAATAAGGCCACTTTTTATCTTTCTTTTATTATAATATAAACATAACTTTTATAATAAATAAAATATAACTTTAATTATTAAATAATTAAAATAAACATGTCATATAATGATACACCACTAGCTTTTGCCGTCCACTATCCTTTAAATTGGGTAATTTGCATTTTAAATGCTCCTAATTAGAAAAACAACCTTAACTTAGTCCTTACACTTTAAACTATCAAGTTTATAATTTACGCGATTAAGCCTTTTTGTCTAATTAAACACACAAACGATCAAATTTTTATACGAAACTTTCACACATCATAAATCACATATAATTAGCACCAAAAATAATTTTAAAAGAATTTTTGGACTAGGATTCGTGGTCCCAAAACCACCATTCCAATTACGGTCAAATTCGGACTGTTACAACTCTCCCCCCTTAGGGATTTTCGTCCCCGAAAATCTTTCCGCTGAACAAGTTCAGATATTGTTGTCTTATTGAATTTTCAGGCTGCCATTTCTTATTTCTCAACTCCTTTATTTCACGGCTAAGATACGGATCAGCTCTTCTTCATATGTCATATTAGATTGGATTTCTATTTCAGATGGTTATCACATGTGACGGGTCGGATCGATATCTACAAAACATTGAAACATGAAATACTTTATCATCGATCTCCAATTCTATATCTCATGAGCATCGAAGCGTGAAATCGTTGTGTATCTTATTTTCACTGAGCTCGGTCCAATATAATGGTGTATGACACTTGCGGCCATATAGAGTTTCATAAGGTGCCATTTTGATACTCGATTGAAAACTGTTATTATAAGCAAATTCAATCAAAGGTAAGTATCTTTCCCACGTACCTTCAAACTCGAGGATGCAACCTCTCAACATGTCCTCAAGTATCTGAATGGTTTGCTCAGATTGACGGTCTATTTGCGGATGGAAGGCTGTACTAAAGTGGAGTTTAGTACCTAAAGCATTATGCAACTTCTTCCAAAACCGCAATGTAAATCTCGGGTCTCTGTCTGAAACAATGGAACTCGGCACACCATGTAATCTCACAATTTGAGATACATACAACTCAACAAGTTTATCGAGCAAATAGTCTGTACGAATTGGCACAAAGTGAGCTGATTTGGTTAATCTATCCACTATACCCAAACTGCATATTTCTTGCTCGGTGTCATTGGCAAACAGGATACAAAATCCATAGAAATTTTATCCCATTTCCATTCAGGTATCATGATTGGCTAAAGTAACCCAAAAGGCATCTGATGTTCAACTTTTATTGCTGACAAACTAAACACTTCGAGACATATTCAGATATGTCCCATTTCATACCAGGCCACTAATAGAATTGTTTCAAATCATTATACATTTTCGTGCTACCTGGATGTACCGATAGTCGACTATTATGAACCTCATTCAAAATCATCTGAAATCAAATCCATATTTCTCGAAACACATATTCGGCCTTTGAAGCTCAAAAAATCTTTTGGATCAATTCAAAACTCTGACTCTGCATCATTTTCACACTGATCCCTTCTAGCAATCATATCTTTGTAAATTTTTTGTGCATCACAAATTTGCTGAATAAACATCGGTCTTGCTTTTAATTTGGATGTTATCGAACCCTCACTAGACATAGCCATATGTATATTAGATGCACGAAGAGCAAATAATGACTTTTGACTTAAAGTATCAGCAACAACGTTAGCTTTCCCTAGATGGTAGTCGATTACTAGCTCGTAATCTTTCAATAACTCTAACCATCTGTGTTGCCTCAGATTCAAATCTCTTTGCATCATCAATTACTTCAAACTCTTGTGATCTGAATAAACGTGACATTTCTCACTGAATAGATAATGACGCCAAATCTTCACTGCGAACACAATGACTACGAGCTCTAAATCATGTGTTAGGAAATTTCTTTCATGCGGCTTCAATTGTCTCGAAGTGTAGGCTACGACTTTGCCTTCCTGCATCAAAACGTAACCCAAACCATTCAAAGAAGCATCACTATAAACAATGAATTCTTTACCCGATTCAGGCTTAACTAACACTGAAGCTTCAGTCAAAAGGGCTTCCAACTGATCGAAACTTCTCTAACACTTTTCCAACCATTCAAATCTGACATTTTTCTAAAGTAGTATAGTCAACGAAGTAACTATTACTGAAAAACCTTTTATAATTCTGCAGTAATAACCAGCTAAGCCCAAATAACTACGAACTATAGTCACACTTTTTGGAGGTTTCCAACTCAAAATAGCAGAAATCTTACTCGGATCTACTTGGATTCCAAAGACTAACACCATATGTCCCAGAAAACTAACTTCATACAATCAAAATTCTCATTAGCTGAATTTCACATATAATTGTTTTTTCTCTCAAAGTTTGCAACAAAATTATCAAAGGTTCAGTATACTCCTTTTCATCACGTGAATAAATCAAAATGTCATCTACAATTATCACAATAAATCAATAACAGATTCAACTTCATGAATCAGAGGCAAACCTGGTAACTCTTCAGAAATACATCGAAAACTCATCAACAATAGGCATCGATTCAATTTTCTTCTTAGATGCTTTCAATCAATCACATAAGTAAAATATGCCTCGTAACCCTTTTTCACATAATTCGAGCTTTCGATATTAATATTACAAAGAGCAATCCATTCAAATCATCCGACTCAATTCTTACAATCTCATTATTCGGACATCTCAAATTTATCACCTATCTTTTGTAATTAACAAAAGCATCATGCACAAATAACCAATCCATACCCAGAATAATATAGAATTTATTAGATGGCAAGAGCATCAGATCAGCAGGGAAACGGATATCTCAAAACGTTAACAGACAGTTCTTGCATATATAATCAACCAAAACACTTTTACCTAAAGAGTTCAATGCTTTTATGGCAAACTCAGTAGATTCTAGAGGCAAAGTCTTGATGAATACTAAGTTCATGCACATATATGAATGTGTAGAACCAAGGTCTATCAAAGCAATTACAGAAGTACCAAAAAGAGTAAAAATACCAGTTATTATATCAAATGATGAAGCGTCTCTCAAGCTTGGATAACATACACTCTGACAGGCACTCTAGCTTCAGATTCGATAACACTGCTCTCTCATAGTTCTCGACTACCATCGATGTTTCTTACATTCTTTCAAGATCTACCTCTCACAAGTACGCTATCGATCTCAAATTCTGAACAATCTCTGGCTTGACAGACTCAGGACAATCTTGAATAAAATGATCAAGCGATCCACATCTGAAGCAAGCTTTGTCATTAAATCTACATCTTCTCAGATGTCTCAGCTTGTAAGCTCGGTCAATGAGTACAACGAACTCTTCTATTTTCAAAATCTCAACTAGCAACCGAATATTTTTTTTTAATATTTTGCACATTATAGCTTCGGAAGGTATACATTCTCATGCATACTAACTCAATCTCACAAATTCCAGTTCGTACTCAGAAATAGTCATTCGACCCTATTTTAATTCAAGAATCTTTAACTGATATCTTTCTTATGGAACTCAGTCTGGAAGAATTCCCAAATCACTTTCTCTTTCGAGTCCACCAATACTAGTGTATTCCACCAGTGTGGTGTCCCTCAATAGTGATATTACACTTCTTAAACCTTCCTCTGGAGTACATGATAACTCATCGAACACTCGAATAGTATTATCAAACCACAGCTCAGTTAGTTTTGCATCATTATCGTCATTAGTTTTAAACTCTTCGACTCCGTGTTTCCTAATTTTAGCTACAGGATGTCTGTCCAATCTAATCGAATTTACTATCGGAGGTACCATAGGTATCGGAGTTGGATTATTCGGGGGTGGAGGTTGTTGCCAGTCAGGTTAGTCCAGATATATGGAGTAAATCATTCGTTCATCATCTAGTAGAAGGCTTACTTAGCCTCCCCCTCATGGCTACTCGAAATAGATCGAGAGTCTATCGACGCTGATCTACGTGCGCGATCAAGCACTACACTCTCTACATCATCTGCTACGGCTCTATCAGGATCAAAATCCATTTACTATATAAATCACAGTTTGAAATGTCAGAAGTCACCACACTATCAAATATATTATAAAGGAATGCATAGCTAGACTCACACGTGCTACGGTAGTCCTAGAATCGACTAAACCGTAAGCTCTGATACCAATAAAATGTAACACCCTTAACCCATGTTCGTTGCCGAATTAGGGTTACGGGTGTTATCATGTAAGTTAAAAACTTTAGTTCACTCGATTGAAACTTAATCGTTCATCTTTATCAATGTTTTAATAATAATAAAAAAAACAATTTCACATATGTAACATATACTTGATACATCAATCTAAGTCATGTACAGTATAATCATCGATGAACTTAAAAAGACTAAACAATGTATACGACAACATTGTCACTTAACAATACAAATTTCATGCAATATACTTCCTATTAATACCTATTTCATAAGGCATAAACCTATTTCCACATAACCGAAAATATGCAACTTATTACACAACACATATATGATTATAATTTGGTCGAATATACAAGACCACATTTACAACATTTCATGTTGATTCCCTAGCACAAACCAAGTTTGGTAATTTCATGTACTCAAATTTATTAAGTGACTTCACAAGCAAAATATTTATATATCATAGTTATAAACATCTTCTATATTCGACTATGAGCCTGAACAAATAATTCATTATACATGTTAACTACATTTGCAACTATCACCTAGGTTTGGCCGAATACACATACATGCATTACTCACATAATTCCTACTTAACAAATTGATTGAAGTTGTCACGCTTATACAATTCCCGAATAATACTCAGCTAGCATATATTTACCTCGACTTAGGCATGTGAATATTTACCTAAATGCCAATCCACCCGACTAATTTAACACAAACATTGGTTCTACACGCAAGTAATCATATAGAATGCATAAGATTAAAGTAAAGAAACAACCATGACCAAACTGTTGAAACCGAACACTGTAACCACATTGTCAAAAACAAATAAAAACCAAACTTATAATGTATATTTAAGCCATTTCGCAAGGATATTTTATATACATATAAACATAACATTATTCCAACATTTAGCTAGCCTATACATGCCTTTGATTCAAAAATAACTAGCTTAAAAGTACCAAAATGGGATGATAGTGTGGTTGACTTCACCAACGATCCTTCGAGCCCGTAGCATGACTAAAATCTATAAAACGAACAATGAACACACACAAAGTAAGCTCACTAGCTTAGTAAGTCTCAAGCAAATATAATTACAAGGATCATACTCTCAAACATATTAAGTCTTCATGCTTATAATATTGAACATAAATTCTTCAATAAGTAAAAACAATGTACATAGCCAGAATACTAGTTATTCCCATAATTTAAATATTATATCTATATCAACTTGAACATATAATATCAAAACTCATAATTATTGTATTTAACAGTATATTCCGAGTCACATGAACACATCTCAAAAATCAATCTCATATGTCTACTTATACATATATGCAAACCCTTTTAAACTCTTTTACCATTGATCTTTCCATTTGTAACCAAGTCTTTAATGTAATAAGCATATATGTATATGTATATATATATATCAATTCCATACGCATATAATATTCATTCACATTAATGATGAGCATCATCATTACAAAGAAACATACTTATAGAGTCATCCACTTCATCACATCGTACTTAACTAAAGCGATAATAAATTAACTTACTTTATTCTTTGCTAATATAATAGGCCAACTCTTACCCAAGCTTTCAAAGACATAGCACCGCATATATGTGTCACATTAGTTAAATTTTTGATTTCTCCATTTATAGCATTTCACCGGCCTTAAGCCCGCTAGACTCAAGTCTGAAATTTGAACACCGCATTTAGCTCTTTGGGCAATAAGCCGAAATAGTGCATCGACAAGTCCCTGCTAGGCAATAAGCTCGAAATGATTCACTCAAGACAAGGCACGCTAGGCACTAAGCCCGAGTATGTCACCCAAGACTAAGCTCGCTAGGTATCAAAGCTCGATAAGTAACACCGCACAAAGCACGCTAGGCATTAAAGCTCGATAAGTAACACCGCACAAAGCACGCTAGGCATTAAAGCTCGATAAGTAACACCAAGACAAAGCACGCTAGGCTAATAGCCCGAGATATCAACATTTTCAACATTTCAATGCACATTTCAATAATATCATAACCAACTAAATCACTTAAATTTCATAATTCTATCACATTTCAAATTCAACTAAGCTTATTCACATTTTCTAAATAAAATCATTACATATTGTATACTCCGCATATCATATCGATTATACACCTTTACGTGGTATTAACAAAACATATCCAATTCAATGTAATACCTTTACATTCGGCTATCACATAAAAATATGCCCAAATTTATCAAACATTGTCATTTAACACATTCATAATTCATTCTTTAATATAATCTAGCTTAAGGACTTACATCAGATTTCGTCAGACGACAAAGACCAGTTATATGTGAACATGCATTTTTCCCCGATCCAAAATCGATTTTCTTTGTTCTTGATCTAAACACATTAAAATTGAGCTCATTCAAGCACATTTCATCTCAATTTAGTCCCTAAACACATAAATAGGCAAATTACCATTTTACCCCTGACATTTACAATTTTTACCATTTAGTCCTTATTGCACAAAACACAAAATACACATAATTTGAAACTACTCCTTTAGGGCCGAATCTTCCCCATGCTCCTACAAGTCCCCATATTTCATTTATCTTGCATTTTAACCCTTCAAAAATTTATTTTTTCAATTTAACCCTATTTAGCCAAATTCATCAAAAATTCAAGAACAAAGTTTGTTCATCAACTATATATCTATCATTTAACACCATAAAACATCATGAAACTCAACATAGCATCCATGGTATTTTACACAAGCATTATCCATTCATAAAATTAAGACATGGGCTTTAAAGCTCTCAAAGCAACGATTACAAAAACGTAAAAGTTATCGAAAACCGATCAAAATCTAACCTTAAATCACCAATTTCTTCTTGGCCAAACGCTAAACCTTGTTTTTCTTTTCTTTTTATGAATTTCGGCAAGAACAATGCAAAAAAATAAGGCCACTTTTTATCTTTCTTTTATTATAATATAAACATAACTTTTATAATAAATAAAATATAACTTTAATTATTAAATAATTAAAATAAACATGTCATATAATGATACACCACTAGCTTTTTCCGTCCACTATCCTTTAAATTGGGTAATTTGCATTTTAAATGCTCCCAATTAGAAAAACAACCTTAACTTAGTCCTTACACTTTAAACTATCAAGTTTATAATTTACGCGATTAAGCCCTTTTGTCTAATTAAATACACAAACGATCAAATTTTTATACGAAACTTTCACACATCATAAATCACATATAATTAGCACCGAAAATAATATTAAAAGAATTTTTGAACTAGGATTCGTGGTCCCGAAACCACCGTTTCGATTACGGTCAAATTCGGACTGTTACACACTGCAATACAATTGGGCCAAAAATCCATTTCAGGCCCACACGTTCGTGTGGCCCATTTTGAATGGTTTCGATCTCAGGTTTGTAGATTTCGTAGTTGCATCTAACATTCGGTATTTATCCATTGATTTTGCCCCCGTGGGCTTGTAAGCCCATTGGGCCTATTTGGCCCATTTCAGTTCGATCAGGCCCGTTACGGCCTTAGTTTCGCGAGAGTGCTCGCGACACTCTCAATGATCCATCGTCGATATTCGTGTCTCGATTTACCACCACGAGCGTTCGCATGCTCGAGTGGTCACAGTTGCTGACTTTATGGCTTTTTGACTTTTGGCTGATTCGCATAACATCACGTGCAAACATTCAGAGGGGTGTGAGATTACACACCTGTTAGCGAGTTGTGACTTCCTCTGCTTCCAGACACCTAAAATAACGAATAGACAATAGTTAATCTCTACTTCATGAAAAATGACATGTTGATGTACTTAACAGAACAACCTCACTTACCACGTGTAACGATCTTCCCCAACACCAAAGTAAATAGCCTTATTCCAAGGTTAGAGATATTGGGTCCCTAGCATTGATCGCCAACAAGAGCACATTAGAATGCTACTCTGCTGTAATTTAAGAACCAGCCCTTCGGCTTAAAGAACCCAAACGAGAAAGAGAGGAGAGATAGAAACCCTTTATTGGTTATAGGCACTCTTACCAACAGTTAGAAAACTTAAGATTACTTATACAATATTTGGTGTAACATCCTGAAAAGGGCCTATGCATTTTGGCCTAATTGTACAAAAAGACATCTTTTATGTGTTTTGGAATAAATTTGGAATGATTTTTGGAAACCTGAGAATGCATGGAAATGTTATGTTGGAAATAGGAAAATGAACATTTTTGGAAACTTGAACATTTTTGGAAATGAATCAAAAATGGAAACCTGAACATTTTGGAAACTTGAACATTTTGGAAACCAAACCAAAATAGGAAACTAAACATTTTGGAAACCAAACCAAAATAGGAAACTAAACATCTTGGAAACCAAGCCAAAATAGGAAACTAAACATTTTGGAAACTTGGAAAATACAGAGTCAGCGAAAATTTTTGGAAACTTAAAATGACCCTAATGTCGAATTTTGGAGCCCAAAGGGAACTTAGGGCCAAATGACCCTAAAATATAAAGTACATGAAATTTGACCCAATAACGGACTTGGAAATGTGGCTCAAGATGCCACTTAAGGCCTTAGGAAATGGCCCAAATGCAAGAGGTTTTGGGCTGAGTTTGAGTCATCTAGGAAGCAAATAAAAGAAGTTTTATTTTGCTTCCATGAGTGGGGAGTTGACGGCACAAGGGAATCTAAGAGGAGGAGTTTTATTTCGATTAAAACTTGATTAATAAGTGATAAATAAGGATTTTAAATTTGGATTATCGAGGAGATAATTGATGGATTAAATGCTTTTATTTTTAGATAAAGGAGATAATATTATCTTAAGGAGAGTGGTGGCCAAGTCAAGGACTCTTGGCCTAGCAAATTTGGCTATAAAAGGAGAACCCAAGGTCTTTTCTCTCATCTTTCCAAGTAGCCGAAAATCCTTGCTTTCTCCCCTTCTTTGCCGAATTTCTCTTTAAGCAAAATCCATCTCTTCTTCTTCTATTTTCTTCTCCTCTCCTTTGTCATTGTTAAGCCAAAACCCTTTTCTTTTGATCCCTGTTAAATCTCCATAGCCGAATCTCTGTGACTCTAGGCAAGGAAGCAAGGTTTCTACAATTACCGAATATAAGGATCAAGGATCTAAGGTAAGGAATATAAATATTCGGTCAAGGTTTTGATTATGTCTCAATATTAAAATAAATCTGACATGAAGTTATAGGGATTTCGACAGATATTCAAGACAAGGGAAACTTTTGGGATTTGGAAACTATAAGGTAAGTACATAGATCCAATCGGCCTAGGGTTATATTGGTATTATTTTCCATTTACTCAAAAGTTAGAAACTGACATAATTACCCAATTTAGTGGCTAGCCGATTTAAGGAAGGAGTACTGTCAATTTTCGGCATTTGATTTACAATCTTTCTATTCGGCAACAAGGTAAGTAATACAAATCCTACTAGGATTTGGTTTTGTTTTAAGCCAAATAGGTTTATTAATGTGACTTATATGATGGCCGAATATAGGAGTTAACAGATCTAAAGTTAGATCGGGGTTTTCGAGATCTCAAGGAACCTTTTTAAGCAAATCAGGTGTGTACGCACACTAACTTTCGATATTTCATATGGCAATTATTTTATTATGTGATTATACGTAAGAATATGAATATGGCTAAGTACCCTAATGTGGTACAAAAGTATTCAGGTACGTTTCCTACTTTCGATAGGATTATGAAATATGTTATTTTATAACATGTGAATATATGTATATGATTATGAAATTAAGTATGTTATGCATGATATATATTTTTGGGGCATTCGGGATTTATGTGAAAGGGGAAGAAGGTGTTGACTTCGGTCTCACCAATGTTTGAAGGTGTTGACTTCGGTCTCACCAACGTTTGAAGGTGTTGACTTCGGTCTCACCAACGAAGGTGTTGACTTCGGTCTCACCAACAAAATATGGTGACTACGGTCACATTATTTGAATATGGTAACTTCGGTTACATTATCTGAATTTGGTAACTCCGGTTACATTATTTGAATATAGTGTCTAATGACACAATGTATATGGGCGACTGCCTTCGATGGTGTGTAGCGGATGGAGGGTTGACTTAGTAGTCCCCACGGTGTGAATGGCAGGTACGGGTGGTGTGTAGCGGATGGACCATTAGGATTGGGTTTGGGTTGCATCATAACTTATTTTATATGAATGTGAATTTGATATGAACGTGTATGCCTGATTTGTTGAATGTTAGTACTGTGTGCACATTGAGTCTGTTGACTCACCCCGTTGTGGGAATTATTTTCAGGTGATGAACAGTGACGGACCGGGCCGGTAGACCCTAAGGTGGCCATGTCTCATTTGAAGATTCCATTTAAATTTGGACTTTATTTCTGTTTAGTTCCTTTAAATTTTATTTTGGGGTTATACTTGATGTAATAAGGCCATAAGGCCCAGTGGATTTTCTTTACTTTGCTTTTTTTTTTTTTTACTATTATGTTACTGAACCAATTATAACTAAAATTAAAGTGATATATTTTTGTTATAAACCCTAAAATTATTTTGTCACCTCTTTAAAATTGGATTTACAAGATTAAATAAACGGGTTCCAACCTAAGCCCAATCCACACAACATTTTTCTAAATATTTTTTTAATTTCTCTAAGTATCAAACTTTTTGAAACCGGTTTACTTTAGGAACATACCAGATCGATTCGGGCTCATGGGTCGGTGTGGGTGTTTCAATTTTGTATCGAGCCTAGTTTTAAACTCTCGGCACGTGGGCTAAGGCCCAAAACGTTTTCAAAGCGAGCCAAATGATTTTTCTTTGAAACATAAGCGGTTTTATGGCATGGCACCTAAGTCTCCACCCATGATCCACCGTAAGTACCCCTAACTATATGTGTGATTCTGTGATATATGAACGTATAAGGGTAGAAAAGGCATGGAACGTAGAATAGAATGATAGGAACTTGAACCCTAGGATTAGACTACTCAAACGCAAACACATAAGACTTAATGCACTTGAACAAACCTATGACCAAGTCAACGAGCTAGTGGTGTGGTAACCCTTGTACGCATGTCTAGGATTGGATCCCAAGAGCTTGGTATTTAAGCGGTCCTAGTGACTCACCTCCTCTTCGCAGAATCCTACAGTGCGTAGCTTCGGTTCACCATAACTCGGAGGGCTCGATGGTGTGGTAACCTCTGCACATGTCTAGGAATGGTTTCGGTGGGAGCTTGGTATTTAAGCGATCAGCGTGACTCACCTCCTCTCCACACGAATCCTGCCTGTGCGTAGCTTTGGTTCACCCCGACCAAGAGGGCTCGGTCATAGGCTAAACATAATGACTAAAACCCGAAAGGGAACTAGCCATGTTTCAAACCTTACTATTAAAATTCTTAAATCATTTTTTCCTTAATTCACAAAAACTATTTCTTATACACAATTCTCTCAGAAAAATTTCCAACTTACAAAATTACGAACATACCCTAGTGGTAAAATTAGAAAAATGCCCTCGGTTATAAAATGTTCAACTACTCAACAGCTTTACCAAAATGTCATTATGTTATAAAAGTCCAAAAACCATAATTTGCAAACTATCAAAAATACCGTGACTTTTGAAAAATTACAAAATTGCCCCTAACTTACCAAAATTTCCAAAATGACCCTGAATTTTAAAATTTTTGCAACATTCCCATTTTTGAAGGAACAATTTTCGAAAAGAACCCTCATAGTTTTACAACTTTTGAAATACCCCTGATTTATTAAATTTTACAAATTTATCCTGATTTGTGAAAAATTACCAAAATACCCCTGAGGTCAAAAATTACCGAAATAACCCCAGATTTAAAAATTTTTCCAAATTACCCTAGACTTCAAAATTTTCAAAATAATTTTTGACAAAAACACCAAGGAACGTTTTTCTTCTGAAAAATTACGAAAATGCCCCTATAGGATAAAATTACGAAAATACCCCCGGGTAGAGGAAAACAACAACAACAACAAAAACTACAACGTTTCTCTGAATGAACGAAAGTTCATACTTGTTTGATAGATGAATGAATGAATGGAAAAGACTGTGTGCATGTATGAATACGAAAGAACCACTCCTAAACTCTTTTTCATAAAATTTCTTCGCGAGTAATAAAGTGAAACAAAATTTTTTTTAATACACAAAACTTCTTAATCAGATTAAATCGCGACGTTAGAAATAAGTTCTAAGGGACTTAAACTTACAGATTGTGCCTAGAAAGTATGATAGTTCTTTAAGATCAGAGTGCGCAGCAATAGCATAGTGTGGTGAGTTAGACTGTACGGATGAACGATAGTAAGTAATTTCGAGGACGAAATTATTTTTAAGGGGGGTAGAACTGTAACATCCTGAAAAGGGCCTATGCATTTTGGCCTAATTGTACAAAAAGACATCTTTTATGTGTTTTGGAATAAATTTGGAATGATTTTTGGAAACCTGAGAATGCATGGAAATGTTATGTTGGAAATAGGAAAATGAACATTTTTGGAAACTTGAACATTTTTGGAAATGAATCAAAAATGGAAACCTGAACATTTTGGAAACTTGAACAGTTTGGAAACCAAACCAAAATAGGAAACTAAACATTTTGGAAACCAAACCAAAATAGGAAACTAAACATTTTGGAAACCAAACCAAAATAGGAAACTAAACATTTTGCAAACCAAGCCAAAATAGGAAACTAAACATTTTGGAAACTTGGAAAATACAGAGCCACGCGAAAATTTTTGGAAACTTAAAAATGACCCCGGAATGTCAAATTTTGGAGCCCAAAGGGGAACTTAGGGCCAAATGACCCTAAAATATAAAGTACATGAAATTTGACCCAATAACGGACTTGGAAATGTGGCCTGAAGATGCCACCTAAGGCCTTAGGAAATGGCCCAAATGCAAGAGGTTTTGGGCTGAGTTTGAGTCATCTAGGAAGCAAATAAAAGAAGTTTTATTTTGCTTCCATGAGTGGGTAGTTGGATGGCACAAGGGAATCTAAGAGGAGGAGTTTTATTTCGATTAAAACTTGATTAATAAGTGATAAATAAGGGATTTTAAATTTGGATTATCTGAGGAGATAATTGATGGATTAAATGCTTTTATTTTTAGATAAAGGAGATAATATTATCTTAAGGGAGAGTGGTGGCCAAGTCAAGGACTCTTGGCCTAGCAAATTTGGCTATAAAAGGAGAACCCAAGGTCTTTTTCTCTCATCTTTCCAAGTAGCCGAAAATCCTTGCTCTCTCCCCTCTTGCCAATTTCTCTTTAAGCAAAATCCATCTCTTCTTCTTCTATTTTCTTCTCCTCTCCTTTGTCATTGTCAAGCCAAAACCCTTTTCTTTTGATCCTGTTAAATCTCCATAGCCAATCTCTGTGACTCTAGGTAAGGAAGCAATCGATTAAAGGCATCAAGGTTTCTATAATTACCGAATATAAGGATCAAGGATCTAAGGTAAGGAATATAAATATTCGGTCAAGGTTTTGATTATGTCTCAATATTAAAATAAATCGACATGAAGTTATAGGGATTTGACGGATATTCAAGACAAGGAAACTTTCGGATTTGGAAACTATAAGGTAAGTACATAGATCCAATCGGCCTAGGGTTATATTGGTATTATTTTCCATTTACTCAAAAGTTAGAAACCCACATAATTACCGATTTAGTGGCTAGCCGATTTAAGGAAGAATCTTGTCAATTTTCGGTATTTGATTTACAATCTTTCTATTCGGCAACAAGGTAAGTAATACAAATCCTACTAGGATTTGGTTTTGTTTAAGCCAAATAGGTTTATTAATGTGACTTATATGATGGCGAATATAGGAGTTAACAGATCTAAAGTTAGATCGGGTTTTCAAGATCTCAAGGAACTTTTTAAGCAAATCGTGTGTACGCACACTAACTTTCGATATTTCATATGGCAATTATTTTATTATGTGATTATACGTAAGAATATGAATATGGCTAAGTACCCTAATGTGGTACAAAAGTATTCGTGCACGTTTCCTACTTCGATAGGATTATGAAATATGTTATTTTATAACATGTGAATATATGTATATGATTATGAAATTAAGTATGTTATGCATGATATATATTTTTGGGGCATTCGAATTTATGTGAAAGGGAAGAAGGTGTTCACTTGGTCTCACCAACGTTTGAAGGTGTTGACTTCGGTCTCACCAACGTTTGAAGGTGTTGACTTCGGTCTCACCAACGAAGGTGTTGACTTCGGTCTCACCAACAAAATATGGTGATTACGATCACATTATTTGAATATGGTAACTTTGGTTACATTATCTGAATTTGGTAACTCCGGTTACATTATTTGAATATAGTGTCTAATGACACAACGATATGGGTGACTGCCTTCGATGGTGTGTAGCGGATGGAAGGTTGACTTAGTAGTCCCCACGGTGTGAATGGCAGGTACAAGTGGTGTGTAGCGGATGGACCATTAGGATTGGGTTTGGGTTGCATCATAACTTATTTTATATGAATGTGAATTTGATATGAACGTGTATGCCTGATTTGTTGAATGTTAGTACTGTGTGCACATTGAGTCTGTTGACTCACCCCGTTGTGGGAATTATTTTCAGGTGATGAATAAGGTGACGGACCGGCCAGAGACCACGAGGTGGCCATGTCTCATTTGAAGATTCCATTTAAATTTGGACTTTATTTCAGTTTAGTTCCTTTAAATTTTATTTTGGGGTTATACTTGATGTAATAAGGCCATAAGGCCCAGTGGATTTTCTTTACTTTGCTTTTTTTTTTTTACTATTATGTTACGAACCAATTATAACTAAAATTAAAGTGATATATTTTTGTTATAAACCCTAAAAATTATTTTGTCACCTCTTTAAAATTGGATTTACAAGATTAAATAAACGGGTTCAACCTAAGCCCAATCCACAACAACATTTTTTTAAATATTTTTTTTAATTTCTCTAAGTATCGAAACTTTTTGAAACCGGTTTACTTTAGGAACATACCAGATCCGGTTCAGGCTCGTGGGCCGGGTGTGGGGTGTTTCATTTGGCCCTTACCGATGATCACCACCTAGGAAGAAATGAAGAGATTAGTATCGGCTTGACCAAAAAGAGAACAAAAGATGAAGTGCTAGGGGAAAAATAGATTCGACCTACCCAAAAAGGGTCGAGACTGTAAGTACTTCGGCAATGCCCTGAATGGGGAGGGAAAAAATAATAAAGGAAAAAGAGTATGTTGCATTCGGCCAGAGAAGCAAAGGTAAAGTAACGAGAAAAGAAGAGAAACAAAAAGGAAGTGGAGGCTTACCTTGATCTAGTATTCGACACTTGACAAGAGAAAGAAAAAAAATAGAAGGTTGGAGAAAGAATAATACACGAGTGGTCAACTCACAAAAATTCGGTAAAGAATACAAATGAGAGAAGAAAAGAAAGTAGAAAAAGTACCCCAAAATACTCAGGAAAAATCGGCACCTACACTCCTCACAAGCCAAAAATGCACACACCCCTCCTTTAGCCGAATTTCACCTCTCGCAACACTCCCAAATTCGGCTACTACCCCCACACACCCCACTCCCTTGATTCACTCCCCTTTTTCCTCCCCCTTTTTCTCTCCACCTCCCATTCAAACTGTTTGCCTCATCCTCTAACCTCCATGGTAGATTTTGATCCTAACTCTGCTTCCTCCTCTCTCAAAGCACAAAATAAAAGCCACCCATTTGCAGCTTGTAAGATTCAAACTCCTCTCCTCCATGCTTCCCATGTGCGCCACACCACTGCACCACACACTCCACTTGTGTTAGCAAAACACACTCAATTTAACTTAAGTCCTACTTCCACCAACTCTCCCCACTAAAGAGCCCAAAAACCAAATTTTTCCAGGGCTTGGGCTCGACCTCGAGCCTCCTTAGAACCCCTAAACACCCTCAAATAACCCCTAGAGCAAGCACAACATGCGATTATACAAAGATCACAAACCCCTAATTTTTGGGATGTTACATGAATAATAATGAATACCATGTCATTAGTTTTCCACTTCAATGTTTGAAACTATTGAGTAGGTCAATAATGCTTTGTTTGCTCCATCATATTATTGATCAAAAAAATAAGTTCAAATAAGAGTGAGTAAAAAAAATTATTTGTATTAATAATAAGGATTTAGGGACACTCCACTAAAGTTCTAGGCTGAACAGCTAAAGAGGTAGTTGTTTGCTCCATCCATCTTCTAAGTTAAAAGCCTTGGCTCCATGAGTGAACTACATTCAAATTGTGACATGATATACTACCTGGAAATCTAGTGTATGCTCCATTGAGATTGTCAAGTAAAGAAACCATGTGACAAGATGAATTCCTTAGAAAAAAATAATAAATAATATTTGTAATTAAAGTTTTGAAATGACAAAATAAGTGAGAATAGAGAAACTGAATTTAGAGGAAAGATAAACTAAATACATTGGGAGAGGTCTGTTATAGTCAGAATTGCATAATTACTTAGGAACTTTTATTTTTAGGAAACATTTTTTGCACTTCATTTGCAAAATAAGCCTACAAAACTTGAACCAATTTTTTTTAGAAGACTGCTAAGAATGGAGGTATAGAATATATGGAAAATGGTTTAGTAGTATATATATCGTAACTGTGTGCTACGACAAATTCATGCATTCATGCATATTCGTACAACTTTTACTTTAGGACAAGTAATAAATCAGGTTTGAGGGTGTGATAACTCTTGAAAAGAATTATATTTCAAGCCTCTAGAGTGAATTAATTGTTTGTAATTAAGTAATTATGTTTGCAATTTTAGGATATTTTTAGAACATTGCATAAAAAAGCTTGAATTGTACTATAAATGCTATTATTTTTTACTTTTATTGGGGAAGAAAGTGTTGGTTGTGGTTGGCATCAGGTGCAGGATCAAGAAGAGAAGAAAGAAAACAATAGGAAAATGAAGGACGTGAAATATTGCCATGGCAAAATGCTGGTTCGATTGCCAACAAGAATGTCATAGCAATTCTAGTAAGATGACGTAGCATCAGTCCATGTCACTCTTAGCCACCTGTACTTGTACCAGATAAACCACCATAAAAAAAGATGAAGCAAAAGGTGTGTGCTGAGAGGGAGGGAGTTACCCTATAAAGGAGGAAAGAGGAAAGAAAAAAGGAGAGGATTTTTGGAGAGAGTGGAATTAGAGAGCAGTTTTTCTCTCTGCATCAGATTCTTGTGAAAAATCTTAGAGAAAAAGAGAGGAGAGGGTAGCAACTTACATAGTAGAAAAGTCACAGAAGCAAGGAAGGGAAGAGAAATTTGCCCTAGGTTTTGCATCAAATCTCATTATTAAAGTGAAAGCTGGAGTAGCGAGAGCTTCCTGTAGTTCTGCCTTTATTTTCTTATATGAACTTTGCGATTTGTGAACTTATAATGATGTTGAATGGTTTTGTTTTGGATTTGAATGCCCAATCTGTGAGCTAAATCTAATGGGGTTGGAATTACTTGGGTGGATTTTTATCATCTTTAATACCCATGGTATGATTTTGAGTAGATTACTATTTCATTCAATTTGTGATTATTTTAAATGCATGCATGCTAGCTCTAGATATAGATGATTATATGGCATGTTAGTAGATCTGATTTAATTCTGAAAAGCGTAAATAGATTGGATTATTATCGGTTGATACAGGCAAGTATTTGAAAGAATATTTGTAGCACTCTAGACAAGTTGTGATTTGTATAGGGAAATGAAAAACAGTCTTGATATCATTCTTGAATTATGTAGACATACAAAAAAAACTTAGAATTGTAGTGAATCCCTGAGCAGTAGCATGGTCATGATTTTTCCATGGCATTATTATGGTAGAAGAATAAAGCTTGAGTAATTCCAACCTTTATCATTTAACAGTACAAATCATTCCTACTTATTCTTTGAGAATTGCCACAGCATTTCAGTTGCCCTAGCATTTTTTTCATTCATAATTGATTTTATTAATCCATTCATTAAATCTCTTTATCAATTTTTCATCTGTTTCTTGCACAATTTAATTAGTTAATTTCATTAGTAATAGCATAACCAATTATTTTAATCAATTCCGATCCTCGTGGAGACGATACTCACTCATCACTTTATTACTTGATTTGACGTATATACTTGCACAATCACATTACACGTTCAAACGTGACAGGGACCAACTTGATTAAAATTAAATTTTTTATGAAATTTTGATAGGAGTAAGAAATAGAAGGCCCCTAATGAAAATATGTGAAATCAAATTTAATTTGGAGGTCTAGATTAAAATGTTATGATTGTTCGAGGTTTAGGGACTAAATTGAATAAATTACAAAATATGTGTAACTTTGTAATTGAATGTGACTTGATCTAGAATTTGATATTGTGTATTGTTGGGTTATTATTCGTAATTAAAGGCGACACAAGGCTGTGAAGAGGGAAAGAAAAGGTGAGAGCCAACAAAGAGTAACTCGAGTCTTCGATTTGTATTTTTATTATTCGAATCATTATAATTGTAGATATTTATATATATTTTTCAGTAGTATGATATTGAGGTGAGTTGAAAATGATTATTTGAATTGAAATGTTATGATTGAGATTGGTTATCAGAATAGAGAACTAAATGGAATAGAATAGACAAGAGCGTAACTTGATTAAAATATGAAATTGGCATTGAATTGGATTGAAACATGTTATGTTATGTAATGAATTGAAACTGATGAAATGAAAATTAAGTTATATGATGAATCAGATGTTTGATTACTGTAGTAACTGTTCAGGCAGAGTTGAATATAGTTGGCATGCTATAGGATTGACTGAGTACGGGTTACTTCGGCTATATGTCGATGAGCGTTGGGCGCATTCTGTTTATTTTAGACATTTCGATGAGGCACTGGGTTCCAAATTGGTGAGTTGGTTGGGATCCATGTATCCGTTGAGCCATGTTAATAGGGAATATAAATTGTGAATTTGTTGATTGATATTTGAAATATGATAAGATGTTATAAAGTTTAATTAAATATATTTATAAATGATATTTGATTATATATAGCATGTGAAAGGCCATGCGAACCGATTAACGAACCTAAGGGTCGATATGGTAAGATAAGGAATGATTGATTCAATATAGAATTGAAATACTAATTTTATTAAGGGCATGATCAACTAGCTTACCATTGAAGTAATACATAGTTGATTCATTTGGTATAATGGGTGAACTTTGTGGCATATATATGTTGATATGTGATTAAGAATTAGCATGCATTATGTATGACTTGGTTGTTAATGGTAATTTAATTAGATGTATAAACTTGATATAGTATTGTAATTCTTTGACTTTAATCATCGAAATACCACTGAGCTTTATCGCTCAACGTACAGTTTGTTTTTTGTGCACAAATTAGGTTCATATCGAGGTCCCTAACAACTTGACTATTTCCGAATGTAGTAACGTCTAGAGTGTGAATACTAAAATAAAATATAAAATTACGAGGCAGTATCCGCAAGCATATGGGTCTAGTTGTAATATAGTTTTACAACAGAGTGGGTGAGTACTCTGAGAATCGTACCCAAGAGAGCCATCGCTAGATCAATTCTAACCTAAATAATAAAATATCTAATAAGCACTTTTAAATTTAGTACTTTTAAGCTTCCTAGGGAATATTTTTAATCTTAAGTTGAATAGCAGTACTTTCTATCCCAAAAAAATTATCGCTTTCTGATCTTTACGTCATGTCGGAGTCTACTCCTTTCCTTGTACATCTTAGTATTTTCGTAAGCCATAAATCTGAAATCTTCCAATTCTTGGAGTTGGTATAATATTTCCTTTTTAGCTAGTTTAGGATCCAAATTTAATTCTTTGATCGCCTAATATGTCTTCCTTGTAATAGCCTGATTTTGGGTCTAGTCGAAATAATGGTTTTGGGACCACAAATCCAACGCAGAAAAATTTTATTTTTATTTTTATTTTTATTTTTATTTTTATTATATTTTTATGGTCTACAATTTTATGGAATGATTTTGTGAAAATTTCGTTCAAAAATTTTGACATTCGGGCACTCAATTTAGTCAAAAGGACTAAATTGTAATAAGTGTAAAATGTGAGTTCTATAGGTTAAAGGTGTCCAATTGTTATGAAATTTTAAATTGGAGGTCTTTAAATGGTAATTATACCATTGGTTAAGTTGGTGGACAAAAATGGACATGGTTTGGTATGTTTCTAAAGTTTTTCATTAAGGGCATTTTAGTAATTTGGTAATTAAATGAATTAAAAAGCCAAAATAAAGCCAAAGTTTGTCAATCTTCTTCCTCACTTGGCTGAATTTTATAAGGAGAAGGCACGGCTAGGGTTTTTCAAGCTTTCAAGCTCGATTGTAAGTCTGTTCTTACACCGTTTTTAATGCTCTTTAAATTTTTGAAGTCATTGTAACCCGATCTATCTATTTCTACCACTAATTTAAGATATGACCATGGTATAAGGTTTTACCCATGTTGAATATGTGTGTATTTTGATGTTTGATGGTAGAAAATGCATGTTTGTTGTTTGTTAAACGACTTTTGTTAAGTGATTTTCGGTAAAAATGTTAAAAAGGACTTATTTGTAAAAGTCTGTAATATGAGTAGAAAATGTGAATAAATGAAAAATGTGGGCTGTTATGAGTATGAAAATAGTTTCGGCTAGGCTTGGGTGTGAAAAAATGGAATGAAATTCATTTTACGAGCCTAGGGACTTAGTGTAAAATGAAAAAAGTTTAGGGGCAAAAATGTATTTTACCATAATGTGACTTTTGGGCTGAAATGATTAATATGATGATTAAATGAGATGAATTTGGTATTATAGATCAAGAAAAATGAAGTTCGGCTCTAGATCAGGGGAAAACCAAAGTGTTTGACGATTAGGTCCATTTCCGCTATTTTTGTATCGAGGTAAGTTCGTATGTTTAATAAGTATTAATTCATATATGTATAAATGCTTAATTGATATAATTGTGGTAAATGCTATATTATTGAAATGAAATGTGAATGCTATTGAGTACGATATTACGGAAATGACCGACAGAGATTCGATACAACGAAAGTCCCGATTGAACTTTAAGAATTGATAGGATATAAATGTCATGACATTAGGGTTACTGAGATTACGTGTAAAACCATATTTGGGTTATGGAATCGATATGAGACTTCGTATAAGACCATAGCTGGGCTATTGGCATCGATACGAGATTACACGTAAGACCATATTTGGGATATGGCATTGGTACAGTAATGTGTGTACGAGATTCCCGAGTATCCTTTAGTATTCCAAATGGTTAAATAGGAAATGTTGATGAAATATGGTTACAAGTGATGGTACGACTCAGTCAAGGTACTCGTGACAAAAATCAACAAGTGTTGAAAGTGAATTTCATATGATGGGTAAGTGGAAAATTATGAGAATTCATATGGTTCAATTGAATATTCATAAATATGAAGGCTATTGAATTGAATATAGTTTATTTCTATTTGCTTATGCCTATGTAAATGTGAATGAATTGATAAGAAGTATTCAAACCATATAAGCATTGAAATGAATAAACCTGTGAAATTCTTGGTTAATTATGTGAACGAATACATGGCATAAAGGCGGAATTATAAAAGTTATATTATAGTATTTATAATTACTTAAAATGTGTTTATTTGATGAGATGAGTTATTATCATACGAGCTTACTAAGCTATATAGCTTACCCCCTTTTTTCTCTTATCTTATAGTGTTACCAAGCCAGCTCAGGATCAGAAATTGTCAGAGATTCGGATCACACTATCAAACCCTCTCATTTTGGGTATTGATGATTTTAGTATTTTGAAAGTATGGCATGTATAGGGACTTAGTCATTTTGTTAAATGTGTCATTGTGATTGTAGCCAATGTGTTGGCTTGTGATTCTCAAAAGTCCTATTTTGATATTTGGCCATGTAGATTGGTTTGTTTGGGCTATCATGGTTGTATGCCTAAGTGTATATATATATGTGTGCTAATGTATTTGGTGATATGGTCATGGTATGCTTGGTGAGTGATAGAATTGTGATTTATGACATGAATGTGAGATGTTTGGCAATGTGGTCTATTGATGAGATGATAAAGTGTTGTACAATTAGGTATCTTGAAAGTAGTCAATGGTGGCTTAATAATTGTTGTGAGTATGATAGATGTTGATATTGTGTTAGTCATAATTGTGGACGTTTTGGTTCCCTAAGTATGTTATGTTTGTGCCTTGAATTGGTGTAAATGTATGTGTGAACAAGGGTGGCAAATGACTTAGTAAATAGCCTTTATTTTGTCCACACGGTTAGACACACGGGCGTGTGTCTAGGCCGTGTATGGCACACGGTCTACCCCACGGGCATGTGTTCCGGTCGTGTGTCCTCTACACCTTAATTTTGAAAAAACAGAATGTCTAGAATTGAGCACACAGGCAGAGACATGGCGTGTGTCTCAGTTGTGTGTGCTACACGACCTAGCACACGGGTGTGTGGCACGGCCGTATGGCACAAGTCAAAGAACACCCTAATTTGAACACGGTCTGAAGCACGGACGTGTCCCTGGGGTCACACGGACGTGTCCCTTGGATCACATGGGTGTGTGAGCCCTACTTCTAGCAAAAATTTTCTAAGTTTTGTAAAAATTTCTTGAGTTCTCAGTTTAGTCCCGAACCACCTCCAAAGCATGTTTTGGGCCTCGTAGGCTCGTATAAGGGACTTTATGATTGAATATGAATGGTTTTAATTTGGACGCAAATTTATGACTCAGAATTGTGTGAATGCTTGTGTTATAAGTCTGGTAATGCCTCGAGCCCTGTTCTGGCATTGAATACGGGTAAGGGGTGTTATAGTCCTCTCCAATTTGATTAGTAAGTGAAAATTCTTACCATAAACTAGCTTATATAGGGACATGCCTAATGGAGTCTTATCTGCTGTTCTGTAAGCCCACAATGCATCGACTAACTTAGTTGCGCAATCTTTTCGTCTTGGGTTTACTGTTTTCTCTAAAATCTAATTTATTTCTCAATTAGATAATTTTGCTCTCCCATTAGCTTGTGGGTGATATGTTGTTGTCATCCTATGCCTTATGTTGTACTTAGCCAATGCTACTTCGAACTGCTTGTTACAAAAATGATATCCTTCGTCATTGACCAATGCTCGTGGTGTACCAAACCTGGCAAATATGTTGTTCCTGAGGAATCTTACTACAGATTTTGCATCATTAGTAGGTAGTGCGACAACTTCAACCCATTTTGAGACAAAATCTATAGCCAAGAGAATATACTGATTCCTGAGAGAACTTGGAGAAGGTCCCATGTAATCAATTCCCCATACATCAAACACTTCAACCTCGATTATTCCTTTTTGTGGTATTTCATCCATTTTAGATATATTTCCAATTCTCTAACTCCTATCACATCTTTGGACGAATTCATAAGCGTCTCTATTCATTGTTGTCCAATAAAACCCTGATTGTAGTATTTTTTTTTTTTGAGCTGTCCTTTTTCCACCAAAATTCCCTCCATAAGGAGATGCGTGACAACCTTGTAAAATATCTTGTATCTCTTCCTCTGCTACATATCACTAGACTAATTGATCTACATATTGTCAAAATACATGTGGTTCCTCCCAAACATAATTTTTTGATTCATGAGCTATCTGTTTTTTCTATTGCTAAGATGCTTGTGCTAGGAAGACCCCCATTGCAATGTAATTAACATAATATGCATACCATGGTGTTCGATGCTTACCTGGTCTTGATTGATCAATGTCTACTCTGAATAATTGTTC
Organism: Gossypium rotundifolium; assembly: GCA_025506655.1. NCBI lineage: Eukaryota > Viridiplantae > Streptophyta > Magnoliopsida > Malvales > Malvaceae > Gossypium > Gossypium rotundifolium. Next base: position 150,039,734 of record CP106734.1, on the reverse strand, counting down.
ATCTACAAAGGTCTCCTTAATATCTTCAATTTCCTCTTCTTGTAACTGGTTTTCAATTCTAGATAGGTGATCTGCAATTTGATTCTCAGTCCCCTTCCTATCTACTATCCATAAATCAAATTCTTAAAGTAATAAAACTCATCTAATTAGTCTAGCTTTTGTTTCTTTTTTTTTTCTTCATGACATATTTTAGCGCATAATGATCAATATACACATATACTCGATTCAATATTAATTATGGTCAAAATTTTTCACACGCAAACACTACTGCAAACATCTCTTTCCCAATTGTAGTGTAGTTGCATTGTGTGGAATTTAATGTTTTGCTAGCATAATGAATAACCCAAAATAAATTATTTTGCTTTTGTCCTAACACTGCACCTACTACATAATCACTAGCATCACACATAATAATAAAAGGTTCTGACCAATTTGGGGTAATGATTATAGGAGCAGATATGAGTTTTTCTTTTATTACCTCAAAAGCTATGACGCAACTTTGGTCAAATATGAAAGGTGTCTCTTTTTAGCGAATTAGATTCAGAGACTTAGAAAAATGAGCAAAATCTTTTATAAATCTCTAATAAAATCTTGCATGGCCTAAAAAATTTCGCACACCTTTAACAATTTTCGGCAATGGCGCCAACAACTTGACCGCCTTCAAATGTACTAACATCTAGAGTGTGAACATTGTAATAAAATATAGAATTATGAGGTGGTATCCGTAAGTATACGGATCTAGTTGTAATATAGTTTTACAATGCAATGGGTGAGTACTCCGAGGATCATACCCAAGGGAGGCGAGCGCTAAACCAATTCTAACCTAAACACTGGAAGATCTAATTAGTACTTTTAAATTTAGTTATAGTACGAAGAATGTAAAATAAAGGATTTTTGGGGTTTTTATAATAATGAAAATAAAATAACATAAAAAGATAAAATTCAACAGATTAAAAAGGAAGAATAAATCAAATCTGATTATGGTTAATTAGCTCTCTTCAGTAATCTCAATCAATTGTTGCTTTGAGTTCCCCGTCAATCAACTAGTCGCTACTCTAGCAGGATCTTCCGATCTTCCACTAACATAACGAGTCAGCAAGAACTACTTATCTTCCAACCTCACAGTCCAGACAGGTTTGGGGTTAAGGTGTTCATGGATGGGCAATACTAATTTTGGGTTAATTTCCACCTTGATGACTTCCCGAGGTTGTCAAGCCTAGGGTTTGTTTCACATTCTTCCTTTCCCAAACAACTGATTCATTGAGTAACCCAACAAAATTGTTAACAGATCATACCTCCACTCACTAATCCCCCATAAAAGGGATAGTTCTTCATGTCATTCATAAATAATATATAATCAATGTAAAAAGAAAGTATGCTAATTAAATCAACAAGATAAAGTAAATGAAAGAGCCTAATTGTATTGGTATTAAGTGTGAATCCGTCGAAACTTCCAATTAGGGATCAATTTGAGGAGTTAGATTTTGGTATGGATGGTATGAACTGCCTAAACAAGAATTCTTGAATAGTGAACAACCAGAGCCATTACTCACTACATCAAAAAATTTCTATTAATGAAAGATGTAAATCCATTGGAAAATCAAAAATACGCATGTCGGAATGGTTTGTGGATTCCGAACAGCGATAACGGCGGAACCTAATAAGATAGCAATTACAACCCAAGAAGTAATAAATTATTGATACGGGCCTTTTCCACATAAAAAGGGAATATTTTGTTACAATAGAAGCAGAAGTGATGTGGATTATTCAAGAATCGAAGTCGATTTGCTTTGTAAAAAGAAGATATCAATGAACTTGTATGAAATGGTTTCACGGATTCGTTGATAATTTTTTGAAAGATTTCTTCGAAAAGGTTTCATTAACTCCTCATTTATATCGAGTAGACCTATTGACTTGTTCAACAGTTATCCCTTAGAGTTTGAGCTGAGCACAACTCCTCCCCTCTCTGGCATCAAAAAGAGTTAGCAGCAAGGGATTTCTGTAGCTCGAACCTCAGCTCCCTTCCTCTACTTGTGGCATCACTAACTAAGGCCCTAAGTGGTACCTCCTTGCTACTTTCCCAGGCTTTTCTTGTGCTACAGTTTACCACAAAATATTCTTAACCCCTAGCTCCTTGGCTCCCCTGAACCAATGCTTGAAAATTAAATTTTTCCTATAGTTCGGGCCTACCCTTGGCTCATACCCAGACCCCAAGACACCTTGATTAACAAAAAAATCAAGCCATTCACATGCAATTAATGCAAACATAATAGCCCCTAACTAAGGATGTTACAGAGTTCTAGTAACTCACCCCATTTTCCTTATCCCTTTCAGGTAATGATCATTGATGGAGACTTGGGCCGTGGATATCTTGGTGGAGCCCGTACTTAAAAACGATTAAATTTGGAAATTTGGATTTCTTTTAATACTTTTAATTATTTTGCTATTTTTGAATTAAGGTTTGTAATAAGGCCTCTTGATAATTTTTTTTTATTTGGTTTTTGTTTGATGAAATTATAAACTACTTTAAGTCCTCTTGGTTTACCTATCTCAATAAAGTCTATGATTGGTTCGAAGAGCGCCTCGAAATTCAGGCGATTGCAGATGATATAACTAGTAAATATGTTCCTCCTCATGTTAACATATTTTATTGTCTAGGAGGAATTACGCTTACTTGTTTTTTGGTACAAGTAGCTACAGGATTTGCTATGACTTTTTTTTTGATGGGATAGATTGAAGCAAAATAGCTATTAAACGATAACTTTGGTTTACTAGAGACATTTACATCTTGTTTTAGCTCGGCGGAAACATATCGAGAGAGAATTGGATTTGGGTAGACAATGTATGGTTGGTAAACAGGGATCGATTTTTTAGCAAGGTACGGAAACGTTTGATCATGTAAAACTTTAAAATTTGTCAAGGTTATAATTGATTTGGTGTAGTTTGTTACCCGATGGTAACATCTTTGAAAACCCGTAGAAGTTATTAAGTTTGAAAAAGTTACTTTTAACCGGTTCACATAACATTTATAAACTTCATTTGTAACATAACATAAGTAAAATAAAATAAACATCCAAATAATAAATAGCGGCCTTATTACATTCCAAATTAAAAGACTTAGAAAATAAATAATATTAACTAAAACAAAGTAATTTCAAATCCAATGATAAGCATGGCCGCCTCGAGTCCTCTCCGGCTCCGTCTCCGCGATCTACTCATCTGCAAAACAGTATGGGAAGGGGTGAGTCACCAAGACTCAGTGTGTAAATCCCCCACCTGGAAATGTAACTCATACACAGATTATTAATAAACATGCAAATATGCAATCCCACTAACCATCCGTACTCCTTAACCATAGGTCCTTAAACATTATTGGGATGATTGTATCATTAACCATTTCTTTATTTTGGTGCGAGGAACTTATCATGAATCCATTGATTTTTGCCGCTTTCGTTATTGCTGCTGGGTTGGCTGTCGAGCTTGCTTCTATTGGACCTAGAGTTGGTCAAGGTGCATAAAAAAAAATAAAACCAATTGCTGCTTCTTAGGTTCGAACCTGGGACCTCACTGCCACAGCCCCCCTTTTCAACGCCCCATGCCATTCCTCCCAATTGACTTTCATGTCATAAAACCTCATCATTTAATTATAAGGCCTTCCTAGGCCGATTCCCTTTCTAAAACAAAAGAAAATAGAATCCCCAAGGTGCAACCTCAGCAGTTCGAACCCAAGACCTGCCACCTCTAAGCCCTTAAGTGGCACCCCAAGCCACTCCACCAAATGTCTTTCATGTCCATACCTTACCCACAAAATTCTTTAAAGCCTTCTTAACTTAACCCTTTCTTTAACGCCCAAAAAGCCCAACAAAATAAAACGCCTCCCCCTTGTAACTCCCAAGACTCGAACCTCCTCCCTTGCAACACCCTTAGACGCACCAAGCCAATCATGCCAATTAAATCCTTGTGTCATGTTCCTTCCAAAATTTTCCTTAACCCCTTATCTCACCTAGCTCCCTTCTTTTAAACACTTAAAAAGAAATTTTTAGTCCTAAGTCAAGCCTAGCTCGGGGTTATTTTTAGACCCTAGAACATGCAAAAAAAAACATAGTATTTATTTCTTCAAGCACACACATGGGAAATTAATTAAATTACAAACAACCCCTAATTTAGGGTGTTACACTTGTATTTCTACAAGCTCAAGCACACAAATGACAAGAAAAATCAAAGAAAACGTAAAAATTTGAAGAAACTTTTCTATATTACCCCCACACTTTAGTTGAAACATTTTCCTCAATGTGTAGCCCATAAATAGATAAGGAATGAAGTTACCCAATTGATTGTGGTCACTCCAAATGCTTATGATGGGTGCTTCCTCTTTTGATCGTGTTAGCTCAAATTTTTTGTGTCTCCTTCGTGTTGGGTTCCTACATAGAAAATCTAACAAAGCGAAATAAAACAAAAAAATAATTTATTAATCCTACTTCTACAAAGTCTAAATTAAAGTCATCCAATAATTAATACAAGTCTTTATAAAATTAAAATAGTTTAATTGTCTTCTTTATCCATCTCCTCACTCCTATCATTCTCCTTGTCTTCTCCTTCCTCCTCGTTTTTATGCACTTCTTATTGTTGTTCCGCATTCGTCGGCCCGAACATGTCAGGTGTGTAATTAGGGACCTAGATGTTATTTTGCCTTGCAAATTCTTGGAATATTGGTCCCTACTCTTGCATCTATAGTATCATCTAATCAAGCATTAGATGACTACTTTCACCGATGTCTTGTTGAGCTTATGTCAACCATTGCAATGGAGTCGGTGTAGCTGTCACTTCATGTTGTCGCTTGTTCTAATCCTTTATTTGTTTTGCTCGTAATTTTTGTGTACTATTGGAACACGGTGTCGCTAATAATACCTTTGGATGATTTTAGTGAATGTTCAGTGGATGTCATAGGTACACCCACCTTTCTGCATAATACCGTCACTAGGTAGGGAAAGAAGGCTTCCACATTCTGGTTACAAATGCATCTTCTCATGTTCTGATGAATCCATTTACCGATACAGACCTGCTTTTTCTGTAAAATAGCATAGACTAACACTGCTATAAAAGTATTAACGTTAGAAATATTTAAAGTAGGTACAATTCTTGTGCATACAAATTGGATCCATGTTTTAGCCTCAAGAAACATGACTGCTTGATGAAAGGATACTGGCATTTTGGTACCTGTGCAATATTTCGATTCACCCCTACCTTCAGTTAAGAAGTTTATAATATTGTTCATATCTACATCTCAGACATATTCTAGATCAGTTTCATAAATGAAATCATTCTCATAATATGGAGCATTATAAAAATCGCAAATGATTCGAGGGTTACTCGCACTTCTTTCCCCCGTACAAGTACCATATCCCACATATGGCCTTTAGTATTTCAAAACTCATGGTCCCGTAAAGATGCATAAAACTCTTGAATAATGGGAACCACGACATTCTCTTTCGGGATCATCCAAAAATGTTCCCACACATGATATCTCACTAAAGGCCATATTTTCTTACACAAAACCACTAACGGATCGAACCCCCTCTCCTAGATAAAGGTTTTTCAATGAAGTTCCGTAAAATATTTCCCAATATCTGGGTTTGCAAAATTAGGGGGTTTGGTGTAACACCCCTTACCCGTAATCCTTGTCAGAATTGGGCACGAGGCGTTACCGTATAAAACTACTTGATCGCCACTTAGGCTCAAAGTGACTACTCTCCTTGAGTCACTACAACAACTTATTTTTTGTCCTACGAGACCTCACTCATAAATACGAGGGCTCTCGAGACTATATTAAGAACTCTTACGATCCGTAAAATTTTTTTCCCATCTAAACAGGGAGTATACGCCTGTGTTAGATGACACAAATGCCCGTATACTCAAGTCGTGCCTAAAAATCCTAGCATTCTGCGAAACTCCCATGGCTAGGGCACACGCCAATGTGGAATGAGACACGCCATGTTCCCTTAAGGCATGCCCGTGTCTTCCACCCGTAGTCGACACTGACTAATTTTACAAGGCCTAGACATGCCCGTGTGGATAGTTCGTAGTCTATCCTAACTTAAAATGCTAACATGCAAGGGACATACGGCCAAGTCGCACACCCGTGGGCTGGTCGTGTGTCACACATGGCCTAGACATATGCCCGTGTGTCTATCCACATGGACAAGAACAAAGCCATATGATAAATTCTATTCACTCCACTAGCATGACACATGCACTCATACAACACATCCGTAATCAACTCATATTGGAGTGCAATCACACATGGGTAACTACATCTTTTTATAAAATAAAATAGCCAACAACCATGGCAAATTTACAAGATAATTATCTTAACAAGAGCCAATACACTTATGGCCAAAATAATAAAATAATCTAACTAGTCTAGCCCCTGTACATGACATACACAAAATTACTAAGTCTGAATATACCGAAGTGAGTAGATAGTGCAGGCAGTCTCCTGGTTTTCAGCGTATCCCGACTCGGCTCTTAAGCTCTATAAAACAAGGGAAAGAAAGAGGGGTAAGCTTTAAGCTTAGTAAGTTTACATGTAAACAATATAACATTTTAACATGTATTCAACAATTTCATAACTTTATATACTAAGCAAGAAATAATCTACATTCATGATCATGCTTACTCATTTCATCCATTCACACATTCCAACCATATCACTAGCACAATGCATACATTCATTAATAGGTTCCCTTGCACCTAGCATCACAATGTTACAATATACAACACATCACAATCTCTTAATCAATTACTTCGAGTCAATTTACTTGATGGTTCCGCACTTAGCCCACCATTAGTCTTTATTAGGGTGGTAACGCACTTAGCCCACCAAAAAGGTTGGTTACGGTGGTATCGCACATAGCCCACCAAATGATAAGTAGATGATTGTATCACACAAAGCCCATCGTAATTAAGCAATAAGGTGGTATCGCACTTAGCCCACCAAAAGATAAATAGACGATGGTATCGTATGAAGCCCATCGTAATTAAACAATAAGGTGGTATCGCACTTAGCCCACCAAAAGATAAATAGACGATGGTATCGCACAAAGCCCATTGTAATTAAACAATAATTATTCAATGACTACCACATTCAATCCACTTGAATCACATATGTTCTCAATCATGTCATACACTAATTAGCAGCATAATGTATTAAATAAAGTTGTATTGTTTACACATAAACTTACCTCGATGCAAAACGTGTTAACTAGCGATTTACTCAATCACCTTACCTTTCCCACGGTCAAGGTTGATTTCGTGCTCTTCTTGATCTATAACAATGAAATTCATTCGTTTAGATCATTCTATGATCATAACACATCAAATTCTACCCTTGGGAAAAATGACCATTTTGCCCTTGTACATGGGTAAAATTACGATTTTGCCGTTAGGCTCTTAATTTATTTTTTCAACACATTTCCTCAATAATTAAGCCTAGCTGAACATTTATTTCTCTTACAACTACTCACCATTCTCACCATTTCATGCATTTATGACACAATTTCATTCTTTGTATTTAAGTCCTATTTAGGTGTTGTCATGCAAACACCTTTCACAAAAGTTATTCCTTATTTCCCTAACATTCATTTTCTTCCATAAAAACTCAGCTAACAACATAATTACTCTCATGGAAAGTCCCTAGACTTCCCACCATAATGAAAATTAGTCCTATCATTAGCTAACTTAAGCTTTGGGGGGTTCCAAAAACATAAAAATCACCAAGAAAGACCTCTAAAATCAATTACTTGCAAGGATGAGATGTAGCTGAAATTTTCAAGCTTTCAAAGCCTTAAACTTGATGAAATTTTTGGTAGTAGGGGGAGATGAATAGTGAAAGATGATAGCTCCCTTTAATCATCTTATTTTATCATATTTTAGTCATTTTGTCACCAACTATCACCTAGTTTGACTAAATTTAATGCTTTTGTTCCCTAAGCACCCTATGGCCAGCCATTACACTCCAAAATGGCCCAATTTCATTTTAAAATCCTCTAAATTACATTCTATAGCTAGTAGGTACCCCTATCTTATAAAATAGAACTTTCGCATCTTATGCGATATAGTCCTTTTTCACAATTAAGCATGCTATTGCTAGAATTAAAGCACCAAAATTTCCATATAGCTATATATTAATACCATAACACATAAAATAATACTAAAACAATTTTCCTCAACCTCGAATTAGTGCTCCCAAAACCACTATTCTAACTTACCCTAAAATTGGGCTGTTACATTTGGATTCATCTATGGTTTGAATTCATTGGTTCTTCTAAATTTTATAGGAGGCATGATATTGTATGTAAATAATTCAATGGAACAGTAAAAATTTAAATTTAGGAACCCTTAACCTTTAATATTTAATTGAAGTTCATTTGAGTTCCTTACTTCCCCGCGTTGCTTCCGTTCCTTGTTGCCCCAACTATGGTTGTAGAGTTTGTGAAGAATAAATAGAATGTGTAAGAGTTTGGGGGTTTAGGGTTCAAAAGGTTTTAAGAGATTTGAAAGAGTTTGGGGGATTAGGGTTAAAAGGAGTTTTAATTAGAAAACAAGGTTTTAAAGGGTTAAAAATTAGGTTAAATGAAGATTATTTTGTCGGGTTAGGCGTTTGGGTCGGGTTGACCCTGTAGAAAATTGCAGCGATGTCGTGACACAAGGGTTCAGTGTCGTGACATCCCTGGAAGCCAACCTATGTCGCGACACACCCTGTAATTCAGAGGTCTGAAGTAATTTTCTACTATGTCGCGACTCCCTAGGGGTGATGTCACGACACTATCTCTATTTCGGCTAAAAACTTCCAGCTTTAAGGATGTTCTTGTGACCCCTGTAACATGAAAAATTTTCTAAGTTTTGTAAAATTTTCTAAAGTTCTCGGTTTAGTCCCGAACCACTTCCAAAGCATGTTTTAGGCCTCGTAGGCTCGTATTAGGACTTTCTGATTGAATGTGGATGGTTTTAATTTGGACGCAACTTTTATGCCTCGAAATTTCTGGAATGCTTGTGTAGTAAGTCCGGTAATGCCTTGTACCCTGTTTCGATTTTGAATACGAGTAAGGGGTGTTACAGTTCTGGTTTAAAGATGTGCCTACATTAAATAAAAGTCAAAATCTAAACTAGGTGATTAGTTTTATCTACAATAATTTAAAAAAGTTACATAGCAATTCAACTAATTTTTAAGTTTTTATTCGAGGAACAGGATGCTCATTTGGTATCGTTTTTCTAAGTGGTATCGATACCACTCAAGGGAAATAACGATACCTGGATATCAGTATCGATACCTACAGACGTTTTTATGGAATTTTGTTAATTATCCCCTAAGCATAATTCCAACAGAATGTATGATTGTTTAACGAATGATTTGCATGTAATAATGATAATTAACCATTTTGACGACTTAAAAACTTACTCGGTTAACAAAAGACGATCAATTTACTTGAATCTAGCTTCTTGTTTAATGTAAATGAGACGAGATGGTGGTGTGGCATCCCGTATTCGAGCCTGGTGACCAGGTTGGGTATAGGGTGTTACATGCAATAAGTTCAAATTGTGTAAAAAAATTATAATTTTTTGTGTTTTAATGGACCGTTGGAGGACTAAATTGAGTTTGATTTCGGAATCAGAACTCAAATGTGAGAATTATAATAGTTTTGATTTTATTGACTAAATTGTGGAAAATGTAAAAGTTAAGGAATTTTGGTACAGATGAAATTGAGGTAGAATATGATTCTTTTATGTTGTTTTATGTTGTTTGGATTGGTTAATTAAATAAAATTATACTTTTGATCAATAATCTCAAAGACCAAGGGACGTACGAGAAAAAGGAAAAATTGCCAGCTAGTCTCCAATAGTTGAACCATTACCATTTTGACAGGTAAGTTCATACATTATGAATCTATTCGTTTATGTTTTTATATTTCATTAAGATTGTTAATATTGATTGTTGGTGGATTGGATTATGTTATAATCTAATATCCTAATGAAATTAGTAAATTTTCATATACAGGTTAGTGAGTTTGCCCAGGTTCCAAGCTCTTGCATATGTTGTGGACTCGAGATTACAGGAATAGTTTACAAGATCCTACATATGTTACGGACTCGAGAATACATGATTAGGTTCCAAGCTCCTACATATGTTGCGGACTTGAGAATACGGGATTAGGTTTTGAGTTCCTACATAGTTGCAGGACATGGACGTGTGCTCTCTTTGATTTTGGGTACAGGTTTGTTCACACGGCCTCAGAGGGTTACACGGCCAGGCGACACGGTCGTGCGACCTTAAGTTACATGGGCACAAGTTGTTATATGGTTTGGCCACACGGACATGTTATTGAGCCACACGGGCTGAGCTCTATCACACGGCCTGGCCACACGGTTGTGTGACCACTATTTGCACTTTTTACTCAAATATTTTTAAAAGTTTTATTTTAATCCAAAATTGTTCACAGTTTATTTTAAATGTTCTGTAAGCTCGAGTTAAGTCTCGTTTTAATTTAATAACGTGGAAAAATGATTGCAAATGAAATATTTTGTTTTTTTTATTTAAATTGTGAATGATGTTATAGTTTTATAGTTGTAATACCTTATAGCTCGAGTCGGGCGACCGAACTGGGTATAAGGTGTTACAATGCATATGGCCTTTTGGTTGGTTTTTAAATTTTTGATTGAAGTGCCAATTATGGCATATTGGTTAGGCACTTAGGATTGTTGTTAAAGTGATATTGTTGGTACATTAGATAATATTGAATTGGTTTAACACGTAAGTTAGTTTATAATTTTAGATAGATGTGTAATTGTGTTGGATATGATTAGGTATGTCCTTAATTGATTATTTTTATGCCTATAATTGTATCTAAGGGGTACCATTTGAGTTTAGGTGATTTTGGCTTGAAATAAACATTTTAAATATATGAATTTACCATTTCTGAGCTTAAGTATAGATATTATGGCATTTACTATCGATACTTGGCCATATGAATAGTTTTAAAACGAATAGAATCGTGATTTAGTATCAATATTTAATAAGGTATCGATACCTAGCTATAAATTATTAGTACCAACTTTAGAATTTTGAAATTTTACAATTCAATCCTATTTCATGCCTAAATTTCACAATTAAGCCCTTGTTTACTTCAATTTATTATATTGTAATATATGTGAATGGTACTTATATAAATTGCATGTAATTGTCTTTTTTTTCTTTTTTTTTTTTTTTGTATAGCATCCTATTATTTGGGTTTGGCAACCAAATCAAGTAAGGGGAGTTACAATTCGACTAATCCACAATCTAAAGCATCTAATTCATTCATCTTTCATGTGAATAGTACAACATTGCTCACATAGTTGGTTTCCCCATCACTCCATGTCACGCATAAAAATTTTTCTTCTTCCTTTTAAGGGTATTAGTAGATTCTACTTGGATATGCCCATAATCATGGAACTCATGACATTGAATTCCATGTTTATTCTCATTAACAATTTTATTTGACTTAAATTTGTTCTTGAATTTCCCTTCTGGATAGCCTTGGGTGACTTAGATCGTTTGTTCCTTCCAACATGCTTCTTGGCTTCTTGTTTAACCCTTGAGTAAGCAAAACCAATTATTCTTGCATCTCCTTGATAACAATGCTTTGTTTAGTGGGTACAATTTCTACCGTTAAAAAGGAAATGTTTTTCTCAGATTTTGAATTGCCCTTCTTGGACTCTTCCAAGTTGGTCTCAAAGGTTTGGAGATATCCAATTAACTCATCAATCCTTATGGTATCAATATCCTTGGCCTCCTCAATGGTTTTTACTTTGATGTTGAGTCTCTCAGGTTATGACCTAAGGTTGAGTATTCATTTCCTAAGGCAAAAGGCCAATTGGCTAGATCACGGAGTTTTACATAAAACTCTCCAATGGTCTTTGTTTCCTACATCCTTAAAGTCTCAAATTTTGTTTTCAGCATCTAAAGTTTGGGTTATTTCACTATATTGGCTCCTTTATGAGTTGTCTCCAAAATTTCCCATGCCTCATTGGCTTCAGTACACTTAGAAATACTCCTGAACTCTTATGTATCTACTCCACCTAAAATAACATAAAGTGATTTAGAGTTGGCATTAGCAATCCTTTCTTCTTCAATAGTCCAAGTTGCATCAGCCTCAGGAGTTTTTATGCTTTCAGTTTAAACTAAAGGATGAGTCCATCCAGTTAAAACAGCCCTTCAGGCTCGTTCATCTGTTGACTTGATGAACGTTTTCATCTTGGCTTTCCAATATGCATAATTCACTCTATCAAGTGTTGGGGGCGTGAGACTGAAGATCATTCCATTCCAAGCTAGTATATTAGCCAGGATATTCACTATTTTGTGTTAAGTGAAAGGCTTTGATACCAATTGTAGAAACAAGGGGTACTTGTTTTCCATATCAGAAATAATGGTTGCAATAGTGCTTAGAACTGTGGCCATGGTTTCAATCACGAAACTAAAAGTACGTAAAAGATAAATATGAACACCAAGATTGTTTATGAAGTTTTACCTCAATTTACTTATGTAGAGCCTTGCCCAAAGCAATATCAACTATCTTTCTTATAGTACAACTAATGATTTAATTCCTAACACTAGTCTAACACTCACCAATTTAGCAACCTCACCGTTGTGTAGAGACTAGATCACTCACCCTCTAAGCTTTCCCCTAGAAAGTTTAGTTTTGCAACTCAAGAGACTCTCTTGATTGCTTATAGAAATAACGCACACATAAAATGTTCCTCACTTGAACAAATTTATGCCCTCCTAACCTCTTAGTCTCTCAATTTAACATAGGCAAAAATCAAGTTTATATACTACTTAAGTTTTGTTTACACAAGAGTTATAGTCTAATCACTTTTTTTAAAAAGTAAAACTAAAAATCAACATAGGACAATAATTGCTTAAGAGCCTAGGTGTAATTGAAAGTCTTCAACTATAGAAAGTGATTTTACTTATTCCGCAAGTAACCAAACTTGAAACACAAGAACTAATCTTCAAGTCTTCAATTTCAACTCAATTAGTCTTAATATTTTAGGCTCTAACTTTTCCCAATATCTTCAAAATAGATAATCCAATACTTTTGTTCTAAAATTTGTCAACTCTAAAAATAGGCAAGTTCGAGAATGAAACAGTACCTAAAGTTATGGCCACTATTTTAGCCTTATAAATTTTCCTTGCCTTCAAATGTGTCAACATAGTATTTTTAGTAAAAGGGAAAAACTTGAGTTTTATATGGAAAAGATTAGGTTTTTATGTGGAAAAGTCATTTATCTTTTTAATTTTCTTTATTTTTTTCTCTTTTTTAGAATTAGTTTTAGTTTTTTTCCTGATAAAAGGAAAAATCCGAGGTTTTACGAGGAACTAACTGGTTTTATAGGAAAAGCTTAAGTCTTTATAGGAAAAATCATTTTATCTTTTTAATTTCTTTTAATTTGTTTCATTCTCTGGAATTAATTTTAAACTTTTCCCTAGTAAAAGGAAAAACTTGGTGTTTTACAAGGAATTACCTGGGTTTTTATAGAAAAACATTTTATCTTTTTCATTTCCTTTTCCCCCTTGTTTAAAATTAATTTTAGTTTTTTTTTTCTAGTAATAAAAGGGAAAACTTGGATTTTTCCAGTGAATTACTTGTGTTTTTACAAGGAAATCTAGGTTTTTACAATAAATTGAGTTATTAGGAACTTATGGTTTCATCTTTGCAATTGAATAACTTAAATTCCTATAAAAACTTAAGTTTTATTTCTTTTAAAAAAGAAATAAGTGTCCGAATGAACACTTATTAAAGTTGGGTGACTAAAAAGAGTGTACAATAACATTGAATTAATGACATGTGACTAAAATGAGAATAATTGTTAACAGTAGTGCGTAAAATAAAATATTTTTTTTACTGTGGTGCCTAAAATGAAATTATTAATTTTTCGGTGCTCAAAATGAAAACTGGTGAACTTTTAGTGACCCATTGTATAGTTTAACTTTTATATTTGTATAAAATCTGTGATAGAATTAAACAAATACTAAATCATTTGGGAATGGTAAAAACAATTTTATTCAATTTTAACAAAATAAAAGGTATATAAATGCTATTTAAAATAATTTTTAAAAGATTTTAGGGGTTATCTTTAAAATTTAAATTTAATTCATATGCATATATAGATAATGTAACAGCACGCCCGACGTAGATCATACCTACATGTTGTTGGCGTATAATTGAGTAAGCCAGAGTAGTAATGGGGTGGGTTATCAGTTAAAGTGTTGGGTTGGCATGTTGCTTGAATTTATCAGTTTGCCCTTGTAAGGGACGCCTTGTTGGAATTCACCATTTGGCAAACTCTAAGGTTGGAAAACTCTAGGGTTTGGCAGACTTTTTTATGAGACGATCCGCCAACCTCGAATGTTCTAGGCAAACTTGTTAGTTCACAGAGCGACAGGATTGCTTTATGTGGAAATGATAGCTCAATGAATATCATTAGAGTTTTGTTAAGACCTAGTTGGAATTGAACTAGAGTACTATAAATGACAACTTGATATGTTTAGGTAGTCGAATGTCCTGCTGTTGGTTGCTTAAGTGTACAAGCAATGTTTTATCACTCTGATTAGTGGTAGTAGTTGCGTTTTGTAACAGCCATTTTCAGTGGTGTCAAAATAATATTTTGGGACACAATTTTGACAAGCGAGTCAGTATTTTGTTATTTATTTAATTTATGAAGTTATATTAGGGTCATACTAAAATTTAGTTAAGAGATTTTCATGTTTAGTTAGTTAATTAGTTGAAAAGGACTAAATAGTAAAAGCTGTAAAAGTTAGTTGCTATTAGTTAAATGGTTTAAATGGCTATGGAAATGTAAATTAATCAACTTAGTTGGTAAATAAGCCATATAGATAGATAGTGGACAATTATGGACATGTTTTGTTATTTATTAAGTTAAAATCATAAGGGCAAATGGTAACTAAGTAATAAATTAACATAAAAAAAAAAGCTAAAAATAGTTGTCATCTTCCTTATTCACCTAGCAAAATCGATTTTCCACGGAAGTAGAAACCAAGCATTCGACCAAGCTTCAAACTCATGCATGGCATGTAATTTTTGCCCATTCTTTTTATGAGTTTTATGGTTTTGAGTCTATTTTAGCTTAATCTAACTAACCCGAGGACCAATTTGTAAAATTATTAAACATTTTGAATTATGTCATTGATGAGTTTGAAGTGTTTTTAAAGTTTAACGATAGATTATTAAGCTTGGTTGTTAAATAGGACTATTTTGTAAAGTAGTTTTTAATGACTTTAATGTTTAGGATTAAATTGTTAAAGTAGGAAAATTTCATGGAATTTTAGTGATTTTTTATAAAAGTGGGCCGAGTAGGGACTAGGTAAAAATTGACCAACATGGTTTTTATTAAATGTATTTAATTTTAAAATTTCGGGATTTAGGACTATGTTGCATGGAAAGTAAAGTATTGGGGTAATTTTGTAAATAATAATGGAAGGACTTAATTGTATAAATTTGCTTATTTGAGTATTGGAATTGGATTAATTGAACAAAAATATTTATCTAAATCAAGAAACAACTCAAACGGACACAAATCGCGGAAAAGCCTTAGCGGAGTAGTTGTCTGTTCATAATAGAAATCATTTTGGTACATGTAAGTTTGTAATTTAATTAAATTAATTTATTTGGTTGCTGGATGTAATTTGATATATACCCATAAATTTGGTGATCGGATTCATTGGCTTGAGAAACGAGTAAGACCATGGTTGAAAGATACCAAGGCATTATACCTGAAATGAGAAAAACCATAGTTGACAGATACTATGGCATTAAACCTGAACGGGTAAGACCCTAGTTGAAAGATAAGACCCTAGTTGAAAGATACTATGGCATTAAATGTGAATGAATCAAGACCATAGTTGAAAGATACTATTGTAGCACTTCGAGATTGTGTAAGACCATGGTCGAAAGATACCACGACATCCTCTGAAGAATGAAATAATTGGAAAGGTACACAAATTAAATGGTTATTGTATTAATGATCTAAGGTTTGCCATGTGAATAGGAATCAATGAATACGTAGATGATATTTGAAATAATGCATGTCTTATGTAAAGTAATTTTAGTCGGCAAGTTATGTTTACATTTAATCAAACTTACTAAGCATTATGTGCTTATGTTATTTGTGTTTTTCCTTATAGATCACAAAAAGCCTAGTTGATCGGGAGTTCAAGTCAGACAATACACACTATCCATCTCTCATCTTGGTAGATGTTTTGGATTATTTTGATGTTAGTTATGAATGACATGTACTAGCATCTTTTGGTTAACTCGTTTATCTTGTTTATGTTTGGAATTTGACTTGGTGGTACTTTGTAGTCATATATATATGTTTGGTACTTTGGTTTAATGATGTGATTGTAAATGATTTTGGTCTTTTGGTTGATGCCTTATTGTAAACGGAAAATATATAGGATTTTGGCTATGTAATTTATCACCTTTTTACTTAAATCCATTGTTAAAACTAAGTAATTGTTTAATAAATTAATGAAATATGTGAAAATATGAAATTAGGGCATAGAAATTATTAAATTGTGATTTTATGATTTATTATATAGTTTTCATGCAATAAATGGCTTATTTTATATTAATTTGAATATATTATATTTTTAAGACATAAAGTGGGTCATGCATGATTAAATTAAATAATAAAATATAAAATTATATTTAATAATTCATTTTAAAATATTTCATTAATAATTTGGGTTTTAAATAATTAATTAAATTGGATAAATTTTATTCTTTGGTCCTCTAACTTGTTGACTTATTCTGGACAGGTCTGATAGCTTTGCTGGATTTCAAAACCGTCTAAATTGGAAAACAAGTCAACCCAATATTTGACTACACATGGCTGTCCATTTAAATCATTCTTTGGTTTAATTACACAAGTTCCTTGCAGTGTTGAAGAAATTAGAGATTTGCCCGAAGATTTACGATTGACTGAGTCTCAGTCCTGAGTTGTGTGGCATCCAAAATTTTTTAAAAATCAAGCAAAAATCAAGTCAAAAGACACTAAGCATGGCCGACAACAATTTGAAGAGATTTGAAGAGGTTAACATCCACTATTTACGACCTTCTCATTCCCTCATTCATTATCCCTCAATCATTTCTCATTCATTCTCATCATTCATCATTGTCTCTTCTCTCAAAATTATCTTAGCCTTTTCCATTCCCACGCCTAGCATCATCTCTTCATAGAGATTTTAACAATTACGCCTCTTAAAGAACACTTGGTCGGCCACCTTGGAGAGCCATCAACAAAGGAGCAAAGCAAAGGAACGAAGGAGCCTCGTCAGTCAGAGTCTTGGGTGACAGCTACTTTGAATTGGGTTTAATCTTTCTTTTCTTTAATTTAATCTAAAGATGTTTGCTATGTGTTCTTTGTTCTTGTTTACAACAATGTTAGCTTAATTTTATTTAAGCTAGATGATTGCTTTGATTAAATAATATTTATTTGATTCATGATTATAATGTTTGTGCCTCAATCGATCATGTTTTCAATTAAAATCAAGTATGTATTTCATTCATACGTGATTGAAATGCACCTGAATTAGCTGAGTGATCCTGACCAGACGACGGCTAATGGACACATAATTGAGATGTGCATGCTCAATTTAGATCCTGACCCAATTGAATTGTAGGTTGCATAACAACTCTGACCAAGCTCTGTTATCTGCACAGTTTTTAGATTTGTGTGATTAAACTGTTTCAAACTTGACACATCCCTGTTACCTCACACGAATGCTAAGAAACCCTCAGTAAATAAGGATTAGTAAAATGCGTATTTACTAAGTAAAGGATTCCGAAAGGACCTAATGTGGTTTCCAAACTCATGAAAGATCGAGTTGTCATGGAATGTTTTTCCGAATGTTATTAAGCATGCTGATAATAAATTGAGTTTAATTAAAGTAATTGTCCTAGTTTATTTATGTTATAATTGTTGCAAATTGTGTTTAATTTTGCTAGAATCTATTTCATTCATATAGTTTGCATACTTATGATAATTTGAATTAGGGATCATTGCATTTAGTTTAATATGTTTTAATCACCACTTCTCAACTATATTGTGCTTTTATTTACCAAATTGTTAATATAATTTTATAAATTAAGTGACTTAGCACAAACACAATCCCTGTGGAGACGATAACTCGATACTTACTTATTACTTGATAACGACTGTGTACACTTGCACAAACCTATGCGTTACAAGTTTTTATCGCCGTTGCTGGGGATTGTCAACTGTTGCCATAGTCATTTTTTTCATGAAATTATTTATTTTCAATTTGATTTATTTCTAATATTACTAACTTGTTCTTTTTAATTTTTGTGATTTTCCTTTTAGGTGTTTATGAGCATAGATCGAATTATCTATTTTGTAACATCCCAAAATTGGGCCTAGTAGGATTGGGCCCATTGGGCCTTGAGTGTAGGAGTGTTTAAAATTTTTGAGAACAAGAGAACGGCATTATTTTGAGTTGGACTTATTAAGAAAGTTATTTTGGAAAGTTACGAGGTTTCTATGAAGTCTCGGGTTTAATTGGGCCTTAGGAAAAATTTGGTAGTTTAGCACTTTAAGGAGAGATGGTAAGTAGCTTCAATGCTTATTGAAATAAATGAATAAATGGTTAGCACAAGTAAGCAATTAGTAAAAAGGTTATGGCATCAAGTGAAGTACCTTGAGGGAAGAGGTTCAAATCCCTTTGTGTGCAATGTTTGGCCAATATTTTTGCACTCTTTCTTTAAGTGTCGGCTAAGAGGTAGTTATGGCAAGCTTGACTTTATTATTTTTGGTAAGGTGGCTATAAGAATAACGCAAGGTTGAAGTTTGGGAAAGGAATCAAGAGAAATAGGAATGAAAGGGGGACATGAGGCTTAATTCGTGGGTGATGTTTTGGAAAGCTTGGGTGGCCAACTCTTATCCTGGGGGATGCATGTGGACGGTTTTGGGGAGATAAGGTAGCTGATTTTTTTTATTATTTTGGCATTTGGTAAAGACTTAGTGGTGTTTTGGCAAAATTTCCCTTTGACAACTTTGTGTCATCTCTCCCATTTTGCAACTCTCCTTGCCAAAACATATTAGCACAATAGTGCATTTTCTCTTCTCTTGAATTGGTCACATATTCATCTTTTGTCTAATCTCCTTGATAGCCGAATATCATTGTTCATTCTCCTCCATAACCGAAACCTTTTCACTGTTCTTTCTTTCTCATTCCTTAAGCAATCAGTAAGTATTCTTTCCAATGTTTTATTTTCTTCTCTTATGACCGAATCCATACTTTGGTTTTTGGATGGTCATTTTGACCTAGACCATCACCTTACTTTCTCTCATACGAGATCATTTTCTTCTTCATAGTGATATAGAGGGAGGCCGAATACCACAACATCGCCTAATCATCTCTAGTCATAGGACGATCGTGAGAAACGGATTATAATCGATTAAGGTAAAGAAGATCTTTCATAGTCCATTCGATATCTCCATTCGATTATTGAGTTAATCGGATTGAAGGTTGGCTAATTGATATTGTTGGTAGGATCGATTCTTGGTACATCGAGGGAGATCACAGTCGTGGTAAGTGGAGTTAGCCTAATAAAGTGTTTCTAGTTACGATTATCGAAGTTGAGACTAACCTTCTATCAACTATCAACATAGGTGTTGAAATCGGTAGAAAACACAACTCGTAATCAAGGTGTGTAATCCCATACCCTTCCGAATATATGTTTGAAATGGTGAGTAAGTCTCACATGTCTTTGAAAGTTTACATGAAATATTCTATTATTCGGTAGAAATACCGAAGAAAACCGATATCTGGCATCCGTGATCACTCGGACGTGCGTATGCCCGTAGTGGTAATCATGTTTTGTAATAAAACAGTTTCAGCCAGAAATAGTGACGTGTATTTGAAAAATCACAAAAAACTGGATAAAAGGAATTACAAAGTGAGTAAGATATCAGATTAAATCTTACTGTGTCTACTTTAATATGAAGAAACGGAGAAGGAAAAGGAATATTGTATTCTGAGATATGTTAATTTTAGTGAGACTGATTCTGAATGACTTCGGGGTATTCTGTTCTATCTTGGAAAAATCGTATAAAATTATAAAAAGTGAATTATGGGACATAATTTATATGTATGGATTCCTTAGTGAGCCTATTATTAATAGAGACAAGTGGGAGCAGTATATGAAAACTATACAGTGAGATATTTGGATTTTGGGTAAGAGAGGTCAGAATCATTGGACAGTGAAACAAGGGAAACTTTAAGGAATAAACTGTACTAAATGGTTAAGGTAAAAATTCTGGAAAAATTGTAGTAAGAAGAAATATGAGTCTAGTTTCAAGGAAAATTTACGGATTTAGATTTAGAGATTCCTAACATGAGTTATAGTCAATTTAGTCGGTATGACGCAGTTGGATAGTTTCAAACTTTTATGCCCCAAATTAGTAGTTAAGCCTTGGTTATGAAATTACCGAAATACCCTTAGAGGGTAAATTACCGAAATAACCTTAGCGGGTACGATTGCCAAATTATGAAAATACCCTTAGGGTCCGAATTATGGAAATTCCCCTATTGGGCCGATTTGTAAAGTGTTAATGGGCCGAAATACGAAATTGCCCTCAATGGACTAAATCGATAAAATGTGATATGGGCCAGATTGTTTAAATTTTTTTTATAGTGGGTTGTATGTTTGTAATAATTATATGAATGAATTATTATATGTATGAATTATTATGCATGTTGTTTACATGATTGCATGGGTTGGGATATTTGACGAAGAGAAGTTCTGGTAGCTTTGTTACAAAATTTTGATGGCTCGTGCCCAGTTTGATATATGGCTTCGTGCCCAATTTAAATGGCTTAATGCCTGCGTATTAATGGCCATTGGCCTACGAAATATTGTATTAAATGGCTTAATGCCTACGTGTAAATGGCCACTGGCCTGCGAATCGTTGAATTAAATGGCTTAATGCCTGCGATTGGTGTGTTGGCGGGGTGGGTTGACTCGATCCCCATAGGTGTGCTGGTTGGTACGGGAGTGTGTAGCGGATGGAAATTTAGGTTTGGTTTGGGAAATTGCATTTCATACACATGTTATATTTGATACATTATTGTTATTGTAAATGGGCTTAGGCCCAAAATATTGCTATGTGTGTGTTCCGACCCAGTGGATGATGGTAAGGGGATTTCACACTGAGTTCTTGTAACTCACCCCCCTTTTCTCTTAACACTTGTAGGTAATGCTCGGTGACAAGGACTTGGGGCCATGGATGACTCGGTGTAGGCCATACTTCAGAAATGGTTTTATTTGGACTTTAGTTTCTTACTTCGTTTACTTTATTACTTTACTATTTTGAGTTATGTGTTGTAATAAGGCCTCTGGATTATTTTATTTTGCTTTATGTTTGACGTGTTTATATTTTACTCAAATTATTTTAAATGAGATTTTATAGCAAACATTTACAAATAATTTAACTCGGATTCTCTTTCAAAATTTCAACGTCATTTTCAAAAGTCCTGATTTTAAAGTCCACCACTTCGATTTTCGACTCATCAATCAACCTCTCAAAAATATTGTATTTTATCTACGTTTCCGTAATGTTTTCAAAATGCTTCTGCAACTCTATTTCCAAACGTCATATTTTCATAAATTGTTATTTCAAATATATTTTCGCAACCAAAAAGGTTTTTAAAGATAATTACATTTTCAGTAGATAACAATTGCTTAAAGTGTTTTGGGTTTTAACAAAGAGGCTGTAATTCTCAAACAAGTTTTTAACAATCGCAAAGATGGTTTTGAAAAGAAAAAAAAACACTTCCATGTGACACGCCAGATTCGGGCCTAACTTCTAGGCTGGGTTTAGGGTGTTACATATTTATTCCCTGTAGACCCTTGGAACGGTGGAAATGTGCAAGTGTACAAAATCGCAACAAGTAAAAAAGTGACAAGTAAATGTCGAGTTATCGTACCCACAGGGACTGTAAAAGAGTTATTTATGAAAGTAAGTTTAAACACTTTGGTGAAGGAAAAATATTTGGATTTTGGAAATGATTAAAAACTAGAAAACAAAGTAAAATAAAATGAAATAAAATAAAATAAAGTTCTAATGCACGATTTCAAAAACTGATTTTAATCAAGATGATGTAATTGTGTGGGATTAATTACATTTCTTAACTTAGAATTATTAAACTCATGCTTATACTTGTTACGAATAAATTCAGGAAAACTCGGTCATTTGCTAACTTATGAACATATTTACAAACCAAAAATCGATTCATCTCTTGTACATATTCCTATGTCAATTCGACCGATTGAACAGATTTATAAAGGTAAACATGTTATTGCACATACATACTTATTAAATTAAACAGTCTCTCGCATATTCCTATGTCGATTTAAACGATTAATTCAACCTAATAAGCATATAAAAGACTATGTGAGGTAACAAAGTATCCTTACCTTGAAACAGTTTAATCACAATAATCTTGCAAGTTATGCAAGGCATATGTATCGCCAAATACAATGCTAATCTAATCTTCAGCCACCTTAGAAGAATTAAACATGCACTGATTAAGTAATGTGTCCATTTATTACAATTTCAATGTGTTTCAATAATTAATTCTTTAGTTATCTAAACAATTATAATGCCAGAATAACTTCAGCATGATTTTACTTAATCAAGCATTTTACCGAGGCCTATAACAGTATAAACACAATTTTAATAATTTAAAAGGACGAAATGCAATCAACCCAACACGAATTAAATTCAAGCTAAGATGATTAAATTAACCATTACAATAGCATAAATATTCATAAACATGTTTGTCAAAACAACAACGAAATTTAAAGAGATAGGGAACAAGAAGCAAATTCGGTGTTTCTCCGTGGCTTGACTGATTGCTCTGTTCTTCGTCCTCCATTGTCCTTGGCTATCAAGGTGGCTTATGGACACTCTAACTGCTGCTAAATGATTGCTGAAGAAGACCCCTTTCCCAAGAGGAGAAATTGGCACAAGAGCAAGGAACTTTGAATGGGAAAATGAGAGAAAAAGTGAGAGAGGAGAGAAGAGATGTGGGATGAGGGATGCTTTGAATGATCAGAAAGGGGTGGCTTTTATAGCTGATTGTGGCTGCTAAAAATAGAAAATTCCATCAGCCAAAGAGACCCCCCTGGCCGGCCACCTATGTGGCAAAGTTGATGGCTTCAACTGTGCTAAATATGGCATGGGGCAAATCTACAAAGCCACTAATTGTGGAGGGGGGTTGAATGCAACTTTGACAAGTCTTCAAGGGCCTCTTTGCAAGCTTAATTAATCAGATAATAAGCTGATTTGGGTCAGCATATGGACGGTTTGGGCTGCCCAATTCTTTGATCGGTTCGGTCCAATCGGTTTGGTTCAACTGGTGCGGTTCAACTGGGCCCTTTTTCCATAATTAATTAAGATTAATTTATTTAGCCCAAATTAAATTGGGAATAAATTAAAATTAATTAATTTATGATTTAATACACATATCTGAACCGTCTTAGGCTGGAAATTATTTCTCCTTGTTACTTCAAATTGCTTCTCGGTTTTGTTCTTCGAGCAGTGTCTGCCGAGCCAATATTTGCCATTTGTGGACTCTGTCAAAAATAGTCAAAACAAATCAAAATTAACTATAAAATTAATTAAATTTCATGATGTTCATATTTTAACACAATTTAATTATTTTATAATATTTAATTATTTTTCGACAAGAATTTAACTGAAATAGCGTGATTTTAAGTTAAAAAAGGCATGTAAAATCACGTAAATTTTCGTGTTTTCAACCCTGAAATTGAGCAAACTTTTAGACAAAGAAGACATGGACGAACAGCTCAAAGACAAGTCGAGATGGACCTTGGAAATCAAAATCAAGACTAATCTAATGAAGCCAATCATGTACAAAAGCCCATCCTCATTACCGATGATAGGGATCGATGCATCAGGCAATATGCTGTGCCACTTTTCAGTGAGTTAAATCAGGAATTAGTGTAACATCCTGAATTTTTGGGCCTATGCGTTTAGTGTGTATATATGTTTAAAGTGTTAATTTAACTGTTAATGTAACATCCTAAAATTGGGCCTAGTAGAATTGGGCCCAATAGGCCTTGAGAATAGGAACGTTTAAAATTCTTAAGATGCATGTAGCACTTAGAATGTTATGGTAAGGTATTAATGGGCTTGTGCATTGTGTGTAATGCTATGTTTAATATGTTAATTTGAGGTTCAGTTGGGCCCAAAGAATTGGGTCAAAATTTCGACAGCCAAGGTTAGCTAAGGGGGGACGGCACAAGGCTATAATTTAGGGATTATTTTTGTTTAATTAATGAGGATAACAAGCTGATAAAATAAAGGGAGAGTTGGTGCAAATGTGGCCTCTTATGGATGAGTGTTTTGATAGGGATAAGGGATAGAAGGATAGAGGAGAAAAGATAGGAGTTATCTTCGTATACAGAGTTGGCGAAATTCCATCTCCGGAGGGTGCCAAAATTCCCTATAAATAGGGGTACCTCTTCAATTCAGCATTTTGAACCCCATTCTCTTCTCTCATCTTCTGTCTTAGAAATTCTCGCCTTCTTGGTAATCTCTTTTCTTTTGATTTCTTCCAAAGTCAAACCCCTAAGTATTCTTTCTCTCCACTTTCTTTTCACTTTCCTTCTAAGCCAAAACACTTCACTCAGTTTTTCTAAAAGCCGAAATCGCTAGATCTCATCTCCTGTGGTTGCTGAATCCTCTTTAATGGAGTCTGCTGTGCGAATCTAAAGGAAACAATAGGTAAGTGTTGATTTCGGATTTCAATGTTCTTCGGCTTTTCAAAGTCCTTAGCGAATGGCTATTAGAAACTAATCTCTTATTTCACACTTCTTTTCTGATTCCGGATTTGAAGAAGGAGGCCAATCGCATAGATCTCTAAGTTATAGAATCATGTTACTTTCGGGATTTCAAGGTAACAGGATTTGTTTATTTATATATATAAAATAGGGTAGAATAGTAACCATGGCCGAATATAGGAGAGGGCATATTTTCACAGTTTTTTGGCTTTTAAGCAAAGTTATAGATTGAGGATAATAGATTCGGATATCAAGGACATCGACTAAAAATATTGGATTTCATGATATCAGGTGTGTAATACTTCCCCACCATTTAGATCTGTCTGTTAAATACCTGTTTATAAGTATTATATGTTGTGATAAATGCTGAAATCCCGGCATAAAGATGGAAGCCCAAAGAGGGTAAAAGTGAATCACCAGGTCAGTGAATATTCTGATTATATGTTATAAGTGTATTGATTTTTGTGATTGCATGCGGTGGGTTTGATGAAAGGAGGAAGTTATACGTTATATGTGTAGCGGTTTTTACCGTGATCTGTTATATGTTGTAGCGGCTTTTGCCGTGATCTGTTATAAGGGCTTCGGCCATGATATGTTGATGAGCAGCATGACTGCCATCTTGGCGTGTAGCGGTGTGGGTTGATTGTAGAAATCCCAATGGTGTGAACGGTTGGTACGGGGGCATGTAGCGGATGGAAACCTAGGCAAATGGGTTGGGCTTTACATATTATTTGTTATATATGTACATGAATTTATTATTCTATTTTTATGGGTTAAGGCCCAAATCTAATGGTGCATGAAGGTTGCACACTGAGTCTCGTGACTCAACCAATTAATTAACATTTCAGGTAACACTTAGTGCATCGGACCGGGCTGGAGAGGAGCGCAAGGTGGCCATGCAAAAGAATATGTGGATCCGACAAAAAGACTCAAGTTAATTATTTTTATATTATGTTTTATTTAATGGATTTTAAACCTCGTTGTAATAAGGCCATGGGCCACTAGTTTATATCTTGTTTTATTATGGGATAAATTATTTTTAGTTATTCAAACATTTATTTTAATTAAACTAAGGCATGTAATTAAGTTTGGGTTTTATTCATAAAGGCATATTTTATATAAATTACATTTGGGCTTTCTGACAACACGATTTGTTTTACAAAAATTTCCTTAGTGACATACTAGATCCGGTCGTGGTGTTTGGGCCGGGTTTGGGGTGTTACAGTTAAGGGTCTAAATTGGGCTCAGGCTTAGGCAGAGGCCTTGATTAAAATTTTCTATTTGGGCATTATAGGACTTAAAAGGTAGTACCTGTGTTTAAAATATCAAAATGGGCTTGTGGCCCAGTGGTCAATAGCGCCACTTAGGGAACAAGGAGGTGAAGCCACACCAGGTAGTTAGGGGCCCAAATTTAAGTTTTAAGGAGCCCAATTCCTTGGATTCAAGTTAGCTAATTTTCGGCATTAGGGTTAGGTGGATTGGACGGCTACAAGGCTCAAAAATAGGAGGATTTATGTGAATGGGATAATGTAGATAATATAGTTGATAATATGGAAGATAAAAGGAGAAAAATTAGGAGCTATCTACTGAGAGCAGAGTTGGCCAAAATTTCATCACCTAGAGGAGTAAAGAAATCAGTTTCTAATAGCCATAGGGGGTGCCGAATTTTCTATAAATAAGGGGAATAGCTCACCAATTTTGACATTTGAACCCTACTTTTTCTTCATTCTTTGTGCCGAAATTCTCAGTCTCTCCCTTCATAATTTCTGTCAACTTTTTTTCAAAAAGCCGAAAATCACCACCTCCTTCACCCTTTCTTCTTTCTTTGAAATTTCCTGTTAGCCGAATCTTCTGATCTCCATTGTTATTCTTCTCCCATTAACTAAAAGCCAAAACTACACTCTTGCTTGTTCTTGTAGCCGAAATCTTCCTCTTGTTTATCTTTTTTGGGATTTTCTTAAAAGCCAAAATTCTTAGATCTCTAATCTTCTACGCTTCGATCTTCTGCTGTGATTGCTGAATCTTCCTGCAAGGGGTAGCTGAAACCATTTGTAAAGGTAAGTGTCGATTCGTGAGATTTCAATCTTTTTTCAGCTTTTAGAGATCTTAGCCAAATGGCTATATGGTTAACTAATCGGGTGTTTTCTCTTATTTTTGGCATTCCGAGATTTGAAGAGGAGTCTATCGCGTAGATCACTAAGTCATAGTTTAGTAACACTCGAATCGTGTTACTTGTGGGATTTCAAGGTAAGGAGATCTATTGATTTTAATGTGTAAATTCAGGTATTTATTAATCCTTGGCCGAATGTAGGGGAGCCCAAATTTTCGTGTTTTTTCGGCTTTTGAGCAAGGTTTTAGACTAAGGGTTGTAGATCCAGATAGTAAGGATATTGACTAAGGGTGTAAAACTACTCGATATCAGGTGTGTAACACTTCCACACTATTTAGATTGCCTGATTAAATCTGTTATAAATCTGTAATATTCTGTAAAATGTCAAAATATCGGCAAGGCTGTTGAAAACCCGAGGAGGGTAAAAGTGAATCACCAGGTTAGTGATCCTTGTCATTCTAAGTGAATATTCTGATTAAATGATATGAGTATGCCAATTTTCTGTGATTGCATGGGGTTGGGTTTGATGAAAGGGGAAGTATTCTGTTGTAGCGGCTTTTACTGTGACCTGTTGTAGTGGCTTTCGTCGTGACCTGTTGTAGTGGCTTTTCCATGACTTGTTGTAGTGGCTACGGCCATGATCTGACGATGAGCAGCATGACTGCCATCAATGGCGTGTAGCGATGTAGGTTGATTGTAGAAATCCCCAATGGTGTGAATGGCAGGTAAGGGTGGCGTGTAGCGGATGGAAACCTAGGATTTGGGTTGGGCTTGCATAATTTTTGTTATATATATTAATCATTATTCATTACGTGGGGCTAAGGCCCAAATCTAATGGTGCATAAGGGTTGCACACTGAGTCTCGCGACTCAACCTATTATTTAACATTTTTCAGGTAGCACCTAGTGCTTCGGACCGGGCTAGAGAGGAGCGCAAGGTTGCCATGCAAAAGAAAATTTGGATTCAGAAAATAAAAGACTTTAGTTTATTATTTTATATCTTTATTTAATGGTTTTTAAATTTCAATGTAATAAGGCCACGCTACCGTTAGCTTTATATTTTGCCTCGCTTTTAATTTTGGGCTTTTATTATTATTATCGACATTTTAAGTTTACATTTTTTTCTAAGGCATGTATTTAAGTTTCGGTTTTTAATTCATAAAAACATCTCATAGAATTTATAGCTTATCTAAATTAACAACCTATTAATTTTTCTCGAATAAAAGGTTAAATTCAAGGAAAATATTTTTCAAAAATGCGACATGTTTTATTAAATTTTCTTAGTGACATACCAGATTTGATCGTAGTGTTTGGGCCGGGTTTGGGGTGTTACAATTAGAAGGCTAGATATTAAGGCGACCTAATTTAAATTGAAACCAGTGATGTTTCAAATGCTACAAACGGTGGGCTAATTCAGTGGTATGCCCATAGAAGATCCACATCTCCACCTTTGATTGTTTATGGAGGTGAGTGATTTTTTCAAGATAGCTGGTGTGACTAAAGATGCACTAAGGTTGAAGTTGTTTTCATACTCATTGCAAGATCGAGCACGAGCATGGCTCAATTCATTACCACCAAGTTCCATATCTACATGGAAAGAATTAGCAGAGAGATTTTTGATTAAGTATTTCCCACCTAGCAAAAAACGCTAAGTTGAGGAATGAGATCACAACTTTCCAACAATTGGATAAGGAGTCTTTGTATGAGGCTTGGGAGTGATTCAAGGAGTTACTTCGTAAGTGTCCTTATCATGGGATTCCTCATTGTATCCAGTTGGATACATTCTATAATGGTCTCAATGCACATACAAGATTGATGGTAGATGCTTCCGCGAATGGTGCAATTTTATCTAAGTCTTATAATGAGGCTTATGAGATCATTGAGAGGATCGCGAGTAATAACTATCAATGGCCAACAAATCGAACAGCTTCAGGAAGACGAGTTGCCAGAGTTCATGAAATTGACGCCCTTACTTCATTACTAGCTCAAATATCGTCTATTTCTTCTATGTTAAGATAGTTTACCGCTAATAGTGCTAATAATTTTACAACCTAGCCACCAAGTTCGTTTGAAGTAGTTTCTTGTGTGTACCGTGGGGAAGGTCATTCTTTTGAGAATTTTCCATCAAATCCTGAGTCATGTACTACATAGGGAACCAATATCAAAATAAGAGTGGACAAGGACCCCAGTCCAACTTCTACAATTCTTCACGGCGTAATCATCCTGACTATTCTTGGAGCAACCAAGGAAATAGACCGAACAAAAACTTATTGTAGCAAAGGCCCAACCAATCTTAAGGGTTTAATCAGTAAGCTCCAAAAC
Organism: Gossypium rotundifolium; assembly: GCA_025506655.1. Lineage (NCBI taxonomy): Eukaryota > Viridiplantae > Streptophyta > Magnoliopsida > Malvales > Malvaceae > Gossypium > Gossypium rotundifolium. The sequence continues at coordinate 150,010,356 of CP106734.1, read as the reverse complement.
CACCTCAAGCTAAGGCATAAAACAGTTTGGAGAACTTGTTGAAAGCGTACATGGCAAAGAATGATGCTTTGATCCAAAGCCAACCAGGAACATTGAAAAATTTGGAAAACCAAATGGGTCAGTTAGCTACGGAGCTACATAATAGACCACAAGGAACCTTGCCTAGTGATACTAAGAATCCATGAAATTAGGGTAAAGAACATATTAAGGCAGTGGCATTGCGAAGTGGTAAATTTATGGAACCCCGATTGATTGCTATCGAAGATAAGCCTGTTGAGAAGTATCAACCAGCTGTTGAAATTCTTACACTAAAGGAATCAGAATCTGTAAAGTCTGACAAGGTAAACCTTGACTTAGTGAATTCATATATTTTAACATCTTCTTTGGATGCAAATTTACCTACTCAGAAAAGTTGTCCGATTCAACTGAAAGTTCTATCACCTCCATAACCCCAAAAATTGCAGCAACATAAGCAGAAATAGGAGGTGCCATTCGAGAAGTTTTTAGATGTTCTGAATTAGTTACACATCAATATTCCATTGGTGGAGGCTTTACAATAAATGTCAAATTATGTGAAGTTTATGAAGGACATAATATCAAGAAGAAACGACTGAGTGAGTATGAGACTGTTACCTTGACAAAGGAGTGCAGTACGTTCTGCAGAACAAACTGCCACCGAAATTGAAAGACCCAGTAAGCTTTATTATACCCTGTAACATTGGTGAATCTTATTGTGGTAAAGCTTTGTTTGACTTAGGAGCGAGTATCAATTTGATGCCTAAGTCTATTTTTAAGATATTAGGGATAGGTGAAGTAAGCCTACAACTTTGACGCTTCAGCCATCAGATCGATCTTTAGCATATCCCAAAGGAAAAATCGAGGATTTTTTGGTAAGAGTCGATAAATTTATTTTTCCTACTGATTTCATTGTCTTAGATTTTGAAGTAGACAATGAAGTGCCGATCATCCTTGGGAGACCTTTCTTATCCACGAGAATAGCGTTAATTGATGTGCAGAAAGTTGAACGCACCATGCGAGTTCAAGACGGTCAGGTAATCTTTAACATTCTTAAAGTGATGAAATTTCCCGATCCGACAAAAGAGTGTTCAGTTATGGAAGAGATAGAAACCTTGGTTTCTATGGAAAGCAATTTTGAAGAAGATCCATTGGAGAAAGCCTTAGATCTTGACCCTTTGGAGGATGAAGAAGGTGAAGAAAACATGGCTTTGATGGAAGCCAATCTAAGAAATTTTATTCAATCCATACGGTTTTAACCTTTGAAGTTGGAAGTCAGAGAATTTGTGCAACCCAAGTTGTCAATTGAAGAACCAACTAAACTTGAAAGAAAGGTACTTCCTTCCCATTTGAAATACATTTATTTAGGTGACTGTTCTACTTTGCCTGTGATTATTTTAGCAGAACTGACGAAAGATCAAGAAGAGCAACTAATTGTTGTTCTAAAGAAATTTAAGAAAGCAATTGGTTGGACCATAGTTGATATTATAGATATAAGCCATTCTTTTTGCATAAGTAAAATCATTTTAGAAGAAGGTGAGAGAGCTCGAATTGATGGGCAAAGGAGGCTCAATCCTATTATGAAAGAAGTTGTGAGAAAGAAGGTGATCAAATGGTTAGATGCAGGAATCATCTATCCTATTTTAGATAGTTTGTGGGTAAGTTCGGTGCTGTAGCGCCCTGAATTTGGGCCTAGAAGAATTGGGTCCATTGGGCTTTGGGCTTTGGATCTCAAAAACTTTTTAAGTGAGCGAGAAAATGAAAATAGGTATTTGGGCTTTGAGGGTTAATGAACTTGGAATGTCTAGGGGTGTTGGAGAAGCCCTGGGATCAAGTAAGGGTATAGGAAAAATTTTGGTTTTAGCCCATGGGAACTGTGACTTCAGTCAGTAGGCCTCTTAAGTTGATTAAGAGAAAATAGGACACAAATGGACTTGTGGTCTAGTGGAAAGTGGCGTCACTTGGGAGCTATGAGGTGGCGTGTGTGAAAGCTGAAGAGGTCCAAGGTTTGAGCTGGAGGAGTGTATTTTGGAGTGTTTTATTTTGCATAGGTGGATGGCAAGAGTTGTGTTGGTTTTGTACTCTTGCCGTAGAGAGTTTGTAGTAAGCAAGACTGATGGATATAGAGGAGATTTCGGATAAGATTAAGGTATAATCAGAGAGAAAAGATAGGAGATGAGGAGGGTGAAGTGTTGGGACCGAATAGGACTGTAGGGGGAAGGTAGTTTGGCTTTGGCTATAAATGAAGGGTGTCGAAATCCTTAGAATGGGTTCTTAGAGTTTCCATCTTTCTTTCTCCCTTTTTTTCCCCTCATCCTTATTTTCTTCCATTGTCGAATATCACCATCCCTATTGTTGAAATCCCTGTTTGCCAAAACCCCTGTTTATGTCGATTCTTTGTTGTTTGTTCCTCCACCTCAATCGATTATTATATACTCTTAGTCATGTTTGAAAGCCGAATCTTGTTCAAGTAGAATCTAAGCTGCAGGATCAAAGGAGAATTTCGGTAAGTGCTCAGTTAAAATTTTTAGTGTGTTTTGTTAAAATCCAAAGGCTATCTAACCCCTCCTTGTCATTAACTTGTATTAACAAGGGTAAGGCTCAAAAATCACAAGTGTGGTAAGTAAGGATTGCTAACAAGGTGGTAAGTGTTCTCGACTCAGTCATGGTTTAGTAAATGGTCGAATCTAATGTGGCTCATAGGGGTGACTTATGATCAATATGGGTCACTTGACGATATAGGTGTTTGGGTGCAGACCTAAAGGATAATCGCAAACAGTAGCAAAGGAAGGGCTACTAGAACGTGAGGCAGAAGGTAATGGTACGGTGAGGTTTCAGTTTTTGATAAGTATGTGTTAAAGCTTTGGTTAATCCTTAGTAATGTCAATTGTAGGTTTGTGAATAAGGGGTTTACAGCACGCGCGGTTACCAGGTGTGTACAAACACTACACACACGATATTGGCAATTCCAAAAGGCCGAAAGTGGCTAAATGGGCCAGGTGGGCCCTAAGGTTAAGTTTGATGAGTTTGTTTGGTTTGGTGTATGAATTGAATCTGTCAAGCATAATATATGATCTGGAATTTTTTTTGGGCCTAACAGGCCATAAGGATGTGATTTGGGCCTAATGGGTCGTAAGGATGTAATTTGTGTAATATCCTGAAAATAGGCTTATACATTTACGCTTAATTATATGAAATAACATGCTTGAGTATGTTGTGAATGTGTATAACGGAATTTGTGAACTTTAGAAAATAGGAGAAAGCCTTAGAAAATATTAAGTTTTAAGTCTAAAAGAGGAAGCTAAAAGGATAGGGCCTTAAGAGAAAATGTAAGGGAGATATGACATGGGAATGGGCTTGGCAAAGTGGCAACAAGGCGCCACTTAAGGGCCTAGCATGTGACGCCACCTACATGTGCAATTGGGCCAGGGTTCGAGTCACATGGGAGGTAAAAGAAGGGTTTTTATTTCTTTTGCTTGTTGACGTCAAAATGGGGAGGTAATGGACGGCACCAAGGCACTTAAAAGATGAGTTTTATCCTTTTTAAAATTCGACTAGATAAAGGATAATTGATGGATTTATTTTATTAATTTAAAGAGGTGATAAGAGATAAAATTGGAGAATAACAAGGTGAGGCTAGTGATTAAGTTTATAGCTGAATTTATCAGCAAAATGTTCATCTTTTTCCTTGTTTTCTTTTATTTTCTCACCTTTCTTCTCTAGCCGAATTCCCTTCCCAAAGATCACTATAGCTGAATTCTTTCAAACAACTCTTCTTTCCTTCTTTTATTTTGTTAAAACCGAAATACCATGTGCTTCCCATCATCAATTCTTTTGCAAATTCAATCAAAAGCCGAAACTTAAGTAAATAACATCTAGCCATAGCCGAATACTCTGAGGAATTCAAGCAAAGATGTTGTCGACTTCAAGAAAAGATCTTTCAGGATTTTTAAGATTCAAGGTAAGATGATATTCGGCCATAGGCCATTCTTAATGTGTTCAAATGTTAGAAATTGATCTAACATATATCCATGGGGATTTCGACAGACACCTAAGGCAAGGGATACTTTTCGGGATTTGAAAATTGCAAGGCAAGTGCATAAGTACAATCGGCCAAGGCCATATTTGATGTTTTAAGTCTATTCCTTATTTGTTTAAAAAGCCGAAACTAATCCTTTGGGTGATCTATTGTTGACCGATTTCAAGGAGAAGCACAACAAAGTTTCGGGACTTGATTAGTGGTGAAACGGCAACAAGGTAAGGACTTTTGTCGCAAGGATCCTTCGGATTTGGGTTTTAGCGAATAGGCCTTTTTGCTAATATTCCTAGTGTTGGCCGATTATAGGAACTAAAGGATCTAAGGCTTTAGATCGGGCTTTTCGTGATTTAAGTGAACCGCTATGTATCGTGTGTGTCCCACACTATCTCTTAATAAGATTTATGGCAATGTTTAATAAATATAAATATATGTGTTATTAAGAATGTGAAAAGTATGGCTAAGGTACCATACCATGGTACAAAGTACTGTGTCGTTTTCCTATTCCTATTAGGATTATGATAAGATCTGTTAAAACACAAATGTGAACCTATAAGAATGTGAATAGAGAATATGGCATAATAATGCATGATTTTGTATGACATGGGCATTTGGGTGAATATGAAAGGGAAGTGAATGTGGTGGCTATTGTCACAATATCTCAATGTGGTGACTTGGTCATATTATCTGAATGAGGTGACTTCGGTCACATTATTCGAATGTGGTGTCTCAAGACACAAAATATTATCTGGTGGCTATGCCACGAATTTATAAGGGCGATGAGCATGTCGATTGCAATGAACGCCTTCGATGGTGTGTAGCGGATGGAGGGTTGACTTAGTAGTCCCCACTTGCAGCGGGTTGGTACGGTGATGTGTAGCGGATGGCATCTAGGGTTGGGTTCGGGTTTGCATCATATTATTTAAATGCTATACGTACATGTATGACTTGATATGTCAAATTTGTTAAGGCTTAGTGTTGTGGTTACACATTGAGTCTGTTGACTCACCCGCTAGGGAACATTTTTCAGTGACTAACAAGAATGGACCGGCCTGAGGAGCCTAATGGTGGCCATGCTCAGCAAAGAATTTTATGATTTTGACATTTATTTTCATTTAAGTACTTTAATTTATTTGGTTTTGTTTTGATGTAATAAGGCCATAGTGATAAATTGTTTATGCATGCATTTTAATTATTTCAATACGTTACTAAATTTATCAAATTAAAGATCAAATGTTTTATTTGAGAATAGACCCTAAATGTTTTGACGCTTAAATTCACATGATTTAATTAAAGATAGAACCTATATTTCGACATATCTTTTAATTTAAACGTTTTGAACTTAACAATGGCATCTTTATAAAAACTTATATTTCCAAAATAAATTGGTTTCCAACTTGAGCCCAACCCAAATCGAGTTTTTTTTCGAAATCACTTAAGGATTTTCAAATGAACCAACGAATTTGAACTATTTTTACTCGAGGAACATACCAGATCTGGTCGAGAATCGTGGGCCGGGTTTGGGGTGTTTCAGTTTGGTATCAGAGCCAGGTTCAAAACTCGACCTTGAGGGCTTTTAGGGCCCAAAACGTTTCTCGCCTTTTGAAAGTGGATTTTCAAGGAAATAAGTAGGTTTTCGGCATGGCACTGAGTCTCCTACCAAGTCCACCGTAAGTACCCTATCCATTGTGTGAATTATGATATGAATTGTAGAAGGAAGAAATGGAACGAGATTAGCATGATAAGTACTTGAACTATAGGACTAGTTACCCCAACAATTACATAAAATTTTAAATGCCTAATTAAACAAACACGTGACTAAGTCGCGAAGTTAGGGTGTGGCAACCATGGTGCGCATGTCTAGGATTGGTTTCGATGGGAGCTTGGTATTTAAACAGTCTGCGTGGCTCACCTCCTCTCCACTCGAATCCTACCAGTGCGTAGCTACTGGTTCACCCTAACCAAGAGGACTTATTCATAAGCTAAACCCAATAACCGAAACCCGAAAGGGACTAGTCAGATTTTCATAAAACACCCTAGTTTTAAAATCACTAAATTATCCTTTTGATTTGTAAAGACTATTTTATAAACTTTTCTACAATATTTTGATTTACAAAATTACTAAAATACCCCTAGTGGTAAAATTACTAAAATGCCCTTAGTTTTAAAATTACCATATCACTCTCAATTTCAATAAAATTTTCTTACTTTGTAAAAGTATCAAAAAAACCCTATTTTGTGAAAGTCCAAAATACCCTGATTTGAAAAAAAATTTACGAAATTGCCCCTGGTTTACCAAAATTACCAAAATGACCCTACTTTCTAAAATTTTGACCATACCTTTGATTTGGAAAATCTTTCTTTCAAAATACTCATGAGTTTGGAAAATTTTGAAATGACTTTTTTAATTTTCAAATTGACCCCGATTTATTACCAAAATACCCCTGTAGGACAAATTACGAAAATACCCCTAGGATAGAAACGGACAAAAATGTTCGAAGAGTGAATGTGTATGGACGATACTATGGAATGTATGTGTTTTCTTTGAATTAGGATAGAAGACTTGAAACTTTGATTGATCGAAAGAACCCTTATTAAACTTCCTTCCATAAAACTTTTTCGCGGATAATCAGTGGAATAAAGGCTAATTCATAAAATTTCTTAAACCAGATTAAAGCGCGACCGTAGATATGAGCTCTAGGGGATGTGGTTGCAATGTACGAGGATGCGGTCGAGGTAGAATGACTATGTTGGAACCCGTTAGATCGGGTCAAGGATCTGAGAATGAAGTACCACCGCCACCACCACCACCACCGCGGTGTTGAGCAAAGAAGATCGACGGAGAGGATGTCAGATCGCAGTCGTGCTATGAGTTCTTGAAATGGTGGCTAGTGCTGGAGGGAATATGGGAGCTCGAAGTCATACCTGAGCGACTCCAAGCCAACAGAGCTGAAGTGTTTCGTGGAGTATCTGGTGTGGCACCCAGTACAGCTGAATATTGGTTGGAGGCGACTGAGCGAATTATGGATGAACTCGATCTGACCCTTGAGGAGAAATTGAAAGGAATGGTGGCGCTGCTACGCGATGAAGCGTATCAGTGGTGGCTCACAGTTCGGGATGGTGCCACTGCTGAGGATCTAACTTGGGAGTATGTTAAGGCGGCGTATCAAAAGAAGTATGTGGGAACTAGATATATTGATGAGCAGAGGAAGGCATTTCTGGGGCTAGTTCAAGGGAATAAGTCTATAGCAGAGTACGAAGCTGAATTTCTGAGGCTGAGCCGGTATGCTCGAGGAGTGGTGGTAACAGAGCATGAGCGATGTGTCCGATTTGAGGACGGACTAAGGGATGACCTGAGGTTGTTGATAGCCCCACACCAGGAGCGGGAGTTTACCGCATTAGTAGAAAAGGCTAAGGTAGCCGAGGGAATTAAGGACTCTACAAGGTAGAACTCTGATCGAAATAGAAATAAGAGAGGTTTTGGGTCATTTGGATCATCTGGGAATGCTCAGAAAAGGCCTAGAGTTGATGGGCCACGAGGTCAGCAAACTGGTACTAGAGGGCAATATCATATTTGTGAGCAATGTGGGAAGAAACACTTAGGCGAATGCTGGAAGAAGACAGGTGGATGTTTCAAATATGGGTCAAAGGACCATATAATTATGAACTACCCGATGAGACCAGATGGGAATCGACCAGTAGCTCAAAATGTTAATCAGACTTGTAGAGGTGGACAGTAGCCTCAGTGGAGCCGTGGTCCGAATAACAGAGGAAATGGTACTGGCAGAGGACGTGGAACACCGGGCTGAGGTACTACTAATACTGAGGCAAGGCAGCCGGGTTTGGTTTATGCGGTTCGCCGGAGGGAGGATGGAGATGCACTGGACATTATAAACGGTATGTTCCTTATTCATGGCAAGCCTTTTGTTACTTTAATTGATGTGGGCTCCACCCATTCTTATGTGGCATGTAGAGTAGTTGAAACTCTAGACATAGCCTCTAAACTTTCTGATAAGGAGATGACTGTAGTAAGCCCACTAGGTCAAACTGTAGTGGTGAATAAGCTCTTTCATAGTGTACCTTTAGAAATTCAAGGCGTAGTATTTTCTGCTGACTTGATGGAACTTCCCTTCGGAGAATTTGATCTCATACTTGGTTTGGACTGGCTAGTGGAACATCGGGCTGTGGTGGATTGTGCAGCTAAGCGAATGGAGTTAAAGACCCCAGAGGATGAGGTGGTCATTATGATAGGAAAAAGAAGAAACTACTTGTCTAATGTAGTTTCAGCACTTAAGGTGGAGAAGATGGTTCGGAAAAGGTGCAAGGCGTTTTTGACCTTTATTAGTGCGTTGGATGGAAAACAAAGGGGAGTTAATGGAGTAAGAGTCAGAAGGATTCTCGCGAATGTTTTTCGTGATGAATTACAGAATACCCCTGCATGTGGAGGTTGAGTTCGAATTGACTTATTGCAGATGCATACCCCGTGTCCATTGCCCCATCTGAAATGGCACCAAAGGAGTTGGTTGAGCTCAAGGCCCAAATCCAGGAATTACTAGACCGTGGGTCCATCCGACCTAGTGTGCCTCCATGGGGAGCACCGATTCTGTTTGTGAAGAAGAAGGACGAACTATGCGTATGTGCATAGATTATTGTCAGTTGAATAAGCTAACTATCAAGAACAAGTACTCGTTGCCAAGGATAGACGACTTGTTCGATCAGCTTAAGGGGGCTGCAGTTTTCTCAAAGATCGACTTAAGGTTAAGATATCATCAGTTGAAGGTGAAGGAGGTAGATATCCATAAGACGGCTTTCCGGACAAGGTATGGGCATTTTGAATTCGTAGTAATGCCGTTCGGTTTGACAAATGCCCCAGCCGTGTTTATAGACATGATGAATCGGGTCTTCCAACCCTATCTGGACCGATTCATTGCTGTGTTTATAGACGATATTCTGGTGTATTCCAAGTCTGAAGAGGAGCATGATGAGCATCTCCAAATAGTATTGCAAGTGTTGAGGGAGAAGAAGCTCTATGCCAAATTTAGCAAGTGTGAATTCTGGCTTAAGGAGGTTGCGTTCTTAGGACATGTGGTGTCTGCAAAAGGAATAAAGGTGGATCCTAGGAAGATTGAGGCGGTACTAGATTGGAAACCCCCTAAGTCTGTAGCTGAGATTCGCAGTTTCTTGGGATTGGCAGGCTACTACAGAAGGTTTGTGGAAGGGTTCTCATCAATAGCCGTGCCTTTGACGAAGTTGCTAAGAAAGGAAGTACCTTTCGTTTGGTCAGGTAAACAACTGGAGAGCTTTGAGAAGCTTAAGAGGGTTTTGACTAAAGCTCCGGTTCTGATTCAGCCTGAGGCAGGAAAGGACTTCATGGTGTATTGTGACGCTTCTCATACAGGATTGGGATGCGTGTTGATGCAAGAGGGGAAAGTAGTTGCTTATGCGTCTCGGCAATTAAGGCCTCATGGGGTTAACTACCCAACTCATGACTTGGAATTGGTGGCAGTGGTCTTTAGTCTTAAGGTATGGAGGCATTACCTTTATGGAGAAAAGTCAGTGATCTACACAGACCACAAGAGCCTTAAGTATCTGTTGACTCAGAAGGAGCTGAACCTGAGACAGCAAAGATGGGTGGAGTTATTGAAGGATTATGACTGTTCTATAGAGTATCATCCGGGAAAGGTGAATGTAGTGGCGGATGCCCTAAGTCAGAAGGTTGTTGCGGATCTGAGGGTGATGTTCGCACATCTGAGCCTCTATGATGATGGAAGTTTATTAGCAGAATTGCAAGTGAAGTCGACATGGCTGAATGAGGTGAAAAAGGAACAGTTGGCAGATGTTGATCTAAGTGATAAGTTACGGCAAGTGCAGAATGGAGAGTTAGAGAGTTATGGTGTTAATGACGAGAGAGTATTGTGCTTCAAGGGTAAGATTTGTATGCCGAAGGACAAAGAACTTAGACGGAAGATTCTTTGAGAATCACATAGTAGCCCTTATGCTATGCATCCTGGAGTCACTAAGTTGTACAGAGATCTAAGGGAACAGTTTTGGTGGCCTGGTCTGAAGAAGGAAGTTACAGAATTTATCGGCATGTGTTTGACGTGTTAGCAAGTTAAGGCTGAACACCAAGTTCCGTCAGGATTACTTCAACTGATAATGATTCCGCAGTGGAAGTGGGAGCGAATTACCATGGACTTCGTTAGTGGGCTTCCCCTTACGCCTACTAAGAAGGACTCGGTATGGGTAATAGTGGATCAGTTGACAAAGTCCGCGCACTTCATTCCAGTAGGGGTTGACTACTCCTTACAGAAGTTGGCAAGATTGTATGTAGCAAAAATTGTGAGGTTGCATGGAGTACCAATGTCAATTATCTCGAATAGGGATCCGAGGTTCACGTCTCGGTTTTGGAAAGCCCTACACCAAGCTTTAGGCACCAGATTGGACTTCACTACAGCTTTTCATCCACAGTCGGATGGTCAATCCGAGCGAGTAATACAAGTGTTGGAGGACATGCTAAGAGGCTGTGTGATAGATTTCAGAGGAAGTTGGGAAGAATATTTGCCTCTAGCAGAATTTGCATACAACAACATGCCTATCGTGCCAAGATAAAATGGCACCGCATTTAGGCGTTATATGGTCGGAAGTGTCGGACTCTTACATGTTGGACGGAATTGGGAGAACGTCAAATTTTGGGTCCAAAAATTGTGGCAGAGTCCGAAAAGAAGGTTAGTGTAATTCGAGCTCGATTGAAGGAAGCATCTGATAGACAGAAGTCATAGGCAGATCTCAAACGGAAGGAAATAGAATTTGATGTGGGAGATCAAGTGTTTCTTAAGGTTTCGCCTTGGAAAAAGGTAATGAGATTTGGTCGGAAAGGGAAGTTAATTCCAAGGTTTATAGGACCTTATAAGGTTTTGAAGTGAATTGGACCAGTGGCATATCAGTTGGAGTTGCCATCGAAGTTAAAGCAGATGCACGATGTATTCCATGTGTCCATGCTACGCCGTTATCAATCGGATCCATCTCATGTAGTTTCGGTTGAAGAGGTGGAGCTAAGGCCAGATTTATCCTACGAGGAAGAACCGATTCAGATTCTAGAATGAGATGTGAAAGTGTTACGACGAAAATCAGTACCTTTAGTCAAGGTGTTATGGCGCAATCATGGATCGGAAGAAGCTTCGTGGGAACTAGAAGAGGCAATGCGACAAAGAATACCTCACCTATTTCAAATGTAATTTTGAGGATGAAATTATTTTAAGGGGGTAGAACTGTAATATCCTGAAAATGGGCTTATGCATTTACGCTTAATTATATGAAATAACATGCTTGAGTATGTTGTGAATGTGTATAATGGAATTTGTGAACTTTAGAAAATAGGAGAAAGCCTTAGAAAATATTAAGTTTTAAGTCTAAAAGAGGAAGCTAAAAGGATAGGGCCTTAAGAGAAAATGTAAGGGAGATATGACATGGGAATGGGCTTGGCAAAGTGGCAACAAAGCGCCACTTAAGGGCCTAGCATGTGACGCCACCTACATGTATAATTGGGCCAGGGTTCGAGCCGCATGGGAGGCAAAAGAAGGGTTTTTATTTCTTTTGCTTGTTGACGTCAAAATGGGGAGGTAATGGACGGCACCAAGGCACTTAAAAGATGAGTTTTATCCTTTTTAAAATTCGGCTAGATAAGGGATAATTGATGGATTTATTTTATTAATTTAAAGAGGTGATAAGAGATAAAATTGGAGAATAACAAGGTGAGGCTAGTGATTAAGTTTATAGCTGAATTTATCAGCAAAGTGTTCATCTTTTTCCTTGTTTTCTTTTATTTTCTCACCTTTCTTCTCTAGCCGAATTCCCTTTCCAAAGATCTCCATAGCCAAATTCTTTCAAACAACTCTTCTTTTCTTCTTTTATTTTGTTTAAACTGAAATACCCTGTGCTTCCCATCATCAATTCTTTTGTAAATTCAATCGAAAGCCGAAACTTAAGTAAATAACATCTAGCCATAGCCGAATACTCTGTGGAATTCAACCAAAGGTGTTGTCGACTTCAAGAAAAAATCTTTCGGGATTTTTAAAATTCAAGGTAAGACGATATTCAGCCATAGGCCATTCTTAATGTGTTTAAATGTTAGAAATTGATCTAACATGTATCCATGGGGATTTCGACAGACACCTAAGGCAAGGGATACTTTTCGGGATTTGAAAATCGCAAGGCAAGTGCATAAGTACAATAGGCCAAGGCCATATTTGATGTTTTAAGTCTATTCCTTATTTGTTTAAAAAGTCGAAACTAATCCTTTGGGTGATCTAGTGTTGACCGATTTCAAGGAGAAGCACAACAAAGTTTCAGGACTTGATTAGTGGTGGAAACGGCAACAAGGTAAGGACTTTTGTCGCAAGGATCCTTCGGGATTTGGGTTTTTAGCCGAATAGGCCTTTTTGCTAATATGCCTAGTGTTGGCCGATTATAGGAACTAAAGGATCTAAGACTTTAGATCGGGCTTTTCGGATTTAAGTGAACCGCTATGTATCGGTGTGTACCCACACTATCTCTTAATAAGATTTATGGCAACGCTTAATAAATATAAATATATGTGTTATTAAGAATGTGAAAAGTATGGCTAAGGTACCATACCATGGTACAAAGTACTCAGGTACGTTTTCCTATTCCTATTGGGATTATGATAAGATCTGTTAAAACACAAATGTGAACCTGTAAGAATGTGAATAGAGAATATGGCATAATAATGCATGATTTTGTATGACATGGGCATTTGGGTGAATATGAAAGGGGAAGTGAATGTGGTGGCTATTGTCACAATATCTGAATGTGGTGACTTCGGTCACATTATCTGAATGAGGTGACTTCGGTCACATTATCTAAATGTGGTGTCTCAAGACACAAAATATTATCTGGAGGCTATGCCACGAATTTATAAGGGCGATAAGCACTTCGACTGCAGCGACTGCCTTCGATGGTGTGTAGCGGATGGAAGGTTGACTTAGTAGTCCCCACGGTGTGCAGGTTGGTACGGGTGATGTGTAGCGGATGGCATCTAGGGTTGGGTTCGGGTTTGCATCATATTATTTAAATGCTATACATACATGTATGGCTTGATATGTCTAAATTTGTTAAGGCTTAGTGTTGTGGTTACACATTGAGTCTGTTGACTCACCCGCTAGGGAACATTTTTCGTGTGACTAACAAGAATAGACCGGCCGGCAGGAGCTTAATGGTGGCCATGCTCAGCAAGGAATTTTATGATTTTGACATTTATTTTCATTTAAGTACTTTAATTTATTTGGGTTTGTTTTAATGTAATAAGGCCATAGTGTTAAACTGTTTATGCATGCATTTTAATTATTTCAATACGTTACTAAATTTATCAAATTAAAGATCAAATGTTTTATTTGAGAATAGACCCTAAATGTTTTGACGCTTAAATTCACATGATTTAATTAAAGATAGAACCTATATTTTGAAATATATTTTAATTTAAACGTTTTGAACTTAACAATGGCATCTTTATAAAAACTTATATTTCCAAAATAAATTGGTTTCCAACTTGAGCCCAACCCAAACCGAGTTTTTTTTCGAAATAACTTAAGGATTTTCAAACGAACCAACGAATTTGAACTATTTTTACTCGAGGAACATACCAGATCTGGTCGAGACTTGTGGGCCAGGTTTGGGGTGTTTCAATTTGGGTTTGATGGGCTTTATGGGGACTTAGACAAGTGTGCTAGGGCTTATGAACTTTAGGCCTAGTTTGAACAACTCTTAAAATTCATAAGACTTAAGCTAATTAAACATGTCCATGAACAAGTCGCTGGGTTAGGGTGTGGCAACGGGCATAGCATGTCTAGGATCGGATCTAAGGAGAGCTTGGTACTTAAGCGGTCCTAATGGCCCACCTCCTCTTCTCTGGAATCCTACCTGGTATGTAGTGTCTGTTCAGTTTAGCCGTGAGGACTTGTTGATGGGCAAAAATTCATAACTAAAACCTGAGAAGGACCAAATACCCTTATATTTTTAAAATTACTAAAATACCCCTAGATTTGTAAATTACGAAAATACCCCTATTTTGCAAATGTACCAAAATACCCCTGTTTTGCAAACCTACCAAGATGCCCCTATTTTGCCAAACTACTAAAATACCCCTGTAGGGTAGAATTACGAAAACACCCATGGGTAGTGAAATGATGAGAATACCCCTATGTGACGAATATGAGTTTGTAGATGTTACTCGTGTGTTTGATGCATTCATATGATATTCTTCTTAGGATGCATATGGGTGGGAATTATGGTATTGAGGAAGATTTGAGGATTGCATAGTCGTATGGCCATGGATCCACCGGTGGCTTTAAGCCCATTATATGTTTAGCAACTTTGCTGCAACGTTAAGTAGTATCGCTGTGAGTGCTACCTTTGGTGTGTAGTGGATGGCTGGATCAAGCTAGAATTCCCCACAGGTGTATAAGGTTGGAAGGGAAATGGTGTGTGTAGCGGATGGATTGTTGGAGTGGGTTTTGCATTACCTTTTTTGCTTATGATATGATATGATATGATATGGTATGATATGATATAAGGTCATTGTAGGCTAAGGCCCAAGACCACCGATTTTGATAGGGCTTAGGCCCAATGTGAATATTTGTATGTGATTTGATTGCCAAGGGTTGTACACACTGAGTTTCGAAACTCACACCCTTTAATTTAATGTTTCAGGTGATCCTGAATAGATGGCTCGACGTGGGAGAGGACTCAGAGATGGCCATACTACGAGATGTTTAAATTTTTATTTATTTGTTTCAAGAGACAAGGTTTTAATTGCTTTATTTTAGTTGGATGTAATAAGGCCTTGTACTCTGATTTGACTTTAGATTTTGGGTTTGTTGTTTTCCACTGTTTACTTAAATATTAAACCTAAGAAAATTTCGTATGTTTAAACTTGGTTTCCGAAATGCTTAAAATAATAAAATTGGGTTTTATCATTACTTAACAAAGCTCAAGGATTTTGGGCTTTTCATCTTTAAATTGTTAATTAGTAAAATCATTAATGTGACATTCCGAATTCGGGCCTAACTTCTAGGCCAGGTTTGGGGTGTTACAGGTACAGTGTGTGCCGAAGAAAGGTGGAATCACGATTGTTGAAAATAAGCGTAACGAGTTAATTCCAACGAGAGCTGTTACCGGTTGGAGAATCTGTATTGATTACAGAAAGTTGAACAAAGCCACTCGAAAAGACCACTCGAAAAGACCACTTTTCGTTGCCTTTTATGGATCAAATGTTAGACCGACTGGCAGGTAATGAATTCTATTGTTTTTTAGATGGCTATGCGGGATATAACCAAATAGTTGTAGCCCGAGGACCAATATAAAACAACATTCTATTGTTTTTTTAATCGAATGCCTTTTGGTTTATGCAATGCACCTGTAACTTTTCAACGATGCATGATGGCAATATTTACTGATATGGTTGAAAATTTTGTTGAGGTTTTCATGGATGATTTTTCTGTTTTGGTAACACTTATGATATTTGTTTGAGTAATTTGGCTAAGGTATTAAAGAGATGCAAAGAGACGAATCTTGTCCTTAATTGGGAAAAATGTTATTTTATGGTCAAGGAAGGGATTGTCTTAGGTCATAAGATCTTAAAGAAAGGAATTAAAGTCGATAAAGCAAAGGTGGACAATTGAAATATTACTGGCCCCAATGAATGTGAAAGGAGTCAGAAGTTTCTTAGGCCATGTCGATTTTTACCAAGGTTTATCAAAGATTTCTCAAAAATTTCTAAACCATTATGTTTGTTGTTAGAGAAAGATATAGTGTCTGATTTCAACAAAGCATGTTTGGAAGCTTTTGAAGATCTAAAGAAGTAGTCAATCTCAGCCCCAATAATCGTTACACCTTATTGGAACTCACATTTTGAGTTGATGTGCGATGCAAGTGATTATGCCTTTGGAGCTGTGATGGGTCAAAGAAGAAACAAAGTGTTTCACCCTATTTACTATGCAAGTAGAACTTTGACGGGAGCCCAACTCAATTATACGGTAACCAAAAAGGAACTCTTCACTATAGTTTTTGCTTTTGACAAATTTTGCTCATATCTTATAGGTACCAAAGTTACAGTTTTTACTGACCATACGGCCATTAAATACTTACTCACGAAGAAAGATGCAAAACCAAGGTTAATTCGTTGGATACGTTTACTCCAAGAATTTGACCTTGAGATCCAAGATAGAAAAGGTGACGAAAATCAAATAGCTAATCATCTGTCGAGGTTGGAGCAAGATGAGGTAACTCAGTCATGTGTGCCTATCAACAAGAATTTCCCAGATGAACACTTATTTGAGGTAAATCAAATTCATGAAATACTCTGGTTTGCTGATTTTGCCAATTATCTTGCATGTGGAATAATTCCTCAAGAAATGACATAACAATAAAGAAAAAAAT
This sequence comes from Gossypium rotundifolium, assembly GCA_025506655.1. NCBI lineage: Eukaryota > Viridiplantae > Streptophyta > Magnoliopsida > Malvales > Malvaceae > Gossypium > Gossypium rotundifolium. The sequence continues at coordinate 149,993,852 of CP106734.1, read as the reverse complement.
TCCTTCATGATAGTCAGTATAATTTTTGGGAGGATCCGTTTTTGTTTAAACAATGTGTAGATAATATAATCCGAAAGTGTGTAGCTAAAATCGAGATTACTAAGATCTTGTATCATTGTCATTCATCTCCAAGTGGGGGACATTTTGGTGGTTCACGTAATGCAGCTAAGATTTTGCAAGCAGGTTTCTTTTGGCCTACACTATTTAAATATGCTTATGCTTATGTGAAGAACTGTGATAAATGCCAAAGGACTGGAAATATATCAAGGAGGAATGAGATGCCTTTGAAAAACATTTTGGAGATTGAATTATTTGATGTATGGGGCATTGAATTCTTAGGCCCGCTTCCTTCTTCGTATGGGAACAAATACATCTTAGTTGTTGTGAACTATGTATCCAAGTGGGTTAAAGCTGAAGCATACCCTACAAATGATGCTAAGGTAGTCATGCAATTCCTACATAAGCATGTGTTTACACGATTTGGGACACCAAGAGCTATTATTAGTGACAAGGGTTCTCACTTTGTGAACAAATGGCTTAAGTGGTTGCTTGACAAATATGATGTGAAGCATAAGATTGCTACTGCCTATCACCCCCAGTCCAATGGGCAAGTTGAGAGAGTGAACCGTGAAATCAAAGGTATCCTTCAAAAGGTAGTTCGCCCTAGTAGAAAAGATTGGTCTCGAAGGCTCGATGATGCATTATGGGCCTATCGAACAGAATTTAAGACACTGTTAGGAATGACTCCTTATTGGTTAGTCTTTGGAAAAGCATGTCATTTGCCATTAGAGTTGGAGAAGGATGTTACAACTTGATGAGTTGGAAGAGTTGAGGTTGTTTTCCTATGAGAATGCCAAAATGTGTAAAGAAAGATCAAAGAGATGGCATAATTGTCATATACAACCTCGCAAGTTTAAAGAAGGTCAGAAGGTTTTGTTATTTAATTCAAGGTTGAAGTTATTTCCTGGGAAGCTTAAATCCCAATGGAAAGGACCTTATATCATCTACCTAGTTTATCCTTATGGAGCTATTGAATTATATAACAATTATAGAGGTACGTTTAAAGTTTATGGTCAACATCTCAAACACTACTGGGATGGTGAAGTTGAGTGAGTTGAATCCTCGTTCAAATTAATAGACCCTTAATTTTTCATGAACTCATTTTGTAAATAAATAAATAATTAGAACTTATTTTCTTAACTTATTACATTTAATTAATTATGTCTAAGGAGATTGGAACTTAAGAGGGACCGCTGTGACCCCTCCAACCTTTCCTGGGAAATAATTTAATGTAATTTGTTAAGAATAAATTTTCTAATTAAGATTTAAATTTTTTAGTTTCATTTGTTCTGTTTAAATTTTAAATTTTTATGTTAATAAAGGGGGTCATATTTGGCCCAAGTACTAATCATTTTTTTAGTAAGATACAGTTCGAGTTTGAGGCCCAAAAAAGCAAAAAGGAGGGAAAAAATTTTCCCGCCCAAGCAACCCTAATGCAGCTAAATTTTTGCTACATGTTGCCCTAATTTTTCCTATATAAACCTCTCTCCATTCTACTAATTTTCATATCCCTCAAAGAAATTTGCTTACACCTTAAAAATCCCTAAATCTCTCTTTTTGTGCCGTCAACCTCAAATCCTAAAAGAAACCCTAATTCTCTTCCCTTTTGCCAAAATCTCCCATTGCCGCCGTAAAGAGATTACCAAAGCACCACCATTGCTGTCGCACGCCATCGTTGCCATCGTAAGATTTAAATCGTAGCAAGTTCCACCCACCTTGCTGATTTCTCTTTTCCCCTTTAAGTAGAAATTTTGCCGAAATTTTCGGGAAAAGATAGCATGTCTCGCAAAAGAACCAGATCTTCAAAGACTACTCCTGAAAACCCGATTTTGATCAATGAAGAAGTGAAAGAGAGATTTGATTCAATCTTCAAGCATCAACCTATGATGCCAGAAAAAGGTTTTGACTTGAAGAGTAATGATTTGATGGTTGTTCCTATACCAATTAGAAAGAAAATTAATGCTCTCAAGTGGGAACGATTTTGTGATGATCGTAAACTTCCCGATGATGAACTAGTTTGAGAATTCTATGCTAGTACTGAAGTCATCGTTTGAAAGAAAAAGGTACCTCTTACTTCTAAGTCCATCAATGATTTGTTTAATTTACCTGATGTTGAAGAAGATGAGTACTACCCCATGATGAACAATATAAATTGGGATTTTCTTCAACAAGTACTTGATGTTGTGACAAATCCGAGCCCAATAGATTATAAGAAAGTATGGGAGCCATTCTTGTCAAAGAGAATACTTAAAACTAGTAGCAAAGGTATGGTTTTATTTCGTTGGCTACATTTTTATGCCTATCTCACATAGTTCCACCATCTCAATGGAACGGATGCTTTTGTTATATACAATTCTGATAGAAAAGTCCAGTAATGTTGGGAAAATTTTCCTCAAGGAGATTCACGATTGTGCTAAAAAAGAAGGTAGGAAGTGCTTATTTCCCATCATTAATCACTTCACTTTGCTTAAAGGCCCGTGCTAAAACACGAGAAAATCTGAAGGGGCGATATGTTCAAGGATGCATTACAAATTATGATATTGAAAGATTAGAAGAGAGGGTGCATGAGCTGAATCAAGGCGAGCAAGAAGAGCCAACTGAGCCGAATACTGAGGAGTCAACAGATGGAACTGAAACTGAAGCTAATTCAGTTACAGACACTGAAAAGGAAGAATCTGATAAGGAACCGAGCATGCCTGAACCAAGGCTTGAGCCAGAAGAAAAACCAGTCAAGCTAAGTGTTGAACCTGAATATACAACTCCCATGTCGACTTCTGCAAGTACTTCAAGGAAATTGGAGTTGTCAATTTTGATAGATATGTGCAAGTTCATGCACAATCAACAAAAAAGTTACTGGAAATATGCAAAAATTAGAGATGACTCAATTTAAAATAATTTTAAAAATATCTCTAATATTTTGTTCCTGAGTTCCTAGATGCTATCTTTGAGACATGGATGGAAGATACTAATGATGCAAGCGGAGATGGAGCTAAAGAAAAAAAAAAGGGAATGAGTCAGAAAAATAAAAGGGACAATTCTTGCCTTGTTATTTATTTAATTATTTTTAGGTCCTTAGGAATTTATTTCTTTCATAATTAGGATTTAATTTCTGCAGAATAAAACATAGCAAGCATGAACAAACTTAACAATTCTTTAGAAGGAATAAGACTAAGTGATGTGGTAATGGGAATGAACATGTCTAGGATTGGGTTATTAGGGAAGACTTGGTATTTAAGCAGTCTTAATGACTCACCTCTCTTTCTTTACAACCCTACTTGGTGTTCAGTTTTCATTCATTACTTTGTTCTTGCAATGAGGACATTGCTTCTTTTTAAAGGAGAGTAAGGCAAATAAATTGCTCAAACTTTTAAATTTTTTCAAGTATGTTTTAATAAATGAATGTTTAGAGATATTTTTGGTTACTGAGATAGTTTGTATACAAGTATGAATGATGATTTTATCTAAGTGAAAGTATGTTATCATGAAGAATGGAATGCTTGTATGTTCTTAGCCTTAGTAATGTTTTCCATGAAAACTTAGTTCCTTTTGAGATTAGACATGCATGAAGGTTTATATCTTTAAAATTGACTTAGTAACTTTCTTGAGGCGAAATCCTAGGGGACATAAAAATCTAAAATGATATAGGCACTATTTCTTTGGATCGTTTGAGCCTTTTCAAGCCAACCCTATGATATTAGACCCTTGAAACTGTAATTTTGAGCTTAAAGGCCTGTTTATTTTTGGAATGAACCTACATTATAAGCCAATTACCATCTTTTTAAAGTTATCCTAATTTTGTGCACCTATCTTAACTAAAGTTGTCTTGGGAATCAACATCTGAGGAAATTTTCATAAAGATGTATGTGCTCATGCTTAAAAAAAAGTGAAGAAAAGTTTGCTCAGTCTCCAAAAAAGGAAAAATGTATGAGCTTGAGTTCAAAATAAGTTTGGGGGTTTTCCAAAGGCTCACTTAAAGAAAAAGGTTGTATTACGAGAAAACCAAGACAAAGTTAAAGGTTAAGATTTTTTTAAAACCGAAATATCCCATCTCTTAAAATCCCTACCTTTAATCGAGCCCCATTACAACCTTATAAAAGACCTATTGATTTGATGATTATGTCACCTACATTAGTGGAAAGGAAGTCCTGAGTTCAACATATGAAGATCATAAATAAGCCTTGTGATTATTTGCTTGATTGATAGGAAATTATGTTGCATAAAGAATGTTATCTATGGCTGTGACATACATGCAAACTATGATTCATGTTGGTATATTTTGAAGCTTAGTATAATCTTAAGGAATGTTTGCATATGAATTACTTGTTAATAAAGAAAATCGATAAGCATGAAGTTATTAATGCATGATTACGAGACAAAGATTGATGCTGCTTAAATAATTAGCAATTTTTCCTTAGTGAGACCTTTTGTTGTGCATAAACATTACTCGGGACGAGCAATGATTTAAGTTTAGGGGTGTGTAAATGAAAAATATATAGGATTTTTCCAATTTAATTTATCACTTTTTTACTTAAATCCATTTTAAAACTAATTAATTGTTTAATAAATTAATGAAATATGTGAAAATATGAAATTAGGACATAGAAATTATTAAATTGTGATTTTATGCTTTATTATATAGTTTTCATGCAATAAATGGCTTATTTTATATTAATTTGAATATATTATATTTTTTAAGACATAAAGTGGGTCATGCATGATTAAATTAAATAATAAAATATAAAATTATATTTAATAATTCATTTTAAAATATTTCATTAATAATTTGGGTTTTAATTAATTAATTAAATTGGATAAATTTTATTCTTTGGTCCTCTAACTTGTTGGTTTATTCTGGACAGGTCTGATAGCTTTGCTGGATTACAAAACCGTCCAAATTGGAGACCAAGTCAACCCAATATTCGGCTACACATGGCTGTCCATTTAAACCATTCTTTGGTTTAATTACACAAGGTCCTTGCAGTGTTGAAGAAATTAGAGATTTGCCCGAAGATTTTCGATTGACTGAGTCTCAATCTTGAGTTGTGTGGCATCCAAAATTTCTTAAAAATAAAGCAAAAATCAAGTCAAAAGCCACTAAGCATGGCCAGCCACAATTTGAGGAGATTTGAAGAGGTTAACATCGACTATTTTTAGCAAAATATCCCCCTCTCCTCATCTATAAATAAGACCCTCTCATTCCCTCATTCATCATTCTTTCTTCTCTCAAAATTATCTTAGCCTTTTCCATTCCCACACCTAGCATCATCTCTTCATAGAGATTTTAGCAATTAAGCCTATTAAATAACCCTTGGTCAGCCACCTTGGAGAGCTATCAGCAAAGGAACAAAGGAGCCTCGTTAGTCAGAGTCTTGGGTGACAGCCACTCTGAATTGGGTTTAATCTTTCTTTTCTTTAATTTAATCTAAAGATGTTTGCTATGTGTTCTTTGTTCTTGTTTAAAACAATGTTAGCTTAATTTTATTTAAGCTGGGATGATTGCTTTGATTAAATAATATTTATTTGATTCATGCGTATAATGTTTGTGCCTCAATCGATCATGTTTTCAATTAAAATCAAGTCTGTATTTCGTTCATACGTTATTGAAATGCACTTGAATTAGCTGAGTGATCCTGACCAGACGACGGCTCATGGATACATAATTGAAATGTGCATGCTCAATTTAGATCTTAACCCGATTAAGTTGTTGGTTGCATACCAACTCTGACCAAGCTCTGTTATCTGCATAGTTTTTAGATTTGTGTGATTAAACTGTTTCAAACTTGACACATCCCTGTTACCTCACCCGAATGCTAAGAAACCCTCAGTAAATAAAGATCAATAAAATTCGTATTTACTAAGTAAAGGATTCCGAAATGACCTAATGTGGTTTCCAAACTCATGAAAGATCAAGTTGCCATGGAATGTTTTTTCGAATGTTATTAAGCATGTTGATAATAAATTGAGTTTAATTAAAGTAATTGTCCTAGTTTATTTATGTTATAATTTTTGCAAATTGTTTTCAATTTTGCTAGAATCTATTCATATAGTTTGCATGCTTAGGATAATTTACATTAGGGATCATTTCATTTAGTTTAATATATTTTAATCACCACTTCTCAACTATATTGTTGTTTTTATTTACCAAATTGTTAATATAATTTTAAAAATTAAGTGACTTAGCACAAATATAATCCCTGTGGAGACGATAACTCAATACTTACTTATTACTTGATAACGACTGTGTACACTTGTTCAAAAACCTACGCGTTACACTTTTGATGATAAATATAAATGTTGTTTAATAGATATGATGAAATGAATTATTTGAGCAGTGTTAAGTATATATTTAAGGTGTTGTTTTGAGATGAAATTGTGTGACTGTTGGAAGTAGACATGAATGGTATGAATGAATGGTAAGTTAGGTATGTGACTATATTTGGACATTGTGCATTTAAATGCAAGTTAGCCTGGTGTGGGATAGGTGTTTGATTTGGAAAATGGATTGTGGTGTCAATGAGGGCACATTGGTTAGGCACTTAGGTTGAATGTTTTGGTATGTTTAAAACTTGCTTGAATGGGTTTTGAAGGCATGAAAATGGGTGAATTTGGTTTGACTTAGCATCTGAGAAAAAGGCTTTGTTTTAGCTTGTTTTGGAAGGCATTTTAGATGCACATGGCCCGGGACACGGGCTATCACACGGCCATGTGCCACACACGGTCACACCACACAGTTGTGTGTTAATTTATTTTTTGGTGCAGGTTGGTCCACACGGTCACAGAGAGTTACACGGCTGTCTGACCTTACTTTGAATACACACACGGTCTAGCACATGGCCTATGACATGACCATTTGATGTTATTTTGAATACTCACACGGGCGGACACACGGGCTGGGACATGGCAGTGTGACCCATACTTCAATTTGTACATGGTTGGCCACAAGACCATGTTTCTGAGTCACACAACCTATGCTTTGCCATACATGCCATGTGACCCCTATTTTCAAAATTTTCAAAATTTTCTATAATTTTCTATTTTCTTTTAAATTAGTCCCTAAATGTTACCAAACTATTTTTAAGGCCCCATAGGCTCGATTTAAGGTTCGTAAATGTATTTATGCTATGAATGGAAATTGGAATTGAATGTTAATATTTTAAATTGAATACTTGTTCTATATGATGCTAAATGTTACAATTTGTACTATAATATTTTGAAACCTTAATTCGGTGACGGAGATGGGTTAGGGGCGTTACAAGTTTGGAAAAAATATTAGACTTCAAATCTCGTTAGGCAAGTTTAGCCTCAGTTTTCAAGGGTGATAGTGAGATGTCTGACCTTCCCACTAAGCTTATTTTCTGTTGTCTGTGCTATATAAGGATGCCTATAACCAACATGTTTCAAACCTTCAAACCTTTGTTTCTCAGTGTTCTTCCATACGTCTCTAAAATTTTTAGTTATCTTTTCTAGAAGAGACAAGGAAAGTTTCCAGGGGCTTGTCAAAACGCCATTGATAAGTATCAAGTGATTGGTAATTTTTGGGAAATCTAACAGCCCATTTTCAATGAAATCGGAATAGTGGTTTCGGCACAACAAATCAAAGTTAGAAAGAAATTTTATTTTAATATAATTGCATGAATTGCATTATAATAGAAATAACATATGAAAATTTTGATAAGAAAATTTTATCGATTTCATGATTAATTGTGGAAAGGACCAAATTGCATAAAATGCTAAAGTTGAGTTCTAGTACCTATATGTATCAAATAGCTATGGAATTCAAAACTTGAGGTCCTTATATGGTAATTAGACCATTAAGAAAAGTTAGTAGATATTTTTGGTGAATCATCTATCGAAAACTAGAAAAAAATGACTAAATTGGAATGTTGAAAATTTTGTGGATGATAATTAAATTAAATAGAAATAACATATTATAATTATCATCTTCTTCCCCAAAATACATGGAAACCCTAGGAAAGAGAAAGGAAATCAAACAAGCTTAATTGGGAAAGTAATCATCTCCCATTCTTAGTAATTTTTATATTTTCGACTTCGGAATAGCTTAAACTATCTATTTTGGGGATTAATTTGTAAAGATATCAAAGTATAGAAATTTTTCCATGGATGTAACTGCTGAAATTTTGAAATTTATGGTAGAAAATGAAAGGTTGTTGATAGATAAACAACTTTTACAAAGAGAGTTTTGATTAAATTATGATTTAGAGACTAAATTAAAAAATGGTAAAACCCATGGAAAAATTCTAATTTTTATGAAATTCATGGGCTGTTACTGTAACATGTAAACTTCGGTTAGGCTTGAAATAAGGATTAAATTGCATGAATTTCATTTTCCAAGCTTAGGGATGAAATTGTCATTTATGAAAAGAATAAGGGCAAAATGGAAATTTTGTCTAAAATGTGAATTGAATTCAATTGAGTATTGTAACATCCTGAATTATTGGGCCTATGCGTTTAGTGGGTGGATATGTTTAATGTGTTAATTTGAGTGTTAGGGGTTTAAATTGGGCCCAGGATTGGGCCGAAGCCTTGGTTAAAATTCTTGTTTGGGTACCATGGGGTTTAAAAGATGGTATCGGTGCTTTAGGTTGCAAAATGGGCTTGTGGCCTAGTAGTATATGGTGTTGCAGAGGAGTTATAGGGTGGCACCAATAGTAGGAGGTGAGACCAAGTTTTGGCCGCAAGGAGCCCATGTCTTTGGGCCATTTTCGGCACTTAAAAGGAGCAAGGAAGGGGACGGCAATGAGGCTTAATTTTTGGAGGGATTTAATGATTGGGATAATGTGGATATTATGTTGATAATAGAAGGGAGAGGTGGTGTTATTTAGGCCTCTTCTAAAGGTATGAATAGATTAAGATAAAGGAGAAAAGATAGGAGCTATCTGCTGAGAGCAGTGTTGGCCAAAATTCCATCTCCTAGAGGGGGAAAGAAATTGGTTCCTTTATGGCAAAGGGGTGCCGAAATTTCCCCTACTATTTGATTAATGGTTAGTTATTAGGAAGGGCACTTTCAGGTTTTGATAAGTAAGTGTTGAAATTCTCTATAAATAGGGGTGGTATCTCTTCAATTTTGGCATTTGAACCCTATTCTTTTCCTCATTCTCTATGCCGAAACTCTCAGTTATTCTCTGCAATTTCTTTTCTTTTGATTTCTTCGAAAGCCGAAACCTCTCACTTCACTTTCTTTTTCCATTCTTTTCCTCTTGTGCTGATTTTTCCATAAAACTGGGATCTCCTTGGAGTTGTCGATTTCCCTGTGAAGGTAATAACCGATTTCCTCAGATCTATTCCTTTCTCTTTCGATTTTTGAGAATCAAAGCCAGGTGGCTATTAAGGTTCAGTCTAACGTTTCCAATCTTTTCATGTTCTTATTTTGGGCGATGGCGGGAATTGAAGTAGATCTCTTAGATCTAAAAGCTGGAAACACTAGTCCCTGAATCTCATATCACTTTTCAAGAATTTCAAGGTAAAGGGTTCTCTTTAGATTCTCGTTAGATTCAATATCGAAATCACAATCTTAACCATATGTTATGAGTAATAAGGCCTTTTTGATGGAATCAAATGTCGATAAGGCAAAGGAGGGACTAGATCTGGAAACTTGATTCTTAAGTTTAAGAAGCGAGCAGTGTCGGCAGTACGATATTGGCCACCGGGTTGCGGACCGGCTTTTGAACAACACCTTAGGCAGATAGCGACTGTGTTGGCTACAGATAGCATCGACTTAGAAAGTCTCGCTCTAACAGTAATTAGGTGTGTAGATTCTTAACACATAAGTTTTGTTGTATTAAATGTATGCTATAGGCTAAAAGCTAAAAAGAGAGGCTGTATGAACAGTTATTACCTAGAAAGGGTAGGCAAGGGATGCCAGGTACGTAATCATAGAAACTTCTCTATGTGTATCGAAGTATGTGAAAGTATGAGATCTGTTTAGATGGCTTAATGTTTTGATTTTTGCATGTATGTATGTATGCAATCGGTGGCTTTGCCACATAGGTCACATAGTGATCGGTTTTTATGACAAGCAGCATAGCTGTCGAATACTATAATGTATTACTGAGGTCGCATAGCGATCGGTGGCTTTGCCACATAGGTCACATAGTGATCGATATGGTATGTAGCGGATGGAGGGTTGATTGTCGAAATCCCCACGGTGTGATGGTTGGTACGGGGGTGTGTAGAGGACGGACTCTTAGGTTTTGGGGATGGGCCATGTTGCATGAAACTTTCTGTTTCCATTGTGTATGGGCCAAGGCCCATAATGTGTTTGTGGGCCTAAGGATTTTATGTGTTTTCGGGATTTGTACACTGAGTCTTGGTGACTCACCCTTTTATTTTCCCTACTTTACAGATGAGCAGTAGATCGTGGACATGGGAGTCGAGGCGGACTTGAAGGGCCATCAATATTATTATCTACATAGACTATTTACGTATTTTTATTTGAGTTTTAATTTTTGGGAATATTTTTGTAATAAGGCTTCCGTAACTTAGGTTTTTGATTTTTTTTTTATGTTAAGTCTTTATAAACTTATGTTTTTCTCTTTCAAAGTCTTAATTATAAAATGAAATGATAAATGGGCTTTTCAAACACAATCAACGCAAATGCTTAAAGTTGTTTTACAAATTTCACAATTATTTGATTAAACGGCCATAATAAACTAAGATTTTCAAAACCCTACAGAGCTAAGTTTTCAAGTTTCAAACCATGGTATACTAGATCCAGTAATGACGTATGGGCTGGTTTGGGGTGTTATATTTTGGTATCAGAGCCCGATTCAAAACTCGGGCTGTGAAATGGGTCCATTAGTGATTTGTAAAAGTGATGTAAGTTTGAAGAAAGGTCAGTTGAGATATGGCCTTCGAGTCTACCGGCACCCGATCCACGCAGGTAAGTATTCAAACTCTTGATGTGGTTTGTATTGTTGAGCTTGATGGGCTTTATGGGACGTAGACAGGTATGCTAGAGTTTATGGACTTTAGGTTTAATATAAATAATTCTTCAAATCTCATAAGACTTAACATCTAATTAAACATGTCTGTGAACAAGTCACAGGGTTAGGGTGTGGTAACAGGCATATGCATGTCTAACATTGGATCCAGGGATTGCTTTGTATTTAAGCGGTCCTAGCAGCTCACCTCCTCTTTTCTGGAATCCTACCTGGTGCGTAGTGGTTGTTCACTCTAACCGAGAGGGCTTGTTGACGGGCCAAAACTAATAACTAAAACCCGAAAGGGACTAGCTACATTATTTTTGTAAGATTATCCCTAGTTTTGACAAAATTACTGAAATACCCCCGAGTTGTAAAATTATCAAAATACCCCTATTTTGTAAAATCACCAAGAAACCCTATTTTGGAAAATTACAAAAATACCCCTGAAGGATAAAATTACAAAAATACCCCTGGGTAGTGAAATGACAAAAATACCCCTAGGTGATGAATGTGAGTTATGGAGGTTGCTTTATGTTGTTGTGTGATGGATGTTGTATGTATGTGTATTCTAAAACTAGGAAATATAGACTTGAGAACTCAACTTTGTAGATAGAATTCGAATTCGAAAGAACTACTCCGTTATTTATCAGTGGAAGAAAGTATTAATTCATAAAATTTTTAACCAGATAAATCGCGAATGGTAGAATGAGAACGAGGGGGCATGGTGTGCATGGCCGAGGTAGAGGTAGGATGTCTGTGTCAGAACCCGTAGGGTCTGGTCACGAGTCAGGAAATGAGGTACCAGTGCCACCAGCTGTGGAGGCAAAATTTCAAGATCGGACGGTCGGGGATGATCTCAGATCTCGTGCTATGTTAAGGGTTTTGGAGAGAGTTCTTTGGGCGTATGGGCACAGAGCCCTAAGTCTGTCTTGGGAGTGACTTAGAGCCAATGGGGCAGAGGTGTTTTGGGGAATTTCTGGTGTAGCTCCTAGCACAGCGGAGTATTGGTTGGAAGCAATGGAGCGTATAATGGATGATCTTGACTTCACAGAAGAGGAGAAGCTGAAGGGAGCGGTGTCTCTTCTCCAAGACGAAGCTTATCAATGGTGGCTTATGGTTAATGATGGTACTGTGGCTGACCATATCACCTGGGACTACTTCAGACTGGCGTTCCAAAGTAAGTACATTGGGACGAGCTATGTGGATGCACAGCGCAAAGCATTCCTAAATCTGGTTCAGGGAAGTAGGTCAGTGGCGGCTTATGAAGTGGAATTCTTACGCCTTAGTCATTATGCTTGAAGGATAGTGGCCACAGAACATGAGCGATGTGTTTGTTTTGAGGACAGCCTGAAGGATGATCTACGTGTGTTGATAGCTCCACAGTGAGAGCGGGAATTTACTGTGCTTGTGGAGAAAGCTAAGATAGCCGAGGAGGTGAAACGGAGGAAAAAGCTAAACTGAGATAGAAATAGGGGTAGAGGTAAGAGAAATTTTGAATCATCTGGGGCAGCTGTGCGTACTCAGAAAAGACCTAGGTCGGATGAACTAGGACGGGCTGAGAAACCTGCGGCTGCTAGCCAACCACGAAAGTGTGCTCGATGTGGTAAGTTTCATGTAGGTGAGTGTTGGGCAGGCAGTGGGAAGTGCTTTAGGTGTGGATCTACGGATCATCAGATAAGAGACTGTCCTCAGCCACGGGATGAGGTAGAACCCGCAGGGCAAGGAAATGTTCAGCCAGGTAGGGGAGGTCAGTAGCCGTAGAGGGGTCGTGGTCCAGCCAGAGGTGGTAACGATTTTGATCGAGGCCGAGGAGCACCCGGTCGAGGGGCAAGAAACACTGAGGCGAGGCAGCAGGGATTGGTCTATGCTGCCAGACGTTGAGAGGAGGCCGACGCACTGGATGTTATAACTGGTACATTTTTAATACTTGGTTTACCTTATACTGCGTTGATTGACATCGGGACTAATCATTCATATGTTGCTAGTAGTGTGTCTGGAACTTTAAGTTTAGATTTTGAAATTACCCCTAGGGCGATGACAGTAATTAGCCCATTAGGACAATCTGTGGTAGTAGATAAACTTTTTCGGGAGGTTCCTCTAGAAGTTTAGGGAATAGTTTTCCTGATGGATCTGATGGAATTACCATTCGGGAGTTCGACTTAATATTAGGCATGGACTAGCTGATGAATACCAAGCCAATTTAGACTGTGCAGCCAAGTGGATGGTGTTAAAGACCCCCGAGGGTGATGAAGTGTTGGTGATAGGAGAAAGGGGGAACTATTTTTCGAATGTAGTAACTGCCCTAAGAGTTGAATCAGATCCACGATGTATTTCACGTCTCTATGTTAAGACGTTATCGTTCGGATCCGTCCCATGTGGTGTCAGTAGAGGAAATCGAAGTAAGACCTAATCTATCCTTTGAAGAGGAACTGATGGAGATCTTGGATCGTGATGTGAAGGTGTTGCGTAGGAAGACAGTACCATTGGTTAAATTTCTATGGCAGAATCACGATTCTGAGGAGCCTACTTGGGAACCGGAGGAAGCAATACGGAAGCAGTACCCTCATCTTTTCTGATCAGGTAATTTCGAGGCCGAAATTTTTCTTTAGGGGGTTAGTTCACATCCTGAATTATTGGGCCTATGCGTTTTGTGGGTGGATATGTTTAATGTGTTAATTTGAGTGTTAGGTGTTTAAATTGGGCCCAGGATTGGGCCGAAGCCTTGGTTAAAATTCCTGTTTGGGTACCATGGTGTTTAAAAGATGGTATCGGTGCTTTAGGTTGCAAATTGGGCTTATGGCCCAGTAGTATGTGGTGTTGCAGAGGAGTTATAAGGTGGCGCCAATAGTAAGAGGTGAGGCCCAAGTTTAGGCCACAAGGAGCCCATGTCTTTGGGCCATTTTCACACTTAAAAGGAGCAAGGAGGGGGACGGCAATGAGGTTTAATTTTAGGAGGGATTTAATGATTGGGATAATGTGGATATTGTGCTGATAATAGAAGGGAGAGGTGGTGTTATTTAGGCCTCTTCTAAAGGTATGAATAGATTAAGATAAAGGAGAAAAGATAGGAGCTATCTGCTGAGAGCAATGTTGGCTGAAATTCCATCTCCTAGAGGGGGAAAGAAATCTGTTTTTTATGGAAAAAGGGTGCCGAAATTTCCCCTACTATTTGATTAATGTTTAGTTATCAGGAAGGGCACTTTCAGGTTTTGATAAGTAAGTGCCGAAATTCTCTATAAATAGGGGTGGTATCTCTTCAATTCTGGCATTTGAACCCTATTCTTTTCCTCATTCTCTGTGCCAAAAATCTCAGTCATTCTCTGTAATTTCTTTTCTTTTGATTTCTTCAAAAGCCGAAACCTCTCACTTCACTTTCTTTTTCCATTCTTTTCCTCTTGTGCCGATTTCTCCATAAAGCTAGGTCTCCTTTGAGTTGCCGATTTCCCTGTGAAAGTAAGAACCAATTTTCTCAGATCTATTCATTTCTCTTTCGATTTTTGAGAATCAAAGCCAGGTGGCTATTAAGGTTCAGTATAACGTTTCCACTCTTTTCATGTTCTTATTTTGGGCGACGGCAGGAATTGAAGTAGATCTCTTAGATCTAAAAGCCGGAAACACTAGTCCCTAAATCTCATATCACTTTTTGGGAATTTCAAGGTAAGGGATTCTCTTTAGATTCTCGTTAATTTGATATCGAAATCACAATCTTAACCATATGTTATGATTAATAAAGCCTTTTTGATGGAATCAAATGTCGATCAGGCAAAGGAGGGGACTAGATCTGAAAACCCGATTCCTAAGTTTAAGAAGCGAGCAATGTCGGCAATACGGTATTGGCCACCGGGTTGTGGACCGACTTCTAAACAACACCTTAGGCAGATAACGGTTGTGTTGGCTACGGATAGTGTCGACTTAGAAAGTATCGCTCTAACGGTAATCAAGTGTGTAGATTCTTAACACATAAGTTTTGTTGTATTAAATGTATGCTATAGGCTAAAAGCAAGAAAGAGAGGCTGTATGAACAATCGTATTACCCAGAAAAGGTAGGCAAGGGATGCCAGGTACGTAATCATAGAAACTTCTCTATGTGTATCGAAGTATGTGAAAGTCTGAGATCTGTTTAGATGGCTTAATGTTTTGATTTTTGCATGTATGTATGCATGGGATGGGATTGATTGATTTACGGAAGGGGAGCAGGTCGCGAGGCGATCGGTGGCTTTGCCACATAGGTCAGATAGTGATCGATTTTTATGACAGGCAGCATAGCTATCGAATACTATAATGTATTACTGAGGTCGCATAGCGATCGATGGCTCCACATAGGTCACATAGTGATCGACATGGTGTGTAGCAGATGGAGGGTTGATTGTAGAAATCCCCACGGTGTGATGGTTGGTACGGCGGTATGTAGAGGATAGACTCTTAGGTTTTGAGGATGGGCCATGTTGCATGAAACATTCTATTGCTATTGTGCATGGGCCAAGGCCCATAATGTGTTTGTGGGCCCAAGGCTTTTATGTGTTTTCGGGATTTGCACACGAGTCTTGGTGACTCACCCTTTTATTTTCCCCACTTTACAGATGAGCAGTAGATCGTGGACATAGGAGCCGAGGCAGACTCGAGGGGCCATCAATATTATTATCCACATAGACTATTTACGGATTTTCATTTGAGTTTTAATTTTTTGGAATATTTTTATAATAAGGCTTCCATAACTTAGGTTTTTGATTTATTTTTTTTTTATGTTAAGTCTTTATAAACTTATGTTTTTCTCTTTCAAAGTCTTAATTATAAAATGAAATGATAAATGGGCTTTTCAAACACAATCAACACAAATGCTTAAAGTTGTTTCACAAATTTCACAATTATTTGATTAAACGACCATAATAAACTAAGATTTTCAAAACCCTACAGAGCTAAGTTTTCAAGTTTCAAACCGTGGCATACCAGATCCAGTAATGACGTATGGGCCGAGTTTGGGGTGTTACAAGTATAAAGAAAGACTCAATAAAGAGTTAGATCGAGGGAAAGAAAAGGTGTCAGATTAATAGATTTACCTACACTGACAAGTGTCGAGGTAAGTTCATGTAACTAAATTGTGTTTATTTTTATGATAAAATTGAGTGTGGTATGTATTTATGTGAATTATATAAATGTTATAAATGTTTGAAATATTCACACGTTTGATAATGTCCGAAAAGTGTTAAGTTCCATTTGAATAATGATATTCAATGGATGCATGATTTCCCATATTGAATGTGGTCCTGCATATGTTGCGGACAGAATATAGCTCAGAAGAGCATCTAGTTATAAGCCCTCTCAAGCGTCCTGTTATATAGTTCCTGCGAGCATCCTGATCGGTAGTGATCCTGCATGTGTTGTGCACTACTGCAGCTCTTTGTGAGCGTCATGTTACATGATTTGATCGATTGTGGTCCAACATTTATTGCGAACACAAACGCAGCTCTTCGTGAGCTTCTAACACCCCTTACCTGTGTCCGATGACGGGACCAGATGCGAGGCATTACCATGCTTAACCTTACTTGAACGTGTAGTAGCGAGCTATAACATTTCGTTCAAAACCCATTTCTTACTCATTCTTGGCGTAAATGGCCCTAAACATACCTCCGAGAGGTTTTGAGATTTAACCAAGGATTTTTTCGAACTTGGAAAACTTTTCATCAAAACAGGGGCCACACGTCCGTGTTGAACTAGGGACACGCCCGTGTGCCCCTAAAACATGCCCGTGTCTTCCACCCATGGTCGACACTGCCTAATTTCACACGGCCTTGACACGCCCGTGGCCCTGTCCCGTGTGCCAAACATTGTCATTCTAACTTATCCACACGGCCTATACGCACGACCGTGTGCTTCAGTCATGTGACGATTTAAATTTTAAATGCAAGGTGCAGACTTCACACAGCCTGGGCATACGCCCATGTACTAGCCATGCCTCCCACACGGTCTAGACACACGCTCGTGTGTCTACCGATGTGGACAATTAGTAGGTTATCTACCAAGCCATTTTGCCACCCTACATCGCATACACGCAAACTCCAATTCAAATTATTCCAATTTAAAAGATGGCCAATTAATATCTCTAGGAATTTAAGAAATCGAGACATACACAAGAGCATACACTTCATAAAATTTACCTTCATTGATCAAAAGGAATTTCCAAGATTGGCCTAACTCAAGACCATTTACAAAATGACTTTAATAACAACATAGTCAACACTTTGGCTAACAATTACAACTTAACAAAATACTCGAGTCCTATACATGCTATACTCAAAATAAGTCTAAATTGTTATACCAAAGTGATGTCGATAGTGTGATTTCGAGCTCTGACGTCCAATGATCCTCGAGCTAACTTGGCGAAACTATAAGGAAAAAGGAAGAGAGAAGGGTAAGCATATAGCTTAGTAAGTTTGCATGAAACTCTAGGATGACAGTTTACTCAAACTATAATCATTCATATCATGAAACAATGGCGACATAGCACCAATGAATAAAAGTACTTACTCGTACTTATTCTCACTTATTCTTACTTACTCTTACTCATCTAATGTCAATATGATCTGGTAACTTTTACTTACTCAAGATACTTGTTTCACTGATTCATGTAGTTTAGCACATTTGCTAACATAACCATAAACTTACATCTTTATCATTCATACCATGAACATCACTCAAGGCCATCCATAAATAAACTTGGAACTAGGCCAACTCACATACTTGACTCTTTTGCTTATGAATAAATCGGGTCACCATGAATCATTCAAGCTTAATATACATAAGATTTGATGCCAAAGCCATATCCCAGATATGGTCTTACATGGGATCATTCCTTAGTGCCGACGCCATATCCCAGATATGGTCTTATACGGGATCTCATAACTCGATGTTGATGTCATGTCCCAGACATGGTCTTATACGAGATCATACTTAGATGTCGATGCCATATCCCAGATATGGTCTTACACGAGATTATTCTTTGGTGCCAAAACCATATCCCAGATATGGTCTTATACGGGACCTTTCCTTTCTCATATGCGTACGTAAGTAATATACTTACTCCGGACCTATAACCAGAACTAGAATTTAGCCTGTTCTCATCATTTACTCATCGAGACTTTATAGCTCCATTTCGTTCACAATAACATCCATTAACATAATAATGAATGATTCAAATATCGAACATTATGAAATACTAATTTCATACAAACTTACCTCGAATCTCAAAATGTGTCTCGGTGCTCGATTTAGTTTTTCAACTTTGTTTTTGCCTCGGTTTCTATCCGGGCTTCGTGTTTCTTGATCTATAATAATAAATTTCTCTTGTTAAACACATGCATTGAGTAAATCGACTCATAATTCATATTTTGCAAAATTACTATTTTGCCCTTAAACTTTCACATAATTACACTTTTGCCCCTAGGCTTGTAAAATGATTTTCATTCAACTTCTTTCATTTCAAGCCTTGTCGAATCTTTTCTCAACTATAGCAACATTAAATTCTCACTATTTCACTCATGTACAACCATTTCTATAACTTTACAAATTGGTCATTTTCATGCCTCTTTCATGAAATCATTTAGAAAAATATGTTTATCATACATCAAACTTTCATATTCTTCCATAAAACATCAAAATACATGCATTTCATACATGGGTAAATTTTTGAACATAAACCCTAGCTCAACATATAGCTAGAAATAGCTAAACCGAGCTACGAGGGTTTCAAAAATACGAAGAACATTAAAAACGGGGCTAGGATGCACTACTTTAAGCTTGAAAATGATCAAAACCCTAGCTATGGAGTCCTTGCAAATTTTGGCACCATGGGGAAGAAGATGGACATGATTTTTGGGTTATTTTCCCTTTTTATTCTTTAATTAACTAAATGACCAAAATGCCCTTAATGACCCTTTCTTAAGATTTTTTCTTCCCATGTACATTTTTGCCCATCATCAAATATAATGGTCTAATTTCTAAATAAGGACCTCTAGGATTTTTCATAATTCTATTTTATACTTGAACCTTCTAGAATCTCACATTTTCCATTCTTTGCAATTTAGTCCTAATGGACAATTTATTCACTAATTCATAAAATTTCTTAATGTGACTTTCACACAATCATGAAAATACCTCATAAGCCTTGTAATATCATTTAAACTCATATTTTCTACTTCAGATTTGTGGTCTCAAACCAATATTCCGACTAAGCCCTAAATTGGGCTGTTACTAAGCGTCCTGATATAGGCTCTTATGAGCTTCCTGACATGGCTTGCTTGAACTCTCTGTCATGCTATCCAGAGCTCCCTGTTAATAAATCTTCAGAGTTACCTGTTAAGCTCAATAAGCTTCCTAATTAAAACTCTTATAAGTTTTCTGTTTAGCCCATATAAGCTTCCTAGTAAATGGCTCGAGAGTGTGCTTCTTGATTATGTGTCTTTATGGGCACCCCTGAACATGAGTTGATGGATCATTGATTTGTATACCTCGAGTATACTATCTGGGTATCCATCGACATTTCAATAATTCAACGAACAAAATTTCTGATGTGAGAAAAATATAATAATTAAATGGATTATATCTCAAAATTCCAGAAATACTTGTAAATCTATGTTTCATGAGCCCATCTGTGTTTTTTTAAAATTCATGTGAATTACATAACTAACTGTTTTAATGAGTATATGTGATTAGACAAATGGCCAAAATTATTGGATGCATGTTTTGTATGATAATCTTAAATGTAAATACATGGTAAGTTAAATTCCTGTTATACGAACTTACTAAGCATTGAATGCTTACTCTGCTTTATTTTTATTTATTTTATAGTTCTCAAAAGTTCGTAAAGGTTGGAGATCTGTCGAAGTATCATCACACTATCCTCCAGCTCATTTTGGTATAAATAAGAAACTTACTTTGGTATAATGGCATGTATAGACTAATGACAATAAATGAGGTTATGTAAATGTTTTGGTTGTAAATAGCCATTGGAATGGCTAGTGATAGTAAATTTAATGCATACTTATGCATGAGGTTTATTATATTTAGTATGAATATGTTTGGTTTAATATATTAGATGCAATTAAGTTTGGGTAAGTATATAATTTTAATGTAAAGATGATACTTGAAAGCATAAGTAAATGCGTCATGTATAAAACTTGATCATTAGATTGATTTATATGTCTTGAATTGGTTGGTGAATATATTGAAGTGTTGATGTAGGTGCAAGGTAAAAAGGGTAAGAAATAAGGCTTGGAAAATGGCCTTATTTTGTCCACACGGGCAGATATACGAGCATGTGTCTCAACCGTGTGTGACACACGGCCATGCGCATGGGCTCATGGTTTGGCCGTGTGTCCCCTAAATATTTAGAGAAACAAAATGATTAGAATTAAGCACACAAGTAGAGACACGACTATGTGTCTCAACTGTGTGAGACACACTACTTAAACATGGGTGTGTGTCCTGGCCGCGTAACCCCTGCACCTAATTTTCAAAAATTAAATTATCCACACGATCTAGCACACGGGCGTGTGGCTGGCCGTGTGACCCAAGTCAGAGAGTTACAAGGGTAAGGACACGAGTTAGAACACGGCTGTGTGCCTCACATTGAATGCCCACACCGCTTAGGATACGGGCGTGTCATTGGCCTTGTGAGCCACACGGGCATGTGTCCCCTGTACCTAAAAAAAAAATTTGAGATTTTGTAAAAAAATTTCTGTGATCCTGATTTAGTCCTGACTCAATTCTGATATGTATTTTGGGCATCGAGGACCCATATAACGGACATTGTGATTGATTTTCTAAAATGAATAGTAAATGACATAAATTAACTATAATTGATCTGTAAACTTCTGTAATGCTCTGTAACCCTATTTCAAAGACAGATACGGGTTAGAAGTGTTACATTTTTTGTATCAAAGCTACTGTTTAGTCGATTCTTGGACTAACGTAGTAAATACGAGTTTAGCTATACATGCCATTATATAATTTATGATAGTGAGATATCTCCTGACCATTTTAAATGTGTTTTTCATATAGTAATTTCATCCAATCAAGTTAGAGCTGAATCCGAGGAAGCTGAGAGCACTACTCAAGCTTCTGTACAAAGAACTGCATCTAGTAGTAGTAGAAGGCCCGTATCTGAAGGCTGAGGTGAGGAGGCAAAAGAAGCCTTATTTCAAATTATTAATGAGTGGTTCACAGAATTTTTGAGAACAAATCTTGTTGTACAACAACCTCCCCTTCCTACTCCTCAATCGGTTCCTGACATGCCACAAGGTGCTAAACCTGTTAGAACTGGTAAGCCTTCAGTAGATAAAATTTGAAAATATGGGGCAGAAGAATTTAGGGCTAGTACCGAAGCTGATCCGAAAATGGCTAAATTTTGGTTGGAAAATACTATTAAGGTTTTAGATGAATTACCATGTACACCAACTGAATGTCTGAAATGTGACGTATCATTATGAAAAGATTCAGCTTATCAGTGGTGGAATACTTTAATTTCTATTGTGCCGAGGGAAAATGTTACATGGGAGTTTTTCCAAATAGAATTCAGAAAGAAGTATATTAGGCAGAGATTTCTGGATCAGAAAAAGAAAGAATTTTTAGAGCTTAAACAAGGAAATATGAAGTATCTAAATACGATTGGGAATTCATTCGGTTAAGCAAGTATGCCAGAGAATGGGTTCCAATTGACGCTGATATATGTAAACATTTTGAAGAAGGATTAAATGAAGACATTAAGCTATTGATTGGAATTCTTGAATTAAGGGAATTTGTGGTACTGGCTGATCGGGCACACAAAGCTGAAGAATTAAGAAAAGAAACAAGTAGAGAGAGAAGCTCGGACTTCTAGTAAGAGATTTATGGGTAAGTTACAATCATCTGCTTAAAAGAAATCAAAGAAATACCATGATTTTTTTACCGCATCTGTGGGATATTTCGAAAAAGAACGAGGCTCTCAATGCTCTAACCCGAGATCTTTGTCTCCATCTGTAACGAGTGTTGTAAGTGTTGGTAACCCTAAACCTAGATGCAAACATTGTAATAAATTTTATTTTGGGGAGTGTCGTATGAGAAGAAGAGCTTGCTATACATGTGGTTCTCTTGACCATTGTCTTCAAGATTGTCTAGAAAGGGTTGAAAAAGATACTAATCAGACTTCGAAGCCAAGTAACCCCACCTTGAGAGGTAGATCACCCTGACATCCTGGCAATGTTAGTGGTAGTCGAAGTGCTACGAAAGATTCAACAGTTAAATCTGAAGCAAGAGCACCGGTAAGGACATATGCTATACGTGCAAGAGAGGATGCCGCTGCACCATACATCATTACTAGTACATTTTCTTTTCTTGATACTGATATTATTGCTTTGATTGATCTTGGTTCAACAAATTCATACATATGCACAAATTTAGTTTCTATTAAAAATTTACCAGTTGAGTTCACTGAATTTGTGGTTAAAGTTTCAAACCCCTTAGGCCAATATGTTATGGAGGAAAAAGTTTGTAAAAACTATCTGTTGATGGTAAAAGGTTATTGTTTCTCGGTTAATTTGATGCTACTGCCTTTTGATGAATTTAATGTAATTTTGGGAATGGACTGGCTAACTCAACATGATGCAGTGGTGAATTGTAAACAAAAATACATTGTGTTGAAATGTCAGAATGGTGAATCACTTCATGTTGAATCTGATAAATTGGATAGGTTATTTAATGTAATCTCACTATATCAGCACAGAAATATGTCAGAAAAGGGTATGATGTTTATCTTGCATATGTGTTGGACACTAAAGTATCCGAATCAAAGATTAAGTCAATGCCATTTGTTTGTGAGTTTCCTGATGTGTTTCCGAAAGAATTACCCAGATTACTGCCAATCAGAGAGGTGGAATTTTCTATAGATCTTATTCTAGGAACAACTCCTATATCTATAGCACCTTATTGAATGGCCCCAATGGATTTAAAAGAGTTGAAAGCACAGTTGCAAGAATTGACAGATAGGGGCTTTGCTCGACCTAGTTTTTCATCTTGGGGTGCACCGGTTCTGTTTGTAAAGAAGAAAGATGGATCATTGAGGTTGTGTATTGATTACAGGCAACTCAATAAGGTTACAATCAAGAACAAGTATCCATTGCCTCGAATTGATGACCTGTTTGATCAGCTGAAAGGTGCAACTGTGCTCTCTAAAATAAATCTTCGTTCTGGATACTATTAGTTACCAAAGATAGCTTTCAGAACCAGGTATGGGCACTATGAATTTCTTGAGATGTCGTACGGTTTGACGAATGCACCTGCAGTATTTATGGATCTGATGAACAGAATTTTCAAATCGTATCTAGACAGGTTTGTGGTGGTATTTATTGATGATATCCTGGTATACTCCTGAGATGAAAATGAACATGCTGATCATCTGAGAATTGTGTTGCAAACTCTACGTGAGAAACAATTGTATGCCAAATTTAGTAAATGTGAATTTTGGCTTTGGAAAGTTGGTTTTCTTGGACATATAATATCTGCTGAAAGCATCAGAGTGGATCCAAATAAAAATTCAACAATTGTTAATTGGAAACCACCTAAAAATGTGCTTGAAGTTAGAAGTTTTCTAGGACTAGCTGGTTATTATCGGAGGTTTGTAAAAAGGTTCTCAATGATAGCTTCTCCGATGACTCGTCTGTTGCAAAAAGATGTGAAATTTGAGTGGTCTGATAAATATTAGCAGAGTTTTGATAGATTGAAAAATTTATTGACTGAAGCACCTGTGTTAGTTCAACCTGAATCGGGTACAGAATTTGTAATTTACATTGATGCATCGTTGAATGGTTTAGGTTGTGTTTTGATGCAAGAAGGAAAAGTACCAGCTTATACTTTTAGACAGCTAAAACCACATAAAAGAAATTACCCGATACATGATTTGGAGTTAGCAGTTATTGTATTTGCATTGAAAATCTGGCAGCATTACTTGTTTGGTGAAAAATGTCACATATTTACGGATCACAAGAGCTTAAAGTATTTGATGACGCAGAAAGACTTGAACTTGAGACAGCGCAGGTGGTTTGATTTATTAAAAAATTATGATTTGGTTATTGATTATCATCTGGGAAATGCCAATGTGGTTGTTGATGCTCGAGTAGGAAATCTCTGTTTGCTTTATGAGCAATGAATACTCGATTATCTTTGTCTGATGATGGTTCAATCATAGCTGAGTTAAAAGCTAAACCAATATTCCTGCAACAGATTTGTAAAGCTCAAAAGAGTGATGATAAATTACAAGCTATACGGGTACAATGTGAGTCAAATTCTGATTCAAAATTTTAAATTGAGTCTGATGACTGCTTATTGTTCAGAGACAGAATATGTGTACCGAAGAATTCAGAACTTGTACAGAGGATTTTGTATGAAGCTCAAATAATACAATGTTTATTCATCCTAGTAGTAACAAAATTTACAATGATTTGAAAAAGGTATACTGGTGGCCAAGAATGAAATGAGATATTTCTAAATTTGTATCTAAATGTTTGATATGTTAGCAAGTAAAAGCTGAATATCAGGTACCTTCGGGATTATTACAGCCAGTTACAATACCGGAATGGAAATGGAAAAGAGTTACCATGGATTTTGTATCTAGATTACCCTTATCTCCGAAAAAGAAAGATGTTATTTGGGTATTCATTGACCATCTAACAAAGTCTGCACACTTTATTCTGGTACGTATGGATTTCTTCCTGGATAGATTGGCTAAATTATATGTTTCTGATATTGTCAGACTGCATGGAGTACCAGTCTCCATTATCTCCGATAGAGATCCTCGGTTTACATTTCAATTCTAGAGTAAATTGCAAGAAGCCCTGGGTACGCAGTTACATTTCAATACTGCATTTCATCCTCAGACTAACGGTCAATCAGAACGTGTGATACAGATTTTAGAAGATATGCTTCGGTGTTGTGTGTTAGAATTCAAAGGTAATTGGGAAAAGTATCTTCCTTTGGTTGAATTTGCATACAATAATAGTTATCAATATAGTATTAAAATGGCACCGTATGAGGCTCTATATGGTCGTAAATGTAGAACTCCATTGTATTTGACAGAACTTAGTGAGAAAAAGACATACGGAGTTGACTTATTTCGTAAAATGAAAAAAAAAAGTAAAGGTGATTCAGGATAGTTTAAAAGCAGCCTCTAATCGTCAAAATTCTTATGTCGATCTTAAACGGAAAGAGATAGAATTTCAGGTTGGTGACAAGGTATTCTTGAAAGTATCACCTTGGAAAAATGTTCTTCGATTTGGTCGTAAAGGAAAACTGAGTCCACGGTTTATTAGGCCATATGAGATTACTGAAAGAATTGGACCTATTGCATACAGACTGGCATTACCACCAGAACCCGACATAATTCATAATATTTTCCATGTGTCTATGCCACGACAATATCAATCAGATCCTTCACATGTTATTTCTCCGGCAAAAGTTAAGATTCAGCTTAACATGACCTACAGTGAGGAACCGATCAAAATTCTAGCATGAGAGAAAATAGAGTTAAGAAATAAAAAGGTGGTTCTGGTAAAAGTTCTCTGGCAACGATATGGTATAGAAGAGGCTACCTGGGAACCAAAGGATACCATGAGAAAGCAATACCCGAACCTTTTTACTAGTAAGATTTTCGAGGACAAAAATTTTTAAAGGGGAGATTTGTAACAGCCTATTTTCAATGAAATCGGAATAGTGGTTTTGGGACTACAAATTCGAGTCCGAAAGAAAATTTATTTTAATATGATTGTATGAATTGCATTATGATAGAAATTGTAACACCCCTAACCCGATATCGTCGCTGGAATAGGGTTTAGAGGCATTACCGAATAATAGGATCATTTTACAATGCATTCACGACACAAAATCAATCATCATCAAACACATTCATATACAATCATAGTGTCCCTTAAACGAGTCATCAAGACCCTAAGCATGCTTATAAACCGAGTCGGTACTAAACCGAAACACATATAAAATTTCATGAAAAATTGAAACTTTTCAAGAATACAGGGGAGACACGCCCGTGGGGGTAGGCCGTGCCTCTCCCACGGGTACATGACACACCCGTGTGACCTCCCCGTGGTTACTTACTGCCAAAATCAACATGGCTAACAAGCACGCCCGTGTGCTAAGGCCGTGTCCTATAAGGTCATATACTGCCATTTCTCGCACGACCTGTAGGGACGCCCGTGCCATGGCCGTGTGCAGTTTAAGCCACATTCTGCCAATTTACCTATGGTCCGAGACACGCCCGTGTGCCCCAACCGTGCGACATTATAGTCCATCTTTGCAAGGCCAACATGCCACCCACTTAGGGTCAAACCTACAAGCCAATCAACCAAACATCTTATGCACATATTTCCATCTAAAAGCATACCAATTTAGCAATTTAAAACATACAATCAATACCAACTCTAATCAAACCCAATTCAATACCAATACTTATTCTATCACAAGCATAATTCATTCCCAAATCTCACTGCTCCTACTAGCATTTATCAACACAAAGTTACCACTCAATAGCAATTTTATCAATCTACAAATCATGCCAAAAGATGCATCATTTAGATACCACATTCATTCATGCCACTTATTACATATCTAGCCACATCTCATGGCTACTTACAAATCTCAAACTTGATTCAATTTACCAGCCTATACATGCCATATTCTAGCTATATACATCTTTCCAAAAGTACCAAAATAGAATGCCGATAGTGTGATTGAGAAGCTGACGATCCCAGATCTGAGCTAGCTTTACTGACACTGCAAAGCAGAGAAACAAATCACACAGTAACTTTCCAAAGCTTAGTAAGTTCGATATACAATACAATTATCATATCAAATTAAATCGATGCAAAAATAAACAATCACTTAGATCTATTATCTCATATCCGTGCCTTCTCATCCATAGCCACAATGATCATTTCCTCAATCAAAGCTTAATTTTACTCATCAACCACAAAGGTTCAATACGTACCTTAACCACACAAAGCTATTAAATCTCCAAGCTATTCAATGCTCGACATTATTTGCCGATCATTCTTTAATTTAATCGCACACTCAGTGCCACAAACTTATCTGACTCATAACTATTATCGCACAATTAGTGCCTATTCTTTTAACCAATTCATCTCGGTATCGCACACACAGTGCCACAGCAATAATCCAAAGCTTCCATAACATCGCGCACACAGTGCCACAGCAATAAACCGAAGCTTCCATCACATCGCACACACAGTACCATTCATTTCTATCTCGATTTCACTTTCGCACACTTAGTGCCATCAAATTAAATCATGCACATAGTAACTCACTTTCATATACATAAACATATTCATTTCATATCGATAAAACGTATCTCAAATACATGTATTATATCCGAACTCACCTCGGACGTCGAACTATCGATACGATCGATTAATTGAGCACTTTATCTTTGCCTCGATCTCGATCCGAACCTCTCCTCTCTTGGTCTATACACATTCAAATTCACTCCATTCAATCATCAATTCATTCATTTTAATCCAAACACACATATTTAGGGCATTTTACAAAATAGCCCTCATATTTTCACATTTCGACACTTTAGTCCCTATCTCACAAAATCATCAAATACTCAAAATTTCATTACACCATGCTTAGGCCGAATTCTCCTTAGTCTCATAGGAGTCCACACATTTCATTTATTTCACATTTTAATCCTCCAATTTCTCATTTACAATTTAGCTCAAATTACTCAATTTCACCAAAATTTCAAATACAAACTATGTTAACCCAACATTAAACTTTTATATTCCACTAACTATCATCACAAAGCTCATATATTCGACAATGGCATATCTCAAAATCACCATCATTTTCTAAAATTTAAGCATGGGTTAGCTAGAGCACAAAGCAACGATCACAAAAACGTAGAAATTATCAAAAATCAAACACAAAACACTTACTAATTGAAGCTTGAAGTTGTCGAAACCATGAAAGCTTCAAACCCTCTTTTCTTTCTCAAATTTTGGTGGAAAATGCATGTTAAAGATGAGCATTTTAGTTTCATTTGTTTATTATAACATTTATAATTGATTTCCAACTATACCCTTAACAAAATAAACATTAAAGCTTATTATGGATGGTTATAAATGTCCATCAACCTTCCACTATTATTAAATATGGTCTAATTGCATCATAAGGTCTTCACTTTATAAAGACAATCACACTTAGGTACTTATAAATCAGCACATAGCTTCTACTATTTACGTAATTAAGTCATTTCTCTTAATCTGACACTAAAACGATCAAATCATCACACAAACTTTTCATACAGACTATGTCACATATCATTCACACAGAAAATATCATTATAATATTTTTACGACCTCAAATTTGTGGTCTCGAACCACTGTTCCGACTAGGGTCTAAACCGGCCTGTTACAACTCCCCCTTAGGGATTTTCATCCCCAAAAATCTTACCAGTGAATAGTTATAGATGTTGCTCTCTCATAACGTTCTCAGGCTCCCACGTAGCCTTTTCAATTCCGTGTTTGTGCCACAATATCTTCACTAAGGAAATTCTTTTGTTTCTCAACTCTTTGGTCTCTCGTGCCAAAATTCAGATTAGTTCTTCACTATACAACAAATCTGACTGAATCTCAACCTCAGTAGGTGCAATTATATAAGACGGGTCTAATCGATATCGTTGAAGCATTAACACATGAAACACGTTATGGATCCTTTCCAACTCTGATGGCAATCTCAATCTATAAGCAACCGGCCCAACTCATTCAATAATCTCATACGGTCCGATGAATCTCAGACTCAGCTTGTCCTTTCAACCAAATCAAAGTATTTTCTTCCACGGTGACACTTTCAAAAACACTTTATCACCAACCTCGAATTCAATATCCTTTCGTTTCAAATCTGCATAAGACTTCTGACGATCTGAGGCTACTTTCAAACTATCACGAATCACTTTCACTTTCTGCTCAGTCTCCTTTATAAGATTAACCCCGTGAATCTTGTTCTCACTCAGCTCGATCCAATATAATGGAGTTCGACACTTTCGACCGTAAAGAGCCTCATATGGTGCCATTCTCATGCTAGATTGAAAACTGTTGTTATACGCAAACTCAATCAATGATAAATGCCTTTCCCACGTGCTTTCAAATTCAAGTATGCAACATCTCAGCATGTCTTCAAGAATCTGAATGATTCGCTCGGATTGACCATCTGTTTGCGGATGAAAAGTAGTACTAAAATGCAATTTCGTGCCCAAAGCATCTTGCAATTTCATCCAAAATCGCGAGGTAAATCTCGGATCTCTATCAGACATAATAGATAACGGTACTCTGTGTAATCTCACAATCTCATCGATATACAGTTCAGCCAACTTAACTAAAAAATAATCGATTCTCACCGGAATGAAATGAGCTGATTTCGTTAATCTATCAACTATCACCCAGATCGCATCTTTCTTGCTCGGAGATAAGGGCAAACTCGACACAAAGTCCATCGTGATCCTTTCCCATTTCCACTCATGAATCATAATCGGTTGCAATAAATCGGACAGAACTTGATGTTCAGCCTTAACTTGCTGACAAACTAAACATTTCGACACAAAGTCAGAAATATCTCTCTTCATACTATGCCACCAATAGAACTTTTTCAATTCATTATACATTTTCGTACTCCCCGGATGTACAGCCAAATGGCTATTGTGAGCTTCAGTCAAAATCATTTGAATCAACTCTGAATTTCTCAGAACGTAAATCCGATCTCTGAATCTCAAACAATCATTATTATCAACTCGAAATTTCGATATGGCATCAGAATCACACTGAACTCTTTTTGCTAAAAACTCATTATCAATCTTCTGAGCATCACAAATCTGCTGTACAAACATCGGCTTTACTTTCAATTAAGCTACAACCGCATCATCATCACATAGATCTATCTGATTACTCATAGCTCGCAAGGCATATAATGATTTCTAACTCAAAGCATCAGCTACAACATTAGCTTTACCCGGGTGGTAATCTATCACAAGTTCGTAGTCTTTCAACAATTCTAACCATCTTCTCTGCCGCAAGTTCAAATCTTTCTGAGTTATCAAATACTTTAAACTCTTATGATCAGTATATATGTGACATTTTTCACCGAATAAATAGTGATGCCAAATCTTCAATGCGAATACAATCACAGCTAATTCAAGATCATGCGTTGGATAATTCTTTTCATGCAGTTTTAACTGTCTCGAAGCATAAGCGATGACTTTTCCTTCTTGCATCAGTACACAGGCCAAACCATTTAACGATGCATCACTATAGACTATAAACTCTTTGCCCGATTCAGGTCGAACTAACACCTGTGCTTCTGTCAACAACACTTTCAACTGTTCAAAACTCTGATGACACTTTTTCGACCACTCGAATTTAACATCTTTCTGTAACAACTTTGTCAATGGATTCGCAATCATCGAGAAACCTTTCAAAAATCGTTTATAATATCCCACTAGTCCTAGAAAACTACAGACTATGGACACATTTCTCAGAGGCTTCCAATCTAAAATAGCAGAGATTTTATGCGGATCGACTCGTATCCCAGTAGCAGATACAATATGCCCTAGAAAACTGACCTCAAGCAACCAAAATTGACACTTGCTAAACTTTGCATACAACTGCTTCTCACGTAGAGTTTGTAGCACGATTCTCAAATGCTCGGCATGCTGCGTCTCATCACAGGAATAAATCAAAATATCATCAATGAACACCACCACGAAGCGATCCAAATACGGTCTAAATATTCGATTCATCAAGTCCATAAATATTGAAGGGGCATTTGTTAGTCCGAAGGGCATCACTAAGAATTCATAATGTCCATACCTCGTTCTGAAAGCAGTTTTCGACACATCAGACTCTTTAACTCTCAATCGATAGTAGCCCGATCTC
Organism: Gossypium rotundifolium; assembly: GCA_025506655.1. Lineage (NCBI taxonomy): Eukaryota > Viridiplantae > Streptophyta > Magnoliopsida > Malvales > Malvaceae > Gossypium > Gossypium rotundifolium. The sequence continues at coordinate 149,962,864 of CP106734.1, read as the reverse complement.
AAATTTATTTTAGAAAATATTGTAGCTCCTCTCAACTGATCAAAAAAATCATCGATCCGAGGTAATGGATATTTGTTCTTTATCCTCACTTTGTTCAATTGTCGATAATCAATACACATTCTCATAGTTCTATCTTTCTTTTTCATAAATAATATAGGAGCTCCCCAGGGTGAAAAACTCGGTCGTGCAAATCCTCTGTCAATCAATTCTTGCAATTGAGATTTTAACTCTTTCAATTCAGTTAGGGCCATTCTGTATGGAGCTATCGAAATAGGAGCAGTTCCCGGCACTAACTCAATACCAAATTCAACTTCTCTAATCGGTGGTAACCCCGGTAACTCTTCTGGAAACACATCTGGAAACTCACATATCACAGGCACAGATTCAGCTTTCCTTTCTGACACTTTTGTATCAATCACGTACGCCAAATAAGCTTCACAGCCCTTTCTCACATAGTTCATAGCTCTCATCACCAATACAACAGCTGGTAGTCCTTTCATATCACTAGACTCAATTCGAACTATCTCACCATTCTGACTCTTCAATTCAACATTTTTTCTCTTACAATTCACGATGGCATTATGCAAAGTAAGCCAATCCATACCCAAAATTATGTTGAATTCATCAAATGGTAACAACATCAAATTGACCGGGAAACATAAATCACGAAACATCAACGGGCAATTCTTGCACACCTTATTCACCAAAACACACTTGCCTAAGGGGTTCGATACTCTAATCACAAATTTAGTAGACTCAACAGGTAGAGTCTTATTCAATATTAAATTCATACACACATAAGAATGAGTCGATCCTAGATCTATCAATGCAATGACATCAGTATCAAATAAAGTGAAAGTACCAGTGATCACGTTTGGAGATGATGCTTTCTCTCGTGCACGATAGCATAGGCTCGGCAGTGCTCTTATTCGATCTCACAATTTGTCGGTTGTTCCTCTCTGGCTTTCGCTCATATTTTTTATGTTTCTGGGTGGTCTACCCCTTGTTGTCACATTACTCGGTCTTTCATTCTGAACATTTTCTTCTTCGACCATCTTTAGGCAATTTTAGATAAAATGATCTCGGGATCCACACTTATAGCATGTTCTATTATTATACTTGCCCCAGCACTCACCCACATGTCGTCTCCCACATTGTCTACAATCGGGCTTGTTACTCTTAACACTGCCAACAATTGTTTCATTCGGAGCTTGAATTCGTAAACCAGTACTCTGTCTCAAATGATCTTTATTTGGATGTCCAAACGAGGCATTTGAACGATTGCTTGCATCTTTATATCTCTTTGCTGAAGATTGAGAAAACTTATTCATCGATCTCTTTCTTTCATCACAAGCCTCAGAATCAGCTTTCTTCTTTTCTTTACCGAGCTCCTCAGCTTTGCATGCTCTTTCGACTAATACAACAAATTCAATTATATTCAGTATTCCAACCAACAACTTAATGTCTTCATTCAATCCCTCTATAAAATGTTTACACATAGTAGCTTCAGTCGAAACACATTCCCTTGCATATTGACTCAATCTTAAGAATTCCCGCTTGTACTTAGTAACAAACAAACGGCCCTGTTTCAGCTCTAAAAACTCCTTATGTTTCTGATCAATAAAGCGTTGACTAATATACTTCTTTCTAAACTCGGATTGAAAGAAATCCAGTTATTCTCTCTCTCGGAACTACAGATATCAATGTTTTCCACCAATTATAAGCCGTGTCTCTCAACAAGGAAACTGCACACTTAATGCACTCTTTATAGTTCAGCTACATCTCATCAAATACTCTTATTGTATTTTCAAGCCAAAACTCGGCTCGCTCAGCATCATCATCAGATGTGGCCCTAAACTCTTATGCCTCATACTTGCAAATCTTATCCACAGGAGGTTTATTCAATCTGATCGGATCTACAACTTGTGGCACAACAGGTACTTAAGGGGGTGGAGGTTGTGGAGCAGTCGGATTTGTTCTAACAAATTTTGAAAATCATTCACTCATCATACGGAAGAAGGCTTGCTTAGTCTCACCTCCCTCACCACTATCATTCGGCCTAGATGTGGCTTGCACATCCCCTTGAGCGGAGCAAGCGCATTACTCTCACGTTGTCAAGAATCGCTCGACGGATCCATTACTATATTAAAACACATTTCAACTGTTAGATTTCATCACACTATCGCAATTTCACAATATGGTATGTATAGCTAGACTCACACACGCTACGTTAGTCTGAGAATCGACTAAACCGTAGCTCTAATACCAATAAAATGTAACACCCCTAACCCAATACCGTCGCTGAAATAGGGTTTAGAGGCATTACCAAACAATAGGATCATTTTACAACGCATTCACGACACAAAGTTAATCATCATCAAACACATTCATATACAATCATAGTGTCCCTTAAACGAGTCATCAAGACCCTAAGCATGCTTATAAACCGATTCGGGACTAAACCAAAACACATATAAAATTTCATGAAAAATTGAAACTTTTCAAGAATACAGGAGAGACACGCCCGTGGGGTAGGCCGTGCCTCTCCCACGGCTACATGACACACCCGTGTGACCTCCCCGTGGTTACTTACTGCCAAAATCAACACGGCTAACAAGCACGCCCGTGTGCTAAGGCCGTGTCCTATAAGGTCATATACTGCCATTTCTCGCACGACCTGTAAGCACGCCCCTGCCATGGCCGTGTGTAGTTTAAGCCACATTCTGTCAATTTACCCACGGTCCGAGACACGCCCGTGTGCCCCAACCGTGCGACATTATAGTCCATCTTTGCAAGGCCAACATGCCACCCACTTAGGGTCAAACCTACAAGCCAATCAACCAAACATCTTATGCACATATTGCCATCTAAAAGCATACCAATTTAGCAATTTAAAACATACAATCAATACCAACTCTAATCATACCCAATTCAATACCAATACTTATTCTATCACAAGCATAATTCATTCCCAAATCTCACTGCTCCTACTAGCATTTATCAACACAAAGTTACCACTCAATATCAATTTTATCAATCTACAAATCATGCCAAAAGATGCATCATTTAGATACCACATTTATTCATGCCACTTATCACATATCTAGCCACATCTCATGGTTACTTACAAATCTCAAACTTGATTCAATTTACCAGCCTATACATGCCATATTCTAGCTATATACATCTTTCCAAAAGTACCAAAATAGAATGCCGATAGTGTGATTGAGAAGCTGACGATCACAGATCCAAGCTAGCTTTACTGACACTGCAAAGCAGAGAAACAAATCACACAGTAACTTTCCAAAGCTTAGTAAGTTTGATATACAATACAATTATCATATCAAATTAAATCAATGCAAAAATAAACAATCACTTAGATCTATTATCTCATATTCGTGCCTTCTCATCCATAGCCACAATGCTCATTTCCTCAATCAAAGCTTAATTTTACACATCAACCACAAAGGTTCAATACGTACCTTAACCACACAAAGCTATTAAATCTTCAAGCTATTAAACGCTCGATATTATTTGCCGATCATTCCTTAATTTAATCGCACACTCAGTGCGACAAACTTATCCGACTCATAACTGTTATCGCACACTTAGTGCCTATTATTTTAACCAACTCATATCGGTATCGTATACACAGTGCCACAGCAATAATCCAAAGCTTTCATAAATCAGACACACAGTGCCACAGCAATAAACTGAAGCTTCCATCACATCGCACACACAGTGCCATTCATTTCTATCTCGATTTCACTTTCGCACACTTAGTGCCATCAAATTAAAATCATGCACATAGTAACTCACTTTCATATACATAAACATATTCATTTCATATCAATAAAACATATGTCAAATACATGTATTATATCCGAACTTACCTCGGACGTCGAACTACCGATACGATCGATTAATCGAGCACTTTATCTTTGCCTCGATCTCGATCCGAACCTCTCCTCTCTTGGTCTATGCACATTCAAATTCACTCCATTCAATCATCAATTCATTCATTTTAATCCAAACACCCATATTTAGTGCATTTTACAAAATAACCCTCACATTTTCACATTTTGACACTTTAGTCCCTATCTCACAAAATCATCAAATACTCAAAATTTCATTACACCATGCTTAGGCCAAATTCTCCTTAGTCTCATAGGAGTCTACACATTTCATTTATTTCACATTTTAATCCTCTAATTTCTCATTTTCACAATTTAGCTCAAATTACTCAATTTCACCAAAATTTCAAATACAAAGTATGTTAACCCAACGTTAAACTTTTATATTCCACTAACTATCATCACAAAGCTCATATATTCAACAATGGCATATCTCAAAATCACCATCATTTTCTAAAATTTAAGCATGGGTTAGCTAGTGCACAAAGCAACGATCACAAAAACATAGAAATTATTAAAAATCAAACACAAAACACTTACTAATTGAAGCTTGAAGTTATCGAAACCATGAAAGCTTCAAACCCTATTTTCTTTCTCAAATTTCAGTGGAAAATACATGTTAAAGATGAGCATTTTAGTTTCATTTGTTTATTATAACATTTATAATTGATTTCCAACTATACCCTTAATGAAATAAACATTAAAGCTTATTATGGATGGTTATAAATGTCCATCAACCTTCCACTGTCATTAAATATGGTCTAGTTGCATCATAAGGTCTTCACCTTATAAAGACAATCACACTTAGGTACTTATAAATCAGCAAATAGCTTCTACTATTTAAGCAATTAAGTCCTTTCTCTTAATCCGACACTAAAACGATCAAATCATCACACAGAATTTTCACACAGACTATGTCACATATCATTCACACATAAAATATCATTATAATATTTCTATGACCTTGAATTTGTGGTCTCGAACCACTGTTCTGACTAGGGTCTAAACCGAGCTGTTACAGAAATAACGTGTGAAAAATTTGATAAGAAAATTTTATCGATTTCATGATTAATTGTGGAAAGGACCAAATTGCATAAAATGAAAAACTTGAGGTCCTTATATGGTAATTAGACCATTAAGAAAGTTAGTAGATATTTTTGGTGAATCATCCATGAAAAACTAGCAAAAGAAAAGGACTAAATTGGAATATTGAAAATTATATGGATGATAATTAAGTTAAATAGAAATAACATATTATAATTATCATCTTCTTACCCAAAATACATGGAAACCCTAAGAAAGAAAAAGGAAATCAAACAAGCTTAATTGGGTAAGTAATCTTGTCTCGTTTTTAGTAATTTCTATATTTTTGAGTTCGAAATAGCTTAATCTATTTATTTTAGGGATTAATTTGTAAAGATATCAAAGTACAGCAATTTTTCCATGGATGTAAATGTTGAAATTTTGAAATTTATGGTAGAAAATGGAAGGTTGTTGATATATAAACAACTTTTACAAAGAGAATTTTGATAAAATTATGATTGAGGGACTAAATTAAAAATTGGTAAAAACCCATGGAAAATTTTTTATTTTTCTAAAATTCATGGGCTGTTATTGTAACATGTAAAATTCGGTTAGGCTTGAAATAAGGATTAAATTGCATGAATTTCATTTTCAAAGCTTAGAGATAAATTGTCATTTATGAAAAGAATAGGGGCAAAATTGTAATTTTGTCTAAGATGTAAATTGAATTCAATTGAGTATAAAGTGAATTAAATTGATGCTAAATTCATTTATATAGATCCGAAAAGACTCAATAAAGAGTTAGATCGAGGAAAAGAAAAGCTGCCGGATTAATAGATTTACCTACACGGACAAGTGTCGAGGTAGGTTCGTGTAACTAAATTGTGTTTATTTTTATAATAGAATTGAGTTTGGTATGTATTTATGTGAATTATATAAATGTTATAAATGTATGAAATATTCACACATCTGATAATGTCTGGAAAGTGTAAAGTTTCGTTTGAATAATAAAATTCGATGGATACACGATTTCCCATATTGAATGTAGTCCTGCATATGTTGCGAACAGAATATAGCTCGAACGAGCATCCTGTTATAAGCCCTCTCGAGCGTCCTGTTATATAGTTCCTGCGAGTGTAACACCCTAAACCCGGTCAATACACTACGACCAGATCTGGTATGTCACGGAGTGAAAACGTTTGAATAAACCAGTTACCGGTTAAATTTTATTGAAAATCTGTTGGTTGTTACTAGTTTTTAGAAATCATAAAAAAAACGAGTGAAATGAGCATGGTCGAGTTGAAACCATTTGCATTTGGAGTTGTTTGAAACTTTTGGTTTGGAATCATCTATGTTAACTTTGTTATTTACCTTGTGAATAATGTTACCCGATGGTAACGTTTGAAAAACCCAATATCGAGTAGAGTTTTGAAAGCATCGATTTAATCCCGATTTCTTAAGCAATATCAAATTATTAATCACATGCATAAGATAGGTAAAATAAAATAAAAGAAGTAAAACCCAAAATAATACTTAGCGGCCTTATTACAAAACCAAAACCAAATTGAAAGAAAGTAAATAAAACTAAAATATTATTTTAAAATCAAAGCCCGAAACTAGCATGCATGGCCGCCTCGAGTCCTCCCCGGCTCCATATCCGCAATCTACGTCTCATCTGCAAAATATAAGGGAAGGGGTGAGTCACTTAGACTCAGTGTATAAATCCCCAACCCGATAGTGCAAGCACTTATGCAAATCATCAGTATAACATGTAAATCATGCAAACCCCATAACCTAACCATCCAATCTCCTTTATCTACCCCGTGTGGTCAAAACCACTGGTGGTCAAAACCACTGATGACCATAGCCACAAATATATATATCGGTGTGGTCAAAACCACTGGTGGCCGTAATCACAAATCAAGTGATGGGGCCAACCCATCGTGTGGTCAAAACCACTGATGACAATCCCGTAATTAATCATGTGGGGCCAACCCACTGTGGTACCAAACCACTGGGACGAGTCACAATATCCATATGTGGTCAAAACCACTAGTGGTCAAAACCACTGGGACTTAGTCACAAATTATAATATCAAAGACGGGGCCAACCCGTCGTGTGGTCAAAACCACTGGTGACAGTCCAAATAATTCTTCCCCCTCCTCTCAACAATCCCACCATCATGACCATAACATTCGTGGCATAATAATACATGATGATGCAAATAACCCATAGCATAACGTTAAACAATAACATGATAGCATATAACGAGATCCATAATCAGGGGACTTACCCAGAGTCCTTGCTCATGCCCACAAGGCATAACTACCGGTTTCAATGGCTAAAACAGAAACACAATAAACATATTATACTAACAAAGTGTGTAAGTGTTACACACCTGACTATTTGCGAATCTAGCAAAATCCCGAAACGTTAGCCTTCACTCTTCCCTACAATCGGCGAGCACATACTTTTAAGATTATAGCCATTCGGCTAAATCACCAAAATCCCGAAGATGTCCCGCACAAAGGTAGCACTTACTTTAACGCTGATTTGGTTTCCAATCAAATCCCAAAGCTACGCGATGAACCTCCCTTTACAATCGGCTAAACACTAATACACACAAACGGTTAGCCTTCGACTTTTAAATGAATAAGAAACAAATCTACACGCTAGAACCGTTACCTAGATCGACCACCGAATCCCAAAGATCTATCGAATCAGGTTGTACTCCTCCCTACAATCGACCAAGTATCACTATCATCGGCCTAAGCCTTCGTTATTAAACACAACAAGAAATACCGAAATCGTAAAACACTTACCTCCTTACCTTACTGACAGATTCGGCCACCAATATAGAATAAGAAGAGTTTAAGTTTGCATCTACAACAAATAGGGAGATAGAAGAGAAGTGGGATTTTGACATTACCCAAATCAATCAAGAAAAGAAGAAGAATAAGTTACTTACCAGGAGATTCGGCTATAACTCCACAAGAGAGAGATAGATTCGGCAAAGAAGAGAAAACGCTACTCAGAAAAAGGGTTAGGGAGTTTCGGCTAACCAAAGAATAAAGGGATAGAAGAAAAGAAGGAATGGGGATATGGTTTTCGCTAGCAATGTTTGAACCAAAGAAGAGAAGATGATGGATATATGGTTTCGGCTTTCTCAAGGAAATAGCAAGGGTGGTTCGGCCAAGCACCAAGAATGTCGAAAGAGAAAACCAAAATGAGAAGGAGAGCAAGAGGGTTTGACATGACTCTAACTCAAGAGAAAATAAAAGAACTATCCCCACTTGTGAAATATTCCTAAACCATCATAGACATTAATGCGCCCCTTCCCAAGTACCCAAACCGATCACTCCTCCTCCCCACAGTCCAACTTTCGGCCAACACCTTCAAATGAGGTTGATAAGATTCAAGCTCCTAAATTTCCTCACCTTCATCTATTTGACTCCTCCCATCCTTATCCTCCAGAGTCCACCTTGAGCACTCCACTTCCTCAGCTTGGCATCAAAATAATAAGCAGAAAATGAGATTTCTACTGCTCGAACCTGAGCACTCCCTCCCTACCTGTGGCGTCACCTTCCTGGTACCCTAGTGGCGCCTACTTTGCCACTTTGCCACTAGGTTCTTTGTATCACAACACACCAAGAACATCTTTTAACCCCTAAATCCCTTAGCTCTCTATTTCTAAGTGCCAAACAAAAAATTTTAGCCATGACTCGGCCTAACCCGAGGTCATGCCTAGGCCCCAAAACATGCTAAACTAGCACAGTAAGCATATCGTCACATGCAAACACACAAAATGCAGAGACCCTGATTTAAGGATGTTACAGTTCTACCCCCCTTCAAAATAATTTTGGCCCCGAAATTACCTGGTCAGAAGAGTTGAGGGTATTGCTGCCGTATCACATCCTCGGGTTCCCACGTGGCCTCCTCTATACCATGGTTCCGTCATAACACTTTCACCAAGGGAACTGACTTCCTACGCAAGACCTTGACATCCCGATCCAAAATCATGCACTTTCCTCCTCGAAGACAAGTCCGAGCTCACCTCAATCTCATAATCGCACAACGTGTGATGGATCTGATCGATAGCGCCTGAGCATCGAAACATGGAAGACGTCGTAAATCTGACTTAACTCTGTCGACAACTCGAGCAGATAAGCTACTGGTCCCACTCGCTTCAACACCGTGTACGGCCCGATAAACCTAGGGCTTAGCTTCCTTTTCTACCCAAATCTCAGCACCTTCTTCCACGGCGATACCTTTAGGAAGACCCTGTCACCTACGCATACTCTATATCTCTGCGCTTAAGATCGGCATAAGACTTCTGCCTGTCTGACACTTCCTTAAAACGCGCCCGAATCACCTTAACCTTATCCTCAGTTTTGCCACCAACTCCGAACCTAATATCTCTCGTTCACCCAATTCTATCCAACACATCGGAGTACGACATTTCTGTCCATACAGTGCCTCATATGGTGCCATTTGGATACTCGCTTGATAGCTATTGTTATAAGCGAACCCCACCAATGGTAGATACTCCTCCCAACTACCACTGAAATCCAGAACACAGCCTCTTAGCATGTCTTCTAAAATCTAAATTACTCTCTCAGACTGTCCATCAGATTGCGGGTGAAAAGCTGTGCTGAAATCCAACCTTGTACCCAAAGCTTGATGCAAAGCTCTCCAGAACCTCGATGTGAACTGGGATCCCTATCCGAAATAATTGACACTGGCACTCCATGCAACCTTATTATCTCGGCCACATATAACTTGGCTAACTTCTGGAGTGAATAATCGACCCTCACCGATATGAAATGAGTCGATTTAGTTAAACGGTCCACAATCACCCAGACTGAGTCCTTCTTGCTAGGCGTAAGGGGTAGCCCACTGACAAAGTCCATAGTGATCATTTCTCACTTCCACTGAGGAATCTTCACCGGCTGAAGTAAACCTAACGATAACTGATGTTCAGCATTGACCTACTGACACGTCAGACACTTACCCACAAACTCAGTCACTTCCCGCTTCAGACCTGGCCACTAGAACTACTCTCGCAAATCCCGGTACATCTTGCTACCTCCAGGATGCATAGCGTATGGGCTGCTATGTGCATCATGAAGAATCCTTTGCCTCAACTCGACGTCCTTTGGCATACAAGCTCTCCCTTGAAAACACAATACTCCATCGTTGGTCAAGCTGTAACCTTCCAAACCACTACTCTGTACTTACAACCTCCGAGCATTCAAACCCTCATCCACTAATTGTTTCTCTTTAATCTGCCCTACCCATGTCAGTTTAACCCGTAATTCTGCCAAAAGACTTCCGTCGTCATACAGGCTAAGATGAGCAACCATCGCTCTCAGGTCCGACACTACCTTACGGCTCAATGCGTCTACAACCACGTTAGCTTTGCCCGGATGATACTCAATTGAGCAGTCGTAGTCCTTCAACAGCTCAATCCATCTGCGCTGTCTCAAATTCAAATCCTTCTGCGTCAAAAGATACTTCAGACTCTTGTGATCTGTGTAAACTATCGACTTTTCCCTATATAAATAATGTCTCTATATTTTTAGAGTGAAAACCACTGCAGCCAACTCGAGATCATGTGTGGGATAGTTAACCTCATGCGGTCTCAGCTGTCGAGACGCATATGCCACTACTTTCCCTTCCTGCATCAGCACACATTCTAAGCCAGTATGTGATAAATCATAGTAGACCGTAAATACCTTTCCTGGCTCAGTCTGAACTAGAACCGGAGCTTCCGTCAAAATCTTCCTCAACTTGTCGAAACTTTCCTGTTGTTCCTCCGACCATACAAATGGAACTCCTTTCCTCAATAACTTGGTCAACGGCACCGCGATCAGAGAAAATCCTTTCACAAATCTCCGGTAATACCCTGCCAGACCTAGGAAACTCCGAATCTCCGCAACTGACCTAGGCAATTTCCAGTCCAACACTGCCTCAATCTTGCGAGGGTCCACTCTAATCCCTTCAGCTGACACTACGTGACCTAAGAAAGTCACCTCCCTAAGCCAGAACTCGCACTTACTGAACTTGGCAAATAACTGATTTTCCCTCAAAATTTGCAACACTACCTGCAAGTGCGTATCATGATCCTCCTCAGTCCTTGAGTACACCAATATGTCGTCTATAAATACCACGACAAACTGGTCCAAGTACTGCTGGAACACCCGATTCATCAAGTTCATAAATACTGCCGGTGAATTAGTCAACCCGAACGGCATCACCAAAAACTCGTAATGCCCATACCGAGTATGAAATGTCGTTTTATGAACATCAGCCTCCTTCACTTTGTTGATGATACCCCAACCTAAGATCTATCTTAGAGAAAATCGATGCACCCTTGAGTTGATCAAACAAGTCGTCAATCCTGGGCAACAGATACTTGTTTTTGATCGTCAACTTGTTTAGCTGGTGGTAGTCTATACACATCCGCATTGTACCGTCTTTCTTCTTAACAAAGAGCACAGGCGCTCCCCAAGGAGATATACTCGGTCGGATGAAACCTCTGTCCAGCAATTCCTAAATTTGAGCCTTCAGCTCCACTAATTCCTTTGGCGCCATTCTATACGGGGCAATTGACACTGGCGCAGTTCCGGGTAACAGGTCTATACCGAATTCAACTTCCCGATCTGGAGGCAGACTCGGAAGTTCTTCTGGGAATACATCAGTAAATTCTCCTACGGTTTGGACACTCTCTACAGCTGCATCCTTAGCTCCCAAAGCACAAACATGCACCATGAATGCCTCACAACCCTTCCTTACCATTTTCTCCGCCTTCAGTGTAGAGACCACATTGGATAAGTAATCCCTTCTATTACCTATCATCACCACCTCCCCACCTTCCATTGTCCTTAACACCATGCGCTTAGCCGCGCAATCTAAACTGGCCTGGTACTTTACCAGCCAATCCATCCCGAGAATCAGATCGAACTCCCCGAACGGCAGTTCCATCAAATCAGCCAAAAACACGACCCCTTGAAGTTCTAGAGGTACATCCCCATATAGTTTACTTACTTCTACAGAGTGACCTAGAGGACTTATCACTGTCATCTTCCTAGAAGTAATCTCAGAGTCTAAATACATAGTTTCCACTATGCTACTAGCTATATATGAGTGCGTCGAACCCACATCTATCAAAGCATTATAAGGTAGTCCAAAGATTAAGAACGTCCGGTTATGACGTCCGGTGCGTCGCCCTCTACTCGACGCCTCGCTGTGTAGACCAATCCAGGCTGTCTCGCCTCTGAACCACATGTACCTCTGCCCGGTGCTCCACGGCCTCTACCAGAGCCATTACCTCCCCTGGCTGCACCACGGCCCCTCTGTGGTTGCTGACTATCCCTCCTGATTTGTGTACGATTCTGATCCCCAGACTGCAACCTAGCTAACCTCCATAGACAATCCCTCACTCGGTGCTCCATCGATCCACACTCAAAATATCCTCTGTTTCCAGTCCAACATTCTCCCGTGTGAGACTTCCCACACCGAGCACATCGTGGCGGCCACTGAGTATTAGCAGTAGTAGGCCTAGCAGCTTGATTCAGCCCACTATATCTACCCCGTTTCTATTGATTCCCCATAGACCCAGATGATCTGGAGTCCCTTTTATTCCAACCCTTGTCCTGATTCTGTCTTACCGACTGTTTCACTTCCTCCGCAACTTTGGCCTTTTCCACTAAGACCACAAACTCTCTTTCCTGCTGCGGAGCAATTAGCAACCTCAGATCATCCCTCAATCCATCTTCGAACTTGACACATCGCCCATACTCCGTAGCCACGATGCCTCGAGCATACCGGCTCAACCTTAAGAATTCTGCCTCGTACTCCGATACGGACTTATTCTCCTAAACCAGCCTTAGAAACGCCTTTCTCTGTGCATCAATATAACTGGTCCCAACATACTTCTTCTGATAAGCCGCCTAGAAATAATCCCAAGTGAGATCATCCGCTGTAGCACCATCCCGAACCGTGAGCCACCACTGGTATGACTCATCTCGGAGAAGCGACACTACCCCTTTTAGTTTCTCCTCAGGCGTCAGATCTAAATCGTCCATGATTCGCTCCGTCGCCTCCAACCAATACTCAGCCGTATTGGGCGCCACACCAGATACACCTTGTAATACCTCAGCTCTATTGGTTCGGAGTCATTCAGATACAGATTTTCGAGCTCTCGTACCTCCACCTACTCCAGCCACTCTCTCAAGCACTTGCAGCATCGCCTGTGACACTACATCATCCCCCGTCTGATCCTGATACTCGACACCAGCAGCTAGTGGTGGTGGTATCTCATTCTCTAACCCTTGACCAGACCTAATTGGTTCCGATACGGTCATTTTGCCTCTACCACGCCCTCGCACATTACGACCACGTCCCCTAGAACTCATATCTATAATCGTGATTTAATCTACTTTTAAAAAAATTATGCATTAGTTTCTGTTCCACTGATTACCCACGAACAAGTTTTATGTAAAAAAGTTTAGTAGTAGTTCTTTCAATCATTACAAAGTTTTCGTTTCAGGTCTTCTATCCTAATTCAGTGAATCACATTCATTCATCAATAACATCCTCCACCCACACACCATTTGTAGGGGTATTCTCGTTATTTCACTACCTGGGGGTATTTTCGTAATTTAACCTATCGAGGTATTTCAGTAATAAATCAGGGTTAATTTGGAATCTTTACAAATCATAGGTATTTTAGAAATTTCAGAGATCGGGGGTATTTTGGTAATTTTACAAGTCAGGGGTAATTTGGTCAATTTGTAAATTAGGGGTATTTTGGTCATTTTTCACATTGGGAATTTTTTTCGAATTAAGAGTACTTTGGTAGTTTCAAAACCAAGGTTTAATTTTAGGGTTGTACAAAATAGGGTGGCTGGTCCCTTTCGGGTTTTAGTTATTGAATTTAGCCTGTGAATAAGTTGTCTCAGTTAGGGTGAACCGTCACTATGCACCAGGTAGGATTCGAGTGAAGAGGAGGTGAGTCACTAGGACTGCTTAAATACCAAGCTCCCCCTGAATCCATTCCTAGACATGCGCACAACGGTTGCCACACCCTTAACTCAGCGACGTACTCACAAGTTTGTTTAGTTGATCTTTAAGTCTTATGTAATTTTTTTGCGTTGGAGTAGGCTATTCCTAGGGTTCAATAACTCCTAATCTTCTAATCTACGATCCCAAAATACCCATTTCTTCCACATTCAAATCACACAATGGTTAGAGATACTTACCTGAGCGGATTGGAGCTGGAGACTCGGTGCCATGCTGTTCAAACCCTGTACATTTCCCACAAAACTTTTCAAATCCTTACTTTTAAACATTTTGAGCCTCGGGTCCACAGCCGAGCTTTTGAACTTGGCTTTGATACCAAAATTGTAACACCCCAAACCCGGTCAATACACTACGACCAGATCTGGTATGTCACGGAGTGAAAACGTTTGAATAAACCAGTTACCGATTAAATTTTATTGAAAATCTGTTGGTTGTTACTAGTTTTTAGAAATCATAAAAAAAAGAGTGAAATGAGCATGGTTGAGTTGAAACCATTTGCATTTGGAGTTGTTTGAAACTTTAGGTTTGAAATCATCTATGTTAACTTTGTTATTTACCTTGTGAATAATGTTACCCGATGGTAACGTTTGAAAAACCCAATATCGAGCAGAGTTTTGAAAGCATCGATTTAATCCCAGTTTCTTAAGCAATATCAAACTATTAATCACATGCATAAGATAGGTAAAATAAAATAAAAGAAGTAAAACCCAAAATAATACTTAGCGGCCTTATTACAAAACCAAAACCAAATTGAAAGAAAGTAAATAAAACTGAAATAGTATTTTAAAATCAAAGCCCGAAACTAGCATACATGGCCGCCTCGAGTCCTCCTTGGCTCTATATCTGCAATCTATGCCTCATCTACAAAATATAAAGGAAGGGGTGAGTCACCGAGACTCAGTGTATAAATCCCCAACCCGATAGTGCAAGCACTTACGCAAATCATTAGTATAACATGCAAATCATGCAAACCCCATAACCTAACCATCCAATCTCCTTTATCTACCCCGTGTGGTCAAAACCACTGGTGGTCAAAACCACTGGTGACCGTAGCCACAAATATGTATATCGGTGTGGTCAAAACCACTAGGTGACCGTAGTCACAAATCAAGTGATGGGGCCAACCCATCGCGTGGTCAAAACCACTGATGACAATCCCATAATTAATCATGTGGGGCCAACCCACTGTAGTACCAAACCACTGGGACGAGTCACAATATCCATTTGTGGTCAAAACCACTGGGACTTAGTCACAAATTATAATATCAAAGACGGGGCCAACCCGTCATGT
Organism: Gossypium rotundifolium; assembly: GCA_025506655.1. Lineage (NCBI taxonomy): Eukaryota > Viridiplantae > Streptophyta > Magnoliopsida > Malvales > Malvaceae > Gossypium > Gossypium rotundifolium. Next base: position 149,947,552 of record CP106734.1, on the reverse strand, counting down.
GGTCAAAACCACTGGTGACAGTCCAAATAATTCGTCCCCCTCCTCTCAACAATCCCACCATCATGACCATAACATTCGTGGCATAATAATACATGATGATGCAAATAACCCATAGCATAACGTTAAACAATGACATGATAGCATATAATGAGATCCATAATCAGGGGACTTACCCGGAGTCCATGCTCATGCCCACAAGGCATAACTACCAGTTTCAATAGCTAAAACAGAAACACAATAAACATATTATACTAACAAAGTGTGCAAGCGTTACACACCTAACTATTTGTGAATCTAGCGAATCCCGAAACGTTAGCCTTCACTCTTCCCTACAATCGGCCAGCACATATTTTTAAGATTATAGCCATTCGGCTAAATCACCAAAATCCCGAAGATGTGCCGCACAAAGGTAGCACTTACCTTAACGCTGATTTGGTTTCCAATCAAATCCCGAAGCTACGTGATGAACCTCCTTTACAATTGGCTAAACACTAATACACACAAACAGTTAGCCTTCAGCTTTTGAATGAATAAGAAACAGATCTACACGCTAGAACCCTTACCTAGATCTGCCACTGAATCTCAAAGATCTACCGAATCAGGTTGTACTCCTCCCTACAATCGACCAAGTATCACTATCATCGGCCTAAGCCTTCGTTATTAAACATAACAAGAAATACCGAAACCATAAAACACTTACCCCCTTACCTTACTGACAGATTCAGCCACCAATATAGAACAAGAAGAGTTTAAGTTTGGATCTACAACAAATAGGGAGATAGAAGAGAAGTGGGACTTCGGTATTACCCAAATCAATCAAGAAAAGAAGAAGAAGAAGTTACTTACTAGGAGATTCGGCTATAACTCCACAAGAGAGGGATAGATTCGGCAAAGAAGAGAAAACGCTACTCAGAAAAAGGGTTAGGGAGTTTCGGCTAACCAAAGAATGAAGGGATAGAAGAAAAGAAGGAATGGGGATATGGTTTTCAGCTAGCAATGTTTGAACCAAAGAAGAGAAGATGATGGATATATGGTTTCGATTTTCTCAAGGAAATAGTAAAGATGGTTCGACCAAGCACCAAAAATACCGAAAAGAGAAAACCAAAATGAGAAGGAGAGCAAGAGGGGTTTCGGCTTATGACTCTAACCCAAGAGAAAACAAAAAGAACTATCCCCACTTGTCGAAATATTCCCTAAACCATCATAGACATTCGGCACACCCCCTTCCCAAGTACCCAAAACCGATCACTCCTCCTCTCCACAGTCTAACTTTCGGCCAACACCTTCAAATGAGGTTGATAAGATTCAAGCTCCTAAATTTCCTCACCTTCATCTATTTGACTCCTCACATCCTTATCCTCCAGAGTCTATCCCGAGAACTCCACTTCCTCAGCTTGGCATCAAAATAATAAGCAGAAAATAAGATTTTTGCTGCTCGAACCTGAGCACTCCTTCCCTGCCTGTGGCGTCACCTTCCTGGTACCCTAGTGGCGCCTACTTTGCCACTTTGCCACTAGGTTCTTTGTGTCACAACACACCAAGAATATCTTTTAACCCCTAACTCCCTTAGCTCCCTATTCCTAAGTGCCAAACAAAAAATTTTAGCCATGACTCAGGCCTAACCTGAGGTCATGCCTAGGCTCCAAAATATGCTAAACTAGCACAGTAAGCATATCGTCACATGCAAATACACAAAATACAAAGACCCCGATTTAAGGATGTTACAGTGAGCATCCTAATCGGTAGTGATCCTGCATGTGTTGCGCACTACCACAGCTCTTTGTAAGCGTCCTGTTACATGATTCGATCAGTTGTGATCCAACATTTATTGCGGACACAAACGCATCTCTTCGTGAGCATCTTGATATAGGCTCTTATGAGCTTCTTGACATGGCTCGCTTGAACTCCCTGTTATGCTATCCAGAGCTCCCTGTTAATAACTCTTCGGAGTTACTTGTTAAGTTCAATGAGCTTCCTGATTAAAACTCTTATGAGTTTTCTATTTAGCCTGGATAAGCTTCCTGGTACATGGCTCACATGAGCATCCTGATATATGGCTCGAGAGTGTGCTTCATGATTATGTGCCTTTATGGGTAGCCTTGAACATGAGTTGATGGATCATTGATTTGTATACCTCGAGTATACTATCTGGGTATCCATCGACATTTCAATAATCCAACGGACAAAATATTTTATGTGAGAAAAATATAATAATTAAATGGATTATATCTCAGAAATTCCTGAAATACTTGTAAATCTATGTTTGATGAGCTCATCTATGTTTTCTTGAAATTAATGTACTAACTGTTTTGATGAGTATATGTGATTAGGCAAATGGCCAAAATGATTGGATGCATGTTTTGTATGATAATCTTAAATGTAAATACATGGTAAGTTAAATTCCTGTTATATGAACTTACTAAGCATTGAATGTTTACTCTGCTTTATTTTTCTTTATTTTATAGTACTCGAAAGTTCGTAAAGGTTAGAGATCAGTCGGAGTATCATCACACTATCCTCCAGCTCGTTTGGCATATATAGAGTAATGATAATAAATGAGGGTATGTAAATGTTTTGGTTGTAACTAGCCATTGGAATGGCTAGTGATAGTAAATTTAATGCATACTTATGCATGAGGTTTGTTATATTTAGTACATGAATATGTTTGGTTTAATATATTAGATGCAATTAAGTTTGGGTAAGTATATAATTTTAATGTAAAGATGATACTTAAAAGCATGAGTAAAAGTGTCATGTATAAAACTTGATCATTAGATTGATTTATATGTCTTGAATTGGTTGGTGAATATATTGAAGTGTTGATGTAGGTGCAAGGTAAAAAGGGTAAGAACTAAGGCTTGGAAAATGGCCTTTTTTTGTCCACACAGGCAGTCATACGGGAGTGTGTCTCAACCGTGTGTGACACACGGCCATGCGCAGAGGCGTGTGGTTTAGCCTTGTGTCCCCTGCATCTTAAAATTAGAGAAATAGAATGCTCAGAATTTAGCACACGGGTAGAAACACAGGCGTGTGTCTCAGCCGTGTGAGATACATAGCCCAGTACATGGGTGTGTGTCCTGGCCATGTAACCCCTGCACTTAATTTTTGAAAATTAAATTATCCACACGGTCTAGCACACGGACGTGTGGCTAGCCGTGTGACCCAAGTCAGAGAGTTACACGGGTAAGGACATGGGCTGGAAAACAGTCGTGTGCCTCACATTGAATGTCCACACGGCTTGGGACACAGGCGTGTCATTGGTCGTGTGAGCCACACGGCTTGGCCACACGGGCATGTGTCCCATATACCTAAGAAAAATTTTGAGATTTTGCGAAAATTTTTCTATGATCCCGATTTAGTCCCAACTCGATTCTAATAAGTATTTTGGGCCTCGAGGACCCATATAAGGGACATTGTGATTGATTTTTGAAAATGATTAGTAAATGACATAAATTAACTATAATTTATCTGTAAACTCTGGTAATGCTTCGTAACCCTATTCTGACGACGGATATGGGTTAGGGGTGTTACAGGATACCCTTAAGATGTTGTCGAGGGAATTTACATCTTTGTATTATTGCATGCATGATCAAATTTTTAGTAGATAAATGGTCTGATGATTATGATTATTTTTATTTAGCTCAAGAAGCTAGCGAAGGTCCAAACAATCGAGGAAAAAGACCCATAGAGTAGATTCTATCCTGAAGTTGCTGGTGAGTTCCTTCTTGATTCCTTTGAGTTATGAAAATTCTATGATATGTTTGCTATGAAAGGTAAGTGGTCCCTACTAAAGATGGATCGTGTGTCTTGCATTGACGAGTGTGTAATAATTCCATGTTATGTGTGAGCATGGCCATGGTTGAGGTAAAAATAACCACCTTATGTGCGAGCCCAATGCCAGACTGTTTATTATATGTGAAAATGTGAAAAGAAGCTTATTTGTGATGCCTCCGGTAAGGCAACTTTATTTCAAGAGAACACGTGTATAGGTAAACATACGTGTATAGGTAAACATACGTGTATAGGTTTGCTGGACTCGTAGATCACAGCCCGACCTTGTAGGAGAACACGTGTATAGGTAAACATACGTGATTGTAAGAAATGCGTATAAGTTTGCTGCATGAGTCCTCTAAAGATACTGTGTGCATTGTTTTGACTAAGTGTCGTTATTGAAAAATTGTACTGGCAACTTGGCATAATGTGTCTATAAGACTAAGTCTCGAAAATGTCTTTATCTTCAGGTCGATTATCGATAATCCGATAAATAATATGTGTCTACCTAGAGCTCACTAAGTTCAATTGAATTTATTTCGTTACCTTCCTTTCTAAGGTAATGGATTAGTAGAAGAAGATTTGTAGAATGGGACTGGGCCAGAGCTACGTCTGCAAGTAAGCCACTTGTCTGTTTTGTGTCATGCATAGCTAGTTGGCAGATGGTACATATATGCGTTTGTACTTAACTTTTGTTTTACCCCACAGCCGTACTATTTTTGTCTTAAAGTGAAACTGCCCCTTTACGCCAAACTCCATTGATTCGCAGTTTACAAACATGCCTTTTCTATTAAGTTTATTTGCCATACATGGCCTTGTATGCTTTAAAGATTGTATTTATTAATACCTATTATTTTCTTTAAGGATGTGTTATTAAATGAACCAAGAATAATGGTCATTAACTAAAAGAAAGAACTTTTACAACTGATTTCTCAAAGATTTAAATTAAGCCAAGGAATTTGAGTCTATTAATAACTCCCCAGTTCGTTAAATTGTTTGTTTGATTGATTAATATACACCATATCTTCCTGACGTGCTAAAGGTACTACATATAATCAACCATCTAAACCTTAATCTTCTAAAAAATGTATGTGGAATGTACATAATTAGTTAGTGGTAATCATCTTATGATCACATGCATACATTTTACATATGAAATGATGAGATACTTACATATCTATACATAAATTAATTTAATTTTCAAATTTGTGACTCAACCTTTTACGTCTTTTTTTATATTTTCTTGAATTATGTTTTGTATAATATATGATGTTATCATATATTAACCTTTAATTAAGGTTCAATTTTTTGCCATTGACAAAAATTTGAAGTTGAATAAATTACATTTTTCATTAGAAAACTTGTTTATATTAATTGCATTATTGAAAAATATGTTTATATTAGGAATTAATGAAGGTAACACTAATGTGATAAACGACCAATTTCATACGTAAGGATATTTATGTAATTATATAAATTATGTACAATTTTGTACCTAACTTAAATCAAAGTATTACTAAAATAAATTATTTTTTACAAAGGTTAAATTTTGCATGGCAAATTGGACCTTTTCATTTTAGTTCTCATGAAATCTTACAATTTATACCTTTATATTGTAATCAATAAATTAGTAACGAAAAAATTATTATATAATCTCTTTTCATTGATCAATTATTATATGAACCTTTTCATCACTTCATATATATAAATTTATTCAATTACTATATATAAACGTTAGATTTTGGGTTACTCAAACCTATCATTGAGATTTGATTTTTTTTTTTAACTTAAAACTTCCAATGATCAAACCTTTAACTCACAAAAGACAGAAAAAAAAAGTTGCCTAAAATTAAAAATTAAGATTAACAAGTTAGAAAAAAAGGATTAGGTTGTAAACAATTCAACATCAGCAATGGAAGGATTAAAGAATCTGGTATGTTCCTTCTCAAAGGATGCAAAATCAGGATCCCCTTTTTTCGTGTCGAAAATCCTCTACAGTCCTGGCGGCGGCAACGGCGGTGGAGCAGTCCCGACGATTCTTCCGTCAATATCATTCGTGTTTGTTAACAGGACCCAAACAAGTTGTCTCGTTGTAGAGGTGTTCAGAACTATGTCGAATTTGCTTCATTGCTGAAATAATCGTCAACTACTCCCTCAAACGCCGTGTACGACAGTGGGCTTCCAAGGTTCTCAAGCGATTAAAAGACGATTGGTGTAATGTTATTAACCCTTTCAAATCTAGCAAGGTTTCGTATTAAGAAAATGGGTAACTAGTTTTGCCATGGGAAAGGGTATTCAAATATTTTATTTTTTCTGACATGAAAATTCTGAAAATGCAAGTAGTTTATATAATTTTTAAAAAATACTTTCTCAAGATTCAAGAAATTAAAGCCTAGATTTTCAATATCAAAATTAAATCAAAACTCTGGTAACGAAAAGTTAATTTTTTTTATATTTACAATGAAATAAAATAATTGATAGAAAAGAACGATGAAGAACAAGGTAAAAAAGAAAAAAATATATATCAGATCTCCATGAAGAAGGGCTGAGCTTTGGATTAATCATGAACCCAAAATCTGATGTGGAGATTTGTTTTTTTTTTTTGTTTAATTTGAGTTGGAAAAAAAATTGCTGAATATGAACATATGGGCTATGTAATAATTTCTCTTGGTAACGGCTTTGTTAAATTAAAAAAAAAAAAAAAAAGAAAGAAAGAGAGAGACTAAATTTAATATCAGATTTGTAATAAAAATGAGACTGAAACAATAATTAATTGCAAAATCCGTCACTAATGTCGACACCAAATGACTAATTAGATAAATTAATCAAAATAATTGTCATCCGTATGACTAATTAGATTAATTATCATAAAAGAAAATTTTATAAAATCAAACAAGTAGATGAATATCGTTGTTGTTTTGATTAATTCCAAGAGAATAATATAAGTTTTTACTTTTAGTCAATGAGGACCTAAAGAGTATTTTATCTTTAATGAAACCCCATGTACTTCAAAATACATTGAACTATTTTTATTATTATAGGTATAGCAGCCGTAGGCTTGATCAAATATATATTTTTTTATAATAGTAAATTTAGTTCTTAATGCTTATATTTTTGTTATTTTAATATTGATTAATTTTTTATTAATTTAATTTTTAACCTTCAAAACTTAATTAAATTATTTCTCATTTAAAAAATTTATTCAATTATTTAAAGATACTGACCTGGCACCTACTTGACCATTCACCAATAAAATACATGTGGATTGTAATATTTTAATAAATTTTCATCTAAATTTTGTAATAGAAAATTATGTAATAGAAAAAAAAGATTAGGAGTTGAATTTTGTGATTGTGTAATATTTTTTAGATCAAGTCATAGTCATAGAGTCATCGGATTTTCTACAAATGTCAAATATATTATAATAATTTATTAGTATTCTACAAGCTTTAAATAGAATATAAAAATGTAGCAAAGTGGGAGAATTAAATATTGAACAACCTCAAAAGGCTCTGCTTTGGGACTTATTAAGATCCTTAATAATCTAAATCAAGTTGTTATTATGGTTAAAAATGAAGTCAATGGATGCTGATTTAAGTGGTTGGGAACTATGATTTTTTTTCTTTTAATTAATTATGGGTCTTAATATATACCAACTTGATAATCAGATTGGCTCATTTTCGCTGTCATGAATAGCTATTTTTTTTTCATTAATACAATATTTAAATAATTCTTGATGTAGCAACTTTCCAAAAGTTTACTTTTTCTCATGGAGAATCCAAGTCTTCTTCCATTTTATTAGAACTTTCTTCTATATTTTCTTCCCACTTTGTTTTTTTTTTCCCTTAGTATATTATCTCTCTTGCATTTATGAAAGTCTTTTAACTATTAGATCTTGAATGAAATTAGATACTTAATTAATACTGACTTTTATTAAGATGATATTTCTAAAAATATATAGTTAATTAGACATGATGATTATGTGTATTAATTTAAATAGGTTTAAAGGGGTAAAAAGTTTTAAAATTTAAAAAAAAAAACAATTAAGCCCCTCATCTTTTTTTCACTCAATTGAGTACTTGAACTTTCAAAATGTGTCAAAAAGGCCCTCAAACTTCTTCAACAAAAGCAACTAAGCCCCTGCTTTTTTTTTTTCACTCAATTGGGTACTTAAACTTTCAAAATGCATCAAAATGACCCTCAAAAATTTTTAAAAAAGCAATTAAACCTCTACTCTTACTAAAATTATAAAAAACTATAAATAATAAATTTTAGAAAAATTATTAAAATTTAATTTTAAAAATAAAATTTATTAAAAATATAATAATGTCGCACAACATGTGACATGTGACAAAAATGATTAAAAAAAACTAGGGTCTTTAATTATTTTATGATTTTTATAAAATTTTAATTTTTATGATTTTTATAAAAATATAAATTTTAATAAAATTAATTTTTTATTTTTATTAAAATTTAATTATTTTCTAAAATTTATTATTTTTATTTTTCTAATTATTTTTCTAATTTTTAATAAGAGCAGGGCTTAATTGCTTTATTTGAAAATTTTAAGGGTATTTTGATGTAATTTGAAAGTTCAAGTACCATTGAGTAAAAAAAAAAAGAAGGGCTTAATTACTTTTATTTGAAGAAATTTGAGGACATTTTAGTGCATTTTGAAAATTCAAGTGCTCAATTAAGTGCAAAAAAATTAATTATTTTTTTAAAGTATAAGTGTTTTTTATACCCTTATACCTAATATAAATTTTTATCTGTTAATTTGGATATATGATATTAAAATAATAAATAAAAATTTGTATGTTCATAAAAATAAAACAAAAAGTAATATTACAACATGAAACCGATAAAGTGATTATAATTTAAATAAATAAATAAATGTGATGTTATCTTTATTCCAATGATTCATAAATTTGATTGATTGATTTAATTTAATTAAAATAAATATGAAAAAGAATTAAAAGTGATTTTATATTAAATAATTAAATTCATAAATTTGATCTATTTAATTAAAATAAACCTAAATGATATTGTTTAAATATATAAAAAATCTTCATATTTAAATGATTTTATAAGAATTAAAACAAAGATACTATTATATCTGATTGTTGCTTGCAATTATATTATTTTACTTATAATTCATGTTTGATGTTTAAATTAGTTATTATTTAAAACCTAAATATTATTAATGATAAAAATTATATTTAAAGCTTAACTTAAAAATATGATCCACTTTAAATATAACTAAAAAAGGAAGTATTTAAATGCTTTCTTATATATATATATATATATATATATATATATATATGATATGTTAACAATTTAAAAATTTTAATAATGTACTAAATAAAATAAGAATTAAAATAAGAATTAAAAACTTTTAAAATTAGTAGAATTCAAATTTATTTAAGGTGATGAAAATCGAAATCTCTTATGATATCTAAGAAGGTTTAGATAAAATATTGAGTTCAAAAAATAAGCTTGACAAAAAAAATTAGGCCCGTTTAAAATATAAATTAAGCTTGAACTTCGACACTTAAAGCTTGAGCCCATTTTTAATTATGTAATATATTATTTTATTTTTATATATTATGTCAATAATGCAACCATTAAAAAATATGTTATGTTGTATATTTTAAAATTCCAACAAAAATATTATATTATTATATTAATAATAACATATTTTTTGTAAAAAGTTTATATTATCATACCTAAAATAATTTCAAATGTGTCATTTATAAATATAGACAAGTTTAAATAAAATTTAAAATTTATGTTTTGAATAAGATTCAATTTAAATAAATATAAAATATATAAAACTAACCTGAATACAATCAAGTTTAACCATAAACATCTTTAACTGGTCGAAATTGTACGGGAAAGAAATGATAATAATATTTTTCTAAAGGAGAGAAAGTAAAGAAATATGCTAAAACTAAACATAATGTTAATTTGTTTTGCTTGTTGTATTTCTATTTTTATTTCAAGTGTTAAAGCCATAAACTTGGCAAGTAACATCTGAAATTAAAATTGAATATTTTATGGAAATGTGTGATAGTTCTTCGAAAAGAGCATAAATATAAAATTAAAAGTATATAGTTTTTTCTGATTAAATATTTAAAGTGTTTTTGAGGTCAACAAGTGGTATTGTTAATTTTGTCCTATTTTATTTTTAATTATGATATCAATCAATAAAAATATTGTAGAGGGCCCAAATTGCCCGGGCTCATTTATAATATTTTTAACCCAATAACAGATCCAAACCCATTTTTACAACCCAAACCCAAAACAAAATAAAAAAAGGCCCAAATGGCTTAAAACCAACCCAAACTCTCAGCCAAAAATAGAAAACCCTAGCCCCCCCTTTTGCCTCTGCGTCGAACCTACCACCTAACCCCACCTGCTCTATACCCGCCGCCGCCACTGACAGAGTCGACCACCTGCTCCACCACCTCGCCCATGCCCTGCAAAAGAAAAGACAACACACAAACAGAAGCAATGGCAGAAGAAACAATAATAAAAAAAAAACATTTGTAATGGCTATAAAAGCCAAGAAGAAATAGATTGTAAAGAGGTTTTTTTCTTTTCTTTTGAAATATATACAAGAATCGGAGAGATTCAAGCAAAAAAAACGGGGATTTTTTGAAAATCAATAAAAAAAAGGGAGATCAAGGATTCAAACACGAAGAAGAAAAAAAAAAAAAGGAAATAGATCAGCAAACGGAAACAGATCGAAGAGGTGATTTTTCAAAACTTTATTTTATTTTTTTATTTTTTTATTCACGGAAATATACTTAAAATAAATATATAGACTAGTAAAAAATCAAAACAAATATAATAAAAAAAGAAGAAAAAATATAACCTTTCAATTTCCTACTGATCGCACCCACAGTAGAGAAAAGAGAAAACAAAAGTTAGTTTTTTTTTTAAGAGATGAAAAAATGAATTTTTTTGGTAGAAAAGAGGCTTATATAACCAAGTTAAAACGACGCCGCTTTTGGCAAGATCCAAAAGCCCCAAACGACGTCGTTTCACCTGACCGACCGATCCGATCCGACCCGCCTAGGATCCGCGTGTTTTCTTGAAAAATGGGATATTTATGCACGCATCCTTCCGCATTTTTACCTTTCCAATCCAATTTTATTATTCTCAAATTTGCCTCAAATTTACTCGGATTCGCAATTAGGTCCCTTCTGCTGCTGTGCGTTTTGGCCAAAGGGGTTTATTGCCTCTTTGGTCCCTCCATTCTTTTCACGTGTGTAAATAGCCCCCTTTCTTTTATTTTATTTCGAATTAACCCCAAAACTTTTATTTTTAATGCAATTTAATCTTGTTTTAATTATTTTGCAATATTTTTAGTCTTTTGTTATTATATTATTGTTATTATCATTATTATATTTTTATATTTTATTATTAATGCATTTCACTAACTTTATTATTATTATTATTATTATTATTATTATTATTTTGTTTATATTTTCACTATTATTTGATTCTATTATCATTATTTACTATAACACATTATTATTCGTTATTTTGGTTATATTTCTACTATTATTCGTTTGTTATTACTATTATTTATTATTATGATCGTATGTGTTTTTTTTTACCATTATTATGACCTAGATTGTTATTTTATTTATTATTATTATTTGTTGTCTTCATCATCATTATTATTATCTATTTTTATCATTATTTTACCATTATTATTATTACTATTATATTATTATTTTTTATATATGCATATATTTTATTTGATATATATTATTTCATGTATTAATTGCAACAATTATTCTTTTTACATATTATCATCATTATTTTATTTTCATTTCAAGTATCATCATTATTATCTTTTCATTGTTATTTCTTATTTTATTTATTTATTTATTTATTCATTTTCATTACTACTTTGTATTATCATTATTATTACTATTACTTGTATTTTTATTTGTAACATTCACATCCCCATTTGTTATCTTCGTTTTGTATTATATTGTTGAACAAAACATCTTTCGTAAAATCATCATATTTCATTTAAAAGATTTCAAAATAAGGCAATGTTTTGGTATTTAGAAACTCGGGAAATAGTGCCCTAACGTGCTGGGTTGCGATTTTCCGTTTAACTAAATAACTTAACATTCCTTTTACGAAGTTCTGCGAATCACGAGATGACTTTGATTACGAGAGATTAAAACATTGTGTCCTAACGTGCTGGATGTGATGTTTGTATCTTTTCGGGACAAAGAAATCTCAAGTTTTGACTCAAGCCCTTTCTTAAATCCAATCCGATACGATGTATTTTGTAAGATTACTATACTCCATTTAAAGGTTTTGAAATAAAGGCAATGTTTTGTATTTAGGAACTCGGGGAATGGTGCCCTAACTTGCTGGGTTACGATTTTCCGTTTGACTAAATAACTAAACATCCTTTTGGTAAATTTCGTAACATCATGAGATAGCTTTGATTACGAAGGTTTAGAATATCATGTCCTAACGTGCTGGATGCGATGTTCGTACTCTCTCGGAATAAAGATATCTCAAAAATCCTAATACTTTTTAAAAGACCCATATTTTAAAACCTTTTTAAACTTCCGATATTAAGACATTAATTAATCACTTTGGTACCAATTTTGGGCGTATCGAGGGTGCTAACCCTTCCTCGTGCGTAACCGACTCCCGAACCCGATTTTTAAAACTTCGCAGACCAAAAACACTGTTTTAGTAAAACAAAATGTTTTATTAAAATAAAAGTGATCCGATCACACCAAATAAAGGTCGGTGGCGACTCCCGTTTTATCCCTATTTTCAAAACCAAAGTCGAACCCCATTGTTGTTTTCAAAAAAATGGTTACGACAGCTTGGCGACTCCACTGGGGCCCGATTTAGAGAGTCAAGCCATCAATTGATTATTTTCTGTCTTTTGTCGGAAGTTTGAAAGTTCGATTTGAAAATTACTATATTTGTATTGCATGTTGTTTTAATTGCGGCATTGCATTGCATGACCGTTGTGGTCACACCTTTATGTGAGAGTGAGAAACTACTCCTTCGTGAGGTTTTCACCTCCGTGCAGGATAGTGGATCGCTTTCGGGATACATCCGTACCTATGTCTTCGTGAGATTTTCATCTCCATGCAGCCATAGGGAAATGTATTCCCTAATCGAACTCGGTCTATATGAGCCTATAATGGGTGAAGATCGAGGAATCTGCTGTTCGTATCCTCCTTAGAACCGAACCTCATATAGTAAGCCCTAAAGAACCCACCCTAGGTAGAGCCATGCCAAACCCTAGTGGTTAACAGATTAGGTATTTTTATTCTTTACTTACTGTGTATGGAATACTGATTTACTTTATTTTTATTTTTATTTTTGCATGGCATATTCATAAAAAAGGTGTTGATTCACGTTCAATTGCCAAATGATAGCTTGTCATAGAAAGGGGGTTTCTTGATAGAGTGGAGGACAATGCGGCTGTCCGGATATGGACCGAGACTGTGCAGTAAGAAAAAGGTGATAGTCTTACGGAAGGGCACGTGTCAGAATTATGGGACTTCACGCGTATCAGTGTCACCCAAAATAATATTCAAGAGATGAAAGAGATATGGAGTCAATGGGACGATGAGATCAAGCAATTATTCTACTGTCATTATGAAGATCTGCCATATCTGCTCGACATCAAGGTAGACCAGCACCTATTCCGAGCTATAGCCCAATTTTGGAATCCCGCTTATAGCTGTTTTACTTTCGGGAAAGTGGACCTGGTGCCTACTATAGAAGAATACACAGCTTTACTCCGTTGCCCAAAAATTCAAACGACAAAGTTTATACAAGACCTGTTAACGTCCCCACCTTCTTAAAAAAGCTGATGAATATTACGGGAATGAGCGAGCAATGGGTTGCAGCACGGATAAAACAAAAAGAAGATTGTAAGTGTATCCCCTGGAAAAATTTAAGGGATTTGATCATAGCACATCCGGACGTGAAGAAAAGGGTTGACATTTTTGCCTTGAGCATTTATGGATTGATTATTTTCCCTAAAGCTCTAGGGCATGTAGACGAGGCAATCTCATATTTATTCGATAGATTGGATAGAAGAGTCACACCCGTTCCTGCAATTCTGGCCGAAACTTTTAGGTCTCTAAGCACGTGCCGAAGAGCGGGCGAAGGAAGATTCACCGGTTGTGCACAGCTCTTGCTAGTATGGTTCAACAGTCATTTTTGGAAAGCGAAAAAGGCACCAGGTCGAATCTTCTCCGAGGACTATTCCCCGCTAAAAGAATTAGTAGCCACACCAAGGCGAGACGATCTTACGGAAAAAAATGGATGATGATTTTGCAGAACCTGGAAGAGGAAGACGTTGAATGGAAAGCTCCTTTAATGATCCCTGATGAGATCCTATATCGGTGTGGAGATTTTGACTGGTTCCTCTTCGGGAGTATGGGAGTCTGTCGGATATGCTCCTCTCCTCGTGTTGAGACAAGATCTGATCGAGACAGTTTATACCAAGAACACAAGGTCTAATTCGGTCAATTCAATACAAAGGAGACAATTGTAAGAAAAGAGTTCGTGAAATAGCAAACGCTTGGAGTCGGACTCATAGAATGAAAAGGTTTGCCATAAACCCGATGAAAACCCCCGAATATGACCGATGGAGGAGTCATAGAATCAACGACAACATTTCCACATCAAGCCAGGAAGACGCCCGATCAATGGAGGAGCACCTACAGGTAATCCCATCAGAGCTCGAAATCATCAAACAAGATTTTGAGAAAAGGAATGCGGAATTAGGGAAAATGATAGAACGATTAGAAGAAGAGAAAATGCAGCTAGGATTGGACGTTGACATTCAGAAGCTGGAGGCCGAAAAATTGAGAAAAGGGAAAAATAAGGCTAAGAAAGATTTAGACAGTTTGAAAACAGACTATAAGAAGCTGCGAAGGTCAATGAAACTTGCTGGATTAGGAAAAACATCAGAGCAATGGAGTCAAGAACTCAGAGAGGAAAAAAATAGAGCTAGTCAATGGGAAAGAGAACTCCGAGATACTCAAATTCGGAAAGATACTCTGAAAAGAAGTCTGGTAAAAACCCAAAGCGAGAAAGAGGAATTAAAGGCTCGGGTGGCAGAATTGGAAAGATCCTTGTATCAGTATCGTAGTCGCAACTCTGCAGTTGAATTAAAGGCTAGTCTGAGTAAAATTGAAGAAATGAAAGCGAGAATCAAAGAGCTAGAGTCTGCTTTACATGGTTGTGAGCTACGGGTGGAGCTTCTTGAAGTCAATGAGGAGCATTGGAAGCAACAACTTCATCACTCTCAGAATCAAGTCAGAGATCGGGATTACATCATGGGGGAAGCCGTGGCTCAAGTGCGAGAGGTTGCGGATCACTTGCAAACCTTAGGAGTCCGAGCTGATGTACTAAGTTTATTTTATGAATCAAAGTCAGAGCAAGGACAAGAGTTAGCTAGGCTTCTTGAGGAAGTCAAGGTCTTAAGTATTAGGGCGAGGCCCTATATATAATCTATGTAAAGAAACTTGTTTTCTAGAAAAGTTATTCTAATGGAAATTGAATCAGAATTAATGCCTTTTTTACATACATTTCATGCATCAGCATTACATTGCATCATGTGCATCAAATCTCACAAAGGAACCTTAAATTATGACAAGCATACCGAACATCGCTACAATACACGAGACAAAACTAAAATCATGGATCAAAGGATAGAAAGACTAGAGCAAATGCAAAGGGAAATACAAGAACAGATGTAAGAACGATTAACCAAGATGCAACAAGATATGATAGAACGGATGCAAGAGTCCCAAAACAACATGATAAGCCAGCTGGCGCAACTATTGGCCAATGAACGAGGAAAGGGCGCCGCTGCTAGCTCGTGGAATAATGACGACCACCTTACCCTCGGATTTACCCGCCAAATACCCAAGCACCACCGAAATATGTCCCCAAAGGACGCCTTTTGTTATCGTGCCACAGTGCGAGTTGAGATCGCAATGCCGTAGCACTTCCGATCGGTTCGAGCACTAATCCCGAAGAAGGTCCGGCTAACCCTATAGTCTCGATTTTGATGAAATGGTGAAATGGATAAGGCAAAAGCGAACCTTCCTGCATAACTCGAGGATCGTTGCAAATGGTTAGAAGAAAAGTTTAAGGAAATAGAGATCACGACCATCGCTACGGGTGGACGCTAAAGACTTGAGCCTAGTCCTGCACCTCGTACTTTCGCCAAAGTTCAAGACCCAGATTTTGAAAAATACAATGGGACCAGCTTGCCCGGCGCACATCACAATGTTACATCAACGGATGGCGGGATATGTTAACAACGATCAACCGCTTATTCATTGTTTTCGAGATAGTTTGGCGGGGCAGCGCCAAATTGTACAATCACTCACCGTACCAGATCAAGTCGTGGAAGGACCTAGCACAGCCTTCACGAAATAATACTGCACGTGTGGCGATATAGCTCTGATCGAATCACGCTCCAAAATATGGAGAAAAGCCAAACGAAAGTTTCAGCAATATGCCCAATGGTGGAGGAAGTAACCACACAAGTTCAAATACCGCTCCTAGAAAAAGAGGCAACCATCTTTGTTTGTCAATACGTTGAAAGCTCCTTCATTAATCACATGCTTGGAAGTGCCACTAAAAGTTTTTCGATATTGTCTTTGTCGGAAATGATCAAGAATGCAATCGAAGCGGTAAAATAAAGGCTGGAAAAGTGCTAGAAAGACGGTCCCAAGAAGAGGAGAGATGATATAAACAACATAGGTAAAAGTTATTCAAAGCCTATTATCGTGAGCCGACCAAGGGTCATGACCTCGATCATCGAGCCCCTTTAGCAGAGTCCAACACAAGGCAAAATACGAGAAAATCCAATTCACGCCTATCCCATCCCATACAAGGAAATGTACGAGAAATTATTTGACGCATACATTGTCTCCCCATTACTTAAAACCCTTGCAACCCCGTACACTAAGTGGTATGATACTGACGCACACAGTCGAATACCATGCGAGAATCATGGGGCATTCTATAAACAACGCTCGCTTTTAAGAAACTAGTGGAAAGACTCATCCGGATGGACGTTATAGAAGTCGATGACACCTCTTGCAAGGGCACCCACTACCTAATCACGGGGTTAACATGATAGGCGAAGATGCGAGAAGAAGAGTTAAGAGGGATATTTTCGATGTGAAAACCCCAATGAAACAGGTCTGGAACGAAATGATAAAAAGGGGATTGGTTGTGACATGTCCAAGGGGAAAACATGAAGAAACACGAAAGGGTTGTGAATTTCATAACTTGAAGGGCACGAAATCCAAAGTTGCACTGAGTTCAGAATGCTGGTACAGGCGCTAATGGACAATAAAGAGTTAGAATTCTTTGAAAGCAATGAAGGCCGAAAAGAGGGAAACATCTGCACGTTGGAGGATGAGTTAGCAGCAAAAGCCTCGGAGGCGAACTATCCTTTAGTCACCATCTCACGATCAAAGGGCGACGGAGTAAAAATAAATCCGAAAATCGTGATTCGAAAGCCTACTACTTTTTCATCTGAAGACAACCAAAAGACTCCCGGGGGTTATAACTGCAACGTGACGATTCCTGAAAAGGGGGGTCCGTCCACAAAAGGGAGCCAGGAGTATCCTAGGATCGTGATCCGAAAACCTGCAACCTTTTCATATAAAGATGACAAAAAGGTCCCCTGGAACTATAACTACAATGTGACGATTCCTGAGAGGGGAGATTCGCCCAACACTACAAAAGGAAACCAAGAGGAAGGCTCCTACACGCGCAGTGGAAAGCGCTACGACTTGTCAAACACAAGAACGGAGCACTCAAAAGGGAAAAACTTGATGGGCGAACAAAAGAAAGAAAAAGGGACCAAGCAAGAGACACATATAAACGAACTAGTGAAGGAGGAAGAAGCTAGGGAATTCTTAAAGTTTTTGAAGCATAGTGAATACAGTGTCGTAGAGCAGCTACATAAATAGTCGGCTCGCATATCGGTGCTAGATTTAATATTAAGCTCTGAAGCACATCGTAACGCGCTGATGAAGGTATTGAATGAAACTTATATTGCAAATGATATAACAGTTAACAAGCTGGATCGCCTAGTTAGCAATATAAGTGCTGATAACTTCATTTTCTTTAACGATGATGAGATCCTTCCGGGAGGTACGGGTTCCATCAAGGCTCTCCACATTACCACGCGGTGCAAAGGATACACATTACCAGGGGTACTAGTCGATAACGGATCGGCGCTCAATGTCCTGCCATTATCAACGTTGAATCGGTTACTCATTGATAGCTCTCACATGAAGGCTTGTTACAATGTAGTAAGGGCATTCGATGGAACTGAAAGAAAAGTCATAGGGAGGATCGAAGTACCTCTTTTAATCGGCCCAAGTACATATGAAATAGATTTCATAGTGATGGATATTCGGCCGTCGTATAACTGTTTGTTGGGGAGACCTTGGATACACTCAGCGGGAGCAGTCCCCTCATCCTTACACCAAAAATTGAAATTAATCATAGAAGGCCGTTTGGTAACAATAAACGCTGAAGAAGACATCATCGCAACAGTAACCAACGATGCGCCATATTTAGAAGCAAATGACGAAGCAACTGAATGTTCCTTTCGCTCTTGGAATTCGTCAACGCAACATTCATCATCGAGGGAAACAAGATCCCAGTGCCTCAATTATCCAAAACCACAAGAATGGGTTTGTAATTAATGGTCAAAAATGGGGTCGTACCCGAAAAGGGACTAGGAAGGTATCTCCAAGGAGGAATCGAAGTCCCAAGGTTGAAGAAAAAAAGAGACCTCTTTGGCTTAGGATTCAAACCGAACGCCAAGCAAAAGAAGAAGGAGTTAGAAAAGAAGCAAGAAAGAAAGAAAGCGCGCTTGGGTAGAGATGAGATTAAATGGGAACCGATGATAATTCCTCATATTCTTGAGACCTTTATATCAGGAGGGGTTATCCATCCGGGACGAGAAATGCAAAATGAAGAAATTGTGCATGTCAACGATATATCGGAGGGGAAAACTGATGAAGAAAATCGGAATGGCATCCGCCCCTATGAGCCAAAATGTTTCTAAACAAGCGGATCATGGAGGAGATTCCTGTAGCTTTTAGAACTCACTCAGAGTAATACTCAGAACACACTTATTGCTTTAAGTCTAGAAGCAATAAGAGTCCCTTTTGTGAAACATTATTTTGTATAAGACATCGTTATTTCCAATAAAATACATCTCTGCCATCTTTTGAGCAAATTTTCTTTTATGTTCATTTCATTCATTCATTATTCTTTCTTTAGATATTCTTCTAAACATTTCTATTCTTCATTTATCATACCAATAAACATGCCTAGATTCTATGATTCTATGAGCCTCTATTCATTTCCATAACAGGTCCCCAGATATCAATGATTTGAGTAATGCTACCAATGACTCAGAATGTCCTTTTGAGCAAGATATGGGTGCGAAAGATTTTCAGGATTTTGGAGATGACCAAGGCTGTGATTTAGCTCCTGAACTGTTAAGGATGGTAGAACAAGAGGAGAAACAAATCGTACCTCATAAAGAATCAGTGGAAATAGTGAACCTAGGAGATGGGCAAGAAAAGAAAGAAGTGAAGATTGGAGCCAGTATCACCGCAGAGACAAAGCAAGACCTCATTGAGTTACTCCAAGAATTCAAGGATGTCTTCGCATGGTCATATCAAGACATGCCCGGGCTAAGCACTGATATCGTGGTACACCGTTTGCCCATAAAAGAAGAATACAAGCCAGTCCAACAGAAACTTCGGAGGATGAGGCCAGATGTTTTACTGAAAATAAAAGAAGAGGTCAAGAAGCAATTTGACGCAGGGTTCTTGCAAGTGGTTAAGTACTCGGAATGGGTAGCCAATATCGTCCTCGTCCCTAAGAAAGATGGGAAAGTACGAATGTGTGTGGACTACAGAGATCTAAACAAGGCTAGCTCGAAGGACAACTTTCCGTTACCTCATATCGACACTTTAGTGGATAATACGGTGGGTTATTCATTGTTCTCGTTCATGGATGGCTTCTCAGGATACAACCAGATAAAGATGCTTCCTGAAGACATGAATAAAACCACATTCATAACCATGTGGGGAACCTTTTGCTATAAGGTAATGCCATTTGGGTTGAAGAATGCGGGAGCAACATATCAGAGAGCCATGGTGACCCTATTCCATGACATGATGCACAAGGAAATTGAGGTTTACGTCGATGATATGATTGCCAAGTCTCGGACCGAAAAGGAGCATATCCAAGTCTTAAGGAAATTATTTTTGAGGTTGAGGAAAGTCCAACTGAAACTTAACCCGGTAAAGTGTACCTTTGGAGCCAGGTCAGGGAAACTGCTAGGATTTATAGTCAGTGAAAAGGGGATTAAGGTTGACCCAGACAAAGTCAAGGCTATACAAGAATTGCCTCCGCCTCACATGCAAAAAGAAGTTCGAGGTTTCTTAGGAAGATTAAATTACATTGCTCGGTTCATTTCACAATTGACTGAGAAATGTGACCCCATATTCCGTCTTCTCAAAAAACATAATCCGGGCGTGTGGGACGAGGAATGTCAGAAGACCTTCGATAAAGTAAAGCAAGACTGTCCAATCCTCCCAGATCGACACCGCCTAATCCAGAAAAGCCTTTAATCCTCTATTTGACGGTACTTGATAATTCAATGGGATGTGTGCTCGGCCAGCACGATGAGTCAGAAAAGAAGGAAAAGGCAATATACTACCTTAGTAAAAAGTTCACTGAGTGTGAAACAAGGTACTCACCAATTGAGAAAATATGTTGTGCCTTGGTGCGGACAACTCGGAGACCGAGGCGAAGACATGTTGTATCATACGACCTGGCTCATCTCAAACTAGACCCATCGAAATACCTAATGGAGTCGACTACTTTGAATGGACGGATGGCACGATGGCAAATCTTACTTTCCGAGTTTGACATAGTTTATGTAAACCGGAAAGCGATAAAAGGGAGTGCAATAGCGGATTTTACGCTAGTAGAGCTCTGGCAGATTATGAGCCTCTGGACTTTGATTTCCCTAATGAAGACCTAATGTACGTAACAACCACTGAAGAAGATACCATGGAAAGTCGTCCTTGGAAACTGAACTTCGACGGGGCATCGAATGCTATGGGCAATGGAATTGGGGCAGTTCTAGTGTCCCCAAATGGAGATCATTACCCATTCACTTGTAAATTGGATTTTGATTGCACAAACAATATGGCAGAGTATGAAGCTTGCATTATGGGTATCCGTGCTGCTATTGAACGTAAAATTAAGGTGCTGGAAGTATACGGAGACTCTGCATTGGTAATTTATCAACTTAAAGGAGAGTGGGAGATGAGGGATCCCAAATTGGTTGAATACAAAAGATTGGTCCAAGAACTGATCAAAGAGTTTGAGGACATCACTTTCAGTTATCTACCAAGGGACGAAAATCAGATGGCTGATGCTCTAGCCACATTGGCTTCTATGGTACGAGCAAACAACAAGGAGGATATGAGGCCTATACAAATGAGCATTTATGAGGCCCCAGCCCATTGCTACAACGTGGAAGAAGAGGAACAAAATAATCACCCATGGTATCACGATATACTACAATACGTGAAAGATCATAAATACCCTGATCAGGCAACTGAAAATGACAAAAGGACGTTGAGAAGACTAGCTTGCGACTATGTCTTAGACGGAGAGATCCTATACAAAAGAAGAAAAGATCAAGTCTATTGAGATGTGTGGATGGCGCCGAGGCTAAGCAGATCCTAGAAGAAGTCCATGAGGGTGTCTGTGGAACACATGCCAATGGGTTCGCAATGGCAAGACAAATCATGAGATTCGGGTATTATTGGTCTACCATGGAAAAAGATTGCATTGATTATGCTAAGAAATGTCATAAGTGCCAAATTTATGGGGACAAGATTCATGTACCACCCTCACCTTTACATGTTATGACCTCCCCATGGCCGTTTTCTATGTGGGGCATGGACGTCATTGGACCAATCTCACCAAAAGCTTCCAATGGACATCGGTTCATCTTCGTGATAATTGATTACTTCACTAAATAGGTGGAGGCCACTTCATATGCCAATGTGACAAAATCAGCGGTCAGCAAGTTCCTAAAAAAGGAGTTCATATGTCGATATGGAATGCCTGAGAGGATCATATCTGATAATGCGTTAAACTTGAACAACGGCATGATCACGTAAGTCATAGGCAATTCAAGATCGACATCACAATTAAATCACCGTATCGCCCAAAGATGAGCAGTGCGATTGAAGCGACTAATAAGAACATCAAGAGGATAATAGGGAAGATGACTGAGACTTACAAAGATTGGCACAAGAAATTACCATTTGCCCTTTTCGCCTATCGAACGTCAATCAGAACTTCCACCGGGGCAACTCCTTTCTTATTAGTTTACGGAATAGAGGCGGTTTTACCCATCGAAGTTGAAATTCCGTCCCTTCGAGTATTGTTCGAATTGAAATTGGATGAAACGGAATGGATCCAAGCTCGATATGATCAATTGAATCTGATCGAAGAAAAGAGATTGAAAGCTATCCGTCATGGTCAGATGTACCAAAAGCGGATGATGCGAGCATAAAACAAAAATGTGCGTCCAAGAGAATTCCACGAGGGAGACTTAGTTTTGAAAAAGATCCTCCCCATACAAAAGGATTTCGAGACGAAATGGATGCCAAATTGGGAAGGACCTTATGTGGTGAAAAAGGCTTTCTCGGAGGGCATTAATTTTGGCCGAGATGGATGGGAAAAATCTACCCAATCCCATAAATTGATTCGCTTAAAGTATTATGCTCAAGAAGGAAATGCTAAAGTGAAAACCCGAAAAGGGCGCTTTAAGACCTAAAAAAAAAAATTGGAGAGGCCAAAGTGAAAACCCGTAAAGGGCGCTTTGAGACCAAAGGGGCTTTGAGTCGAAAACCCGATAAGGGCGGCTCAAATTTGCATGAAAAAGAAGGTATGTGACAATCTTTTTCCCCCAGAATTAGCAAAAGGAGAAATGTTACACCTCAAAACATCTACAAAGCAATCGCAGATCTCCCAACGTCTATTCAAATTCAAATGATCTTGGAAGGATCCATGGTGAAGCTCAGTTGCGATATCTGGGGCACCTACTTTTCTTTTTACCCATTTTTGTACTCCAATAATGTTTACTCATTGATTTAAATCTTATTCCATTCTTCACAAATTCCATTGTTATTTTAAATCTTTAATTTGTTTGCAATTGAAATAACGACCCATGGACCCATAATGCTTCCATAAAAGGAGTTCCACCTATTACTCTGGAAGTCTCTAAACAGCGTAGGAACCTAAAACAAGACTGTTGTTTAGGAACCACCACACTTAGGGGTTGGAAACATTCGAAGAAGAGGAGTCCAAAATTATGACCATTTCTTCAGATTTGCAGGCATAGATATCAGATGAGATGTTGCGTCTGTGTCGTGACCTTGACAAGCGAACGAACAATTACAGCCCTAAACTTTTAAAAGAGATCATTCTCATGACATCCTGCATTCATGCAAATGTCCTCCATAATATCATTTAGTTAGAAGCATTCGATTTATTACAATCATTGCATCTTAATGAGAAATCATCATTCTCATGACATTCTGTATTCATGTAAGTGTCATTCATATCACACGTAGTTAGGAGCATTTGAGTCATTTTGACCATAGCATCCGCATCCTTTGACATAAACACAAACATATAAAATCAAGTCTACAGGATATGTCCCTAGAGGACGGTGTAGCAACACTATTGAAGATTGTCTTATTGCCACTGACCAGCAGTGGAATAAGTTGAAGATTATCCTATTGCTATCAACCAGTGATGGAATAGGTTGAAGATTGTCCTATTGCCATCAACCAGTGATGGAATAGGTTGAAGATTGTCCTATTGCCATCAACCAGTGGTGGAATAGGTTGAAGATTGTCCTATTGCCACTGACCAGCAGTGGAATAGGTCAAAAATTGTAGATCATGTCACCCTAACCAGTAATGGGGCAAGATCGAAGGCAAATCTTGGCTCTCTAACCAGTAGAGAACATGATTTTGGCCACCCTCTTATTGCCACTGACCAACAGTGGAATAGGTCAAAATTTGTAGATCTTGTCACCATAACCAGTAGTGGGGCAAGATCGAAGGCGAATCTTGGTTTTCTAACCAGTAGAGAACATGATTTTGGCCACCCTCCTATTGCCACTGACCAACAGTGGAATAGGTCAAAATTTGTAGATCTTGTCACCATAACCAGTAATGGGGCAAGATCGAAGGCGAATCTTGGCTCTCTAACCAGTAGAGAACATGATTTTGGCCACCCTCCTATTGCCACTGACCAGCAGTGGAATAGGTCAAAAATTGTAGATCTTGTCACCCTAACCAAAGAGTGGGGCAAGATCAAAGCGAATCTTGGCTCTCTAACCAAGAGAGAACATGATTTTGGCCACCCTCCTATTGCCACCCACCAAAGAAGGAATAGGTCAAAATTGTAGATCTTGTCACCCTAACCAGTAGTGGGGCAAGATCGAAGGCAAATCATGGCTCCCTAACCAGTAGGGAACACGATTTAGGCCACCATCCTATTGCCACTGACCAGCAGTGGAATAGGTCAAAAATCAAAGATCTTGTCCCTAACCAGTAAGTGGGGCAAGATCAAAGGCAAATCTTAGCTCCCTAACCAATAGAGAACATGATTTAGGCCACTGTCCTATGTCCCTAACCAACAGTGGAATAGGTCAAAATTTGTAATTCCTGCCCCTAACCAGTATGGAGCATGGTTAAGCTTTAGTCCATATTGCCTTAACTAGCAGTGGAATAGGCTGAAGATCAAAGGCCTCATCCTTCTGGAGAAGCAGCGGAGCAATCCAAAATAAAATAAGTCACATCCCATTGAAGTCACAGCAAGAGCAAATTGAAGCCACATAGCAGTGGAGTGGATCGAAGTAATAAGATGCGGTGGACAGGAGCGACGCTACCTGAAGAAGAGCACCTGAGAAGTTAGGACTCAGCAAAATCGGGCAAATTTGGTCCCTTTTTATGTCTTTGCTCTATTCCCGTTGCACGACAATGAGCAAAGAGGGGCAGCTGTAGAGGGCCCAAATTGCCCGGGCCCATTTACAACATTTCTAACCCAATAACAGACCCAAACCCATTTTTACAACCCAAACCCAAAACAAAATAAAAAAAGGCCCAAATGGCCCAAAACAAACCCAAACTCTCAGCCAAAAACAGAAAACCCTAGCCCCCCCTTTTGCCTCTGCGCCGAACCTACCACCTAACCCCATCTGCTCTATACCCGCCGCCGCCACTGACAGAGTCGGCCACCTGCTCCACCGCCTCGCCCATGCCCTGCAAAAGAAAAGACAACACACAAACAGAAGCAATGGCAGAAGAAACAATAATAAAAAAAACATTTGTAATGGCTATAAAAGCCAAGAAGAAACAGATTGTAAAGAGGTTTTTTTCTTTTCTTTTGAAATATATACAAGAATCGGAGAGATTCAAGCAAAAAAAACGGGGATTTTTTTTAAAATCAATAAAAAAAAGGGAGATCAAGGATTCAAACACGAAGAAGAAAAAAAAAAAAGGAAATATATCAACAAACAGAAACAGATCGAAGAGGTGATTTTTCAAAACTTTATTTTATTTTTTTATTTTTTTATTCATGGAAATATACTTAAAATAAATATATAGACTAGTAAAAATCAAAACAAATATAATAAAAAAAAGAAGAAAAAAATATAACCTTTCGAATTTTCACGATTGGTACGGCGGCTTGGCGTCAGCTGACGTCCGACAGTGGATTCAACCGATCGCACCCACCTGCAGAGAAAAAGAGAAAACAAAAGTTAGTTTTTTTTTTAAGAGATGAAAAAATGAATTTTTTTGGTAGAAAAGAGGCTTATATAACCAAGTTAAAACGACGCCGTTTTGGCCGGCGTCCAAAAGCCCCAAAACGACGTCGTTTCACCCTGGACCGACTCAATCCGATCCGACCCGCCTAGGATCCGCGTGTTTTGCCGAAAAAATGGGATATTTATGCGCGCAGTCCTTCCGCATTTTTTACCTTTCCAATCCAGTTTTTATTATTCTCAAATTTGCCCCCGAAATTTACTCGGATTCGCAATTAGGTCCCTTCTGCTGCTGTGCGTTTTGGCCAAAGGGGTTTATTGCCTCTTTGGTCCCTCCATTCTTTTCACGTGTGTAAATAGCCCCCCTTTCTTTTATTTTATTTCGAATTAACCCCAAAACTTTTATTTTTAATGCAATTTAATCTTGTTTTAATTATTTTGCAATATTTTTAGTCTTTTGTTATTATATTATTGTTATTATCATTATTATATTTTTATATTTTATTATTAATGCATTTCACTAACTTTATTATTATTATTATTATTATTATTTTTTGTTTATATTTTCACTATTATTTGATTCTATTATCATTATTTACTATAACACATTATTATTCGTTATTTTGGTTATATTTCTACTATTATTCGCTTGTTATTACTATTATTTATTATTATGATCGTATGTGTTTTTTTTTACCATTATTATGACTGAGATTGTTATTTTATTTATTATTATTATTTGTTGTCTTCATCATCATTATTATTATCTATTTTTATCATTATTTTACCATTATTATTATTACTATTATATTATTATTTTTTATATATGCATATATTTTTATTTGATATATATTATTTCATGTATTAATTGCAATAATTATTCTTTTTACATATTATCATCATTATTTATTTTCATTTCAAGTATCATCATTATTATCTTGTTATTGTTATTTCTTATTTTATTTATTTATTTATTTATTCATTTTCATTACTACTTTGTATTATCATTATTATTACTATTACTTGTATTTTTTATTTGTAACATTCACATCCCCATTTGTTATCTTCGTTTTGTATTATATTGTTGAACAAAACATCTTTCGTAAAATCATCATATTTCATTTAAAAGATTTCAAAATAAGGCAATGTTTTGGTATTTAGAAACTCGGGAAATAGTGCCCTAACGTGCTGGGTTGCGATTTTCCGTTTAACTAAATAACTTAACATTCCTTTTACGAAGTTCCGCGAATCACGAGATGACTTTGATTACGAGAGATTAAAACATTGTGTCCTAACGTGCTGGATGTGATGTTTGTATCTTTTCGGGACAAAGAAATCTCAAGTTTTGACTCAAGTCATTTCTTAAATCCAATCCGATACGATGTATTTTGTAAGATTACTATACTCCATTTAAAGGTTTTGAAATAAAGGCAATGTTTTGTATTTAAGAACTCGGGGAATAGTGCCCTAACGTGCTGGGTTACGATTTTTCGTTTGACTAAATAACTAAACATCCTTTTGGTAAATTTCGTAACATCATGAGATAGCTTTGATTACGAAGGTTTAGAATATCATGTCTTAACGTGCTGGATGCGATGTTCGTACTCTCTCGGAACAAAGATATCTCAAAAATCCTAATACTTTTTAAAAGACCCGTATTTTAAAACCTTTTTAAACTTCCGATATTAAGACATTAATTAATCACTTTGGTACCAATTTTGGGCGTATCGAGGGTGCTAACCATTCTTCGTGCGTAACCGACTCCCGAACCCGATTTTCAAAACTTCGCAGACCAAAAACACTGTTTTAGTAAAACAAAATGTTTTATTAAAATAAAGGTGATCCGATCACACCAAATAAAGGTCGGTGGCGACTCCCGTTTTATCCCTATTTTCAAAACCAAAGTCGAACCCCATTGTTGTTTTCAAAAAATGGTTACGACAAATATAACAGATGATATGTTTTTATTAGATGCCGTACAATTTTATTTTGTAAAATGAGTTGTAATTGATAGTTTACAATATCACTTTTGATAAAAAAAAAACTTTAATAAAAATAATAATATAATATAGGAGTTAATTTTATAAATTTTTAATACAATAATGATTCAAACCTAAACTATATCTAGTAAAGATAGAACACTAAATCATTAAACATTAATTTAAGGTTTAAGGTAATTTATAGTAAAGCCTTCCCAAAATTAAACTAGTATAATGTAACTATCTGGTGACATGCATTAGAACAAAGGATCAAAGACTTGATTTAATGGTCCAAGTAAAGGGTTTTGGTAAATTAATTTGTCAGATGGCTTAAGCCAGCAACATATCAAATTAATTATAATAACTTTCGTTTTTTTAAAAGATACATCATTTCTTTCATTGGATTTGCAAATCTAGCTCACAAATTTTAAAACAAGATAAATAAAAACACTTTTATGTTTATTATTTGTATATCAAATTAAACGTAAGATGTTATAATTTGAGGGGATACAAAATACTTATAGGTCGTACCCTTTAATTGATTGTTCTATAGGTCTTATAATTTAGCCAGGCATTTCCTGGTTTTGATGCTAACTATTATTTTTTTAGTTTATCCTTAATCCCAAATTCCTTGTTAAATAATTTTCACACGAGGAGAGGGCGGCAACAAACGCAAATAAGAGCAAGTACGAAGTCATAAATTTTGTATTAAAGGTTGTGAACTGTGATAAAAACATAAATTTTAGAAGTGAAAAAAAAAATTAATTAAAATGGTCTGAATTAAAGAAATAATAATTTAGAGAAGAAAAATGTAATTTTTTTCCTTCGAAGAAAGACTAAAATTGATTTTTTTTTTTTTTTTTTTAAAGACAGTCAAAGAAAAAGCATACCTATTTAACTAGGGGTGAATCTGGCTTTGTCCATAAGGAGGAGGGGCTTTGTCTCCTGGGTTCTTAGAAATATTTATTGTTAATTAATAAAATGATATTTTTAATATCTAAAATTTATAATTCAATTTTTATCTTTAATATTATAAAATTTTATTTTACACTTGTTCAATTGTCTTGAATTTAAGCTTAAATATTTATGACTATGTTTAAGATAGAACTTCTCAAAGTGATGAAAAATAAAAACTTTTCAAACATGGTTAAACAAGGACTAAGGTAAACCATTCTAAATATAATACCAATTAAAATTTATGTTATATAATCCGTGATACTATCATCTTCAATGTCCATGAATTTGAGATAAAAGATACAGGGTTGATTATGTTCTTTTTCAAACCATTATAACTAAAAAAATACAACATGATTATAATAAATTATAGTCCTAATTCTAATATGAATAAAATTAAAAAGATTTAATATTTATTTAATTTTTTAAAAGTTTTGACCTAGATTGTTAACTTAAATATAAATGCTTTCAACCAGAAATTTTATTATTAGTGGTAAAGCAATAAGGGTGATTTTATTACACAAATTGAGGTGCAAAACATGACAATTATGATCGAAAACCAGACTATGGGTTGCTAATTGTTGTAGGCAAAGGAGATCTCCCAATGATTGCCCGGAATAGAGTGGGGCTGGGTGAAGAAGTGTACGAAACTTCATGTACTGCACCTCTAACTGTTGCAAATGTTGCAAATGTCAAATTTTGTCCATCCCTTGCTTCCCGAAATGATTAACTCCACCGCTAATCTGATTTTATCACCGAAAGAATTAGTAAATATAATTCAACTCGATTTTATTATAAATAATTTAAATTCAAAACAATATGAAGTAGAATTATTTAACAAGTAATTTAAATTGATTCGATCTTAAAGTGAATAGAATTCATCATCCCTAACATAAAAAAATTGGGTAAAATATCTAAAAATATCTAAAAAATAATTTAATTACAGAAAAAAGCCGGTTTCAAAAATATTTACGAAAAAGGACCGTTTCCCCTCAAAACGCGTCCACGTCAGCGCGTTTTGTGGGTATGCAGCAGTAAAGCGCTCCCCTTTTGCCACATCAGCACAAAGGGCGCTGACGAGGACGCGCTTTGCTGATGTGGTAAAAATACTCCCCCATAGACGCGTTTTAGCCCATTTTTTAAAAAAAAAACTATTCTCAAATTTTTTAAAAATTTACGAAAATAAACCTTTATAAAGGCTCAAAGTGACAACACCATTTTTTTAAAGTGTCATCAATTAATAAGAAAATATAACTTACAAAGAAAATCTTTATATAGACCTAAAATCTCATTTCCCTTGTTTTCTTGAGCAAAGTGGAATATAAGATATGTGTATATATAGACTCATGAATAGTTTTACAGCTTGTTCCTAAACAATGTGGATTCCTTCCTCTTTTAACTAACAACATGAGATGACATACTACACTATATTTGATTTTTTTTACAAAACAATTTCTCTTTTTTTATATTTTGTTAACATTTTATTATATTATAAAAAATAAGAAAAAAAATAACTCAAATATATTTTTTGCAAATCAAATAAGATCAGACTACATCACATGATAAAATAATATAAGCACCCAAAAAACTCAAGGGATTTGCAAAAAATATAATTTTTTGTCCTATTTTTTTATTAAATCGATTCAACTTTTATTTTTGTCCTTTTTTTTTATTTTTACTAACTTTAACATGAAGGAACCAAAATGAAAAAAATACAATTATGAAGATCAACCAAATTTGGCAATGTTGATGGTTCCAAAGAAGAAATGACAAAGGGGTGCAACGCAACATTTTAGAGAGGGATTCTAAAGCAACCAATTGGCAGAACCATTGCATGCAACTAACATCGTAACATTTACATATTTGCTTTATTATATATTAATAGAACTTACATCCACACATGATGTCGAATTTATATCATTTCAATCACAAAAAAAAATTTCAAAGTTATTTATTTTCATTAATGATTCAGTTCATTAATAGATTTTAGAGTTTGTCGATAATAATTTTATTTTGTGAATTGATTATAAATACTATACTTAAAAATTAAAATTCATTGTAAATAATATACGTGTTAAAAAGTTTTAAAGTAAATTGAGTGATTGTATGATACAAAATAAAAAATTTGTGTTTAATCCTCAACATGCCCATTAATAGTAAATTTCATTTGTTAATTTATTATTTAATAGTGCCCATATTTTAGGTTATATTTAAGTTAAAAAAATTTAAAAGAACAGAAAAATATCATTAAAATGTGATGAATTTCTTTTTACTGATTTTTGAATCTCATCGTAAGATATGTATGGAGCATCTATAAAATGTGGGAGTACGTTGCATTCGAAATTCTTCATCACTAAACATCAATGAGAGCTAAGTGGTGATGATGATGTGATTTAATATATATTGCATGCATGAAACATTATTGGCAGCAAGTAATTTCATTATTTTTTGTCCAAATCTTGTTTTCTTTTTCATACTTATATTGTTATTAGAGAAATAGAAAGGAAAATTTTAGAATATCAAATAAGATCAAACTATATCACATGATAAAATAATATAAGCACCCAAAAAATTCAAGGGATTTGTAAAAAATATATTTGAGTTGTTTTGTTTCTTGTTTTTTATAATATAAGAAAATGTTAACAAAATATAAAAAAAGAGAAATTGTTTTGTAAAAAAAAAATTCAAATATAGTGTAGCATGTCTCATGTTGTTAGTTAAAAGAGGAAGGAAACCCACATTATTTAGGAACAAGCTGCAAAACTATTCATGAGTCTATATATACACATATCTCATATCACACTTTGCTCAATAAAACAAGAGAAATGGGACTTTGGGTCTATATAAAGATTTCCTTTATAAGTTATATTTCCTTATAATTGATGACACCTTAAAAAAAATGGTGTTGTCACTTTGAGCCTTTATAAAGGTTTATTCTTGTAAATTTTTAAAAAATTTAAGAATAATTTTTTTAAAAAAAAATATGGGCTAAAACGCGTCTATGGGGGAGCATTTTTGCCACATCAGCAAAGCGTGTCCTCGTCGGCCTTTTTGCCGATAGGCAAAAGCGCTCCCCAAGGAGCGCTTTCTCTTGCATCCCACAAAATGCTTGTTGACGTGATCGCTTTTGGGGAAAATGGCCCTTTTCCGTAAATATTTTTGAAACCGGCCATTTTCCGTAATTAAATTATTTTTTAAGTATTTTTGGGTATTTTTTCCAAAAAAACTTGAACCTCAAATTTAAATAACTTGAAATTAAAAAAAAAAACTCAAACTTGAAAAAAAATTAAAATTCTGGAGGCATAAGAGATATTGCATACTTGCATAGTGTCATACCAGGGAGCATAGTTCCCAAATGGCACAAATTTCATTTCTTTGTCAAGCATGTTGGCAATTATCCTTGTTTGTGTTAGTGGGATTTTTGAGTCTTGATACCTATCGCAAATTTTTAGTCAAAATTTAGGCTAATAGAGCTTCAAAGAGACCATTAAAGACTTGACTTACTTGTATAAGAGAATTTGAATACCGCTCTTGAAAGTTTCAACAAAATAGTTGATATTGATTTCTAAATTATATGTTCGATATTTAGGCCTACACCAATAACACACCACAAGAAAGAAATAGTTACAGTTAGACATGTCAATTGAGCAAGTTGGGTTGGTTTACATTTGGTTAATGTTGATCTAACCAATTTTGGTTTTAAATTTTTGGGTCACTTTGAGCTCAGTTAATTTCAAGATTAGGTTTAATTTTGAGTTCGTGTTATTTTAGGTTTGAGGCTTGTGTTTTTCAAATAAGGTCATTGCATGTTTAGATCATTTCGGTTTGAGTTATTTTGAATCATTTCAAGTTTTATTTGTTTCGAATACAATCATTCAAACCAACTTTAATTCGAGTCAGTTTGAAAAATTATTGGAATTATTAACTTTTTATAATCAATTTAAGTACAATCGAGTCAAGTTGAGTTTGTGTTTGGATTGATCAAGATAGGAGTTGAAGTAATAGGTGTAGTTTCTAACACCTTATATCTGACCCAATTAGAGTATCAGAATACAAAATGCCACATTCAAATGTCGAAACAACCTATTTTACTATTTGACTCTATTGAAATGGTCGTGTAGTGGTAAATTATTATTACTTTTGAAAATTTGGCAGCATTTCTGCTTATTTTACATAAAACCCCTGCAAAATTTAGATTTCATAATATATACATCCATATTTAAATCATCTCCCAATCAAATCCCAACACTTCGATATTTTGAAACATACTACAAACTAAGCATATCACATTAAAACCATTTAATTAACTACTAATATTATAATTATAGTAACCAAAAGTTAAATTTTTTTGTCACAAATACATATCTATAGCCAAATGACTTTACTAAAAACCAAGTACGTGTCAACTTGAAACAAAACAAAATATACGAACTTTGTAGAGTCTAGGATTTTTTGGTTGGATGCTGACGACTCTGAGTACAAAATCTCAAAATACACCTATCCTGCATATGAAAACAAAACCATTCAGTGAGTATTAATTTCAAACAGTATTACTATAACTTAATCAATATAGCGTGAAATTTAAATAATTGGATTCAGTTGATTTGTTACTTCCTTAGACCAATTCAAGTATGTTTCATATCAAAGTTTATCCAAATACATTAATATACACATGTATCCCAAGCAAACCAAATGTGATATTATAACTAACCAATCTATCTTAACGAACTTATTAACACTTTATGCTAACGATGTATGCAGCCTTATTCTATTTTGTCTTATTTTTTGATATTGCATCACATTACCAGTTTGAATCAAGCCATTCTTCCTGTTCAATATTGATGTTCACTAATACATAGCTCGGATCTGAAATAATTTACGGGTCCTATTAATATTGTAATTCGGCACCCAGTGCATCATCGATATGTCCCAAACTAAACAAATTGTGCCCATCGCTCATCGATTAATCTGAAGCAATAATCGTGCCTAGCTCTCGT